>CM064557.1:10103376-10180464 GCA_032716605.1 Paralithodes platypus | reverse complement strand
GGCCTGGACGCAGTATTTTCGATCGGCTATGCAGTCTTGCACTGCTCTTTAGGTAAGCTGGTTTTTGAATAACATTCCAAGATGTACTTATGTCGTTAGTATTGTTAATTTTAAAAAGCACCAGTCAGTTTCTTTAAACATAGATCTAAGTTTATGAAAGTTTGCTTTCTTGAAATTAGGGACCTTTTTTCGATGCTACTATTTGGGTTCGTTTACTAGTAAAGTTTAAAGTGAAAAGTTATCGTTACGATCGGTCGCTGTTACTGAATTCATTCACAACATTTTCAAATTCTATATCTATTATTTCTTCTTTTGTTGCCAAAAGTAAGTAAGTACAGTACAAGTCAATGTCTTCAAAGAACGTTTAGTCACGGGGTCACGGGTTAGGGGTCGGTGTTCGAAACAAAAATTGATAAAGCGAACTCCTCTTGCAAGTTCGTTTATACAAAGTCATGTCCGGAGTGTGGTTGAAGTAAGAGAGTATCGCCCCACTCTTGTCACCAGGGGGTTATTAAAATTACAAAGTCGCCAAAAAATTACAGGTTAATCTTGTGAGGGTTTACTTACAGCTGCAATTTGTTCGTAAATTTCTCGGTTCAGTTTGCCATCTGATTGAGCTGGAGGGGTTCTGTATTGTTATATTAACGCAAAGTTGTGTATTTATTGTACCTTTATTATTCTGTTATTAGCACAACAAAAAAAGATTGTGTCGACGTTCACAATGTTCCAATTGGAGGTTTTGACAAGAGGGTAGGGTTAAGACTGTCTTTGATATAAAGGTTAAAACGCCGCCACACCTCCCATTTCGATTTATTCGGCTTTTCTCAAAAACAAACCCTTACATAACCGGGAAAGTAGATGTGAACGTGAATTACTGCTGTCTTGTTTTTTACTCTGCTAAAACGTCTCTATCTTCTGTATTGAGCCAAGAGTCTGTATATGCCAAATCAGATCCTATAATTTTCTGTAAAACCCCAACCTCGCTCCTCTAAATCTGAAAACAAAATTTAAAATTTTTTTTGTTTTAATTGGGGGCGTATGCTACGAGCGAGTTTGCCATAGAAAACCTTTAAATTTGTTATTGTAGAAACTCACGGGAAAGCTCTTTAATAATTATTGTTGGTTCTTGTCGGATCTAAATGTATGTTCAATGGCTGTCCTCGGTCCTCGCTGTGTTGCTTTCGGTTTGGTCCTTATCGCTGCGGCGTGGTCCTCGGGTTGCCTCTGTTTTTGCTTGGCGTTGGATGAGTTATGTCACTGCTGCTTCTTCTCGGCTTGGCGTTTTGTGATTCCATGGCATGCGGAACCTGCTTCGTGTAGGAGATGACCAATGCATTGCTGAACCCACAGGGTTTAGATGAGTGCCATCCTTGCGGAACAGCGTAGGCTGGTGGTTTATAGAACTTAGAAATTATCCCAGAGGTAGAGGTTGATGAATTCAACTTCTTCCTTCAGGACACCAAATATTTTAGTCGGCTATTTGTGCTGAAGGGCCTTGTCGTAGAATTTGTCAGGTGCGTCGATCTTGGGAGATGATGAGAATGCCCTGAGCTGATGATATTCCTTGACTTGCTTTCGTAGTGCTGGATCATCTTACGATATTTCTCACATCAACTCTTCGGAATTTTGGGTTGTGCATGATGTCAGTGAACCAGCATGGATGACAAAAAGGGTATTTTCGTTTTTAAATTTGTATTTTGCGTGTGCATCCTTTGTGGTATCTTCGGAAGGCTTCCAACAATGTCGTCCAGTCCAGCTCCTGGGATGTAAATCTTTTTCGTTCGTCGATTTTTGGGACTCTGTCACCAGAACTCTCGACCTGTCCTCCGTAGGCATGAGCGGAGGTGAGTGTGTGGGTGTTGGTGTTAGATTATTAGTTATGAAAAATATCTTGTTTTGTGAATCTAAATAGGCTCACCATTATATCTGTATATAGTATATATATACATTCAGGTTAGGGAAAGGACTTCTAGCAAGATTTATTGACAGTTATCAGACACACCATAGAGGTGACAATCATTTTTAAGAGTTGTTTTTTTTTGAGTCAGAAAGCTAGCAAAGATAAGCGCTAAAAATACATGCAATCTTCTCAATGATATTTGGATACAAAAGGTCATGTCATTTATTGGACAATTTGGTTTGTAAAATGGTGAAGAAGTGTTCGCCAATACACGGCAAAAAAAAAAAAAAATTTTGTTTGATATAGTGTAAAGTCACAATGTATTTTGGTGCACACCCACCACAAGTATTGTAAATATAAAGATGTAGTCCATTTATATGGCACCAACATAACATAATATCAGTTTGGTGATGCCTGAGCAAGTAATGTAACCTTCGTCACCACATCCAGCCATTCATAATATAATGTTAAAGTAAGTGACATACGATAGGCTCTTAAATATATGTCCTTGCATTTTTTTTGTCTATGTGATTGAGGGAGGCAAAAGGCATAACTGTCTATAGCGAGTGCCTCCCCCATAGTTTGCAAAAAACAGAGTGTGACAGGGCCAAAATTCAAAGGGACGTTCGAGCCCACAAAATGCCTGGCCCTGGACAACGGAGTTTGAAGCAATTTTAAGTCATAGGGAGATGGGAAAGACTGATTCTGGGAGAGAGTTACAGAGCTTCAGCTGTTGAGAGTTTAGAAGATAAGTTTTGAGGGAGTAACGTTTCACTCTTGGGTTGGAGAGTTGCACAGAGTAGGGGGGGATGGGATTGAGATGGGATTGATTGATTGACGTTGTCAAGACGGGTACCACGTGCCCTACGTAAAGGATAGGTGGTATTTGCACTGGGAGCGTTACGCTTCTGAGGAACATTCTGCTTTATATTATAGTAGCGATAGAAATAGCGAGGAGAGAGGGAGACAGAGAGCAACATTTGACGGCGGCGGACGAGCGAGATATTGCAGAGAGTTGTCCGGTGATTTTGTGGACTGAGCTGTGGAAGGGAGTGAGTTAATGATACGAAAGGCTTCCTTTCAACTTTGTCTCGTGAGAGCGGTTTGTGAGAGGAACCTCCCCCACACATGTGAACAATACTCAATCACAAGGGCGCACTATGCCCCCTGTACAGCAGCAAAGAAAGCTGGGCCTAGTGGATTTAATATGTTGTCTAAGTTAGTACTACTTACCAGCCCCATTTACTGAACAAAGGCGTCAAGTGTGAGGAAACACTCCATTCGTTTCGTTTTGCTTGGGAATCGAGCCCAAATTACTGGAGTTGAAAGGAAAACGTGCTACTGAATGTGCTGTTGGTATTAGTTGTTAACTGGTAATGTTAATGTGCACAAACAATACAACAAAGAAAGGGAACATGAACCAGAATATGCAAGTAATATAATTATACAGACTAATGTGGTAAGAGGACAAAATAGACTAGGTTGATGGTGAGAGTGAAGGTGACATATTGTAAAGGTTGAAAGAGAGATAAGGGGAAGGTACAATGAAACAGGTGAGGGAGGGAGACACTGACATTGATGAAACTGTTACACGGGGAACAACACGGGCACAGTACCTACTGTATACTATACTATACACAATAGTATATATATAAAATATTCATAAATATTCAATATATCAATATTCAATATTAAAAATCTAGGAGTTCAGGATTTATTTTGTTAAATATAAGTGATGCACATATTCTGTTTAATGTTAAAGATCCTACCTGTGTCAAACACGTATATAGCATTACAGGCACAGTTGGCCAAATAAGTCGTGTCTCCGCTGTCATTACGTTTTACTCACTGTGTACTCTATTTATGTCTGTCAGTTGTTGAATAGAGTGTAAAAAAATAGGAACACGTTGATTTTTTGCCATATCTCACGTCGAAAACAACAACGATGATTGTGAAAAAAATATAAATCTTAGATAGTGCATGTTTGTTGATACAAGATATTATCAAAATATACTGGGTACCGCGACATCACTTATATGACCATCTGTACATATGAATAACAACACTAACATGAGACCTTCAGCATGACAACACACTGACAGCCAAACTATAGTTAAAATGTTGGTCATGGAACGTCAGTAAAAGGTCAAAGAATGGCTGTCAGTCTATCTGTCAGTCTGTCTGTATATCTCTTAACTAACTTAATGGACTGACAATCATTTTACAGTCGCTCTACCTCACACACAATTGATTGAGTGCTAAAATATATATTTTAACAAAGTAAGAGCATACATTCTTAACGCAATTTCATCTGTTGCATCCAAGAACTTGATGTGTATAAAAAAACAAAAAAAAAAAATACTTTTGTTTTTTATTTTGTTTTTTGTTTTTTTTTTTTTTTTTTTTTTTTTATTGCGTATACCTATTAGGCAATATAGAGTATGCTTAAAGTATTCATTGTGACGAGTATAAAGTTTGTGACCACTAGTTTCATGTAACCTAGGAAGGGCTGGAGCAAACACGCTGTAAATAACCACACCTATTTACTGTTTGATTCTTCCCAAATAGTAGACATGTATGATCGATTGATCAAGTTCTTTTTGAGTTATGAGTCCCATCAAGTTAGTGGTCAGGTGATCAAGATTCATCATAATATATTTCATTGGGTTCTTCACAGCTGCGGAATGTGTGTTGGAGTCATGTGAGATAAGTGTCTTGAAATGAGCCACAGGTGCTTCTTGCTGATTCAGAAACATATATTTGCTTAACATCACCATCCAAGGTAGAAACAGTAAGGCCTTTAAATGACATTGATGGGTCCTGGACAGATTTGTTTATTATCCGTAAAAGCCCAAATCTAGGCATCAATCAAAGAAATTAGACAAAATATAATAATAAAATATAACTAAAGTACAGTAAAACAAAATGGGGATATACGGTCCCTATGAAGCTCCCCATTCAACTCTCTCTCTCTCTCTCTCTCTCTCTCTCTCTCTCTCTCTCTCTCTCTCTCTCTCTCTCTCTCTCTCTCGCTCTCTTTCTCGCTCTCTTCTCTCTTCTCTCTCTCGCTCTCTCTACTCTCTCTCTCTCTCTCTTGCTCTCTTCGCTCTCTCTTCTATCTCTCTCACAATGGTTAAAACCAAAAGTTGTGAGGGGTATTAAGGCTCAGGATAGCCGCAGGCATGACACAAGGATCATGGGAAGGATAAGGGGAACAAAGAACGCGGTGGTTCAACTGTAGAAAAACAGAGCAACCATATACAAGATGGATAAGGGAACCAGGGGAACCATTACATATAGCACATATAAGTACCTCTGAGGCACACATCGTCTAGTATAGATTATCTCTCTAGTTATGAAATCTTTCTACGGATGTATCTATTCCAGCCAAAATTGTTTATATGGTATATAATCTATTGGATCTACTACAGTAAGAGCGAGAAGAAGGTGCGAGCGAGAACGAGAGAGAGAGAGACAAATAGCAAACCAATAGAGCAAAGCAGAGATAAGAGGAAGAGGACGAGAGAGAGCGAAAGAGTAGTAGACAGCGAACAGAGAGTTGCTAAGTTGCATTAGAGAACAGGCCCGTGAGGTGGTGCTGAGTTATAAATTATGATGAAGGCTAGATAGGTGTAGTTGGATTTTCAGATAGGTGTATAGGGGAAACATCAATGTTATATGGTTAAATATAGGTCCTAGGCAGAGAGAGAGAGTGGAGATGATGTGAACCTTCTTGTACGAGAGCGAGAGGGAGCGTGCAATATTGACCCACACAGGAGGGGCAGGCGGAGGGGGGAGGGGAGTGAAGGGCCAGAAGGTGTATAGGGGGAGGACGGAGACAGTGTTAAAGGTAAAGGGGAAGTGAAAGGCAGGAGAGGGGAAACAAGAGTGAAGAAGAAAAAAAAAGAAAAACGAACCAACATGAAAGGAAAAAAAAAGGGGAAAAAAAAAAGGGGAGGACCACAGAAAAAAAAGAGGGAGGGAAAACGCAAGGCAAAAGAGGCGAGAGATAAATACGAGAAATAAAAGTTTTGATATAATCTTCTAAAAGTGGAATGAAAATGTGATTGTGGGGTTTTTGTGATGTGATATAAATGTGGTAACGTTTAAAAGGTCCAAAGGGAAAATGGTGGTTTTTTTTAGATTTGAGAAGAAATAGACGTAGAGTAGTAGTTACGGTAAAAACTAAAGGCGACCAATGATGGTTATTTAAATTATAAAATCAGTACGAAGTTAAGCCCCCCATTTACTGAACAATGCGTTAACAAAATATATCCCAAGATCCAACAAAATTAACAATAATAACATGAACCGTTGTGAAATCTGCATATCCTTTATCGGAGTTGACAACCTAACTCATTAAATTCTCTCTCCTCTTCTCTTCTTCCTACGCTTCTCTGCTCTCTTCTTCCTCTCCTCTCTTCTCTCTCTAGCTCTCTCGCTCTCCTCTTCTCTCTTTCTCTCTCTTTAGCTCCTCTCTCTCTCTGCTCTCGCTCTCTCTTCTTCTCTCTTCTCTCTCTATCATCTCTATCTCTCTACTCCTCTCTCTTTTTGTCTCTTTCTCTTCTCCTCTTCTCGCCTCCTTCTATCTTCTCTCTCTCTCTCTCTCTCTCTCAGCACCACATCAACAACATCAAGCCATTAGTACCAAACAACAGACCATTTACTGTTGACAAGGAGAGTGCAGGGGCAAGTCCACCATAACAGGAATGTAATATTTATAAATAATATTACAATAGATATTTAGATTTCACAATTTGGAATAAAACTGCATATACAACTTTGATAATTTAGAAGAATATTTACCTTCACGAGATTATGATGAACAATGGTCATCATAGTAGCATGCGGTAACCTTTGTGAGGTTTGTATATGGAAGGAGAGAGAGAGAGAGAGAGAGAGAGAGAGACGAAGAGAGAGGGAGGAGAGGAGGGAGATGGATGAGGAGGAGGGCAGATGCAGGAACTCCGGTGAGAGAGAGGAGAGGAGAGCGAGACGAGAGGGACGAGAGAGAGAGAAGACCGTGAGAGAAGGAGGGAGAGAGGAGAGAGAAGAGAGACGAGAGGGGAGAGAGAGAGAGAGCGAGAGGGGAGTTGAGCGAGAGGAGAAGATGAAGAGAGATGGGAGGAGAGACGAGGAGGAGAGCTGATGAGTGCGAGGGAGGAGAGAGAGTATTCTACATGGATGTTTAGACAAATAAGTTAAAGTAATACATGGTAAGGTGGCCATAAAGGACAAGAACAGGTAGGCTAAGAGGGGATAACGCGGGATATAGAATGGATCTGAGGGATAATGTAATATAAGGGTTGAGTCAGACAATAATGGTAAGAAACCCAAGACCAGCCAGGAATCCTGCCCCCGAGTCACACGTTATGGGATAACATAATGACAAACTTAGACTGGAGGGTCACTCGGGAGAGCGCATACCTCAGCCTACGCTGGCAGAAAAATGAGCTCTACTGATCGCCTCATAAATGTATTCACTTCTTCCTTGGTGCATATCCTATCTGACTACCACATTTCGTAAATATCATCTCAAAACTTAGTGAGAGAACTTTGTTAGTCAAACTTAAGCAAAAATATAATATCCGTCCAATTTCGTTGGCAGAGGTAATTATGAAACTTATATTTCAGTGAAAGAGCGATCGTGGGAACATATTCTAGTATTGAGAGGGCATACAAACATTAATGGACTGTTGAAAATATCTGAAATTTACCGATACAGAATACAGTAGTATTGCATCAAGTAACACATTATATACAAGATAGTAATATGGGTTTGTTCCAGAGAAGGTAGTTAATTATTAGTGAGTGTTGTTAACTTGTAGGCCTACTGTACACTAGTGAGACTTTGAGAGATAACTTGGAGGCTGTCTAAACTGTCCACAAACTTTGGTTGAGGGACAGAAGATCGTACAAACTGTCTGGAAGTTGTTCTATAGTCTACAATCTAGACTAAGGCAACTGTTCAGGTGTAGGAAGTGAGGATATTATATGTTTATCCTCTCTTCCTTCTTCCCATCCTCCTCTCTTATCCTTTCCTTCTAATCTGGTCTCCTCACCTCTTTCCCTTCCATACTCTTCCCTTCCTGTCCGTAATCTACTCATTTCTTCGCCTCTTCTCCTTCACTTCCATTCCCTTCACATATATTTCTGCCCCTCTCTTCTCGTTCCTTCAATTTGTCTGAGGAAAGTGAGAGCGGGATAACCATTAATATCAGTAAATATCAATACAGTTCAAGATAATGGGCCCGATAAACTACTTTGGATAGAGCCGGGTTGTGCTGGAGACATAGGAGTTATAGTTATTGGTAGGTGTTTACCATAATATTATGTACAGTCACCTAAACAATAACAGACACATAACATACCTAGCATAACAGAAACGCTCGAGCAAGAACATAAGGAAATAATGGAAAGTAGTCGGAAAATTGAGCCATTACATATCGTGCAAGGAATTAATGATAAGGCGGTGAGATGAGGAGGTGTTAGTGTGGTGCTGGGGGGTGCTGTGCGGGAGAAGGGGGGGGGGGGGTTAAGAGAGGAAGATAAGAAACAAACCATACCACTTTCTATCCTTTATGTTAATTTAAGTATCAGCCTCCCTATCAAACACACTTCCTTTCCCCCTATCCCTCTTATTAACCCTTTTCATTTTATTCTAGCTATATTTATACGGTTTTATGTAAAGACATATGTGGTAACAAAAAGGTTAATTGAGATAGTTTGTAGAATTTTCATTGCTTAGTACGAAACCTGAGTAAAATCGTCTATTAGTAGCCAAAATCAAATTAAATGGATGTCATCTGTAATGGAAGAGTTAAAAAAAGAAGAAAAAAAAAACACACAATTTGACCCATACACATATTATTATTTAATTGTGTAATATTATCCACTTGTCTACGTATTTGCCTTACGGTACTTCATATTATATCCTAAACTTCCAACATAAACCAAAGGTACACAGGAAAGAATGGGTGGTAGTACAAAGGAGTACAAAGGAAATCAAGCAACAACAGATCTAGTGACCCTTCTAGGTTGCTTGTCCTCCAAAACACTGAGGATCAAGTGTCCAAACAGTGGTTTAGAGTGGGTAAGGGAACATTGGAAAGGGAATTACTGCCCTGGAACTAATGTCCGTGGCATTGTGGATGGTAGAGGAAAGTGAGGGATGGGTCCAGGTACAGTCACGAACAACAATACCTGTTCATTAGGAGTGATACAATAATGTATTACTTTGACTAGTACATAGGTCAGTAACAATAGCAGTATTTGTAGCTAAGACAAACTGCTTGGGTATCTTCCGTGATGTTATTAACGAACACTATAACGATATAATTTAACATCGGTATACTTTAAGAAAACCAGACAAAACAGTAAGCGCAGGATTGGACACTTGCACAGTATAAAATATATTTAGAAATACCTGTTGTACGAAGAAATCCATAATATTGTTTGTATATGTATAATGTATATAAATATTATTAAAATACACTATAATGCCATATAATATCGCGATAATACTACCCAAAACAAATCAGCATGAAAAACACGGCAAATAATAATACATTTTGAAATCTACCTTTGCACTCACTTATATAATATATATCAAACTAAAACTTATGTTCAATACAAACTCAAGTTTCGATGCAATTTGCTCTCATTTCCCCCTGTGTGTGTGTGTGTGTGTGTATTTACCTAATTGTATTTTACAGGATTGAGATTACTCTCGTAGTGTCACTTAAGTTATCATAATTTACTTTAAAAGCTTGAATACTTTGTGCACACACTAGGTCGTTTGGTAACTTATTCCACTTCTCAACCATTCTATCTGGAAAACCAAACTTCCTAACATCCTTCCTAGCTCTCCTCCTCAACAGTTTATAGTCATGTCCTCTCGTCCTCCCCACCGTTGGCAAAACAAAATTTGTTTGATCAATATATTCCTTTCTGTGAAACACACACTATAAAATTACATGTCTTCCTCTCCCTTCTCTGTTCAAGTGAGGGAATCCCCAGGTGACACAGCCGGTTTTCATATTGTAAGTTTTTTAACCCTGGCACCCATCGTGTCTGTCTGTCTGTCTGTCTGTCTGTCTGTCTGTCTGTGTGTGTGTGTGTGTGTGTGTGTTACTCAGTTACTTGTTCGTCAAGGGGAATCCACGCAATGCGAGCTAAGCTCATTATTATCGCGCCTCCTTAACTGGGAATGTATTGCGTGAAATGCATGTTAAGTGTTTTATGTACTGTTGGAATGGCTGTGGATGTGTGTGTAGTCTGTATTTAGCCAATTGGCGTCATCGGAAACGAAGGCTTAGGGTGGATCTGTATGGTACCATTCTCACTATAGGACGGGTCTCGCCCGAAGGCTTAGGTAGCCATCAGCTTAGGTGAACCATATGATACCCATCTCGCCTTGTACCATTTTGCCAACCCCAGATGGGACGTCACAACGTCGTCCACTTATTCCAGGTACCTATTTACAGCTAGGTGAACTGAGGCTAACACATGAAAGGAGACAAGGCCAATTTGTCTCCGCCCGGCGGGGGATTGAACCCCCGACCCCTCGTGTGTGAGACGAGAGCTCTACCTACTAGGCTACTGTGTGTGTGTGTGTGTGTGTGTGTGTGTGTGTGTGTGTGTGTGTGTGTGTGTGTGTGTGTGTGTGTGTGTGTGCAACATTATTCCACACATACTATGCCTTTCTTTACTTTTCTCACCGTTAATATATAACCTGAATCATATTTCTCATTTATATTTCTTGCAATCAAAACAAAATATCACACTAATGACCACTTACGAGTTTCGAGTCTATAAATAAGTTCAATTGTTTTAAGTAAATTAATAAAACACAAGTAGGTTTGTGAAAGATGACAAAGATTCAAGAGTACAAATGTATGTATGTGTGTCTAACAAAAGATTCAAGAGTACAAATGTATGTATGTGTGTCTAACAAAAGATTCAAGAGTACAAATGTATGTATGTGTGTCTAACAAAAGATTCAAGAGTACAAATGTATGTATGTGTGTCTAACAAAAGATTCAAGAGTACAAATGTATGTATGTGTGTCTAACAAAAGATTCAAGAGTACAAATGTATGTATGTGTGTCTAACAAAAGATTCAAGAGTACAAATGTATGTATGTGTGTCTAACAAAAGATTCAAGAGTACAAATGTATGTATGTGTGTCTAACAAAAGATTCAAGAGTACAAATGTATGTATGTGTCTAACAAAAGATTCAAGAGTACAAATGTATGTATGTGTGTCTAACAAAAGATTCAAGAGTACAAATGTATGTATGTGTGTCTAACAAAAGTATTTATTTTGCAATCCAGCTATCTATTGCTGTACAGTCGTGGGCACTAATGCTGATACATTCATGTTTGAGGCGGTTTTGGGTTGAACTAAAACCCTTTATTAATCCTTTACTAGGTATTTCTATTTTAGAGATTCCTTGGAAATGTCAAGGCTTTAACACCTAAAGAGCGGCCTAGGCGGTAAATAATATGTAGCCACCAGCGGGGTGTTTTTACCCAAAATAGGGCTGTTTACGTAATCATTTGCATGCCTAAATAAGACCCAGAGCGTAAAACAAGTATCTATCCCTGAAAGGGCATAAACAGAGCTTTCCAATGACACCACAACGATCCTTGTATGACCGCTAGTTTTCTTGCAACAACCGTGCAACACGAGTGCAAAAACCATGTAATTCGGTACTTTCCCCATACATTTCACTATGTAGCGAGTGTGAGAGGGTGGAGGAGGGTGGGATTCATGTCAGTTGGTCCGCCGCGGTGGTCTGGAGCAGTCATACGCTCGCTACTCTCCTGCCACCACTTGTCTCTCTCTCTCAGCAACATTACGTGCTGAAATTGCCACACGACCTATGCCGCGCGCCACCACATAGTCCAAATGTATTTCACTCGACTTATGTTGCGCGCCGCCAGTTAAGGGTTAAACAGTAAGATAATTAATGACCACAACTGTACATAGTGTAAGCCTTCCCTACAGACCAAAACTCACAAGTCATCAAATCAAAGGTTCAATCTCTTAACCCCTTCATCACCATTACGTAATTTTCATCATAGTCTGGTTACCATTAGATTATGTTATTTAGTATATAATCTACCTCTGACTCAAATGGATAAATATGATCACAATAAACCCTCTGAATAACATAGGTCATTCTGAAACTGCATAAAATCGTTTAACTTTAGCCAGAGTGAAAGGTAAACATACTTCCTGGTGGTGAAACGGTTAATTATTCCTCTCCCATCACCGTCCACTTTATGTTACAAGTTTACTTATTTCTTTCTCTAAGTGACAGTCATCCCTCTTGAGGTTTTTATTACTTTGAAGAGTCACGTACTGGTCTTGGAATCTTGGGAACACGTTGAAATAATATAAGACATTAAAGTTTAAAGAACTATTTCCAGAAGTTGGTATTATTCGAGAAATATAGTCTGACATATCCACACGGTATGATATTATCAATCTAATCAGCTATTCATTGTAGCTATAAATTATATTTCCTTCGAAATAGATGTTACCTCCTAATTAAGAAACAAGTTATTATCTATTAACTTACTCCACTGATTTAATGTGAGATGACAAAAAGATTAAATATATTGTATAATGGGTCCTCATTGTTTAAAGGATTGTTTACTATATTGCTTGATACTATATTTAAAAAAAAATCTAGCTGATCTGTTTAAATATTTTGTTAGGACAATTATCTTAATATATTTCCTGAGGCTGAATTTAGTTATGGGTTTAATGTGAAACAAAAGCTTACTTTACGATACATTAAGACAAGAATGAGCACTACTTACTTGGCTTATACACTCGTTAATACTAGCGACAATAGGTAAAGTAAATAAAGCATAACAGTCTATTGGTAGTCATAACATAAAACAACTGATATAAGAAATTATAAATAGGTAACATAAGAACATTAACAAATATATATAACACTATAATGTTACATGATAAACAAAAGTACATTCTAAATTAACTTTTACAATAAAGAGTTTCATCACGGAAACGAACAGTGTGTCATTATTTCTAACTAATGTTGTAATAAAGGTTGTTGACTCTCATCGTTCACGTAGAATCATTATATATAGATCTAGTGATTTAGATGATTGTCCAAACATATGCAGCCTAAAGCAATCTAAGCCAGCAGATGGGTTGATGTTCTTTAGCAACGTTAGTTAAAGCCACACCACGGATCTTCCCCACCATTGACCTCACCACAGACTATATCACCTCCCCTCCACCATAATCTACCAGACATTTGTCAGCAGTGTGCCACCCTGGCCGAGGCTGTATTACATTACCATACCAGGATCAAACCAATAAAACAACCTCACGCGCACACACTCTTTTCATCCGTCTTTTTCAATAGACTCCTTTTTGTTTTGTTTTCTGTCATTCATAATCCCTGTCAACTATATGAACTACAAATATAGAGAACATGTTTTACCCACAGTTGCCAATCAATTTAGAAGTTTGTTTACAACGTATCTAACAAATATCATAACACAGTTAACCTCTTCTGTACCGGCGACGTCTGTTTAATTTTATGTTAGCTATATGTAGACAATTTCGTGCAGTGTAAGAAAGATCTGTGGTAGTAAAACGGTAAAGTGAGATAGTTAGAATCCTCTTAATTGCTGGGCTGATTATACTCGTCTAATAGTAGCCAGAATAAAATTAAAAGGACAGCACATGTACTGAACGGGTTAATAGAAAATGTGACCTGTACCATATGAATTAACACAAGAAATTACAAGTCAAGCGGTAAGAGGCCATTACAAAAACTAAATAAAATTAAGAGTCATATGCAGTATACACAAAAAGGAACACATACTCGATTCAATTCGGAAGGGGGGGGGGGGAGAGAGGGAGGGAGTTTGTGATGGTGACCAGGTGAAACATATGCCTATAAAAACAGGCGATAATATAATCGAGTAATAGGATAAAGGTGAAGACACAATATGTATGTATGTCTCATTGATAATTGATCATACAAATAACAATCTGATGCCACATAGGATATAATGTGATCTTGTTGTTTACTCAAATGTGTATACCGGTATACTTAATTGATTGATATAGCATAAAACTGCCTAACTGTGATAGAACAATGTGTAATACCAATAAACATATATATGAGAGAACACGGCACAATATTCAGTGGAGGGCAAGTTGGCGCGAGGTATAAATTATTAGTATAATATTAATATTAAGCTCTAGTCATTTACAGACAAACAACACAGCAAGCACAGTCAGAAAATAAATGAATAAGAATGAACAATGTGAAGGAAATATAGAGTGAGAGACTATGATAGACCGTGAGGGAAGGTGTGAGTGTACTGTAGGTAACGTATAAACAAGTAAGTTATAAGGTTCATATTGTTTATCGTCAACATTAGTAAACGGAAAGAATGGAAAGATAATAACATAATTAGAACAATGAATACATGGATATAAAGACTAGTAAATATATGAAAAAATTATATACTGTATAGTAGCAAAAGGGGTGTAATAAATGGAAACATTATCTATATATAATTATATATACTGTATATACTGTATATATATATATATACAAAATAAGTAAAAGTATCGTGGGTGAAACCTGTGACCACTAAGAGCTAATGTGTGGCTAGCGTGTGTGACTGATTGGTGCAGGTTAAGTAAACAGTCAGGGGGTCCCAGGTCAAGGTATAGCTACAACTTAAGTATTTACCCTAAAACCAAAAGATATAAATGTTATACACTCACGAATCTGAAGAGCCATATCGTTAAAGTTAAAGGCTATGCTGGAAGAAGAAAAAAAACGCAACAAAAGTCAAGAGAAGGGTCGTCATAAGATAATTGTGTTGCCTCCACCACACTAACTGCCTTTATTAACATAACTTCATTATGGACCCCGGGCAGACTGGGGTAAAAATAAGTAAATGAGAAAGGAAGGGAGGGAAGAGAAAACTGAAAGAAGAGAGAGGTACCAATAAACTATGATAAGTTATCAAAACATATATATAACACGGTAAAACAATGCATATGATCATTGGTAAAAATGCGTTCGTAGTTACATGGGTGTAAACATTTTACGTTGTGATAATCCAAACGACTTCTTACTCATAACGAATGACACATTATTATAGTGATAATTTGTTAAGTTGATTTTAGCGACACTATTCACAATACAATACCAATACAATTAATATACTTACAAGTCCTCAGTTCTACAACACCTCACTAGAGTTGTACTTGTAGATCAACTTACCTGCAAGAAACAAACAAATTATATGTATTATTGTCTATTACATGCAATGAATACATCTGTACATAATATCAAACTATGGAAGACTCATCAATAGTTTTAATGTGAAAAAGAGAGTGTGTCCATATATTTATTATCTAATCAACATTCAGCAATTTAGGAATATATATTTACAAGAAGGATCACATAACAATATAAAAACTGTCACACCTGTTCAACATCTGTCCCACACATCCAAACATTTCTGTTACGTGTTTCCATGTGGCTCAAAAACGTTTGCATATTTATGAGGAAAGTAATACAAATATAAATCGATGCGAGGCCAGCGAGACTCACAGTAATATTGTGTGGAGTTTGTGATTGTTTTGACGGTGGTGGAGGGGAGGGAAAGAGGGGAGGGGAGGGGAGGGGAGAGGAGAAGAAGGAGGGGGAAGGGGAAGGGAGGAAGAGGGGAGGATGTAGGGAGGGGATCAAGGTAGAGGGGAGTATTGTTCAATAGTCTGGTGTATGGGAAATATGTAAATGGAAGTAAGGCTAAGTTTGACTTTGGTTATATGATTTTCCAATTACGAGAGAGAGAGAGAGAGAGAGAGTACAAAGGAAATCAAGCAACAACAGATCCAGTGACCCTTCTAGGTTGCTTGTCCTCCAAAACACTGAGGATCAAGTGTCCAAACAGTGGTTTAGAGTGGGTAAGGGAACATTGGAAAGGGAATTACTGCCCTGGAACTAATGTCCGTGGCAGGATTAGGAAGTTAGTAGGGGACAGATGGGTTAGTAACTGAGGGGGGGATAAAATAAAGTTATTCATTTACAAACGCAGTCAGTCGCGGGTTTGATGCGAGATATTTGTCTAGGCGGAGTTTAAATGAATCAACGGTGATGCAGTCTATAACGTTTCGGGGAAGCCCATTCCACAAGTTGACAACTCGATTGAAGAAGAAATTCTTAGATTCGTGCGAGTTAAAAGATTTACAATAATTTTGCAACCGTTTCCCCGCGTGTAATTAGATTGGTCGATAGTGAAGTACTTACTACAGTTCATATTGTCGATGCCTTTGATGATTTTGAACACTTGAATTAAGTCGCCTCTTAATCTGCGCTGCGTTAAAGGAAATAGATTTAATTCTCTAAGACGCTCTTCGTATGGTTTGTTCTTTAGGCTAGGTATCATTTTGGTAACTCTACGTTGAAACTCGTTCTAGCTTGTTATATCTTTTTGGTAATAAGGGCACCAGGATTGAACGCAGTATTCCAGAAGAGGGCGGACTAAGGAATTGTAAAGGGTTAGGATAACTTCTTTGGATTTATGCTCAAATGACCTGCCTATAAAGCCAATTATTTTGTTTGCCTTCTTAACAACTTCTGAACATTGTTGACTCGGTTTTAGGTTACTCGATATTGTTACTCCCAGATCGGTTTCTCTGTTTACATTCTTAAGCTGAGTGCCATTCATCGAATAGTTTGCTTTCTCATTTAGGTATCCGATATGTAGTACTTTACATTTATCCGCATTGAAACTCATTTGCCAAATTTGGGCCCAACATGACAATTTATCTAGATTGTGTTGCATATCGTCAACTTGTTCTTTTGAGAGTACGCTATTTGCAATTTTTGTATCGTCAGCAAATTTGAGATTGTACAGGTGAGACCCTCATCTATGTCGTTGATGTAAATTAGAAAGAGAATTGGTCCTAGTACCGATCCTGTGGAAACCCCGCTACTTACATTGGTCCATTTGGATGCCTTACCGTTTATGACTACTCTTTGCTTTCTGTAGCTGAGCCAATTTTCTATCCATTTCAACACACCGTCTTGTATTCCATGCGCTTTTAGTTTTAGCAGTAAACGTTTGTGGGGGAACTTTGTCAAAGGCCTTTTGAAAATCAAGGTATATAATATCTACAGCTTTACTCTCATCGTAGAGGTTGAGGATATCGTGGAAGAAGTCTAAGAGGTTTGTTAAACAGGAACGTTTTTTACGAAAGCCGTGTTGAGTATCTTTAAGTATGTTATTTTCCTCTAAGTGATTTACGAGTCTGTCTCGTATGACCGTTTCTAGCATTTTACATACAACTGAGGTTAAGCTAATTGGACGATAGTTACTGGATTGCTGCCTTTTTTGAATATCGGTGTTACGTTGGCTAGCTTCCACTGATCGGGATAGTTCCAGACTGCAAGGATTTATTGAATAGTAATGTCAGTGGTTTAGAGAGCTCATCCTTAGCTTCCTTTAGAACTCTAGGCGAGATTGTATCAGGTCCTGGCGTTTTATTTACCTTGAGTTTATCTAAACAATTCAATACTTCTCTCTCTGTAACGGTGATATTGCTTAAAACATCTGAATTATCAATCTGAATCGGCGATGGTGTAGGGATATCACTGAGGTCTTCTGTTGTAAAACTGATGCAAAGAAGGTATTGAGGGCATTACTCATTTGTACTTCGTCTTTGGTGTATTCTCCATTTTCATCGACTAACGGTCCAACAGTTGAAGTAACTACTTTTTTCTTTCTGATATAACTATAGAATTCTTTCGGGTTTGTTTTACTTTGATTCGCAATATGTAACTCTAAGGTCTTTTTACTTTGCTTAATTAACTTTTTGGCTTTGCGTCGTAGCTCTACAAATTTCAGCCGTTCTTCGTCATTTTGTGAGGATTTTAATCTATCATTAGCAAATTTTTTAGCAAGCAGGCAGTTTGAAATATCTTTATTCCACCATTTGGGCTTATTATTATGGCCTGGACGCCGGAATTTCGATGGTATGCAGTTCTTGCACTGCTTTTAGGTTAAGTGGCTTCGAATAACTTCCAAGATGTATTTTATGTCGTTATTGTGAATTAAAAAGCTCCAGTCAGTTTCTTTAAACATAGCTCTAAGTTTATGGAAGTTTGCTTTCTTGAAATTAGGGACTTTTTCGATGCTACTATTTGGTTCGTTACTAGTAAACTTTAAAGTGAAAGTTATCGTATGATGGTCGCTGTTACTGAATTCATCACCAACATTCAAATTCTCTATTAATTCTTCTTTTGTTGCAAGTACAATGTCAAGAACGTTATTACCACGGGTCGGCGTTCCCAAATTGATTTAAAGCGAACTCTCTTGCAAGTTCGTATACAAGTCATGTCCGGAGTGTGAAGTAAGAGTATCGCCCCACTTGGTCACAGGTAAATTAAAGTCACCAAAAATTACGGTATCTTGCGAGTTACTTATATCTGCAATTTGTTCGTAAATTTCTCGGTCAGTTTGCACTGATTGAGCTGGAGGTCTGTATATTAATGCAAGTATTATTTTGGTACCTTTATTATTCTTTATTAGCACAAAAGAGAGAGAGAGAGAGAGAGAGAGAGAGAGAGAGAGAGAGAGAGAGAGAGAGAGAGAGAGAGAGAGAGAGAGAGAGAGAGATAATTAAATGGTAATTATTAATTATCCACGTGCAAAATATTCCAGCCGTAGATTGAATAATTGTGATAAATATAAATATATGAGAGGAAGAAATACCAGAGAGCGAGCAATGATGGGTAATCAGGGGAAGATCAGCTAAGGTGACGTCAACAAGGGATAAACACGAGGATTTGAAGGGGAATTACAAGGTATTAACATGGCAGAGACCAGACTTACAACACCACCAGGAGATGTTATGACCCTGACACTGGTTGACGATTATAACAGAAAACAACATAGAAATATGGTAAACACAAAGAAACCAGCCAATATAGAAACAAAATACTGTAACAAATACACCCAAAAGAGGTTGATTGGTTCAATTACTTCGGGTTACCGGATACAATAATACTAAACGAAGCTTTCACCTATACTTTTAAACGTCTAAGTTACTGTTTTTAGTAATTGTTCTTAGTGTTTTCTGACCTACTTATTTGGCTTTGTAAATCTAACTGCCTTTCTGACTATTTAAAAATCTGTCACATTATTTTATACTAATTTATTAACGATCTATTCATTTATTGCATCTTCATAAAGTAGCATTTGATCATAACGGCTAAAATAGTCAAAATACAAAATTAAGCCTACATTATACAATAAAGGGACTCACATTCCAAGAGTGTATTGCCTTATAATTCAGTTCCACCAGACCTGACCTTATGAGACATATTGACACTCACAACAACACAAGCATTTAATACTCTGTTGCCTTCAAAATAACAACAGTCTCGCATTTCATAAAAACATGGTTATTCTTTCTAAAATAACAAGGTCCTTGTGTTTTCGCTTGTATATAGTAAAACGACACGCGATGCTAGCGGTGACAGGTGAGATTTAATAGGTCTCTCTCTCTCTCTCTCTCTCTCTCTCTCTCTCTCTCTCTCTCTCTCTCTTTTTATACCCCATCGGGTTTAGTAAGTAAACCATATTCATTATTAATGACAGTTTAAGTGAGTCACGGCAGGTATTACAGCCTTGGTTTAGCATCACTACCTGTGGCATTTAGACCTACCACAGCCAGACAGATACACAGACAGACAGAGAGACAGGCAGAGGTAGATAGATAGATAGATAGATAGATAGATAGATAGATAGATAGATAGATAGATATAGATATATTGAGAGAGAGAGAGTGTGTGTGTGTGTTATTAAATGTCACATAATCACTGTCAAAAAGACTGATACATGTCCCATTCACGTTAAGGCCATTTAGTGACACACTGATATTATTCAGTAACGGAGACATCAGTGATAGACAATGGAGGAGTTAAACAAATAACCCCTTGATAATTATGATGCGTTTTGACAATTTATGCTGGCTACTATTTAATTGTCTGCATTTTATGAAGGGTCTCTGGGAATCAAATGGGTAAACACTATCTTGATTATGATGAAGTAAAAGAGCTGATTGATGTGGATGAGCTAGAAAGTGTAAAAAGGAACACCCTGAGATGGTTCGGCCATGTGGAATATATGGGAAGCGAGAGAATGACTAAGAGAGTGTACGAGAGTGAGGTGGAGGGACAGAGAGGGATAAGTACACCGAGAGTGAGGTGGAAGAATGGAGTTGAGAGGTAAATGAGAGAAAGCGGTGTTGGTTGGGAGGAGGGGCGTCGGCTGACAGGGGACAGCGGTGCTTGGGGCGATTCATTCGTGGCTACCCCTTTAGAGATCATAACGTTTGGCAGTAGATAGGGTGATATGCTATTTTGTCTCCAATAGCACCCCCTCTCTGACCATCTGTTTGGTGTCACGCTCAGCTACACACTGTTATTAATGACCTCTTTCACTAAGGTACTAATGAAGAGCCTGCAGGTACAGTAACTCCTAACAATGGACTTTACCTTCATTAATGACCTCTTTCACTAAGGTACTAATGAAGAGCCTGCAGGTACAGTAAGTAACTCCTCACTATGGACTTAGCCTTCATTAACAACAATATGGAGGCTGTGATGTGAAGGAAGGAGGAAGTGTGAGTCAAAGGGAAAGTTGCGAGTTAGTAAAAGGAGAATCAATGGATAACATATTGAGGGAAGGTGATGACAAGACGTAGGACGCGATACTCCAGTGAATTTATATAAGGGTGAGGTAGTAGTTATGGATTGGGAAGTAGGATTGCTAATATGTCTATCTTTTTATTTGTTCCCTACCACCACACACACACACACACACACACACACACACACACACACGCTCACGTACATGTATACACCTTAATGCAATTACAAAGCCTGTTCAATTATATAATGAATAGGCCTCTCATATACTATTCATGTTGAGATTATGTGCGTATACTGTATGTGTCAGTGTATGTTTGTGTATTTACTAGGGGGTGCGGTTGGGGAGGGGGCACTGTTGGGGGTGGGGGGTGGGGAAGGAAATAATATAAATATAATATAAGGAAAAGGATGTCAATAGAGAGGGTTGGTTTTACTATTGCCAACTCCTCGGCGTACGGTATAGAGCTTATAATGTACATTTTATAAAACAAAGTGCAAACAAAATATACATTTGAAGCAGATACGAACACTTGGAAGGGCTGGCAATAATTGATCACCACCAGGGCTTATTTATTTTTTATTTTTTTTTAATAATATGCATGATGACATTCACTGACAACAACATAACTGCAAATAAGCAAACAGGAAGAACGCATAACAATAAAGGAAGATAAAGGAGACGCATTAGGTTGAACACGTGAAAGCAAGGAGGGAGACAATGTGAAGGAAATTAATATAGTGCAAAAAGTACGATATACGGAACGTTAAAGGAACACAATAAGAGGTTATATAAATAAAAAGTACGATATACGGAACGTTAAAGGAACACAATAAGAGATTATATAAATAAAAAGTACGATATACGGAACGTTAAAGGAACACAATAAGAGATTATACAAATAAAAAGTACGATATACGGAACGTTAAAGGAACACAATAAGAGATTATACAAATAAAAAGTACGATATACGGAACGTTAAAGGAACACAATAAGAGATTATACAAACATAAAGTACGATATACGGAACGTTAAAGGAACACAATAAGAGATTATACAAATAAAAAGTACGATATACGGAACGTTAAAGGAACACAATAAGAGATTATACAAATAAAAAGTACGATATACGGAACGTTAAAGGAACACAATAAGAGATTATATAAATAAAAAGTACGATATACGGAACGTTAAAGGAACACAATAAGAGATTATATAAATAAAAAGTACGATATACGGAACGTTAAAGGGACACAATAAGAGATTATGTAAATAAAAAGTACGATATACGGAACGTTAAAGAAACACAATAAGAGATTATATAAATAAAAAGTACGATATACGGAACGTTAAAGGAACACAATAAGAGATTATATAAATAAAAAGTACGATATACGGAACGTTAAAGGAACACAATAAGAGATTATATAAATAAAAAGTACGATATACGGAACGTTAAAGGAACACAATAAGAGATTATGTAAATAAAAAGTACGATATACGGAACGTTAAAGGAACACAGAGATTATGTAAATAAAAAGTACGATATACGGAACGTTAAAGGAACACAATAAGAGATTATACAAATAAAAAGTACGATATACGGAACGTTAAAGGAACACAATAAGAGATTATACAAACATAAAGTACGATATACGGAACGTTAAAGGAACACAATAAGAGATTATACAAATAAAAAGTACGATATACGGAACGTTAAAGGAACACAATAAGAGATTATATAAATAAAAAGTATATGTCCGTACAAACTCACTCTCTCTCTCTCTCTCTCACTCCCCCTAATAATTACACGATTAATTAGGCTGACCAGTTAACTAATCACGTCACCAATAAGTAATAAAAGTAATCTTGAGGGCAGATGAGACTTAACAAGGTAATTAGGGCAGTTAATGTGGTTGTTAATGAAAATGTTTTGAAAATATATAAAACACGAAAAGTATATGTGTCAAATAAATATAAACACATTTGATTACAATTATTACGGATGTTACCTGGAGGCAGTGGTTTGTTAGGGATGGACGAAAACATAACTAATGTAGCAAGTCTTTTTTTTTTTTTTTTTTTTTTCTATGTGATTGAGGGAGGCAAAATAAATATACATTGCTCGAAAATCAATCAATCAATCATATATTGATAATGCCTGGATCCATAAGGCCTATATAATAATTTGTGAATATATAATCCCTTCAGCTGACTGCTGGTGAGTGCCCGGATGAATGGCAGGATTATTAATTAATATCGTGGATACCGATACATCAATTATGATATTAATATCATGGATACCGATACATCAATTATGATATTAACATCATAACGATTGTTTAACATATAGGAACCATGGCGGTACTTTATTGACTATAGCCTATAGCCCTACACTGCAAAACGAGAGAACAATGTAATGTATACAGATATCCTACTATACGGCAACCTGTTAACAATATCGAAAGCAATATAAAGTATACAGTAAACGGCAACCTGTTAACATTATCGTTTACATATCCTAACAACTGCCAGACAATGCTAAACCAATGGTGTGAAAGGCTAAACAAAGATACTAAGTAAAGGAAGAAGGAGAGAGGAGGCAGTTACACGCACGAGAAGAAAATGGGCAGGAACTATGGACTTAATTCAAGGGTAACTGACAAATTAATACAGCAAGTGAAATACATTATGAGTAAAGTTTAACAAGCCTTGAATATGAGGTAATATGAGCCTCCTCTCTCACCCCTAAGATGTTATTGAGGGATTGCACACACACACACACACACACACACACACACACACACACACACACACACACAGAACCAAGTACACACACACACACACACACACACACACACACACACACACACACACACACACACACACACACACAACCACACACACACACACACACACAACCACACACACACACACACACACACACACACACACACACACACACACACACACACACACACACGTCCCTTAGTTGGCAACCACAAATTGATGTTGACTTTTGTGATCAACAAAAGCCGAACTAAACTGACTGATAAAAGTGCAACTGTCAACGCTCTATTTTCCATGGCGCATTTTTTCCAGTTAATAATTTTGTAATTGTGCGTGACAAGTCCACTGGCAGCATAGGATATTACCTAAAAAAAACAAAAAAAAAACAACACTCGTAATTTAAAGTAAAATTAACAACATTTTGCTTCTGCTTGTTATTATTTTGTATCACTTGTATTCTTTATAATAATATTAAGGGTATTATTAGATATATAGAGATGGCTACACCATTTCTTAATATTCAGTATAAGTTCATATAATTTTCTACTATAATGTTGTTTTCCACAAACCTTCATTGTTTGTTTAGTGTGTTATGTTTAGTGTGTTATGTTTAGTGTGTTATGTTTAGTGTGTTATGTTTAGTGTGTTATGTTTAGTGTGTTATGTTTAGTGTGTTATGTTTAGTGTGTTATGTTTAGTGTGTTATGTTAGTGGTTATGTTTAGTGTGTTATGTTCAGTGTGTTATGTTAGTGTGTTTGTTTAGTGTGTTATGTTTAGTGTGTTATGTTTAGTGTGTTATGTTTAGTGTGTTATGTTTAGTGTGTTATGTTTAGTGTGTTATGTTTAGTGTTATGTTTAGTGTGTTATGTTTAGTGTGTTATGTTTAGTGTGTTATGTTTAGTGTGTTATGTTAGTGTTATGTTTAGTGTTATGTTTAGTGTATGTTTTAGTGTGTTATGTTTAGTGTTATGTTTAGTGTGTTATGTTTAGTGTGTTATGTTTAGTGTTATGTTTAGTGTGTTATGTTTAGTGTGTTATGTTTAGTGTGTTATGTTTAGTGTGTTATGTTTAGTGTGTTATGTTTAGTGTGTTATGTTTAGTGTTATGTTTAGTGTGTTATGTTTAGTGTTATGTTTAGTGTGTTATGTTTAGTGTGTTATGTTTAGTGTGTTATGTTTAGTGTGTTATGTTTAGTGTTATGTTTAGTGTGTTATGTTTAGTGTGTTATGTTTAGTGTGTTTAGTGTGTTATGTTTAGTGTTATGTTTAGTGTGTTATGTTTAGTGTGTTATGTTTAGTGTGTTATGTTTAGTGTGTTATGTTTAGTGTGTTATGTTTAGTGTGTTATGTTTAGTGTTATGTTTAGTGTGTTATGTTTAGTGTGTTATGTTTAGTGTGTTATGTTTAGTGTGTAGTGTGTTAGTTTAGTGTGTTATGTTTTAGTGTTATGTTAGTGTGTTATGTTAGTGTGTTATGTGGTGTTATGTTTAGTGTGTTATGTTTAGTGTGTTATGTTAGTGTGTTATGTTAGTGTGTATGTTTAGTGTTATGTTAGTGTTATGTTTAGTGTGTTATGTAGTGTGTATGTTTAGTGTGTTATGTTTAGTGTGTTATGTTTAGTGTGTTATGTTTAGTGTGTTATGTTTAGTGTGTTATGTTTAGTGTTATGTTTAGTGTGTGTTGTTAGTGTGTGGTTTAGTGTGTTATGTTTATGTGTGTGTATGTTGTGTGTTATGTGTAGTGTGTTATGCATAGTGTGTTATGTTGTGTGGTTTAGTGTGTTATGTTTAGTGTGTTAGTTTAGTGTGTGTGTTATGTTTAGTGTGTTATGTTTAGTGTGTTATGTTTAGTGTGTTTATGTTTAGTGTGTATGTTAGGTGTTATGTTTAGTGTGTTATGTTTAGTGTGTTATGTTTAGGTGTTATGTTTAGTGTGTTATGTTTAGTGTGTTAGTTTAGTGTGTTATGTTTAGTGTTTATGTTAGTGTGTTATGTTTAGTGTTATGTTTAGTGTTTATGTTGTGGTTATGTTTAGTGGTTATGTTTAGTGTTATGTTTAGTGTATGTTTTTTATGTAGTGTTATGTTTAGTGTGTATGTTTAGTGTGTATGTTTAGTGTGTTAGTGTTATGTTAGTGTTATGTTTAGTGTGTTCTGAGTGTGTTATGTTTAGTGTGTTATGTGTGGTTATGTTTAGTTATGTTTAGTGTTATGTTTGGTGTTATGTTTAGTGTGTATGTAGTGTTAGTGTGTTATGTTTAGTGTGTTATGTTAGTGTGTTATGTTGTTATGTGTGTTATGTTTAGTGTGTTATGTTTATGTAGTGTGTTATGGTGTGTTATGTTTAGTGTGTTTTAGTGTTTAGTGTGTTAGTTTAGTGATTAGTTTAGTGTGTTAGTTTACAGTGATTAGTGTGTGTATGGTGTTAGTGTGTTAGTGGTGTTATGTTTAGTGTGTTATGTTAGTGTGTTATGTGTAGTGTGTTAGTGTGTTTATGTTTAGTGTGTTTGTTTAGTGTGTTATGTTTAGTGTGTTATGTTTAGTGTGTGTTATGTTTAGTGTTATGTTTAGTGTGTTAGTGTGTTATGTTTAGTGTGTTATGTAGTGTGTTATGTTTCGTGTGTTATGTTAGTGTGTTATGTTTAGTGTGTTATGTTTAGTGTGTTTGTTTAGTGTGTTATGTTTAGTGTCTAGTGTGTTATGTTTAGTGTGTTATGTTTCGTGTGTAGTTTGTGTGTATGTGTGTGTTATGTTTAGTGTGTTATGTTAGTGTGTTATGTTTGTGTGTATGTTTTGTGTGTTATGTTTAGTGTTATTTAGTGTGTTATGTTTAGTGTGTTATGTTTAGTGTAGTTTAGTGTGTTATGTTTAGTGTGTATGGTTTAGTGTGTTATGTTAGTGTGTGGTAGTGTGTTATGTTTAGTGTGTTATGTTTAGTGTGTTATGTTTAGTGTTATGTTTAGTGTGTTATGTTTAGTGTGTTATGTTTAGTGTTATGTTGCAATAGTAGTTCACTCATGTTACAAAAGCCACTCTGATCTGTACCTGACTCCTTTTATAAACTCCAACTTCACTTTGTATCGGTCTCATAATTGTTATGCTCATGGACTATTTAAATGTGACCCTCTACATCCTAAGTAATTAGCATCATATTGATATCATATGGGACAAAAAGTTTACAAAGGCTAATTGGTAAATACTAAACTCACATCATTAATTTGATTGGTAATAGAAGCCTATTAACCTCGGCAAATTAATAATAGGGGAAAACAAGTAATTATCGTAAGAAGAACGTTTGGGATAGAAACTAAAATGAGGATAGACACTAAGTACCTTAGGTATATTGTATCAGATACAGTCAGAAGACAGGGAAGATCAAGAAGATAAGATTAACTACTTGATAGGTCATGGCAGCAATTATACCACGTTGAAATGTGTGTAAATCATGACTAAAGTGAGAAGGATAGCAGGTAGAGAGGATGGCAAGAAGAAGGTGAAGAGAGAGAATGATTGACAGGGAGATGGAGGAAGAGGCAAGAGAGAGAAGAGAGGAGGGGAGGGTGGGTGGAGAAGATAGGAAGTATAAAAGGTTATGAGAAGAAAGGCAAGGGGTCGAGTATAAATATAATTGGAAATTACTGTGAGAGAGAGAGAGAGAGAGAGAGAGAGAGAGAGAGAGAGAGAGAGAGAGAGAGAGAGAGAGAGATATGCAATACATCAAGGACAACACATATGAGGTAACAAAATGTTTAAAAAGAAGATGAAAGAGCCTAGTACTATAGGAACCTACTGGAGGGTGAAGATAAAGAAGGAGAGGAGGAGAGAGGCTGTATGCAGTGTATGTTAATTGATGGGTGAACAGGGGGAGGGAGGAGGCGGGGGGGGGGGGGGGGTAACAAGGAAAGATATGAGGATACATAGATGGTCGAGTAAGAGGGAACATTGATTGGAGGAGACCTATGGACAAGAAAGGTCTTAACAATACATTATTGAATAGAGGAATTACAAAAGAGGTAATGGCAACGAACACGACATTATACACAACCAATAGCTTGTGAAAAGTAGTACAATTCGATATAAGACACGATGAAGATCTCCCTTAATAATTTGTGTGGAGTTTCATAAATTATACTGTACTTGACCCCATCAGCACAATGGTGTTATCTATGTTTAATTATGGTTAACACATACGAATTTATACACTTTAGGAATTACCTTTAGCAATCAAACCGTGTAAATATATCATATAATCCTTTGACTGCCACAGATACATTCCAACCCTATAATAATTCGTATAATGATAGCTAAAGTAAAGTAAAATAATACGTCATGCTATACTGAAAAGGTTTAATAAGGAGGGAAGAAGGGCTAATAATTCTTAAGGGGAGATCTCCACTTGAGGGATTATTTTCTTGACCCCTTTCTCCCTCATGTTAAGCCCCATTGCTTTTGATATTATAAAACGTTTGCCCCATTAGTTTAGCGATTTTAAGAACTTTCACCCCATATTAAGACCTTTTGTGCAATTCAGGTGTCGATTTTATCCTGGCGAGCGATAGCGAGCCTGTAATTTAAGAGGAACCGGCCTTCGGCCGGGACATTTTCTACCGAAAAATGTACAAATTTATCTTGAAAGGGACTCAAGGGGGTGTAATTTTAAGCTTGATGGAGGTCTAGGGAACACACTAAAAACCTCCCCTTAAGCAAAACTTAATGTAAGCCATGTGGGTATCATGTCCCCTGTAGTCAGACAATTTGGTCATTATCCGTGCATATGTTATACTCAGTCTTTCTTATACTCAACATCTGAACTCTGGGAGTCTCTTCCTCAATCAATCTTTCCTGTATCGTATGACTTAGACTGCTTTAAACTTCGTGCGTCCAGACACTTTGACTCCAACGTCCCTTGAATTTGGCTCTCTGTTACTCTTTTGGCTTTGGGGGACACACTCGTCACAAGCAGCCTGCCTTTTGTCTCCTTCATACACATAGAAAAGAACATATTTTGTGGACAGACTGATACAACAGACGTTAGTGATCACAAAATCTCCACACAAGCCGTTAACGGAAAGAAGACATAAAAGGTAAAAGATGAAAGTCTGCCGAAACAATAATTATGCACCATGATAAACCAGAATGATAGAGGCGGCAGTGATGGTGACAACTGTGAGACTAAGTAGGAGGAGGGAGACAATGGTTGGTAATGATGGGTGACTGGGGAGGGGAACAGAAGGGAACACAGGAATACTATGGAAGATATTGGTTATTACATACCGGTACCTACATTCACATGACAGAGAGAGAGAGAGAGAGAGAGAGAGAGAGAGAGACAGAGAGAGAAAGAGACAGACAGAGACAGAGAGAGAAAGAGAGAGAGAGAGAGAGAGAGAGAGAGAGAGAGAGAGAGAGAGAGAGAGAGAGAGAGAGAGAGAGAGAGAGAGAGAGAGAGAGAGAGAGAGAGAGAGAGAGAGAGAGAGAGAGAGAGAGAGAATGAGAGAGAGAGAGAGAGAGAGAGAGACAGAGACAGAGAGAGAGATGCAACGCAGCAATAAATCAAAGACAATTCTTTGATGAGGAAAAGATATGCTCAAAAAGTAGATAAAAGGTCATTGTTCTAAAGAGACCTATTGGAGGGTGAAGAAAAAGAGAGAAGGGAAGGAGGAGGGTGAGGCTGGGTGATGATTTAAGGGGGAACTGGGATAGGATAAAAAAAAAAGGGAGGATTTAGGATGAAATAATGGTCGTGTAAGAGGGAATATTGATTAGAGGAACCTATGAGCACGATAGGTCAAAATATAATGGGTCAAAACAATACAGTGACAACATATTCATATTCAAAGATGATAGCGATAAACACGATATTATATAAAACAAATAGCAATTACGAATGAGCGAGATAAAAAGAAAACGAATAAGTAGAAGGAAAATTAACAAAACAAATATATAATAATATTATGTAAATCTGGTAACAAAGCAGGCATGAGACTATAAAGATAAATGTTTACATACTGTACTTGTCCCTCCAGTGGTTGCAAGTTTAATGCACAGTTATCCAGTATCTTAATCTTAAGAGGAGATAGTTGATTTGTCTGGCCCCTCTTCACCCTCATACTTAGCCCCATTAGCTTTCAGATTATAAGACGTTTGGCCCATATTAACTTGGCGATTATATTTAAGACATTTCGCTCCATTTCTTTGGCAATATCAAGACTTTTCGTTCTATTTAGGAGTCGATTTTTTCAGGTGAACGATAGCGGACTTAGACCCCCTTCAAGATAATTTAGTACATTTTTCGGTAGAAAAGTGTGCTGGCCGGAGGCCGGTTCCTCCTAAAATGATGCTCGCTATCGCTCTCCACGAAACAATCGACACTTAAATGGCATAAAGGGCCTAATATTGACAATGAAATGGGGTGAAACGTCTTAAAATACCCAAACTAATGGAAGGAATGTCTTAAAAGCTCAAAACTAATGGGGTTGAACATGAGGGAGAAGGGAGTCAAGAAAAAACAACCACCCCCCCTTAATAACATACTTTGCCTTCCAATGGTTGGCAGTTTAATGTACAGTTATCAGGTACCCATAATACCTTTGTTTAGAGTTAGGCAAGCAGAAGTACTACACAGGTTTCCTTGATAGGATCATTACTGGAAGTGAGTGGGATTTATTTCGGCTACTGTACGTGAAGGACACTGATGTGAGGGAATGGGGAGAGAGAGAGAGGGAAGGTTGTGAGGGGAAGTGGTTTATATGGAGGTAATGAGGGGAGGATGGATGATGAAGAAGGAGAGAGAGGGGAAGAGGGTGGAGAGATAGAAGGAAGGAAAGCTGTAGTTCAATATAAGGTCTGCAGAACATTATCACTTGTAACATCCATCATAATGATTTCCTGGTAATGTTTTCGTGTCAGGTTTATAATGAGTCATAAAGAGCGGCGGTCGTTAGTATGATAAGATATATAATACAGTACGGTACTTAGTGATGATTCATAACTGAAAATGGACATCAAAGTTAGTGACGTAATTTGTCAAAGTGATATGGGTTACACATGTATACCGTCAGCAATGTTATGCATTACTTAACCTTCTGCTCTTTGAAGTGTACCAGTATTGGGTTTTAGTGTCAACAATACATACATTTAGTCTGAAGCTATGCAACTCACTGCGTACTACAGTATATGCTTATGATGTATTCTACCACACAAACAAAGGTTAATTTACATTTACTTGGTAACATGATTTGCTGCAAAAACTCAATAGCAACGATATAGTTAATAATTAACATGATTGAATACAAAGTATAGTCAAGAAATTGAGTAATACATATAAACTAAATACGTTTGCCATATTTCTAAATAAACACAATACATACAACATATTTAGCATAGAAAAGCTCACATTTTCATAATCCACTTTCGAGAACTGTAGAATATCATATATTCTTATCAAGAATATCGGGTAAAACTATTTGGAAAAAGTGTTCACATTCCTTACCTTTGGATACCTTTGGATGTGTTCGCCGCTCCTCTAGCGGCACCAAGGAGCGCGACGCCCCTCGTTATGGGTGGTGATTTGGTGCAGTAGACTGTTTGAAGCGACAGCTCGCTCCCTTGCGAGGATGGGCTCGTCTGGCACTTTTTGCAGTTCGACATCTAGGGCTCTCTTGAAGTTGTCTAACGAGATGTCCCTCATGTCTCTTACTCGCCGTGGGAGTTTGTTGAAGAGACGTGGGCCTCTGTGTGATAACCAGCCCTCTTGCAGAGAGCCCATAGCACCCCTGTTATTCATCCGGGGGATTTCGCATTCCCAGCCTCTCCTATCACTGAATTTCATGACTATCGGAGTATGTAGGTTTGGTACTAAACCCTCTGCGATTTTCCATGTGTATATTATAGGTAACGTTCTCTTTTACGTTCCAGTGAGTACAGATTCAGTGCTCTTAAACGCTCCCAATAGTGTAGATGTTTTATCGAACTTATATGCGAAGTGAAATTTCTTTGTACACTCTCTACGTCATTTATTTCACCTGCTTTGTATGGGGATGTTAATACGCTACAGTATTCAAGCCGCGGTAGCACTAGAGATTTGAAGAGCGTTATCATAGGCAATTCACCGCGTGTTTTAAAAGTACGCAGAATCCAACCCGTTAGACGTTTTGCAGCCGCCACTTTGACCTGGTTATGTACTTTGAAACCCATATTTTCAGACATTAATACCCCAAGGTCTTTCACACTGTCTTGCCGTTCTATTATGTGGTTAGATTCTGTTAAGTAATTTGTAATTTCTCTAACAGCATTATTATCTCCGTACCGTATTAATTGAAATTTTTCCTCATTGAATTGCATGTTGTTTTCCCTGGTCCACTGGAACACTACATTCATGTCTTCCTGCAGTCGGCCCGTGTCCTCTTGTGTGTTTACTATCTTGCTTAATTTTGTGTCATCAGCAAAAGACGACACCGTACTGTGTCTGGTGTTGGTATCTATGTCGCAAATTAGTATGAGGAACAGAAGGGGCGCTAGCACTGTTCCTTGGGGCACTGAGCTTTTGACATCCGAAGGCTCAGAAGTGACTTGGTTTACTGCTACCGATTGTTTTCGGTTTACGAGGAAATTGTATATCCACCGTCCGATTTTCCCAGTTATACCTTTTGCTTTCAGTTTGTGGGCTATTATACCATGGTCACATTTATCAAATGCCTTAGCAAAATCGGTGTAAATGACATCCACGTTTTTCTTTTCTTCTAGCGCTTTAAGAATTTTGTCATAGTGTTCCAAAAGTTGTGAGAGACATGATCTTCCCGCTCTGAACCCATGTTGACCGGTGTGTAGTTCATTTGTCTCCATGAATGTTGAAATTTTGCTTCGCAGGACTCGCTCGAAAACTTTAATGATGTGAGAGGTTAGAGCTACCATTGCAAACATTGTTATTGTATTTTATAGTTGTATATACAGTGTGTTACGTGGTGATGGTAGGAAAATACGTAGTTTATATATATGTGTGTGTGTGTGTGTGTGTGTGTGTGTACTTATTATACATAACGGTATATCATAAACTAGTTAACTTGCCAAACTAATAAAGGTTCATATTACATATAAACTGGCGATACAAATCCTTTATGGGATATACTTTATAAAATAAGGTTGCCAAATTCTAGTACATTCACTCTACATTAGCTAATGACAGTGTTATTATGCATTAATTTACCTTTCCAGTAACTGACAATATATTATCTCAATCACTGCTAGCTATTACGGCCTCCCTTAACTAAGGAGATGATGGGTTGGGTCGGCCTTTAGGTCCAAAGTATATATACTCTAACAAGTAAACCCACCCGATTCTCGAATTCCAACTAGCACCTCCAACTTGGGCAGTCTTATAGAACTATGACGTCACATACAAGTCAGCAAAGACGAATACACTGATAAACTATCTAAAATTTACTTTCTTTTTTCACTGTTAATTTATTTTGGAGACATTTTGTTAATTGTATGCTTATATAAATATAAAACAAATATTTCAAAGTAAAAACAACATCAACTAAGACCTATCAATATTAATTTATACCGAAAATAATGGTGAACTATTTATTCAGAATAAAAAAAAAAATCTCATTTGTTCACCATGTTGTTGTTGTTCCCAAAAAGCTGCCTGACCGAACAGCCCCAAGGCCCCGAGCAAGGCCAAGGCCATAACCGAGCGCCCCCACTGAACCCTCCCTGCCGACCACAATAAAGCCTGGGTGACCGAAGCCACTCCATGGCGGGGAGCTGAGGAGGGCGACAGAAACGCCCGGGAAACCAAAGCCCCAACCAGGGCCCCGCGCCCCTCAGCAATTATGAAGAGAAAGCTGAGGGGCAAAGGAAAAAAATTGTTCACCATTATATCATTTGGATAATGGGTAAAATTTTATAATTTGACCAAATATCTTATATTGTTTGTATCTTAGGCCCCATTTAGTGCTGTATTATAGTCAATAATTCAGTTCGAAAAATGTCACTTGGCTACCGACATCATTAGATTAATCCACTGAGTATTTCGGCATATATAATACATTCTGTATGTACTGTACATATAATTCGAACTGACCCTTTGGTATGGCTACAGGTCCAACACTATGGGGAGCTTTGTTGATGAAGGTGTGTGTTTGCAAACCGTAGGCTATTAATTGCCTACGAAATACATTTTTATCTGACTATTAGTCAGTCCTAAAATTATAAATTTCCGGGGTTCTTTACTAAATTATCCAAAGAAAACGTTAATTATCTACGGCTAAGGAAGATGGAGGCAAAGGATTTTCTGTGTAAAGTAATGTATGTTTAACAGCAATGACACAAGTGAAGCTGGTCCCAGTACATAATTGAAACCATACATACACACATAAACCTGCGCAAGATTGCTTACCAGAGTATGGGACTCTTACTCAAGTGTAAATAAGGAAAATAATATGATTACCGAGTGTATTTTTCCTCTCTCGGTATTTTGACCATATTTATTAAAACATTGCAGTAATATAGGGGTAAACTGCATACTCATATGAAGTCAATTACTTATGTAATATCCCTACTTATGATAGCATAATGTACAAACTACTTCAGAAGCTATATTTCGATAATATAATTATGTAACAGAAGCCCAGAAGATGCTGAGAAAGGCTTCATTAACACCAACATTATCGATATATATGAACACATTAGGACCAGTTATATACTAGAATTAAGTTGTTTAGTCTTTTATCAACTCATTAAAACCATTGTTACACAACCGTATATACCAGTATTCCATATGCTTTGATTTTACCAGAACCAACGTTAGTAAATAAGGAGGTAGCAAGCGTGGAGCCTACCTCGTGACGTCACAGGTTCCAATATTGTTTTGATAGGTTTACTTGTTAGAGTGTATATACTTTGTTTAGGTCTACCTGGTGACACAGCCATAGCCTGGGTGACCCAAGACCTTGACCTACGCAACTGTCCACATGGGGACCTTAGGGTATACAGTGCGGTACATCTTTACATTCTACCATATGGACACAACTCAGCTAAAACCTTTAAACCTCTATATAATCACTAAAATACATTATTGTGGACATACTAAGGTTCTGCATAATACCTGTAATTGAGAAATAATATAACTCAAGTCCCAGGTAGTGGGGTTCCCTCACGTTCCTGTTTAACAAACCTCTTAGACTTCTTCCACGATATCCTCAACCTCTACGATGAGAGTAAAGCTGTAGATATTATATACCTTGATTTTCAAAAGGCCTTTGACAAAGTTCCCCACAAACGTTTACTGCTAAAACTAAAAGCGCATGGAATACAAGACGGTGTGTTGAAATGGATAGAAAATTGGCTCGGCGACAGAAAGCAAAGAGTAGTCATAAACGGTAAGGCATCAAAATGGACCAATGTAAGTAGCGGGGTACCCCAGGGATCGGTACTAGGACCAATTCTCTTTCTAATTTACATCAACGACATAGATGAGGGTCTCACCTGTACAATCTCAAAATTTGCTGACGATACAAAAATTGCAAATAGCGTACTCTCAAATGAACAAGTTGACGATATGCAACACAATCTAGATAAATTGTCATGTTGGGCCCAAATTTGGCAAATGAGTTTCAATGCGGATAAATGTAAAGTACTACATATCGGATACCTAAATGAGAAAGCAAACTATTCGATGAATGGCACTCAGCTTAAGAATGTAAACAGAGCAACCGATCTGGAAGTAACAATATCGAGTAACCTAAAACCGAGTCAACAATGTTCAGAAGTTGTTAAGAAGGCAAACAAAATAATTGGCTTTATAGGCAGGTCATTTGAGCATAAATCCAAAGAAGTTATCCTAACCCTTTACAATTCATTAGTCCGCCCTCTTCTGGAATACTGCGTTCAATCCTGGTGCCCTTATTACCAAAAAGATATAAACAAGCTAGAACGAGTTCAACGTAGAGTTACCAAAATGATACCTAGCCTAAAGAACAAACCATACGAAGAGCGTCTTAGAGAATTAAATCTATTTCCTTTAACCCAGCGCAGATTAAGAGGTGACTTAATTCAAGTGTTCAAAATCATCAAAGGCATCGACAATATGAACTGTAGTAAGTACTTCACTATCGACCAATCTAATTACACGCGGGGAAACGGTTGCAAAATTATTGGTAAATCTTTTAACTCGCACGAATCTAAGAATTTCTTCTTCAATCGAGTTGTCAACTTGTGGAATGGGCTTCCCCGAAACGTTATAGACTGCATCACCGTTGATTCATTTAAACTCCGCCTAGACAAATATCTCGCATCAAACCCGCGACTGACTGCGTTTGTAAATGAATAACTTTATTTTATCCCCCCCTCAGTTACTAACCCATCTGTCCCCCTACTAACTTCCTAATCCTGCCACGGACATTAGTTCCAGGGCAGTAATTCCCTTTCCAATGTTCCCTTACCCACTCTAAACCACTGTTTGGACACTTGATCCTCAGTGTTTTGGAGGACAAGCAACCTAGAAGGGTCACTAGATCTGTTGTTGCTTGATTTCCTTTGTACCTGATGACAGACTTGTGGGAACCTTTATGTGTGTCTCGTGTTACTAAACTATTAATAACACACTCTGTTAACATCCCGAGTGACTATAAATAAGGGTTGATGACAGGACAGTAAAGTTACCATGTATATAACATCAATAATTATAACTGTGTGTACTGTATATTACCAAACTATAATTACTGCCAGCATACAACACAAAGTCACGCTATCAAACACAATACCGGCATGGTATTTTGTTATTTATGAAATAAACGTCAACCACATCAACAACATGAATATCATACAGATAATAACTAGCATTTTAAATACTACAATATTGTAAGGGAGTAAGGGACTTAGCACAAATAAACGATTACCAAATATGGATTATTCAATATCAACCCTCTTAGTATGGGTAACGGTAATTTCTTTATATTTAGATTATTTTATGCATATTAGGAAGGTTCTGTGAGTCTTGAAGCTAATTGTGATAGCTTACATCCATTTAATTTCTAGCCATAATTTTCAGAAATTAATAAGTCGTACAACGTTATCCAGAATAATGAGAGAAAACGTCACCCATACTGAAGGAGTTGAAACGTTATTAATATTGGTAAATTTGTCCACATAACATATTGTCCATACTCAGTATACTGTATCTAGAATCAACAGTCTGATAATATAATGCACTGTTTTCCTGAAATTTGCTTACGCCCCACCAAATGAAAGACTAACTGTTTTAAATGTGTGAGTGAAGATGACTACCTACTGATTAATTTACCATGTTATCTATCAGGCTCTGCAGCCTTGATCTTAGAACAAGCTAAGTCAAGGAGGCTTAATCTGACAGTAATAGTATTAACAGTTCCGAGAATTGTCCTTTGTCACTTCTCTCACATTACTGTTCTCTGCTTATTGATCATATCATTAATTATTGGCCCCGTCGTACTGTCATACTTATATATCACAATACTACTTTGAAGTCATATTAAGCTATTTTCTATTAATATAATACCCTCATTTATGTAATAAATGAACTGAAATTACAATTGTGCCTTAAATACCAATCATGCATCAAATGACATTCCTCCAAAATTGTGTACTAAACAAACATTCATACTTATAATAATGTGTTTATTAAAGATGGACTAAAAATGCCAAACTAAATAACAAAGAAGATAATTAATATCAATACACACAGATGTGTTTTACACTTTTTTTTCTTCTTCTCGGAATTAAACACACATTAAGGTGAGATAAATAACTTGGGTCCTCAGCCGTCATAGGATAGAAAATATAATTAATATTTATTTAATATATTCAAGACCAATAAAATATATTCGGAACAATGGATGAAACAAGATTAATTACGTCGGAGATTATATAAAGAAAACAATCGTAATTTAATGTCATGTTGGCACGGTATACTAGTGCTATATAATACCAAGAAGTTCATACAATGCTAAACCTACCATAATGCCATTAACCTTAAATGACTAAAGATGTTTAATTCGTTATCCCCATAATACCTGAGGCTGTGTGTGAGAGAGAGAGAGAGATAATGTGTGTGCGTGTGTTTACATTAAGGGGAGATGTCCACTTGAGGGATTTTTTTCTTGACCCCTTTCTCCCTCATGTTTAGCCCCATTGCTTTTGATATTATAAAACGTTTGCCCCATTAGTTTAGCGATTTTAAGAACTTTCACCCCATATTAAGACCTTTCGTGCAATTCAGGTGTCAATATTATCCTGGCGAGCGATAGCGAGCCTGTAATTTAAGAGGAACCGGCCTTCGGCCGGGACATTTTTCTACCGAAAAATGTACAAATTTATCTTGAAAGGGACTCAAGGGGGTGTAATTTTAAGCTTGATGGAGGTCTAGGGAACAAACTAAATACCTCCCCTTAACAAAGCTGGAGTGAAGGTTGAAGCCAAAGTTGCATACGTTAACCTACATCAGTATAGGACTCTCATAATTGAGTACTTCAAGATTTTGGTAAAAGGTAAGAACACACCTTTTATAAACTGTGTGGTTTTAAAGGTAAGAACACACCTTTTATAAACTGTGTGGTTTTAAAGGTAAGAACACACCTTTTATAAACTGTGTGGTTTTAAAGGTAAGAACACACCTTTTATAAACTGTGTGGTTTTAAAGGTAAGAACACACCTTTTATAAACTGTGTGGTTTTAAAGGTAAGAACACACCTTTTATAAACTGTGTGGTTTTAAAGGTAAGAACACACCTTTTATAAACTGTGTGGTTTTAAAGGTAAGAACACACCTTTTATAAACTGTGTGGTTTAAAAGGTAAGAACACACCTTTTATAAACTGTGTGGTTTTAAAGGTAAGAACACACCTTTTATAAACTGTGTGGTTTTAAAGGTAAGAACACACCTTTTATAAACTGTGTGGTTTTAAAGGTAAGAACACACCTTTTATAAACTGTGTGGTTTTAAAGGTAAGAACACACCTTTTATAAACTGTGTGGTTTTAAAGGTAAGAACACACCTTTTATAAACTGTGTGGTTTAAAGGTAAGAACACACCTTTTATAAAACTGTGTGGTTTTAAAGGTAAGAACACACCTTTTATAAACTGTGTGGTTTTAAAGGTAAGAACACACCTTTTATAAACTGTGTGGTTTTAAAGGTAAGAACACACCTTTTATAAAATGTGTGGTTTTAAAAGGTAAGAACACACCTTTTATAAACTGTGTGGTTTTAAAAGGTAAGAACACACTTTTATAAACTGTGTGGTTTTAAAAGGTAAGAACACACCTTTTATAAACTGTGTGGGTTTTAAAGGTAAGAACACACCTTTTATAAACTGTGGGTTTCACACCTTTTATAAACTGTGTGGTTTTAAAGGTAAGAACACACCTTTTATAAACTGTGTGGTTTTAAAGGTAAGAACACACCTTTTATAAACTGTGTGGTTTTAAAGGTAAGAACACACCTTTTATAAAATGTGTGGTTTTAAAGGTAAGAACACACCTTTTATAAACTGTGTGGTTTTAAAGGTAAGAACACACCTTTTATAAACTGTGTGGTTTTAAAGGTAAGAACACACCTTTTATAAACTGTGTGGTTTTAAAGGTAAGAACACACCTTTTATAAACTGTGTGGTTTAAAAGGTAAGAACACACCTTTTATAAACTGTGTGGTTTAAAAGGTAAGAACACACCTTTTATAAACTGTGTGGTTTAAAAGGTAAGAACACACCTTTTATAAACTGTGTGGTTTTAAAGGTTAGGAAGAACCACCTTTTATAAAACTGTGTGGTTTAAAAGGTAAGAACACACACTTTTATCTATAAACTGTGTGTGGTTTTAAAGGTAAGAACACACCTTTTATAAACTGTGTGGTTTTAAAGGTAAGAACACACCTTTTATAAACTGTGTGGTTTAAAAGGTAAGAACACACCTTTTATAAACTGTGTGGTTTAAAAGGTAAGAACACACCTTTTATAAACTGTGTGGTTTAAAAGGTAAGAACACACCTTTTATAAACTGTGTGGTTTTAAAGGTAAGAACTCACCTTTTATAAACTGTGTGGTTTTAAAGGTAAGAACACACCTTTTATAAACTGTGTGGTTTTAAAGGTAAGAACTCACCTTTTATAAACTGTGTGGTTTTAAAGTTAAGGTATGACAAATTAGTCGTAACTCTGCTTTATCCAATGGCATTACTTTGTTTCTTTTTGTATCATTACAAGGAGAAATATAATGAAAATCGATCAGATTTTCATTTGATGTGACTTTGTATGATTGCTGGTAATGACACAGTTAAAGTGGTAATGTCAAGGGTTAACAGAGAGCCAGAGAGCAAAATGAACCATGAAATGAAGACAGAAAATTGATAAAACTTAATTGAGGTCACAAGTTGTATCAATTAGGCTTACGAAATATAAGAAGAGCGATATAACCACATACTAATGAAGGACAGTATTTGATGGTAAAGAAACAACATTGATACAAAATCATAAATAATGCAAAACAACATTGATACAAAATCATAAATAATGCAAAACAACATTGATACAAAATCATAAATAATGCAAAACAACATTGATACAAAATCATAAATAATGCAAAACAACATTGATACAAAATCATAAATAATGCAAAAACAACTACTAATAAACAAAATTACGGTAAGTTATTATAGGGAACAACAACAAGTAATTAACAAGAAATATAGATGTATAAATAAAGGAATGTATGAGGAGAGATGATCGGTAATATGCTAACATAATTAAATATATATATTTGGACTGATCCCTATTTCTGATCCGTATTGAATTGTCTTCCAATGTTATCAACAAACAGCCAATTACCTGAATAATGAACCCTATCTATCTATTGCCTGACGCCGTGATCCCCAAAGGGGTGGCCAATAATGAACCCAATTAACTTAAATGTCTTAAATGTCTACATGCAAACTATGGAGTAGGTCACCAGCAGGATTTAAACGATCAACAAAGGTTAGATATAATGACATTATGCTATCATATTTTGATAGTGATTGGCATTCTAACATCATCAGGATAAAGTCTGGGTGAGGGACAAAGTTCACGAAATGTAATTATGTGTCATTATTGTCATTACTGAAATAATGTTAGGGGGATGATGGAGCAACAGAGGCTCAAAGGTCCAAGAGAAGAGGACCTGTGATAATAAACAGATTTATCCCAATGGAATAGACCAAATGAATTATTAATCATTACATCTCCTCGTAATATAATACAGAACAAAATATTGTAACGAATCCTTTAATTTCCCAGTGGATTAGAATACACCATTTTAACCAAGCATAAGCTACAGCTTGATATGAATACTAATTATACATTCGTACACACACAGACACACACCTTAATATAACCCCACAGCTGCACTTAAGGGGAGATGTCCACTTGAGAGATTTTTTCCTTGACCACACACCTTAATATAACCCCACAGCTGCACTTAAGGGGAGATCTCCACTTGAGAGATTTTTTCCTTGACCCCTTTCTCCCTCATGTTTAGCCCCATTGCTTTTGATATTATAAAACGTTTGCCCCATTAGTTTAGCGATTTTAAGAACTTTCACCCCATATTAAGACCTTTCGTGCAATTCAGGTGTCAATGTTATCCTGGCGAGCGATAGCAAGCCTGTAATTTAAGAGGAACCGGCCTTCGGCCGGGACATTTTTCTACCGAAAAAATGTACAAATTTATCTTGAAAGGGACTCAAGGGGGTGTAATTTTAAGCTTGATGGAGGTCTAGGGAACAAACTAAATACCTCCCCTTAACTTTCTCCCCTACACTCATATTATTGTACCATAATAGTAATACAATGAATGTATATACCACTTAAATACAAATTACATAATACATACAATTCTTTCAGAGAAGCGGTTACCGAAGTTCATAACAGAAGACTGCGAGGACGACGATGCATGACAAGGTAAGATATAAGAATGGTTACATGACAAGTTACAGAGAACAAATGAAGGGAGACAATGGTTGATAATGATGGAAGGAGTTATGGCAGGAACGTGAAGGGAAACATGTAAGATAAAGACACGGTGAATTTGAAGGTGATGAAAGGAATATATATTGTAAGTATATTATAATACAGTGTATCTGGAAATTCACAGATAAATATGACCATGATAAAACGAAAAACATATTGATGATAAGGACATCATATACCGGTAAATATATTAAAATACTACTACTAAACATAACAAATACATACGTAGCTACAGTAAAGGAACTACCGGCATATGTAAATACGAAGAGGCTTGGATACATCAATGACAATGTTTAGGAAAACAGTGAGATAATAAGAGGATCAAGAACACTTTGACGCCTGATAATAAGAGGATCAAGAACACTTTGACGCCTGATAATAAGAGGATCAAGAACACTTTGACGCCTGATAATAAGAGGATCAAGAACACTTTGACGCCTGATAATAAGAGGATCAAGAACACTTTGACGCCTGATAATAAGAGGATCAAGAACACTTTGACGCCTGATAATAAGAGGATCAAGAACACTTTGACGCCTGATAATAAGAGGATCAAGAACACTTTGACGCCTGATAATAAGAGGATCAAGAACACTTGACGCCTGATAATAAGAGGATCAAGAACACTTGCCCTGATAATAAGAGGATCAAGAACACTTTGATGCCTGATAATAAGAGGATCAAGAACACTTTGACGCCTGATAATAAGAGGATCAAGAACACTTTGACGCCTGATAATCATATAGTGATAGGGTAAGAGAAGACTGTTTGAAGGTGATGATGTTGTGACCAAGGTTGTTGGGGCAGGTGAAGGAGGGAACGAACATAATTAACACCTTCGCGATACATTGTTGTTCTCCTAATATGAGTCTGTCGGTCCAGGCCACTGTTGTGCCTCGGGTGACCAATAGTAACCAAGGACCCAGTGTAGGAACCCAATAGACCAGTTCTAATTGGCTGTTGTGGGAGCATCTTGTGAGGGTCAGGGTGGGAGAAATATTGTAGCAATCCATTATGTTCACACTCAGAGCATAATGCAGTGTTGCCTACATCCTTAACTCCTTCTGTACCGGCGACGTTTTTAATATTTAGACGATTTTGTGCAGTTTAAGAAGGATCTGTTGTATTAGAAAGTATTAAGTTAGATAGTTCGAAGCCTGTTAATTGCTGTAGGCCTCTAATAAATTGAATAAAATCGTCTAATAGTAGCCATAATAAAGTTAAAAGGACGGCACCGGTACTGTAAGGGTTAAATTAGCTACACGTAACCCATGATTGTGTTCCTTCCCATATAATCCTCACACCTCTACTAACTTGTATAAATTATTAAGGTTTTGCTCCGTGTCTAGCTCCTACTTTCTTTTCCCTTCCCTGTATTCAAACATTACATTGTACTCTAACATTGTTGTTTTGCAACTTTCTCTCTCTCCTCGTTTTTCTTTTCTTACCCTTTCTCATAAGTCCTTCCGTTCTACTTTGATCCTAACCCTCTCTCTCTCTCTCTCTCTCTCTCTCTCTCTCTCTCTCTCTCTCTCTCTCTCTCTCTCTCTCTCTCTCTCTCCTCTACTCTACTCTACTCTCTCTCTCTCTCTCTCTCTCTCTCTCTCTCTCTCTCTCTCTCTCTCTCTCTCTCTCTCTCTCTCTCTCTCTCTCTCTCTCTCTCTCTCTCTCTCTCTCTCTCTCCAAACATTACCTCAACCTTTCCTTCCTTGCTGCCTTTCTCTCTTTCTTCCTGCATCTACATTACATTGATGAAGGTAATAATAATAATAATAAACGGTTTATTAAAGAATGGCAGCCTCATGAGCTGAAAATACACATTTTACAATTTAGTGGATGAACATGAGATGTACAAATATGAAGATGGTAAGCTCAGTTTACAAAAAAAAAAAAAAAAAAAATACAATAATGATGCAGGTGCATAAAATAACCATGAGAGTAAGTGATATACAGTACATATACACGTTTATTTTACTTACTCATATACAGAACATACATATATACACGTACGTACGCACATACATACGCATACATATACACACATATATAAGAACATAAGAACATGCAGTAAGTGTGCACATGTCCGTATACACAAACGCTCACGTATGCACACAAACATACATACACACAAAAACTGTTTTGGTTAGGTCAGGGTAAAGAGGTAAAGGGTAAAGAGGGAGCGGCGTTCAAGTCCGTGCACGTAGGGTCAGGTAAAGCCTACTACAATGGGAGGTTAATCCTCGGTAGTGTAGGTGTGTGTGTCTGTGTTCGTTCGTGTATGTATGTGTGTGTGTGTGTGTGTGTGTGTGTGTGTGTGTGTGTGTGTGTGTGTGTGTGTGTGTGTGTGTGTGTGTGTGTGTGTGTGTGTGTGTGATAGAAGGCGAAATGTGGAAAAGCTGGGCTTCTATTGTTAAGGGTGGAAATACATGGATGAAGATACACGAACACTTAATAATAGATGATGCTTATGCATAGATTTATAATCAGAAGTTGCGCTAGTGAGCAATATGTTCTCGCTCATATGTACGTATATTTACATACATATGTGCATATGACCATACAAATACACGTACAGTACATATATATATTATATACCTTATATTCTCAACCGGGATCGAACCATTGACATCACATACACACAGACATACATATACATAAATATATGCACATTACATGCATATATGCTCTTCTCTTATCCACCTGATACTCTCAGCCGGGCTCGAACCACAAACAGTATACACTATAGACACATATATAGACACATATATATATACATAAATAACGCATACATACATACACATATACACACACATACATACATATATACTGTACATACATAGATACAGACATACACATATACATATATACACATATACATAAACAAACTCAAGCAAATACATACAAATTATATTCTAATACACACACACACACACACACTTATGCATACATTATTAAAGGTGGGCGCGTATATATGGTGTGACAGGCCGTTATTACACATTATTAATAATATTAACAATGGTTGGGATAGGATTATTTTTATATCTGTCAGTTCTTGCTCTTATTGGTTGGAGTGTGTTGAAGTGACGAGCTGCACGTGTTGGTCTAGGGGCGTCTGGTGGAAGTAAGTTTCTGTGTCGTGGGTGAACAAGCAGCTTAGATGCAAACTGTTTGAGTGTGTTGTAGTGGTGGGTTGAAAGTGCAGGTATGCTAAGGGTGGTGAGAGCTTCCTCGTACCCTGGATATGTGCCACCCAGCATGATCTTGCATGCTCTCCTCTGCACTCTCTCCAATTGACGTTGTTGTGTCAGGGTTAGAGAGGAGGACCAGGTGGGAAAGGTGTAGGTGAGCTTAGGGAGTATGAAGGTGTTATATATACTCTTCAGCTCATTCTCCGGCGCCCCCAGGGATCTCAACCGCCTTAGCATAAACAACTTGTATGTGGCGGTCCTGACTGTGGTAGTTACATGTTTCTTCCAGTTGAGTTTGTTGTCCACAGGTGTGTGTGTGTGTGTGTGTGTTACTCAGTTACTCAGTTACTTGTTCGTCAAGGGGAATCCACGCAATGCGAGCTAAGCTCATTATTATCGCGCCTCCTTAACTGGGAATGTATTGCGTGAAATGCATGTTAAGTGTTTTATGTATTGTTGGAATGGCTGTGGATGTGTGTGTAGTCTGTATTTTAGCCAATTGGCGACATCGGAAACGAAGGCTTAGGGTGGATCTGTATGGTACCATTCTCACTATAGACGGTACCGTCTCGCCCGAAGGCTTAGGTAGCCATCAGCTTAGGTGAACCATATGATACCCATCTCGCCTTGTACCATTTTTGCCAACCCCAGATGGGACGTCACAACGTCGTCCACTTATTCCAGGTACCTATTTACAGCTAGGTGAACTGAGGCTAACACATGAAAGGAGACAAGCCCAATTTGTCTCCGCCCGGCCGGGGATTGAACCCCGGCCCCTCGTGTGTGAGACGAGAGCTCTACCACTAGGCTACGGGCTGTGTGTGTGTGTGTGTATGTGTGTGTGTGTGTGTGTGTGTGTGTGTGTGTGTGTGTGTGTGTGTGTGTGTGTGTGTGTGTGTGTGTGCGCGCGTGTGATGAAAGTATCCTTATAATACTTCGGGAACGAGTTCTTTACATAACAAGTCCGTCATAATCCATAAAATTGGCCCAGCAATCGATAAATTTCACAAAACATCAATTTGGAATTACTAAAAGAAAAATGTAGTTTATACACACCAAATGTAAACGTAAACTCAGGAATATATCACCATGAAATCGATAATTTCCTTTAACCTAACCAGCCTGACCAGTTCGTGACCAAATAATGCTGCCATGCTTGTAGTTAATTGTTAGTATTAACAGGTTGACCACAAGAGCCGCGCCTGGTAACTCGGTAATTGACTATAGAAAATATAAAGTAAGTTAAACTGACCCTCCTGAGAAACGTGACAGTAAATCATGAAGCCTGGTTGTAACTTATGGTGGGAGGGAGAGTTGGAGGGGGAGGTGGAGGTAAAAAAGAGCAAAAGGTAGAGACAGAGAGAAATTTGTTGATTGTGAAAAAAAACACTGCATCCTGTTCCAAATAAGTGTCCAAACTCTTGAACATTAATTTCTATAACTCACAACATACTCGAGTAATCAAGCTACTATTTCTACTATTTGGAAAGGGTCAACCAGGGAATAGGTAACGACATTTACAGCCTATTTGCTTTAGCCCCTCTTGAGTTATACAGGTTATGGTTCACGTTTTCTAGCCTGCATATTTGGAACAGGGTATAGCATTTACAGCCTATTCGCTCTAGCCCCTCTTGAGTTATACAGGTTATGGTTCACGTGTTCTAGCCTACCTATGTGGAACAGGGTATAGTGTATCACCTCGAAGAGATTAGTTCTTTATGATAGCTGGCCGACCCACGTTGATTAGCATCAAGTCTCCCCAATCCCTCCCTGATCCTTTATATCCAGTCATGTTTCCTTCTCCTCTCTTATTTCTTACCCTATTCCCTTGGGACTCATCATTCTCTATGTAACCCTTTTTTCTCGGCTTGTTTTCGCAACTTGCCATTATGTAATTTTAGTTCTATTATTTTACATATCAAATAATTGTTTGAGTGTCTAGACGCCTACCATCACATACCATCCGGCATTTTAATTATCTCATTAGGACAGAACTAAGTTGCCACCGCTGTACCTAGCTGTATAACATGCTTCGATGGTGGAAATAGGCGAAGAAGATAAATAAGTAAACACAATTTCAATATAATGCTAACAGAAATGTGTACCCTATGTTAGAGCATGTAATTACCTTGAGGTGATATCTGGCCGACCAATCATAACTTGGGTATAAACTGCCTCTGGTAAGTCAACATTTAATGGAAGTTAAAGTGAAAGTTGTGTAAAGGAACTAATTATCACTTGGCCAATCAACACTTCGGAACTCTGGGAAATAATACAAGTATTAATCAGTTCTATCTATCTATTGCCAGACGCACTAATCCTCCAGGGAATCTCCTCCTCAGTTATTCGGCACTTCTTTTTCCACCCAACATCCCTTTCAATCTCAATTCCATCCTGCACCTTCCGTAGAATACAGATCCAAAGACCAAGCAATATATCCTGTACCAATATTGCTGATGTTTATTATTGATATGGTAGTATTTGAGTTGTATGAGACCCCCCACCCCCACCCCCACCCCCACTCTCACTCTCTCTCTCTCTCTCTCTCTCTCTCTCTCTCTTCAAGTGTCCCTTCCTCAGATTCATCGGACATTCAACATTTTCCACGGTTATTCATCACTCTCTATTGTCTCTTTATTTCTTCACACCGTTATATCTTAAGTGAGAGAGAGAGAGAGAGAGAGAGAGAGAGAGAGAGAGAGAGAGAGAGACAGAGAGAGAGAGAGAGAGAGAGAGAGAGAGAGAGAGAGAGAGGGAGAGAGAGAGAGAGAGAGAGAGAGAGAGAGAGAGAGAGAGAGAGAGAGAGAGAGCAATTAAGAAAAAGTCCAACTTTTATAATGGCATAGCGAACATCAAGGACATAAATGATGATGAAGGACAAGCTACCGAGGCACGAAGAAAGAAGTGAAGGAAAAAGAAGGGGCGGGGGGATTAAATGTGTTCTACGAACATGATTTCCATATTTTCAAAGTTTGAATATAATTCTAGTCGTGACGTTTGACACTTTCATAAAATGAAGTGAACATAATCATTGTTGAAATTTGAAGTGCATACAATTAAAGTCATCACTGTAGCTCACAGAAATATGCTCTTTGTCTAGTAAATTATGTAGAACTTCTGGGAACGTTACACACTATTAAGTAAGCTACAAGTCTTTATTTTATCGCTACACTAAATTGCCACGCTATATTGTGAGATTGGACTATCCAAGTAGCAATGCCTAATAACCTTAAATCTTATGCTTGAGGGTAACGAACATTATATACGGTCAAAATGGCTTGGTGAAGAATGTAAATCTGAGCATTATTATGTCATCAAATTTAGAATGTTCTTATTTCTAATCTTATCTTATCCTCTCTCTCTCTCTCTCTCTCTCTCTCTCTCTCTCTCACTGCACTATACCAACAATATCAACAGGAACATTAAACCATTATAACCGGGTTCAATGCCACGCTCAAGCATGAAGGTTTTTCGTATATATTGGTAGCCGGTACCATTTCCCTTGAGCAAGAGAATGGGTAATAGTGTCTGTAAAGCACCCGTCACACTATGCCGATTTAAGTGTCGACGCTCCACGACTTAAGGAGTGGCGATAGAAGGGGAGACCACTGCCGAGTAACGTGGGTGATCGAGGGTCGGGAAACCCACGGCGTGCACTATGGACAGGCACGCCGCCTGACAGAAACTGGTCGGTGTCGAGCGGTGACCATGTAAGACCTAAGGAAAAATAACGGCGGCGTCATGCACTGTAGCGCGCAAACTGGTCGGCGACAATGCTCCCGACAAGCGGCGCCTATAGGAGGTTGGGCGGCGTCTATAGGTACTAAGGCAGCGATGGACGGCCACCCTGTCACACTGGGGCCCTATTCCATCACACTTGACCCCGATCGAGGCAAACCGGTTCGTGGAGGCGATGTTTGTGTATGTGTGTGTGGGGGAAGAGGGGGGGGGGGGTATTAAGCTTGATATCTAGGGAGGAAGCTAAAAAAATAATAAAAAAGATTCATAAATGAGCAAATAAATACGCCCATCTCCCCTTAATTAAGTGGTTCTTTGAGTAATTGGTAAAACAAGGCCATCTATAGATAACCCTTTCAGTACCGGTGACGTCTTTCTCGTTATAGTCTGGCAAATATTAAGTTAATTTATTATGCTTACCAAGGGCCTGTAGCAATCACAAGACCTCCATCTCTCTCCTTTATCTCTCTTAACTTCCACAGATTGTTCTTAAGCTGCATAAAATCATCTAAGTAGGATAGAAGGGCCTGTAGCAATCACAAGACCTCCATCTCTCTCCTTTATCTCTCTTAACTTTCACAGATCGTTCTTAAGCTGCATAAAATCATCTAAGTAGGGTAGAACTAAGGCAAAGCAGACGTCACCACCATTGAAAGGGTTTATAGATAGTCACTCATTGATGGGATCGGATTAACCCCTTTCGGACGGGGATGTTTGTAACTTTTACTATGTGCCTGGCGGGCATATTTACCATAAACGAGCTTCATTCCATGCTCTTTTTCATGCATAAACAAGAGCCAGAGCGCAATACAATTATAACAATACAATAATAACATTAACTACTAACTTGAGCTGGACACATTATGTTAGAAGCATTGCTAAGAATGCCTCTAAAAAACTGGGACTCCTGTACAGAGTTCGAGAATTCTTCACTGACGAGCAGTTGGCCGTAATATATAAAAGTCGTGCGTTCTCAGATGGATTACTGTTCACCTCTGTGGGGTGGAAGTGGAGTGGTTGCATTGAGGCAGTTGGACAAAATTCAAAATAAAGCTATTAGATTAATCAATAACCCTGCAATCACACAGGACCTTCCTACATTATCCATACAAAGAAACGTTGCATCCCTTGCATTATTCTACAGATATTTTCACAGCAATTGTTCCGAGGAACTTGCTTCAATTGTGCCCGCCTCTCCACATCTTTCCCGTAGAACTAGGGCAGCTGAGAGTGCCCATGAATTTACACTTTCTCCTCCACAATGCAGAACTTCTGCTTATCAGAATTCATTTATCCCCAGAGCTACTACTCTTTGGAATTCACTTCCCTCGAATTGCTTTCCACAAACTTACAATCTACAAATGTTTAAATCCAGTTGTTACAAACATTTTATGAATGGAGGATGCCTTTAGGCACATGGACCTTTTTGTTTTATCTGTGTTTTTCCTTCCTCCGTTCATTGTCTCTTAAAAAAAAAAAAAAAAAATATCCGTGAAAGGGCGATAATAGAGCTTTCCAATGACACCTGAATCATCCTTGTACGACCACGGGTTCTCTTGCAACGATGTTGCAACACGAGGGCAAAAACCCTAAAATACATTAATATCTTGAGTTTTTCCTTGTTCTCGCGAGGCTAGGGATATGGAGGGTTGTGGTGGGGAGCTCAGTCACCTCGCTCGGTCCATGCCGAGCGGTCAGAGCCCGCTTATCGTCCTCCCAACGCGTGGACTCTCTCTCAGAGCCAATAATGTGCTCAACATACCGCCCGTATATTGTCGGGTCCCACAGGGATGGCCATGGTTCTCTCGCCCGACATATGTGGGGCCCCGTGCTGGGGTGTTAAATGGAGAGTGGTAATATTTGGGGGTCTATTTATTTATATATTCATTTATTTTTTAGTTTACTCGCTAGACCTCCATCAAGCTTAAAAAATAAAAATAAATAAATAACACCCCCAGACCCTCTATCAACGATGTCCCGTGCGACATCGCCAGGTCGCAAACATATGGTTTCGAAGCGCGGACTCACGTTATGCCCTCCCCCTATGACGCCGCCTGGGCGTCAAGACACATTCTAAATATGTGTTTGCTCATTGTCGCCGTAAGGCGGCGACCATGGCCGCCGCCGACACCCTTAGCCACGCCGTCTGAATGGGTCCCACTCTAATTGGGTTGCCTCCCCAAATAATGGCGAGCCTTTGAGACGGCGTATGGTCGCCACAGGTCACCGCAGGTTGTTACCGGGTCGCCGTCTGACGCAGACAGGTCGGCACCCTAGCCGTCTGACGCCGACTGGATGCCGCCCGCCTACCGTCCCCGTCCCGTCCATTTTCTTGACATCACTTGCCACTGACTCAGCTTATATTATGAGAGTTGTGCATGTCGAACTATTTCTGAAGCCTGTGACGACCTCTCCCGCCCTCTCCCTTGAGTTGGCGCTCACCCAGGATGCGCAGTGATTTAGACAAAGACCTTGTTACAACCCTTAAATCGGCATAGTGTGACGGGTGCTTTAATAAACTTTGGTCGAACGCTATTGAATCTTGGAGCGAGGGCTAGAGAGAAATGACGCTATATAAGTAACCTGAACATTATTATTATTAAATGTATGCCTCTTCCTTAAAGCAGCCTGTACACTATATTGTACACAAAAAGTTCATACACCTATTCTAAACTGTTCTCAGTGTGGGCACTTAAAATGAAGTGTGTCTCTTCTTTTCCCCTATGCCTGCCCAGGGGAAAGATCAACAGAACTGAGATAAACAGTACAATAATTGCAATGTAGAAGACACAAATAGTAGGATAGAAGTACGGTTTACAGACTAGGGAAAACACAAATGTATAAAACAACACTGGGAGAAGGGAGGAGAAGGAGAGAGATGAACACCGTGTAATGAGGGTTGGTTCTGTATAGCTGAGGGAAGGGCAAGAGCGGAGAGGACAGGTAGACAGAGTGTCACAGTAGGGAGGCTATAACTCAAAAGAAGAGTCCGTAGATTAGGGAACAGGGCAAGAGGTATAAACAGGAAACTAGAGAGGCACAGCAGGGAAGTACCATTGTCTTGGAACCACAGTTAGAGAAAAGCACAAGAAGCTGTGACTGATTGGGACTAAGGAGGTCCTATCTTAGGTTTATTGAGATATTATTTATCCCTTTGAGTCCTAGAGGTAGATCATAAGGTGATGACAAGAATCTAAAGCTGTAAGTTGTAACTTAACCCTTTCACGCACAGGATGCCATTTTACATACAAACATAAGAACATAAGAAAATGGGAGTCTGCAGAAAGCCGATTGGCCTAAGCAAGGCAGATCCCTGTCCCACACAACCCCAATTACAAAGCCCAATTATAGGCTCAACATTTTCCCCATTTTAGCCCTTTCTGAGATATTTAAAAGCAGTTGTGACCATCATGAGTGTTTAGAAACCTTCAGTTTAGTTATTTCAACCACTGCAGTTGTCTTTGAGTAACCTGTTGGCAGAAAACTAATTTTGGAGAGGTAATTATGAGATTGAGATAACTCTATTTCTGAATGCTAATCGGCAACCCCCGAGTCCACAGGATACCGAGAGGGTTAAGTAATGATGCAAGAATACAGAGCACTCCTTTTCCACTATGAGCTAATAAAAACTCACACAAGTTCTCAGTTGAAGAACAGTCCACCACCATTGTTGTTGTAGATCAACTTACCTGACAAAAGAGAAACACATATTAGTTATTATATCGATTGTTACATATTAACATATTATAAGTACATATACGGTATAACACTAAACAATTAAAAATGTCTATAATGTTCCATATACTCAGAGTATATCTCTCTGGAAAATATTAACATCATCATGTCGTACAACAGCACATTTTTCAGGTACTATTTATACATTTGTACGAGAATCAATGTGATGAAATGGAGACAGAGGAGGGGATGAGGTACAGGGAAGTGGGGTGGAGAAGCAGGGGAGTGGGGAGGAGTAGGGGATGAGGAGAGAGAATAGGGGAAAGGCAGAAGGAGGGTGGACCAGAGAGAGAAATACTGTAAAGTTTTCTGCTCTTGCAACTATCTGAAATGAATGTAATGGATCCGTCAGCATATTATGTTACTATTTAAAACCCACCATTAACTACACATAACATCTAGATATAATATAAATTATGAGCACAGCTGTACTGTATATTGGTACAAACACACATATTATACATTAATATTTAATAATCCGCATTTGCTCCAACCTCCAAATCCTGTAATTGTCATTAATTTTTAGTAAACAAGGTAATACCTGTTCTTTGATATATTTTAAGAGTTTATCATGGATTCTATTCACACGCAGTTTTCTTCCTCCTCCTCGTCCCTCTCTAAGCTGAAGCACTCAAACAGAAAATTAATAAATGGATACATAAATAAATACGAATACAATAAGTCCAATAGTGTACTCTCTCTTCATACCTTTTACATTCCTTGTTATAGGTCTTCTATTCTCATCTCTCTCTCTCTCTCTCTCTCTCTCTCTCTCTCTCTCTCTCTCTCTCTCTCTCTCTCTCTCTTTCCTCACACTTTACACTGCCCCGACTCTCATCCTTTCACGTTTATTTTATACATATTCTCCCCCACTGTCCTTATTGTACCCGTGAACTGATAATAAACAGATTGAGAGGTGAGTAGTACTGATAAAGGACCAATGTAAATGAGAATGAGAGTTCAGATTTGTGTATTTGTCAGAATGTCACATTAGGCATTATCGCTTTATTAAAATGAGAGCTAAACTTGATCAATACAGTATAAGACAAGTTAAGAGGATATGTAAATCAAAGATAAACTAATGTTTGCGTTACATAACCATGCGAAGTAGCAACATTAATATTGGTTTGTATGTAAGTATGTTTTAGTATTTAAGTCACCACAACAAAAATGTATCATTTTTCTTGCACAAGGCAGTCTTTAAGAACTATTAGTGTGTACAATTGTTCTGACTAGCCATCAGCTTCACTCCTATTAGTATGCCTATGCAGCATTCCTTCTTTGCATGTACATGATCCCAGGTAAGAACGAACATTAATATAATACGGATAATACTAAGGAAGGCAAGATATCAAGACATTCTTTTCAAATAAGCACAAACAATATTGCACAAAAATAATATCAATGACAGAAGGAGACACTGTTGGGCAAACATTTAAAGGTCTATGAAGAACAGCAATAAGAATATACAACATATGAGTAAGAGATGAGAGACCAGACGTGAGAGAACCACAGTATGTAAATTACATTATATTATTGAAGGGAGGGAGACAGTCAAGGGGGGAATGGGACACTATAAAAAGGTTGTAGTGGGGGGGAGGAGGGGAGAGAGAGGAAGGTAAAGGTGATAATATAATGTTGCGGAGGGGGAGAGAGAGAGAGAACCACAGTATGTAAATTACATTATATTATTGAAGGGAGGGAGACAGTCAAGGGGGGAATGGGACACTATAATATGGGCCTAATAAGGCAAACAGGATTCTCGGGTTCATCTCTAGGAGTGTGAGTAACAGAACTGCTGATGTTATCTTAAAACTTTACTTGTCATTAGTGAGACCCCATATGGATTATGCTGTCCAATTTTGGTGTCCTTATTACAGAATGGACATAGATTCATTGGAGAGAGTACAGCGTAGAATGACAAAAATGATCCATAATATTAGAAATCTTCCGTATGAAGAAAGGTTGAAGAAATTAGGTTTACATTCGTTAGAGAGACGCAGAGTTAGAGGGGATATGATAGAGGTGTTCAAGTGGGTTAGTGGGATTAACAAAGGGGACATGACAAATGTACTAAAGCTCAGTGATAGCGAAAGAACTCGTACCAATGGTTTCAAATTAGATAAATTTCGTTTCAGAAAAGATATAGGCAATATTGGTTTGGTAACAGAGTTGTAGATGGGTGGAATGGACTACCAAGTGCTATAGTGGGATCTAAAACTGTAGGGAGCTTTAAGATAAAATTGGATAAGCATATGGACGAGAAGGGTTGGGTGTGAAGGGGGATCAGCCGGGTTGGGCCAATCAGCGCTCTGCAGACCCCCATAATCCCGCGTTAATCTCTAACCGTTTTGGTAGGATGATCCTCAGGGTATTAGTGTTGAGCCTATAATTGGGCTTTGTAATTGATTTGGGGTTGTGTGGGACAGGGATTTGCCTTGCTTAGGCCAATCGGCTTTCTGCAGACTCCCATTTTCTTATGTTCTTATGTTCTTATGTTATAAAAAGGTTGTAGTGGGGGGGGGGGGAGAGAGAGAGGAAGGTAAAGGTGATAATATAATGTTGTGGAGAGAGAGAGAGCGAGAGAGATACCATAAATACTAAGAAACAGAAGCTATACAACATGAATCTGACTTTAAATATTCTTAATTTTGAAACATAAAAGCAGACTTGTGAAACTTTTGAATCATGAATGGTGCTGTATTCTGCAGATTTAATTTCAATCTACTTAACGTGTAGTTAGTTGTTTTTTCTCCCTTATGTTTAGTCCTATTAGCTTTTATATTTTAAGAAGTTCGTTAAACTAGCTTGGCGATTTTAAATATTTTGCCCCATTCCTTTGTCAATGTAAGACCTTTCGTGCCAAGGTGTCGATAGCGAGCCTGTAATTCGAGGGACAACCGGGAAATTTTTCTGCCGAAAAATGCACAAATTTATCTTTAAGGGAGGTCTACAGGGTGATTTTTATTGCCTATTTTTCTAAGCTTGATAGAGGTCTAGCGAAGAAATATATAAATATATAATTATATACAAAAACAATATAATAAACAAATACATAACCAAAACATTAACCCCTTAAAAGAATAATATTTCACCAACTCTGAAAGGTTACACCCCTACCGACTCCTTTTAGGGTCCAATTATCTAAAATTATAACACTTTAAACGTTCAAACACAAATATTGATATGGTAGCCTCGGGGAACAATCTGCAATTTCTATCTCACGCTCTCTCACACACACTCATTCACTCACTCACTCACACACACTCTCTCTCTCTCTCGGTTGTTATACTGATTATACTATATTCCATATTAACGAATTATGCACCAAAACCAACATTAGTTTATCCTACCACAATGGTACACCGAGTTAGCTGTATTAAAACAATGTATACAGTATCGTCATATCCTATATCCTGAATATTAGTAAAGAGCTAATGAGGGAGTGGGGGTGGGAGGTGATAAGAGAACATCAGTATAATAGCATAATGTATTACTCTCTATTGAAGCATTTTGTAATAAGCAATAAACAAGCCAAGCATAGTTGTAGTAGTTCCAATACAACACAACTATAACACTATCCTTCTGAAAACAACAACACTCGTCATCCATTATTTCTGCCTCTCTCCCTCCCTCACACTTCACAACGCCTCACAAACTGAACACTGTGGGATCTATGAATACCAAGTGTGGTTCCTTGTTGACCATCCATGTCTTGACATAGACCCAGAGAATCATATTTCTTCACCAACATCACTTAGTATAAAGTGTTCAAAAGGCTTGGCTGTAGTCTCTTACTACAGGATCTCTATATTATATGTCAGTACAACCGCCTGCACCAGTAACTGGTACACTACTGTATGATAACATGGAGGCTGTTAACAGTGATGTACAGTATAATAACAAAGTATCTCTTATAGTCTCATATAATACCATAGTATCATATCTCCGTATAATAAAATCGTTGTCGTTAAGACTTCGCTAATATTCAAGATGACCGTTAAATTATAATAATTGTGCACGGTCAAACTTTAATCTAAATTAATACTTTAAGAATAGTACTATGTAATGACTTCCAAGTTTAATGAGAGAGAGAGAGAGAGAGAGAGAGAGAGAGAGAGGGTATATATATATATATATATATATATATATATATATATATATATATATATATATATATATATTATATATATATATATAACTATATATATATATATATATATATATATATATATATATATATATATATATATATATATGAAACAAGAAAAGGCAACTCGGAGATTAAAAACAAATCAGTGACAATTGCACCAAACAGGATCGGGTGATTGGTTCCGTCATTTCACGTCACTGGCTAAAACAATACTGAACGAAGCTACCACCTAAAAGTTTAGTCGTATAACTTGATATATTTCGTAATTTATCTTAAAGTGTTTTCTGGCTCGGTTACATTTCTCTATACAAATGGATGCCTCTCTGTCTGTTTTAACATCTGTCTGTGTGTGTGTCACATTCTACAGTATATTATTCATCTTTTTGCTGTCTTTCATGCATCTACCCTAACTAAAATTGTATTTGAGCAAAGCTACTAAAATACAGTTGTCCATGTATAAAACTCCAACCTACATATACAACAACGTAACTCATATTACATGAGTTTAATACTTTATATAACAGTTCCACCAGACCTTGACCTTAGGAGACATATTTGACACTCACAACAACACAAAAATGTAATACTCTGCTGCCTTCAAAACAACAATCTCGCTCTTTCATAAAAATAAGGTTATTTTTAAAACTAACAGGCCCTTGCGTGTTCGCTTTTATATAGTAAAACGACACTCGATACAGGAGCCGATATATATTATATAGGTCTGGCGTGCTCTCTCTCTCTCTCTCTTATAGATAGACCTAATACCCTACCTTGTACTGGTAAGTATCCTAAACCGTAGGTAACTTTCAATTAATAGGCAATATTATCCGGTTCATAACTATATATCTCCCCCCCCCCCCAGTCTCACCCCCACAGTCAGTGCTTGGGGGGGGGGGGGGGGGGGCCCAAGCAACTGACTGTGGGGGCGATACATAATTAATAAACTACTATATTTAAGAGTGAACGGTCCAGGTATTATGTTCAAGTTATTGGCAGTAATGTTCGCATATTACCACCTACACACGTTAAGGAACTATATTATACGATATGACCTTACGACAAGGAACTATAAAGTTCAGTGAGGAATGTTGGGAGGGAGTTTTACATTTTATCCATGGGGCCATTATATATATAATTTATTAGCAGAACCCGGTACTATCAAATCTTATTCAGAATCTTGAACGGTAGCAAGCGTATCTGAACACACGTTTTATATGGGGAAAGGTGTGTGAAATTATATCATTTGTGGTCCTCCGATGACTATTTTTTAAAGGATAAAAACTGACTTGTTTTCCGTGTGTTCTCGAATCCTCATTTAACTACTTAACTACACGTGAACTGGAAAATGTAGCAGCTTTAAGTCTGTTTATTACATTAACGGGCATATCAGTTACCATAAAGTAAGTTACCATAAATCGCGAGTTGTTTATAGCATATGTGTTGGAAACTTTCACCGGGTTTATATGTTCAACCAATCTTTAATTTAGAATGGGAATAATGAGATAAATTTTGGATATAATACATTTTTGGGAAGTGATAATATATCCCAAGCTTCTTGGGAAAATATGGAATGTCTTTCTCGCCATAATTGGATAGTAAATCACACAAAACCAATTTAGGTTCCCAACCATTTGTAAAAGGAAGTTTTCAAAATACTTTATTACAATGTTTGTCGTTTGTTGCTCATGAGATTACTCAATATGCAGGAGTGGCACACTAGGGCGAATTAAGGAATACAGGAAATACACACACGGAGAACACAAATTATCATTATTAGAGGAAGGTAATAAGAGAATATTGGTATATACAAATGTCTTGTATTCTTGGTAGTTGGGCCTGGGAAGACCATTATCCAGCGTATATTCTCAAACATTTATCAACATTCTGTTGTGATATACTGTACATACCGGGTTTATGAATGACAAATATAGCAAATGGATTGCTAAAGGAAAATAGTAAATTGGAAGAAGGTCGAGGAAATAAAACGAAAGGGGACGCAATAGAATAATTAATAGAAGTTAACCCACAGAGTATCAGCCGATATATAATAAATGTACAACGAGGGACCGGCCAGTTGTCATTTTTGTTTTCCCTGAAAACACATGGTATGGGATAGTTATGAAGGAAAAACCACAAAAAAAACGCTCACCTAGGTCATTTAGGGGTCCTGCTGGGCGGCGGAAAGTCGCAATTAACATGGAGAGATGGGTAGGCAAAATACTGGAAAATCAATCTCACGCGTGCGCACGCGGCTGGACTTAGGTTTCCAACCATCGGTATTGTTGTGTAGGATACTAAAGCAGTTCCCATACAAATCTGAACCCTCTAGGTGCCATAGGTGCCATAGGACGAGTAATTAAGGCGGACGCAACCGTTGTGTCGCTGGGACTGGGCGTTACATACATAGGCGACAAATAACGTGCATCGCTGGGGTCCAGTGGGATAAAAGCTAGCACAAATGTTGAGAAATATGTATGTTGAGTCCACCCAATCACTTATCGTTAGCACATTAATTAAGACAGACACTAATGGGCAAGCTCACATAAACAGATCTAGTGTTCGAGTCAGGTGGTAAATAATAAGGTACAGATACCTGATGACCTAATTCAAAATCATTAATGTGTTCAATGACGTCATTTATTTTCAACAGGTAGAAACAGTAAGGAAAGGATTTTTATTGACAGATGGTACCTAGCAAGATGTTTGGAGTATCCGGTAAGGCCCATATCTAGCCATAAAATAAACTAATTGGACAAAGCAATTACGGATATGTGCTACGTGTGAGCTCGCCCATTAATAAACTAACAGTGTATCTCACCTGTCTTTATCAAGTTGACACCCCCGCCAATAAAGTGATATGCCCATCTCCCTACCTGTCACAACCATTTCACAATATATAGATGTTCCCCTCATTTATATAGATGTTCCCCTCATTTATATAGATGTTCCCCTCATTTATATAGATGTTCCCCTCATTTATATAGATGTTCCCCTCATTTATATAGATGTTCCCCTCATTTATATAGATGTTCCCCTCATTTATATAGATGTTCCCCTCATTTATATAGATGTTCCCCTCATTTGTTTGTTTTTGTTTTTGTTTGCTTTCTGTTCCCAACACCTCTCCCCTCCCCCTACTTTTCCCACACACCATTGTAATAAGTCTGTCATATTTGTATTGTCATAAAAACTACAGGTCTAGCAGCTCTCCCTCCTATCTAAACTATTGGTCAGCTTCCACCAATACATTACCCTTCACCAACAAAATATATAAATAATTCAACCAACAACACCTCTCAACTATACCATTGCCATACTAATGTTCAACTCTCTCGGTGTGTTCAGTCTCACCACCTCACAATGTTCATCCACCACCATCCCTATAAACATTACTTCTACCACCACGATCCACAACAAAATATCAATAAATATAAACAACTTAAAAATGAATACTACCTCTACCATTAGGATCACCACAACAATATAATCAGGTGGTGAAATAACTTCCCAACAATCAACCATCATATCAGTCGTGACCTTGCTCCTGGTGTCAGTCACGATATATGTACTTTAATCAAGCTACCAGTCACTCTAATGTCAGGGTTCTCACAGTTCCTGCCTTCCTTATATGATCTGGTAGAACAGGTTGGAATATATTACTGTAATGTAAACCCTGTAAACCATAAGGTTGTACAAGGTTACATATTGCAATGTATTGCTAGCATGATAACAAAGGGTGGAAAGTTGAATGTGTTGAATATATAACATGGATTTTACTTATGATCATATACGATATTAGAGTTTAAGTAGAGGGTTTAATTAACATACGTATAAAACATATTAAGTTCTAGGTGTTTCTCTAGCCAGGATTTTTTTTTTTGCTGTAGCTAAACAAAGCGTAAAACCTTATAACCCTGCTGAAAGAGTTAGCCTCAATGATCCATAGTGCTATTAAGTTAATTATAATAGTCTATTTGCATGTCGTGGATAAACTGCAATGGAGAAGCCATCATTATGTCAAGTTGCATATCAATTAATATAAGCCTTATGGTAATTGAGAACAGTATATGGTTTAATGCAATAAGAATAAGCTAATGCTTTCGTGTCACGCAAAACTTTAACTTGGATTAATGTAGCTCGGAATAGAAAGCTATTATGTGTTGCTAATAGAAAGCTATTATGTGTTGCTAATAGAAAGCTATTATGTGTTGCTAATAGAAAGCTATTATGTGTTGCTAATAGAAAGCTATTATGTGTTCTAATAGAAAGCTATTATGTGTTGCAAATTATGTGTTGCTAATAGAAAGCTATTATGTGTTGCTAATAGAAAGCTATTATGTGTTGCTAATAGAAAGCTATTATGTGTTGCTAATAACACAGCTCAAGGTATATATATTTATAAAATTATAGTTATGCAAATTGTGTGTGTGTGTGTGGTGTGTGTGTGTGTGTGTGTGTAGTGTGTGTGTGTGTGTGTGCTACGGTGTGTGTGTGTGTGTGTGTGTGTGTGTGGTGTGTGTGTGTGTGTGGTGTGTGTGTGTGTGTGTGTGTGTGTGTGTGTGTGTGTGTGTGTGTGTGTGTGTGTGTGTGTGTGTGTGTGTGTGTGTGTGTGTGTGTGTGTGTGTGTGTGTGTGTGTGTGTGTGTGTGTGTGTGTGTGTGTGTGTGTGTGTGTGTGTGTGTGTGTGTGTGTGTGTGTGGTGTGTGTGTTGTGTGTGGTGTGTGTGTGTGTGTGTGTGTGTGTGTGTGTGTGTGTGTGTGTGTGTGTGTGTGTGTGTGTGTGTGGTGTGTGTGTGTGTGTGTGTGTGTGTGTGTGTGTGTGTGTGTGTGTGTGTGTGTGTGTGTGTGTGTGTGTGTGTGTGTGTGTCATCGCTAATACTACACTATACTAGAACATATAGTGTTGTATTAGTGGACAATATTTAGTGTGAAGTAGGGTGTAATAGTATTTCCAAGGATGTTGTCTGTCTGACCACCATAATACCGTTACACTACAATACAGGCTGCTAAACAATAAAAGTGTAGGGACATTTTATGGCAGGAAGGCTTTGTGGTACAAACAAATGAGAAGGCGGCTGAATTATATAAAAGGTATTTCTTTCAAGGAAGTTGCTCAGTTACACATATTTCAATTAATCCCATCATCTCCGGTACGACAATGAAATAAACAAAATCAGATCGTCATAGTAAAGTCGTGTGAAATAATTCAAAGTATGCTAACTACATTTATGAGTTAGAGAGGTCTGTGAACCTAATATGGCTCTCTACTGACAACAAAAATACATATGTAAACATGCACTAAATTCCACTGTGATTGTAGCACAATATAATTTTGTTCCTTTTATGTATAGAATATGTCATCCCCATTAGCCTAATCACAGTTTGAAATATTAATGATTTAGTAACAAACTATAACAAGCATAGATTATATACAGTATATTGTCAAATGTAGCCACACACCAAGTTCACGTTTCCTAGCAGAATAATGGTAAACATAAATAAAAATCCATTATAATTATGATATACGTCCATCTGCCACTTCTACTACAAAATATAACAAATCTCTATCATCATCATTATCACCATCAACATGTCTGCGACCATCATCATGTGTGGTGGTGTGACAATAGCTCACAACTACCATATTATAATCTTCACACCTTCATATATCTTCATCCATCACCTAACTCACCAAACTCCCACACCAGCTATACCTGTACATAACATACCGTATATACCTGTACAGTACATACATCACATACAGTATATACCTGTACATTACATACATCACATACTGTATATACCTGTACAGTACATACATCACATACCGTATATACCTGTACATTACATACATCACATACTGTATATACCTGTACAGTACATACATCACATACAGTATATACCTGTACATTACATACATCACATACTGTATATACCTGTACATTACATACATCACATACTGTATATACCTGTACAGTACATACATCACATACAGTATATACCTGTACATTACATACATCACATACTGTATATACCTGTACATTACATACATCACATACTGTATATACCTGTACAGTACATACATCACATACTGTATATACCTGTACATTACATACATCACATACTGTATATACCTGTACAGTACATACATCACATACTGTATATACCTGTACATTACATACATCACATACTGTATATACCTGTACAGTACATACATCACATACTGTATATACCTGTACATTACATACATCACATACTGTATATACCTGTACAGTACATACATCACATACTGTATATACCTGTACATTACATACATCACATACTGTATATACCTGTACATTACATACATCACATACAATATATACCTGTACATTACATACATCACATACTGTATATACCTGTACAGTACATATATCACACACTGTATATACCTGTACAGTACATACATCACATACTGTATATACCTGTACAGTACATACATCACATACTGTATATACCTGTACAGTACATACATCACATACTGTATATACCTGTACAGTACCTTGATTAGTGCTATGTTTCATCAATTGTATTTCTTTCAACAAAGTTATATACTGTACCGATATTTATTATACTGAAAAATTTGTACATTGATACTCTCATTTTGTTTTCCTCATTCCGTGTACTTCTCTCCTAATGTTATTCCATTAACATCATCAAGTTAACCTTTTGACTGCGTAAGGTCCTTCCTAAACAAATTAATATGCTTAGGAATAACTAAAATAATTTATAATAGTCGTCAATTGTTTGAAAGGGACAGTAGAGATACTTACTTCGCTTTATACAGTATACGATAACAGACCCTTCCTATGTTGAATAAAATCGACTGGTGATACCGAAAACGAACACAAAATGTTAGAAGGGCTTACATTACTGTTCTCCGATAAAATATGTATAGTTTTTTTCTTTCACATACCGTATATAATAATATACCTTTAGTGAGTCATCACCTCTCCATCTTCCTCTTCTTTTCCTCCTCTTTCTTCAATCTTCTGTTTCTATCGTTTATCAGTGTCTCCTTATTCTCATAATCAAATCACTGACAATATTTCGTCTCAGCGACCTTGCGATCAATCGGACTTTAAATTGGACCATTGACGTGACACATGAGGGGCGACATGTTCAAAGAGAAAGATGGAAAGATGCCAATGAAGAGAGAAATGTTGAGGACAGGGGAGAAATTATGACAGCTGTTCCATGCCTGTTTCACACCTGTCGTACACCTATTCCATACCTGTATCACATCCATACGTCTTGTTATACACCTCTTCAATACCTGTATCGCACTGATTTCATACCTGTCACACACACGTGCGCGGCAACAAGATTCAGAAATCATATATTTGAGAGAGAGAGAGAGAGAGAGAGAGAGAGAGAGAGAGAGAGAGAGAGAGAGAGAGAGAGAGAGAGAGAGAGAGAGAGAGAGAGAGAGAGAGAGAGAGAGAGAGAGAGAGAGAGAGAGAGAGAGAGAGAGAGAGAGAGAGAGAGAGAGAGAGAGAGAGAGAGAGAGAGAGAGAGAGAGAGAGAGAGAGAGAGAGACTTACGTACACACCTCACGTATACGTTGACGCACACATACAAACACCTACACACACTTACAAAGCCTTTTCATATATCTAGTGAATAGGCCTTCCATATGTTTGTCATGTGTGTCAATGTGTGTACTGTATATGTGTGTGTCCGTGGGTGTGAGATTGTAAGTTATAATGTGTAAATTACCTTACACGATAAATATATACTTACATCTATATAGGAATAACACATGATTGACCTATTACACTGACTTGCTACCAATTATAGTCTTCACAACACCCGATCACTCAACACGCTCAGTACTGGTGACGTATATTGTATTAGATTTCAGCTACGTTTAAACGAGTTTATGAAGTTTATGAAGGATGTATGGTAGCTAAAATGATTAAACGAGTTTATGAAGTTTATGAAGGATGTATGGTAGCTAAAATGATTAATGAAGATAGTAAGTATCCTTGTAATTGGTAGACGTCCTTCCTATGCTGAATAAAATCGTCTAATAGTTACCAGAATATAATGAAAAGGATGTCACCGGTACTGAACGGGTTAATATATCCTGCACGACCAAATTTTCACCTCACTAATTACCTTAAAGGTAGTGTTAATTAAAGACTTCCACGTGGGCCAAAGATTAATTAGGAAGTCTCTTTTACTGAATATTTTAGCAAGCAATATGGAGTTTCCGAAAACGTGACATTTTATTTCGCTGATATTGACGTAAACATAATTTGCATGTTCAAGATTAAAACAAAAAATTAGCTATTAAAAGGAAAGACCTACAACATATGAGTGATCTGTGGAGCATATATTGTATCTTGGACATACAGGCATTACTGAGGACCTATGGTTCATACAATCATCAAGGAATATACCATATGATATTTTTAAGCTCAGTTCTATCATTTAGTAATTTCTTAACCCTCTCGCTATCCTGTGGACACGGAGTTTGCCGTTTAGCATTCAGAAATAGAGTTCTCTCAATCTCATAATTACCTCTCCGAAATTAGATTTCTGCCCACAGCTCACTCACAGACAAGTGCAGAGGATGAAGTAACTAAACTAAAGGTTTCTAAGCACCCCTGATGGTCACAAAGGATTTTAAGTATCCCAGAATATCGCGTCCTGTGCATGAAAAGGTTAAACTGAAAATGTGAGAATAAACTAGTACAGTATTTCATTTCCTTATATCATGAGGTTCATCATCAATAAGGAGAGTATCGTCATAATTGTCTAGAATGTAAACAAAAGGTAGCACGTTCAATAGGAAAAATAATGTTGTATAGAAAGTTGTATTTACTATTGCTAGCTCTTCCACGTAAGCGTAAACAAAATCTGCCTATGAACACGTACGGTACTTATATGAACGTACTAACAGTAACCGACCACAACTACACACACACACTTCACTATACTCACACAGCTTCACCAACAAGAAGCCCTAATTTACTGTGGATGTTTTGCAGTACAAGTTGTCCACAAGTTAACCCGGGTAATTGTTGGTGTTGAGTCCTGGAGTAATATGGTTATGGTGGAGAACCATGGGGAGGTGGGGGAAGTGGAGGAAGGGAGGAAGCGAAAAAATAATATGATAATAAACAAAAATATAGGTACCTATATAAATCTAGTTTAACAATAGTTATCCACGTGTGCAATATAATTCACATATGTTGCCTGAATAAACTTAATGATCAAATACTGAAGTAAGAACCGTTCGTGTTTATTTGTGTTTACTCGGATCTTGGCATAGATGTTTATTGCTACGACTCATTGTTTACATACAAGGAATGTTTACAACTATTCCAACGCAACTCGGGTGAATTGATTCCATTTCATTCTCCTCCTGGCAAGCACGAAGGTTACATTAATATGAAGTATATATCATACATACACGTATTTCATGATAAATGAGGTTCGAACCACGGACAATCAGGATAAGAGTCCATTTTTAACCCACTCCACCACGGCGTGGACTTTCGTCCTGTGATTGTCAATGTCTGTGTTTATCTGTTTTCGTACAGGAATACATGGCTTGCTCACTCGCACACGCACACGCACACAGTAGCCTAGTAGGTAGAGCTCTCGTCTCACACACGAGGGGTCGGGGGTTCAATCCCCGGTCGGGCGGAGACAAATTGGGCTTGTCTCCTTTCATGTGTTAGCCTCAGTTCACCTAGCTGTAAATAGGTACCTGGAATAAGTGGACGACGTTGTGACGTCCCATCTGGGGTTGGCAAAAATGGTACAAGGCGAGATGGGTATCATATGGTTCACCTAAGCTGATGGCTACCTAAGCCTTCGGGCGAGACGGTACCGTCTATAGTGAGAATGGTACCATACAGATCCACCCTAAGCCTTCGTTTCCGATGTCGCCAATTGGCTAAAAATACAGACTACACACACATCCACAGCCATTCCAACGATACATATAACACCTACACATATAGGAGGCGGGAAATAACGAGCATGCTCACTCCCGCAATACAACTAGAGTAAGTACAACTAGAGTAAGTACACACACACACACACTCTCTCTAAGAGCCAGTTCCTGGAGACATAATATAAAAGAACATATAATGGAATTAAGGAGTTCATTATATACAAATATAAATCCTCTACTCGGAAAAATTTGTATTTATCTTAAATCCTCTGAAATGTACAGACAGGAGAGAAGGCCTTTATGAAATACTATTGGCAATTTTTAATATTATGAAAAGGGAAAAAGGAGATCAAAGGTTTAGGTTGTCGGATAAAAAAGGTTTGTAAAGAGGGGAGGGGGAGACAAATAGTTGAGGAGAGCGAGGAGAACGGGAACCACAAAGTTGATCCAAGGACAAAATAGCCACATCAAACTTAACTGTATGGACGGAGAATGGGTATATCGTTGTCATATTAACAAAGATAAATATGAGAAATGTACATTTAATTGAAGGGAACGACGAGGAGGGGGGGGGGGGGGGAGTGATTAGCCGAGATGCAGTAAGGCCGAGGTATATACCAATACATGGGAAAGGTTAACAAGGAATGATCAAGTATTGTAGAACGAAAAGGTGGAGAGACAATTGAGATACTAAGAAATATGGGAGATGCAAGAGACGGCTGCGAAGAGAGATAAGAGTGTCCTTTCTGTCTATGCATGATTAACCTGGACTCCTGTAGGACATTTCTAGGAAGATAGAAACAATTATTTATTCTAAGGGGGAAGATGAGGACAGTAGTTAAAACAACTCATATATGCAGAGAGAACGCGGGTTGTAGCTATTTATTGTACACGTGTGTGTGTGTGTGTGTGTGTGTGTGTGTGTGTGTGCGCGCGCGCGTTGCATCACACCAACACAATTTCATTTTACTGTAATAAAAGTGCTACACGATGTAGAACAAAAATACTTCCAAGTCTACAAACAATGCAAATATAAAGACATGGTGGTCAGGTCAACACGTTAGCACATTATAACGTCGCTAAACACTTTATCTGTGTCCAACAAATATCACAGTTTTTCTACAGACACCAAATTGACTCGTTGTTCAACCCATTCTCCTTTACAATTATAATCCAACTTTCATTTGTTTTGTCAACTATAATATTCTTACAGACCCTTTCTTCCATATCCACTTCGCATGCAAAGTAAATATCAACACATAAAATAAAAAGTGCCATGACTTCCAAATACTGTATGTAGTACAAGTTCTCAAAAGCTAAGGAGTTGTTATGGTAAAGTTGGCCACACTCCAACTCCTTTGGGTCGTGATTCACTTTCATAAACTATCAATGAACCTCCTTGGCTCCCTCTTGTATCCTTATATCCGCACCGTAAGTTATTCCATAACAAACAGACGGGTATACACGAGCGTTTTTGTTTTTGTTTTTTACCAAGTAGGAAGTGTCAGCGATTGAATTGATCTTATCACAATTTCTGTCACCTAAGATTATCGACCATCGTTCTAGTTCTTATTACCATGAAATTATACAAAGAGTTGCTATAATATAATTGTAGATCAAACGTTGCCGAAAACCAATTCGTGTGTAACCACCTTAACCCCTGCAGTACCGGCGACGTCTCTTATATTATATAGCGGCTACATTTAGAAGATTTTATGAAGCTTAGGAGAGATAATTTATGGTAGCTAAAAAGATCAATTGCGATAGTCTGTAGCCTTTTAATTAATAGACGTCCTTTCTAAGCTGAAGATAATTGTCAAATAGTTACCAGAATATAATGGAAATGTCATCATCGGTATTGAATGGGTTAATGTATACACATTTCTCCAGCCAACATTTATGTGTGTCTGTGTTCCTTTCTATCTGGTAAAAAAAATATATATATATATGTAAACAAAAATATATATATATATGAATGTTTGTCCTTTCCTCTACATTTACATTGCTCCTCACTCTGAAAGGTTCAATAGACTTCCCTCTTGCCCCATTACCTATACTCATTAGTGCGTATCATGACTACATATTCCTGGTTAGAGGTCAGTTCTCCATATTGAATGTCTGTCTCTTAACAAGGTCCAATAATAGTCTAAATACACCATGCGCCACTCTTTACTATTTTTTTTTATAGCAGAAATGTATATCTTGAAAAACAAAAATACATCATACAAATATTAATCATCTCTGTATACCTACTAATTTATTTTCTAAGGTCTTATACTGTATATCTAAACACTTATAGTCTCACGATCTCATCTTTACACCTCCACTTTTCATACAGTAACACAAAAACACATCGCAGGTGTTGTGGAACATAAACTACCAGATAATACAGAGAAAATATCCTCTCGTGTATTTGGCCACATCCCAACTTTACATTGGTCGTGATTCACTCCATAAAACCACTCTTTTAGAACACCATTGGCTACTTTTCCTCGTCTGTCCAGCTTTTCCATTCCATAAATTTGTCATTCAAGTCAGCATAGATCTTGTCACCTATTCCGCCAGAGTTGGAAGTAAGTGTGTCATCTATTATCTATGGCAAGACAGTGATAACAAATATGTCATAAATGTCGTAGACGTCATCAATGTACTCGTAGGTTTCACATGTTCTCAACAAGAATGTTCTCTTTATATCTTTTTCCTACTTCCTCTTCTCACGCAACAATAATATATAAAATAATCTAAAAAGGTGTTAATTTATCAAGCCAGTGTGGAGCACATTATAAACGGCCACAACTAAAAGAGCTCTATTACTTCCTTTGGCAACTGTCCAACTATCTCTCGGTCGTGATTCCCCTTCATAAACTTTATAAGAACCTCCTTGGCTCCCTCTTCTTTTCTTTTATCCATATGCAAAGTTATTCCACAGCAAGAAGACAGATTTCCATTAACGCTTTCCCCACCAAATCATTTTCAGCAACTCTGGTCTTGCAGCTTCTGAATTAAAGTGTATAATATGTTGTGACCAAAGATAATCCACCTTCAGTCTAGTTTACAATACCAATACAAACTAGCCTTGAATTATTAGCAGCATTAAGTTACCGATCAAAAGTTGCCACCAATAGAGCTGGTGTGAATCCGTCTTATCCTTGCTATATCTTTCTTCCCAGACAACATTTATCTTTGTCTGTTCGCCTTTCTGCCTGGTAACGTCTGTCCTTTCCTCTACATTTACACTTTTTCTCTTTCTGAAAGATGGCCCGATTCTGGCCAACATTCTCCACATTCAGCTCTCCAAATTGTCTTCCATCTCGTTCTGTAGGGCTACGCTTAAAGGACATAATACCTACGCACCTATTAGAGTCTTTGAATCTTTAAACCTTTACCATTTGGGAAATTATACTTCACTGTATTATCTCATTTGGGTTCGACAAAAATTCAACTTAGTATAATGACAGCTTAAGATAAAATAAAAGTAATGGGAGTGTGTGATTTTTTTTTTTGTTTTTTTTTTTTTTTTAAACAAACAATCTTATAGGAAAGTGAAAGGGATGAAAACTAAATAGTTATTCTCTAACCGTTTTGGTAAGATGATCCTCAGGGTATTAGATTGTTGAGCCTATAATTGGGCTTTGTAATTGGGGTTGTGTGGGACAGGGATCTGCCTTGCTTAGGCCAATCGGCTTTCTGCAGACTCCCATTTTCTTATGTTCTTATGTTCTAAGAACACATAGACAAGTAATTTTCATTATAAAAACATGGGCCTGGAGTTGAATCAAGAGAAGTGTCAGGTAAGGAATGGAGAGTTTCAGAGAATGACAACAGAAATGGGATGGTTGACATTGGAGTAATGAAGTAGAGGACCTTCACGTGAGTCAATGAACAACCTGGTACGGTAATATCGTCAGCAATTGGATCTGGCTATTTGAAGGTTAAATCTGACTGTAATAAGATTAACAGATCTTGGAAATTACTGTCTAGTCTCCTCTCTCAAACTGCCTCCTCTGTCTTATTACATATAAACACACCCCAAACCATTAATAATCTGGAGCGGCAAGAAGACAGTCATGGTGAGGACGGGTAGTAATATATTTAAAGTATACCGGAAGATGGTTAGACAGGGACAGGTACGGTAGTAGAAAGCTTAATTACTAGTAATGGTGGGGTAGACTTGAAGGTCGGTATAGAAGCCAATTAGCATCTGAACAGGTAAGTCGGTAGATGGTCAAGGTGGCTGTTATTAGTAACCAATGACTCTAATGTAGAGAAGTAGTGGAGACAAAAAGGAGAGCAAAGTGTGTGTGTATATATATACAGTATATATATACAGTATATATATATATATATATATATATATATATATATATATATATATATATATATATATAAATATATATATATATATATATATATATATATATATATATGTGTGTGTGTATGTGTGTGTGCATATACTTGTGTGAGTGTGTTCTAGTGTTGTACATGTGAGCGTTATCGTGTATATATTAGTGCGAGAAGGCGAGTTCGTAAGCATGCAATATTGGTGAGAATGACGCAGCTAAACTTATAATGCAGCCACAATTACTAAATATATAAAATATAAGGCTGAAATTGCTGTTGCCTCGAGCAGGATAAGCTAGATGGCCTCACACCCGCTACCTCTGTTAACCCAGCAGGTAATGTTAGTACCATCTGTGGAGGAACACTGTGGTAATCTGGATAATATACAGTACCCCATGTGTACAACCTGGGTTACTGTTAACCCAGCAGGTAATGTTAGTACCATCTGTGGAGGAACACTGTGGTAATCTGGATAATATACAGTACCCCATGTGTACAACCTGGGTTACTGTTAACCCAGCAGGTAATGTTAGTACCATCTGTGGAGGAACACTGTGGTAATCTAGATAATAAATTATACAGTACCCCATGTGTACAACCTGGGTTACTCAACCACCACATACCTGGTACTCTAAAAGGCTAGGAAACGGAGATGATCGCCGTGAAAGAGCGCAGCCTAGAGTAAGTCACTTAACTTACCATTACCTTCACGTGTATAAGTGATTAAAATTAGTAAATCTCTATACGAAAATGGTAGGACACTAATATTATGCATTTGGTGTTTTCTATGTTAACGATTGTTAAGGAATCTGTCTGTAGCACGGCATCTCAGTTACCAAATTTTTCCAGCATCCCTCAAACTTTCCCAAATTTACTTCAAACTTTCAAACTAAGTCTAACTCTATAACTCACACACTCTCTCTCTCTCACACACCCACACTCTCTCACACCCACACACTCTCTCTCTCTCTCTCACACCCACACACCCACACACTCTCTCTCCTTTTCAACAAGTTTTCCTTCTTCGAAAGCTATATATTTGCGCAATTGGAAGCCCAAAATAGTTGGAATCTGTGAAACTCGAAGATAACATATAATTATGAGAGTAAGCGTCAAGAGTGGGTTCAGGTTCTGCTACCGTTTACATAGCTACGGTGGTGAAGGAGTATCTGGAGCTCTTAACCCCTATCTTCCATTTGGCCACACACCAACTTTCCCTGGGTCATGATTCCCACCATTAAATATCCTTCTAAGAACCTTCTTGGCTCCCTCTTCTTATCTCTTCTTCACATACTTCAACTTTTCCATCACATATATCTTTCTTTCAAGTCAACATCTATCTCTGTCAGCTTTTCTTTTGATCTGGTAACGTGTGTACTTTCCCCTCCGTTTGCATTTCTCCTTCACCCATTATCATTAATAATTCTGTTCTTATTAGTATATATTCATCTCTCAAATTTACTTTTTATCCATTTATATATATATTTTTGTTTAAAGAATCTCTTCCATTCTTAGCTATCTTACCTTACGCACAGCTACACAATTGTTCCACACGCTAACCCTTTCTTAAAACCACAACACAACAAATCAATCTTGGGGTAATATGAATGCTGCAGCAACCTGTCGGTCTCATGCATATGTGTTGAATTCCATACAATAATAGAATGACCGATTGTATGGGATACACACACACACACATTCACCTAAAACGATAACACGGACTTTGCTTCATCAGCCCTAATCTTAATAATAAATAAGGATGCACATATATCACCGCAACATATACATCCACTCAACTATAGTTAAACATACTTTGACCATGCTCATTCTTCCATCACCACAAATGACCACAACGGTTCTCAAAGTTGTTTAGCGGTAACCAAGTTGTCCACAGGTTAACCCGGGTAATTGTTGTTGAGTTCTGGAGTAATATGGTTATGGAGTGGCAGAGGATGGGGTGGTGGGAGAGAGGGTGGAAGATGGAAGGAAAACATGTAGAGCTAAAATAATGGAAGAGAAAGAGGATAATGTGAGCCAAGCTGTAAATGCAGAAGAGATCTATCTATCTATCTCCGGACGCCGTGATCCCCGAAGGGGTGGCCACGAACGAAACGACCCCATGCACCTCTGTCCCCCAGTCAGTCGACGCCCCTCCTCCCTACCAGCACCGCCTTCATTCTTATACTTCTTCACTCCATCCTTCCACCTCTCACTCTGTTTACCTCTCCCTCTCTGTCCTTCCACCTCACTCTCGTACACTATCCTAGTCATTCTCTCGCTTCCCATACGTTCCACATGGCCGAACCATCTCAAGGTGTTCCTTTTCACACTTTCCAGCACATCTACTTCCACACCACACCTCTCTCGTACTTCCTCATTCGTCTGTCTATCTCTCCATGTAACTCCGCACGCACTTCTCAAGTGCGTGGTGTTCCACAGAGTGGAAGTTAGAGTAAAGGCCACAAATGTTGAAGAAATTACTAGTAAGAGAAGAAGGTGGTAGTCCAGAGCATTTTTGGGAGTCGTTGCGAAGGGGAGATGGGTCGTTTTTCTGCTCCCCCTTCTTCCTCATGTTTAGTCCCATTAATGTTCAGATTTTATGACGTTCGGCCCATTAGTTTGGCGATCTTAAGACCTTTCGTCCTATTTCTTTGTCAATATTTATAATTTTTGTGTCATTTAAGTGTTGATTTTTTCCTGGCAAGCGATAGCGAGCATATACGGTAATTTAAGAGGAAGCGGCCTTCAGCCCGAGAAATTTTCCTATCGAAAAATGTATAAAGTTATCATTAGAGAGGGTCATAGGGGGTGTTTTTTAAAGCTTGATGGAGGTCGAAGGAGGAAAATTTATAAACGATAAAAATATATGTAAATGAGGAAATAAATATGCCCATCCCCTCTTAACCTTTCAGTACTGGTGCCGTCCTTTCAGCTATGTTCTGGCTACTATTAGACGATTTTATTCAGCTTAACATGGGCCTCCAGCAATTAACAGGATTCGAACTGTCTCACTTAAATCTTTTTACTACTATAAATCCTTCTTAAACTGCATAATATCGTCAACATATAACTAGATTACATTTAAGAAGACGTCGCCGGTACAGTAGTGGTGAAACCAACAAATATCATGACATTTGTACTCGTGAACCAACCAATGCTTTTATATATATATATATATACACACACACAAACACTAACACACACAAACACACAACACTGACACACACACACACACACACACACACACACACACACACACACACACACACAAAACTACGCAGCCTTTCACAATCTCAACTTCAAATCAGTGTGTTTTTCGCGAATCGGATCAGATTACGACATTCTTTTCAGCCAATATCCGAGTCATATTTCTGGCTTCAACGGAATGAATGAAAAAACAAAAAACAAAAACAAACTGCCATTTTGGTCTTATTATTACAGCGCTCTTGTAAAATCAATATACAGTATATCCCCTTCAGAACCATGACGCGTTTTTATCTTTAATTCTGGCTAAAATTAGATGATTGTATGCAGTTTAAGAAGGACCTATGTTATAAGAGGGTTTATTGACATCGCATTTTCCCATTGGACTCGTATAGGTACATTATTAACAAAAGCAAATCGTCTAATGGTAACCAGAATAGGATGAACATTACGTCATGGTGGTGAAGAGGATATATACAGTATTACAATAAAGCATTTACGCCAAAGTCACTATGTCACTATTCCAATTTCTGAGCAATTAATCTGTATTAATTATCTTGGGGAAGATTACGTAAAAACCTGTGCTTAAGTTTGCAAGGTTTAATTAGTTCTGTGACACAACTCTCAACTTAAGTCTCTCCGTCTCTCTCTCTCTCTCTCTCTCTCTCTCTCTCTCTCACACACACACACACACACACACACACACACACACACACACACACACACACACAGAGCCCGTAGCCTAGTGGTAGAGCTCTCGTCTCACACACGAGGGGCCGGGGGTTCAATCCCCGGCCGGGCGGAGACAAATTGGGCTTGTCTCCCTTCATGTGTTAGCCTCAGTTCACCTAGCTGTAAATAGGTACCTGGAATAAGTGGACGACGTTGTGACGTCCCATCTGGGGTTGGCAAAAATGGTAATGGCGAGATGGGGATCATATGGTTCACCTAAGCTGATGGCTACCTAAGCCTTCGGGCGAGACGGTACCGTCTATAGTGAGAATGGTACCATACAGATCCACCCTAAGCCTTCGTTTCCGATGTCGCCAATTGGCTAAAATACAGACTACACACACATCCACAGCCATTCCAACAATACATAAAAACACTTAACATGCATTTCACGCAATACATTCCCAGTTAAGGAGGCGCGATAATAATGAGCTTAGCTCGCATTGCGTGGATTCCCCTTGACGAACAAGTAACTGAGTAACTGAGTAACACACACACACACACACACACACACACACACACACACACACACACACACACACACACACACACACACACACACCTCCCTCACTCTCTCTCTCTCTCTCGCTCGCTGTCTTCTGTTCCAGCGACGTCTTGTTATTTTCTTCTAGCTAGATTTAGACGAATGTATGCAGTTTAAGAAGGATCTGTGGTAGTAGAAATGGTGAAGTGAGATAGTTCGAAGCCTGTAAATTGATGGAGGCCCTTTTATTAGCTGAATAATATCGTCTAATAGTGGCCAGAATAAAGGTCAAAAGACGTCACCGGTACAAAAAGGGTTAAGTTCCAGTTAGGGGGAAGATATTAGTTTTCTCCGTATATCTCCATCAAGCTAAAACAAAAAAAAACACACCTAAGACCCATCTTTGAGATAAATGTGTATATTTTTCGGTAGGAAAATGTCCCGGCCCAAAGGTTCCTCTTATATTACAGGCTCACTATCGCTCCCCAGAAAAATAAGTCGACACCTATAGTATATGGTACGAAAAGTCTTACAAAATTGACATAAATGAGGAATACTGTCGCAAAATCGCCAAACTACTGGGGCGAACGTCTTAAAATCTAAACATAAAGGAGAAGGGAGCCCAGAAAATAAGCTTCTTTACCCCTTTCAGTACCGGTGACATACTATTCACTATATTCTGGCAACTATTAGACGATTGTATTCATCTTAAGAAGGACATCTACCAATTAAAAGGCTACAGACTATCTCAACTAATCCTTTTAGCTACCATATACCCTTCTTAAGCATCATGAAATTGTCTAAATCCAATATGAGAGATGTCGCCGATACAGAAGGGGTGAAGTGTAAATCTGCCCTCAATGTTGACTCACCAAACTTGGCTTATCAAGTTATAATTGGTCTAGCCTCCAGCCAACCAAGTTCATTATTATGTAATTAACTTGCATTTATTTTCTCATTAATATAGATACAGTATATATATATATATATATATATATATATTCTTTAATACATACGAGGTTGAAAGAAATGGCAATTTCTGCGTCTTCATGTACTTTAATGTAACCCTGTACCACCATGAATTTTGCTCATCTCCTTCATCTACTTCCTGCCACCCAGCGAAAACTCATCAGAGACCTGGAAACTTTGAATAATAAAATTTCCAACGCAGAAATTGCCATTTCTTTCAACCTCGTATGTATTAAAGAAAATTTATTACCTGGCTTTACTAACATATATAATATATATATATATATATATATATATATATATATATATATATATATATATATATATATATATATATATATATATATATATATATGTTTATCATGTATTTAGTTTCCTCCCTAGACCTCCATCAAGCTTAATATACCTTTATAATTGTATATGTAATTTTGTATATAATACTTTATATAATGTTTTTTCTATATAATTATGGATAACTATAATAACCCTTTTAATATAATATGACGATGTTCTCCCTTATATTTTGGCTATCAGTAGACGATAGTATTCAACTTAGAAAAGACCTGAGGGAGCCAGAGGACAAAGTTACTATTAACCTTTAATCATTGGCCCGGGGCTTTCCAAATCTAAATTAATAAATTAAATTACCCTTTTCAGTATCGATGCCGTCTTTTTAAGGGGGGATGGTTAATTTTTTGGTCTATTTGTTCATTTGTTCTCTAGTTTCCTCCCTAGACCTCCATCAAACTTAAATAAACAACCTCAGTATCCCCGTTCAAAATACATTTGTACAAATTACAGGCTCGCTATCGCTCGCCAGGAATAAATCGACACCTAAATGACACAAAAAGTCTTAATATTGACAAAGAAAAGGGGCGAACCGTCTTTAAATCACCAAACTAATGGGCCGAACGTCTTAAAATCTGAACACTAAAGGTGCTAAGCCTGGGGGAGAAGGTTGCCCAGAAAAACCGACCGTCTCCCCTTAACTCTATTCTGGCTAGTACTAGAGGAGTATATTTAGTACATCTACTAGGGCTTCCAGCAATTAAAAGGCTTTGAACTATCTCACTTAACCCTTTTACTACCACTCATTCATCTTAAGCTGCACACAATCATCTAACTATAGCAAGAAT
>CM064557.1:10088376-10100876 GCA_032716605.1 Paralithodes platypus | reverse complement strand
CCACTCACAGGGAGTCAAAGGATCACTGGTTAATGGCACACTTGTTAATAACAGAAATAATGGAGAGGAAATAATGGTTGTGAGATAGGAAGGTTAATGGTGGTGGAGATAAATGGTTGTAAGGAGAGGAAGGGTTAAGGGTGAGGAGACGGTGGAAAAGATATAGATGTAACAGAAACAGACTACCTACACTATGCCACTGTCAATACTACCACTATCTTCTGTATCACCTTCTATACCTTGTATTTGTCCAAGCCCTGAAGCAGATCCAACTAACCTTCAACATTTTCTTCTTTTCATCTACTTTTTCTCTATCGGTTATCTAGTATAATCTGCCAGAAATAAAATAAACAATATATGTATACACTGTATATATATATGTTAAGGTCTTTTTGAAAAAGTGTCCTTTTTGCGAAATGACCGGGAGCTTTGCAAAATGACCAAAAACCTAGCCTTTTTGTAAAATGACACTTAATGTCTGGCCCATTTGCAAAATGTCCAGCATATTGGGCTTTTTGTAAAATTACCTGTGCCCTTTTGCAAAATGACACCAAACGTCTAACCTAACCTAACCTAACATTTTAGGTTAGGTTAGGTTAGGTTAGACGTTTGGTGTCATTTTGCAAAAGGGCACAGGTAATTTTACAAAAAGGCCCAATATGCTGGACATTTTGCAAATGGGCCAGACATTAAGTGTCATTTTACAAAAAGGCTAGGTTTTTGGTCATTTTGCAAAGCTCCCGGTCATTTCGCAAAAAGGAAACTTTTTCAAAAAGGCCGTAACATATATACAGTACATATATATATATATACAGTATATATACCGGTATATATATATATATATATATATATATATATATATATATATATATATATATATATATATATATATATATATATATATATATATTCGGTATATATTTTCAATGCCTGCATATGGTTCTATGTTTCCCATTTCGCCCTGAAAGTTGTGTGTGTGTGTGTGTGTGTGTGTGTGTGTGTGTGTGTGTGTGTGTGTGTGTGTGTGTGTGTGTGTGTGTGTGTGTGTGTGTGAGTGTTATATTACAATGATTTAGAATAAAAGGTCGCAATTATACAACGCTAGAGGGGGGGGGAGGGATATATCCACAGGTAAGCTACAAGTTAAAGGTATAATGTTGTATACAAGTTACGGGTATAATGTTGTATACAAGTTACGGGTATAATGTTGTATACAAGTTACGGGTATAATGTTGTATACAAGTTACGGGTATAATGTTGTACACAAGTTACGGGTATAATGTTGTATACAAGTTACGGGTATAATGTTGTATACAAGTTACGGGTATAATGTTGTATACAAGTTACGGGTATAATGTTGTTATACAAGTTACGGGTATAATGTTGTATACAAGTTACGGGTATAATGTTGTATACAAGTTACGGGTATAATGTTGTATACAAGTTACGGGTATAATGTTGTATACAAGTTACGGGTATAATGTTGTATACAAGTTACGGGTATAATGTTGTACACAAGTTACGGGTATAATGTTGTATACAAGTTACGGGTATAATGTTGTATACAAGTTACGGGTATAATGTTGTACACAAGTTACGGGTATAATGTTGTATACAAGTTACAGGTATAATGTTGTATACAAGTTATGGGTATAATGTTGTATACAAGTTACGGGTATAATGTTGTATACAAGTTACGGGTATAATGTTGTATACAAGTTACGGGTATAATGTTGTATACAAGTTACGGGTATAATGTTGTATACAAGTTACGGGTATAATGTTGTACACAAGTTACGGGTATAATGTTGTATACAAGTTACGGGTATAATGTTGTATACAAGTTACGGGTATAATGTTGTACACAAGTTACGGGTATAATGTTGTATACAAGTTACAGGTATAATGTTGTATACAAGTTATGGGTATAATGTTGTATACAAGTTACGGGTATAATGTTGTATACAAGTTACGGGTATAATGTTGTATACAAGTTACGGGTATAATGTTGTACACAAGTACGGGTATAATGTTGTATACAAGTTACGGGTATAATGTTGTACACAAGTTACGGGTATAATGTTGTATACAAGTTACGGGTATAATGTTGTACACAAGTTACGGGTATAATGTTGTATACAAGTTACGGGTATAATGTTGTATACAAGTTACGGGTATAATGTTGTATACAAGTTACGGGTATAATGTATACAAGTTACGGGTATAATGTTGTATACAAGTTACGGGTATAATGTTGTATACAAGTTACGGGTATAATGTTGTACACAAGTTACGGGTATAATGTTGTATACAAGTTACGGGTATAATGTTGTATACAAGTTACGGGTATAATGTTGTATACAAGTTACGGGTATAATGTTGTATACAAGTTACGGGTATAATGTTGTACACAAGTTACGGGTATAATGTTGTATACAAGTTACGGGTATAATGTTGTACACAAGTTACGGGTATAATGTTGTATACAAGTTACGGGTATAATGTTGTATACAAATTACGGGTATAATGTTGTATACAAGTTACGGGTATCATGTTGTATACAAGTTACGGGTATAATGTTGTATACAAGTTACGGGTATAATGTTGTATACAAGTTACGGGTATAATGTTGTATACAAGTTACGGGTATAATGTTGTACACAAGTTAAAGGTATAATGTTGTATACAAGTTACGGGTATAATGTTGTATACAAGTTACGGGTATAATGTTGTTATACAAGTTACGGGTATAATGTTGTATACAAGTTACGGGTATAATGTTGTATACAAGTTACGGGTATAATGTTGTATACAAGTTACGGGTATAATGTTGTACACAAGTTACGGGTATAATGTTGTACACAAGTCAGCCAGTAAGGTTATATTATAATTCACACAACTGTCCGTCATTACCAATGGCTGGCAACACATGGACAGTATGACCCTAATATTTGGTCCGATTAGTCGGTTATCAAATGTTAAGCAAATGTTTATTACTGTGCTTCTTTAGGGTTCTATCTATCTATCTATTGCCTGACGCCGTGATCCCCGAAGGGGTGGCCACGAACGAACCGCCCCCATGCACCTGTCCCCAGTCAGTCGACGCCCCTCCCCCCAACCAGCACCGCCTTCGTTCATATACTTCCTCACTCCATCCTTCCACCTCTCTTTCGGTCTACCTCTCCCTCTCTGTCCCTCCACCTCGCTCTCGTACACCCTCCTAGTCATTCTCTCGCTTTCTATACGTTCCATATGGCCGAACCATCTCAAGTTATTCCTTTTCACACTTTCCAGCACATCTACCTCCACACCACACCTCCTTCTTACTTCCTCATTAGTCTGTCTATCCCTCCATGTAACTCCACACGCACTTATTAAGTAATTAATTTCCACTGCTCTCACTTTTGGTCTGAGTCTCTCAACCAACGTTCATGCTTCGCTTCCGTAAGTCAGTGTCGGGATTACCACACTGTTACATACTGTGAATAGGCACCTACACTTAAGACTGAATCCGTTCATAAACAGAGACAAGACAGTTCTACATCTCCACTGTATAAGTTCCTACACTATGTAAAACTATCGCCCCCGGGTGGGCTCGAACCACCAACCTTTCGGTTAACAGCCGAACGCGCTAACCAATTGTGCCACGGAGGCTTGGAAACAATGGTGATCATTAAATTACAGTATTTCAGGAACAACTTAGCCAATTGTTGATATAGCACATAGTGGGCAGTTAGATACATGATAAAACACACTAGGCCAGGGTTACATAAGAACATAAGAACATAAGAAAAATGGAAATCTGCAGAAAGCCTTTTGGCCCATACGAGGCAGACCCCTTCTTCCCTACATCCCTATTTGTTCTTTTACACCTTTATGACCTACACTACATCTCTCACTATAACCTATACCCCCTGCACTACGTATATCTCCTGACTTAGAAGATAAACTAAACCAATTAGACTGACAAAAAAGCCACAAACAATTTGAGTAAGCTTAATGAGAGAAAATATGACAGTTTATTATCAGTGGGTTCTTTGGAGTTCAAGGTGAGGTTAGCAGCGGACAGGTAGACAGAGTGTCACAGCAGGAGAGATAATCTTCCATAGTTAAAGGTTATGGGACAGGGCAGGAGGCATACAACTAGGCAACAAGAGAGACACGGCAAGGGTAAATCAGTCTAGGCTATAAGAACAATAATTAGAGAACAGTGTCGGAGCTTTGGAGGTGTTGAGCTGGCAGGGACATGGAGAAGGAACCAGTGCAAGAGTGTCATCATATTTAAGGAACCACAGCTTACTGACGAAAGAATGGTCAGGAAAAGGGTTAAAATAAAACGAAGTCATACGGTAGGATAGCTGTAACTGAATATCCTGGACCATCCTACAGGGCCACACATCCCTGGGGTTAATACCTGGTAATGAGGAACACAAGGTGCACCTAAATCACTCTAGCCTCCCACTGACTGTAATTTACTTCCTAATATGAATAATGATCGACCCTGGGGGAAAGGGGACCTCTGTTCCACAGCACTGCCCTTGGATAGAGTGTACAATGACTATTCCTACTGTGTACATATATATATGTCGCATGAGGCGACTAAAGTGTGTTTCCTTCTGTCAGTCCTAATATTGCCTGTCATTCTAATACATTTCTACCAATAATTTGTTTTGTTTTTCAGTGTCCTACCTTTTTCCTTACGGGCACTACAACTTTCCTTCCTAACAAATGAGACAATTAACCAGGTAAGAGCCCTTATAATTTTTGCAGGTGACACTAAAGAGGTAATTTACAGCTTGTAATGTGCATGTATGTGTTGATAAATTACTATACCCTACAATATGTTATCTTATATAACTATACACTATCATATTAACTAACCGAACTGTCAACAACCCTTCAATATTAGCTAGTTTTTAGTTTGTGTAACTGATCTTACATTGAACAACATACAGAGAACAACTAACATGACCATATACGAATTCACAATTATATCTATCTATCTATCTATCTATTGCCTGACGCCGTGATCCCCGAAGGGGTGGCCACGAACGAACCGCCCCCACGCCCCTCCCCCCAACCAGCACCACCTTCGTTCATGTACTTCCTCACTCCATCCTTCCACCTCATATTCGGTCTACCTCTCCCCCTCTGTCCCTCCACCTCGCTCTCATACACCCTCTTAGTCATTCTCTCGCTTTCCATACGTTCCATATGGCCGAACCATCTCAAGTTGTTCCTTTTCACACTTTCCAGCACAATTATATAAGTTATCAAAAAGGACTGTGCTGGATAGCTACTGTACATCTATCTACTTCATGATGAAAATTGCTCGTAGTCAAAATGTTTATATAAGTTATGTCATGTAATTCACTCATTAAAAGTAGAACCACGTAATGTAATAACTACTAACATTCTATCAACAACTTCCCTCACAATGAAAATATCAATACAATAAATATACTCACAAGTCCTCAGTCCACAACACTCCACCAGGCTTGTACTTGTAGATCAACTTACCTGGAACAACAAACAATATATAAAGTGGTGTTAAATGTACAGTATATGACAGATAATAAAGGCCAAGGTCACAAGCTATGTTTTAATGGAGCTGTGTTTACAAAGAGCGGAAGTCGGATGTGTTACAAACATATCATACACTTTATATTAATTAAGATACGTTTATAACTCGTTAAGGGTAAAGTTGTAGAACACTTCCTGGGTGAGAACACTTTTGCAGTAAGTATATAATCTATAAAACCTCATCACTCTCCTGAAAGAGCTAGTTTCAACGCTCTTCAAATGTTATTAAGTTGATTATAATGGCATACTTGCGTGTCGTGCATGAACTACAATATAATGAAGATTGCTTCATTAACGTCAAGTTATACCAAATTGGATATCAAGTATAATAAGTTGTGGCATTTGAAAACAAATATAGTTTTATCTAATAAAACAGAAATAATGTTTTCTAGTCACGTGATGCACTAGTTTGGCAAAGTGTGGCCCACGAATATTTGTTGGTAATAACGTGGCAGATAGTGTAGTACACGGTATATAAAATCCTAAAATAGTAGTTATGCAAATCCTGAAATACAGTCGACGTTTTCTTTATGATTATGGAAGATGGTAGTGTGACAATTCGCATGAAGATTTCCACGATCTAGGACACAGAGTATTATAAATTCTGGTATAATCGCTAATACTGCAATATGCGAGAACATATAATGTTGTATTAGTGGACAATATTGAGTGTGAGGTACCAAGGATGTTATTATACACCATCCTTACAACCATGTCTAGTGTCTGTCTGACCACAATAACACCCTCACAATAATATATAATGGTAAATAACAGTGTAGGTATAACATATAACATGGTGGCTCTGTCTTATAGTGTACAGATCATAGGTACAGATCCACTATACGGTGGATCAGCATGATGTAACACAATAGAAATAAAATAGTCAAAGAACTATTGAGATTGACTAATATTAATATGAGTATACCTAAAACAAATGTATGAGGAAATTACTCGAATGTGGACGAACATCATTGTGGCAAATATTAAATTAGTGCGATATTTGTGTGGGCGGAATCATGTAGGCGATATTTATAATGAGCGAAACAAACGGATAACCTGCAGTCTACTTGGCCACTCTCCTACTTTCCTTGGGTCATGATTCCTTCCATAACACATTTCACTAAGAATATCCTTGGCTCACTTTCATGTTATTGTCTCAACTTTATATTGCAAAGTTAATATTTATGTCTATGTTTCTCCTTTCTGTCTGGCAACGTTTGTCCTCTTCTTCTTTCAAACATTATATGACAATTATCTTCATACAGAATCAGTACTTACCTCTGTGTTCTCTCCTTTCTGTATGGTAACGTATTAACTTATTTCTTCCTTTAACTTTTTCTTCTTTCTGATATACAGTAGATATACAAAATAGAGAGGTCGTCAGGAATATACTGTTTATATAATGGACGGAGAAATGAAGACTATGGAACATAAGTTAAGAAGAAACCTGAGAGACAGAATAACTGGATGAGAGAGAGGAACAAAATAAGTGGGGCATAAGAAAGGGGTTTAAGGAAAACAATGGCAAACAAATGCAAACATGCAAATTACAAACAAAGGTCTGGTATCTAATCTTCATTATCAAAAAAACAACAACACACACACACACACACCTATACTCTAGTATCTTTCCTTCATTACTAATCACTGACGACCAATGATCCCCAGCCACTAAATATGAACAGTCTCCTTCCGCTCATATTTCAGAAATATTCCTTAAAGTATCATTATAAACTTTATAACCTCCATATCTTCATCCTTCCCCTTCCATCCCTTCCTTTTCACACCCTTCTGTTTAGTCACTCGCTATTGTTGTTTACTTTCCCTTTTGTTCCTACTGCTCTCTCTCCTACCCTTTTCTTCCCATCGCCCATTTCCCCTGTACATCGCTCTTTCTCCCCAATTTCCAGTCTTCCCTTCGCTCGCTTCATTTATTGGTAATAACCATAGCAAAAATGTAAACGAATTTACAACCCGTAGTTTTTAGCAGTATATTGGCATGCATCATTGCCTGGATATTTTTAGCAGTATATTGTCATGCATCATTGCCTGGGTATTTGTTCAGTCATAAATAATAATTATGATTGTCGCTGAAGAGAAATGGAAACATATATAATATAACTTAATTTGTATAAACACAAAACAAACGTGTTTATATAATACAATACCTAACAGAAGAGAAGGATACAGAGTGGGAAACGTGTTCACCATATACAGTATATTATCAATTTACATTAAATAATTATATCATAGTTGTGACAGCCTACTTTTTCACTATAACTCTATTACTACAATAGCTATGCAAAGTAATAATTATAGTTAAAACTAAAATCAGTGTATTAAAAGCTTAGCAGTTTACTCCAAGACTATATCATATTATTGAAACGAATGAAGGAAAAATGTACTTTATATAATATAGGGATCAATCAAAATATACAGGTGGCAATATCAAAGACATATGTTGCTTATATAAATTACCATTAACCATTTCACCCAAGAATGCAAGATAATTCCCATTCCTCTTACCGTACGTGATTTAATAATAGTATATCCATGTTATCCTTCTCACCCTTGTTTAGTGTTGTATAATTATGATCATGAAGGAGACAAAAAGGCAGAGGTAATACACAGTTACTGAAGTAATATATTCACCAGAGAACAGTCCAGGTATTATATCAAGTATAGTGACGGTAATGGTTCACTTATAACAACCTGTCATAGTTCTTACTATCAAGAACCTATAATGTAGGACTATAAACTTCAGCATGAACTATAATGATACACAAAGTTAGTGAAGCGAAACACTAAGTGTTACTATTAGGTCATGTTAGAATGGTGGTTCTAGTGAGAGACACTGCAGCTGAAGTAGCTTATCATGCAATATATTTACTTCCTGGCATCAAGAAGGTTTATATAAATATATTTAGTTAATGGCATCAAGAAGGTTTGTATATATCTATAATGCAATATAATTACTACACAGCATCAAAAAGGCTTATATAAATAGATCATGCTATATATATAGTTCCTGGCATGAGGAAGGTTTATATTGTATAATTACATCATGCAATATATTTAGTTACGTCATCAAAAAGGTTCATATAAATCTATCCATGAATAATTGTTATTAATCAATCATGCTGTGACCACAAGGTCTGACCCTACAGCATATACCAGTATTATATACGGCCCAGAGTTCGCCCTAATAATATCATTGTGTAGTTTCTATATAATTGGGCTGTAGTTGTTGATAACTAGTATTAAAACAACATGCTAGTTAACATTCTCGAATGCGCAGTTCAGACTTTCTAGAATCAACTTTTTCACTCCTTTGCGTCATACTCTTCTTCCATTACCTATGTTATCCCTTCCTATGTTAACTATCTCATTCTACAGTTTGCATTCCTCCTCTAATTCTCTTATTCATTGACGCTCGCTCTCTCTCTCTCTCTCTCTCTCTCTCTCTCTAGCACACACCCACACACACACTCCCCTCCACTCCACTTTATTAAGGAATTAGTTTAGTGTAAAGTCGGCAAAACAAAAACCCTCCATATTTACTTATACAACTTCGACAGCCTAGAGAGTAAGGAGGGGAAACATAGGCTGTGGGAGCATGGAACTTCTGGTTATTGGAGAATAATTACATAGGTATAATATAAGACAACAATAAGAGAATAATGAAAATGATACGATAAATGCGGAAGGATAATACGAGGGTTAAATACTCAAACATTTAGGGAGGCACAGAGATACAGAACAAGTGCAGAAAAAGTAAGATTAAAGATCTCTTTGATTGTGTTATTAAAAATGAGCCTGGAGGTACAGTAGGTGACCCCCACAACAGTGGACAAACACATACATCACCAAGTTAAGTAGGAAAGCAATGTAAGGATAAATATCGGACAATATAGGTAGGACTTTGAATTTTATGGAAGATATACAATATTTAGGACCTATAAGTAATTCCCATATAAATCCCAGCTTCTGAAAAATTTTATATATATATTTACTGTAAAAGCGCGATTCACCCAATATATGGCCCGAGCGTGACTCACTCGCCATAGCCGTTACTCACCAAAAACTAAAGACCAGCAACCTGATTTTGCCCCCTTACAGATTAACTTATATGAGGTGAGGCATTACAGTACAATTTTTCTCTGTTCTATTTTTTTCTCCCCATCGTTCATCATGTTTTCTCTCCGACTCTCAACATTATACACATTTAAATTGACTTTAGTCTCCCAATGTCATTCAGTCAACATCAATGTCTATCATACACCTTACCGATGGTCACAGGTCACGTACACGCACAAACCTACCAACCCACCCACACACACAGTCACTCACTCTCTCACAGACACACATACCAATATAATTTATAAATAAATATATATATATATACAAAACAGTACACTCACCCATTCACAAACGCACACCCATACAGGTCTATATAACACACGCAGATATGCATCACACACACACACACACACACACACACACACACACACACACACACACACATTAAACAACAGCCATACACACAGCAGACTCATGAACTTGGGGTACTCGGGTGTCTACTACATAATGACAACAGCTGCAGGCCTAACATTACCATAATACAGTTGTCACGATAGGACATGTTTATATTGCTTAAAGGAAAGGATTGAGGGATAATTAAAGGTTGTGGTGATGTAGGGTGTTATGGTGTCTGTGTGATGGTTAGAAGGGCAGGTGTATGTGCAAGTTGTTGGTGTGGGGGAAATGTATGAATAACTTAAGAGATGGTGTGTGTGTGTGTGTGTGTGTGTGTGTGTGTGTGTGTGTGTGTGTGTGTGTGTGTGTGTGTGTGTGTGTGTGTGTGTGTGTGTGTGTGTGTGTGTACAAAGGAGTACAAAGGAAATCAAGCAACAACAGATCTAGTGACCCTTCTAGGCTGCTTGTCCTCCAAAACACTGAGGATCAAGTGTCCAAACAGTGGTTTAGAGTGGGTAAGGGAACATTGGAAAGGGAACTACTGCCCTGCCACTAACGTGGCAGGACTAGGAAGTTAATAGGGGACATATGGGTTAGAAACTGAGGGGAGGATAAAATAAAGTTATTCATTTACAAACGCAGTCAGTCGCGGGTTTGATGCGAGATATTGGTCTAGGCGGAATTTAAATGAATCAACGGTGCTGCAGTCTATAAAGTCTCGTGTGTGTGTGTGTGTGTGTGTGTGTGTGTGTGTGTGTGTGTGTGTGTGTGTGTGTGTGTGTGTGTGTGTGTGTGTGTGTGTGTGTGTGTGTGTGTGTGTGAGAGAGAGAGAGAGAATATACTGCATATTTCCTACTATCTGAACATTATTTCTTCCGATCTATAAAGAATTACACAACATTTTTAGGCTCTACAAACTGTATATATTGTCAGACCCTGTACAGAGAGTTTGGAACCCCAGGTAAGGAATGTCTCCTGCAGTTGTTGTGTTGACATAACCTCTTGTTGACTTAGGAACAGTAGTAAACCTTCCTGCAATACCACTCTTAACTTTTCTAGCCTTTCCCACCGACTCTCACTCCCTCTCTCTTTATCTCTCTTACCCCACCCAGATACTGTATATTTAATATTGTATTATTGTTTATTTCCACTGTCCTTTTATATCCGGGATAATGTAAGTTAATTTAAAGTTACCAAAACAGATAGTTCTTACATAGGGCAACACCTACAGTATATTAGTTAATACAGCGTAACCTCACATTATCTCCATTATGTCCAACCTATTCCATATCTACATTAATGTAACGAAGCAATAACAATAATAAACATATCTGAGCTGTAGTATATGTATGTAGGGAATCAACAGAACGCGTTATTGCCTATGTACAGTTGCCAAGACATGAACCTGGTACAAGTGCTTTCCAGTGGTGTTGGGATTTATACTCTCAATGCTTTCTTCTTTTTTTCTCTTTTTTTTTTTTTTTTTTATATAGTTTCCAGATGAACTTACGAGTTCATCCTTTTGCAATACAGTAATGACAAAAGATTGTAAAACCATTCATTCACATTAATAGTATGAAGTAGCTCAATGTGATGGTTAAAATCAGGCAGGTGTCCACGGTATTTGTACCAGGTCAGAACTGGGTTACATATAACCCTTTGTACCAAGGATAATGAACCGATTGTAAGGTGAGTAATGGTGATGAACGACGTATGCAAATGAGGATGATGGTTCACATTGATGCATTAGTCACAGTCATATTAGGCATCTTTGTTTAAAAAGGTGGAGGTGATAACACAAGGTAATAGAAGAGATAGAGTATAAGATAATGTATTGACCAGATTGTAGTAGAATGACAAAATAACATACATAAGAGACAATGTTCTAGCAGTAGTAATATACGGTATAATGACCATTAGGTTGAATAGGAAGGAAAAGGTAGTGAATAAGACAACAATACAATAATACAGTGACCAACAGTGAGGTAGTGTTAGGGTGGTATTCAAGGCATCATAAATATGACAACAATACAATAATACAGTGACCGACAGCAAGGTAGTGTTAGGGTGGTATTCAAGGCATCATAACACAACTACAATGTGTTATAACCCCTGACGCTGGCTGACCTAACACTATAATAAACACTGATACACCTGGAGTCAACACACCTGGACTATAATTGGTCACTAGCACACTTCAACATAATGGCTTGGCCAAACACGTTGGGCCAATTACTGGGTTTCATTGACAAGGCTAGAGGTTCAGCCTAGGTGTTGACAACATATTTTGTTCAACTTAACAGTTTCAATTTTAGAAAATATGTGATATTATAAATTTATAGCATTATGAAAACACAAATATCTACACTTGAAATAGCAAGGGTTTGTGTGTGTGTGCGTGTGTGTGTGTAACTCCTAATGTAAGCATGTCAGCTTTACAT
>CM064557.1:9945589-10088276 GCA_032716605.1 Paralithodes platypus | reverse complement strand
TCTCTGTAAGTATTAACAATGGTTTGGAAGGGAAAATAGCTAAGGAAATAAGAAATTAAGAAAGGAATCTTTAGTGCTGGATCATGAGACTGAGTAATTAGTTGCTTTAAGTGAAGATAATAGAGAAAAAGGGAGAGAAGTATATTGCTTAAGATTATAGATGGTTAACTGTATAATTATGTATGAAAGACACGATCGTGGCAATAGAAAAGTGTTATGCTAAGATGTCACACGGGCAACTCACCTAATGTTTATCATATCCTTTTCCACACACACACACACACAGACACACGCACATGCACATACACACTCACTCTCTCTCGGAAACTCCAGGTAATATTTTCTACTCATGCAGACAGCCCCTTGAAATTTACGTCACTTCGATTAAATCACGCAATTCTTTGTTTTTTTACTAAATTCCGGTGTTTGAGAAAAACAATACGAAAATATACCTACAGCATGACGTTATTGGTCTAACTGTTCCTTATACCAACAATATTGAGGACATAACAGTACAACTATGGAACTTCAAAATGGTGCAAAATAAACCAAGAACTACAGTAAATCCTGTTCCAAACAAGTACCCCAAAATTCTTGAAACTAACCCCTATAACTCGCAAATTACTAGCGTAATCGAGCAAATATGTCTACCATTAGGGTCAGTCATGAAATAGGTGTGGCAATTTACAACCCATTTGCTCTAGCCCTTTTTGAGTTACAGAGGTTAGGGTTCACGATTTCTGGACTACCTATTTGGAACAGGGTATAGTTGGGGTAGCAGTGCCAATATGAACAAAATTCTGGTAAGACCATCCTACCTCACCTCTCTTCTTTTACCAACTACCCACCTCACCTCTCTTCTTTTACCAACTACCCACCTCACCTATCTTCGTTTACCAACTCTTACTATTTCAGTGTCTTCCTCACTCACTCCCTCACACTTCTCACCGTCTCACAAACTGAAAACTCCGGGATCTATGAATACCAAGTGTGGTTCCTTGTTGACAATTCATGATTCTTGGCATGGCCCCAGAGGATCATATTTCTTTACCTCAGTTACTTAGTTTATAGTTTTTAGAAGGTGTGTTTGGGATGGTCATTGTTACTGGGTTGATAGTTTGTTGGTTGGTTTAGTAACATTTGATAATTTGTATTGACATTAAGAGTGATGTATGTGTCTAATATTGCTGTGTCTGTGTATGCAGCAGTGTATTTCTGAATGAAACTAATATACCTTTACATATACTTTATGTGTGTTATAATCTCATGTAATAAAGTTTAAGCGTTAACAAGTAAAGTATTAGAGACAGTACATTCATAAAGTATATTACCTTACAATATCCTGCAGCACTACCAGTACACCATCACTGATCCCTTCAATTATACACACACCTGGAAAAGGAAAATAAATGAGGATGGCAAAATCGATAAAAACTAAACTACAGCTTAACATAAAACACAAGCAAACAAGACTGTGACACCGAAAAGAGAGCAGGACAAATTTACGAAAAGGGTACAATAATATTAATGCCTTGAAAGACAGATAAAGAACAAATATATCAACCTACTAAATCTAGAGCCCCTATAGTAACAGAGATCGGCCACTGTCCACTATATTGGTGCCACTGATGTCATTAAGCTCTCTTTACACTCAACTATATAAATACTCATAATAAACATGTGGAAAGCTATTGGGGAAAGCACCAGGAACAGATGGAGTGTGTGGGGAAATGTTGAGGTATGGGGGTGAGACAGTGATCGAATGGGTATGGAAAATGTACAAACTAGCATGGGAGAAGGGGAATGCACCCGATGACTGGAAGACTGGCATAATAGTCCCCCTATATAAGGGCAAAGGGAAAAGAGGAGTGTGTGGTAACCACCGAGGAATATGTCTTTTAAGCATAGTAGGGAAGGTGTACAGTAGGGTAGTGATTGAGAGAGTGAGAGTGAGAACGGAGAAATGGATAGGCGATGAGCAGGGAGGTTTTAGGAAGGGAAGAGGATGTGTAGATCAGATGTTTACCATGAATTATGTTGTGGAGAAATATCTGGAGAAGCAACAAAAGGTGTATGTTGCCTTTATGGACTTGGAGAAGGCCTATGACAGAGTGGATAGAGAAGGCATGTGGAAAGTACTTAGAATATACGGAGTAGATGGCAAGTTGCTGAAAGCAGTGAAGAGCATGTATGAGGGTGCAAAGGCGGCAGTACGTGTGGAGAATGAGCAGAGCGAGTTCTTTGACCTGAGTGTTGGGTTGAAACAGGGGTGTGTGATGTCCTCGTGGTTGTTTACTGAATATATGGATGGAGTCATGAAAGAAATACTAGGAAGAGCAGTGGATGTTGGTGTATCGCTGAAAAGGGAGGGAAATGAGTGGAAGCTGCCTATACTGCTGTTTGCGGATGACACAGTTCTGATGAGCGATAATGAATGGGAGTTGCAGGGTCTGGTGAATGAGTTTGGAACAGTGTGCGAAAAATGGAATTTGAAGGTAAATGCTGGGAAAAGCAAGGTTATGGTCTTCGAAAGGGGTGAAGTCATAGAGAGTGAGGTGAAGTTGAACGGTCAGGTTATGGAGATCGGCAGCTCTTTTATGTATCTGGGCAGCGTGTTGAGTAAAGATGGGACTGTGGATGAAGAAGTGCGTGAGAGGGTGCAACAGGGGAAGAGGGTTGTAGGAATGTTGAAAGCAGTAACAAGAAATAGAGTGGTCAGTATGGAAGTGAAGAAGCCCTTGCATGACAGTGTGGTAATCCCGACACTAACTTACGGAAGCGAAGCATGGACGTTCGTGGAGAGACTCAGACCAAGAGTGAGAGCGGTGGAAATGAGTTACTTGAGAAGTGCGTGCGGAGTTACATGGAGGGATAGACAGACGAATGAGGAAGTAAGAAGGAGGTGTGGTGTGGAGGTAGATGTGCTGGAAAGTGTGAAAAGGAACAACTTGAGATGGTTCGGCCATATGGAACGTATGGGAAGCGAGACAATGACTAAGAGGGTGTACGAGAGCAAGGTGGAAGGACAGAGGGAGAGGTAGACCGAAGGAGAGGTGGAAGGATGGAGTGAGGAAGTATATGAGTGTAGGCGGTGCTGGTTGGGAGGAGGGGCGTCGACTGACTGGGGACAGGTGCATGGGGCGGTTCGTTCGTGGCCACCCTTTCGGGGATCATGGCGTCGGGCAATAGATAGATAGATAGATAATAAACATTGAGCAATACTGGTATAAAATAATGGTTCATGATGTATGGTTTCGTCTTACGCGATGAAAAATAAAGTATCAACCTATTCCTTAAGGAAAAGCTGACCATACTCCCTTAGTACAGGTTCTTTTAACTATCTACAGTAATAAAAGAAACACTACATGACTTGTGGGGCATTGATCTATTCAGCTATATTGTTTTCGGAAAGAGAGAGAGAGAGAGTGTGTGTGTGTATGTGTGTGTGTGTAGTTCTAAATTAAGTTAATATTCTCAAGTTTTGTATAGTCGTGACCTCTGTTATGTTGACCAAGTTTTGGCAGGAAAGGTAGGAGATGGTTCATGGAAGAAAGTATGTGCGTGTGTGTGTCTGTACATGTGTGTGTGTATGTGTATTTATGTGTGTGTGTGTGTGCCTGTGTGTGTCTGGAATAGAAGAAAACGTGACACTCAAGAAGTAGGGCAACACAGACAAACTTATGATATAACAAACTTTGTAATGGAGCAAGAGAAAAGTTTGGGGTAAATTATTATTATGAAATGTTTCAAACTTACACTAGTACACAAGTACGTGTGTGTGTGTGTGTGTGTGTGTGTGTGTGTGTGTGTGTGTGTGTGTGTGTGTGTGTGTGTGTGTGTGTGTGTGTGTGTGTGTGTGTGTGTGTGTGTGTGTGTGTGTGTGTGTGTGTGTGTGTGTGTGTGTGTGCGCGCGCGCGCGCGCGCGTGTGCGTGTGTGTGTGTGCTTAGTTGATGCATTAATGATGTTATTAGTGATCTTGACTTCCTAGTTACATACATATAAGTCAACTAAATTAATGATGCTGTTATGAATGGTCTGAAGCTCCCATTAATATAGTATACTATACATTGTTTGCCTATTGACTTGTATTATGAACAAATTTAGTTTCCCATTACTGTCCAAAATAATGTTGTTCCTACACTCGGTCATCCCTCACTGTCACATTGTCTCTTCCCTCTATACACCTCTGTAATAAACTGGGTCATTACCTAACATAACTTATGTGTATGAAACTGAGTATATGTATAAACTAATACCAAACTTCCACCTTATATAGGTAAATTCGAAATATCCGAACAGTTTTAGTTACTTCACACTACAGGTATCAATTAACATTGTATTATTGCATATGGTATTTTGTCCTTCACCATTGTTTATTAAGATTAAAACGACTGTATCCCAAGAGTTAATGTATTCGATCAGTGAAGAGCGAGTCCACCAGCTGGACAGATACACATTGTGAGTCAGCTCGGGGGTTCAACTTGATGGTTGGTTGTTAATCTGCACAACAATTTTGGCAGACAGGGTCAGGGTCAAGACAAATGATGAACTCTGGGTGATCAACAAGTACAAATATGGAAGTGAAAGAGATATGTGATATTTAACAAATTAGAAACTGCAGTTTTGGAATAAGAGGGATGCGATAAGGAACAATAAGATACTTGGCATTTACATGGGCACTTGGCGTATGGTACGAACACGAAAGTAAGTGGAAACTATAAGGTAGCTGTTATAAAACGATGGGAAACATGTCTAGGAAGTGAAAGTAATACAATGATAAAAGAAGAGAGAAACCAGGGTGTATGCTGACAAAGACATGATAATTCTCTTGCACAATAATACCAACAGTGAACTGAACTGGATCAGCTCCTAGTTCACCTTTGATATTGGAAGGATATTGGAGGGTGAGGGAGGGACACGCGCAGCAGATTTTTTTTTTTTTTTTTTTTTTTTCTATGTGATTGAGGGAGGCAAAAGGCATAACTGCCTATAGCGAGTGCCTCCCCCATAGTTGAAAGAGTGACAGGGCCAAAATCAAGGGACGTTCGAGCCAAAATGCCTGGACACACAGAGTTTGAAGCAATTTAAGTCATAGGAAGAGGGAAAGACTGATTCTGGGAGAGAGTTCCAGAGCTCAGCTGTTGAGTAGAAGAAAGTTTGAGAGTAACGTTTCACTCTTGGGTTGGAGAGTTGCACAGAGTAGGGGTGGGATTGAGTTGCAAGACGGGTACCACGTGCCCTACGTAAAGGAGGTGGTATGCACTGGGATAGCTCTGAGGAACACTGATTATTATAGTAGCGATAGAATAGCGAGAGAGATGCAACATTGCGGCGGGAGAGAGAGAGATTGCAGAGAGTTGGTGAGTGGACGGGAGTTAATGATACGAAAGGCCTTCCTTTCAACTTTGTCTAGGAGAGCGGTGTGTGAGAGGAACCTCCCCACACATGTGAACAATACTCAATACAAGGGCGCACTATGCCCCTGTACAGAGCAAGAAGCTGTGCAGGGGAAAAGAACCCCCTAAGGCGGTTGAGCACAACCAGCTTCTGGGAGGCTGCCTTAGCAAGACTGGTAATATGGTCCTTCCAAATGAGAGCAGAAGAAAAAGAGACACCAAGAATATTGAGAGAAGATGAAGGGTTGATTTTTGTATTGTGAAGAATAAGGGATAGTCCGCTGGGAGATCCTGACGGGTAGATAGATGGAGAAATTGGGTTTTGGAAGCATTAAAGTTAACAAGGTTTTCTCTGCCCCAATTGGAAATAGTATTTAGATCAGAATTTAAGAGTTCTATGGCTTCATTACGTTTGTCGTTGAGGGATTGCTGGCTGGGGCGTTCTGAAAAACTAATGGAGTAGTGTAAGGTTGAGTCGTCTGCGTATGAATGGATGGGAATTAAGGTACAGTTAAGGAGATCATTTATAAAAATTAGAAAGAGAATAGGAGATAGGACAGAGCCCTGAGGAACACCGGAGTTTATAGGGTGAGGAAGTGAACAATGGCCGTCCACAACCGCAGCTATGGAACGGCCGGAAAGGAAATTAGAGACAAAGGCACAGATGGAGGGATAGAAACCGAAGAAGGGTAGTTTAGAAATTAAAGATTTATGCCAGACTCTATCGAAGGCTTTCGATATGTCTAGTGCAATAGAAAAAGTCTCACCGAAGTCCCGAAAGGAGGATGACCAAGAGTTAGTAAGATATGAAAGAAGATCACCAGTAGAGCGACCCTTAAGGAAGCCATACTGGCGATCTGAGAGCAGATTATGAGAAGAAAATGCTTAAGAAATTTGGAAGCAAGAATAGTTTCAAAAACTTTAGAAAGACAAGAGATAAGAGCAATTGGACGATAGTTGGAGGGTTGAGAGCGGTCACCCTTCTTTGGGACAGGTTGAATGTGAGCAAACTTCCAGCATGAAGGGAAGACGTTAGAGGATAGACAGAGACGAAAGAGTTTGCCTAGGCAGGGAGTCAGCACGGAGTCAGTTTGGTTGTTGACCGTCATATTCCTGACAGTAATATAGTCTGGAATCTGAATATTCATTAATGCAGATTGTAGCCAATTTCTTGATAATCTGTGCCTTCCCTTACACTGCTTGAAAACTAGTTCTAGCACTTCTATGCATACGGTATATTTATCTAAAAATATCATTAGCATCAAGAAAAGATAAGTATACATATATAATAGACAGATATAAACAGACAGACTGTCAGACAGTGTCAGACAGTCAAATGTGTATATGTACTGTACATCACTTACTCTCATGGTTAATTTATGATCATTTGTATTTTACACTAGCATCATTATTGTATTTTTTTTTAATTTTAAGTATATTATACTCACACATTGTAAACTGAGCTTACCATTTTCATATCTGTATAGGCCTATCTCATGTCCATCCACTAAATTGTAAAATGTGTATTTTCAGCTCATCAGGCTGCCATTCTTAAATAAACCGTTTATTATTATTATTATTATTATTATTATTACAGACACACAGACAGACAGATAGATAGATAGAGTGAGAGAGAGATATCATTGTGGCACTGTGCCAGTATAGTGCCTGGTAACACCTGTCTTCTGGCACCATCACTTCTCTCTACACTCTCACTATTACCACAACGCTTATCACACACATTCACATTAATTGAAATTAAATATATAGAAAGTAACTGCCATTTCAGTAAGCTCAAATCAGGACGTCTGCATTAGTTCACCTATATATTATTTCATTCCATAATTAGTTCAATAACTATAAAACGCATTCTTGGCAGCGGTGGGAAAATGTTCGCCGTCTCCCGCCCCGTGTCCCGTGTGCTGGCCACACCACACGTCCCTGTACCGACCATAGGCGATTTTGCCGGCGTCCTTGCCCGTTTGCAGGCGAATTAAGAGGTCGGGGCCGGACAGGACGTTATTTCGTGTATGTGTGAACCTAGCTTAACGGCAACTGGACGGGGTCGAGCGGCAACCATGCTAGACCTAAGAGAAATAAATTACGCCGCCGGGGCGGCGTCATGCGCCGTAGCACGCAAACTGGTTGGCGACAATGCTCCTGATGAGCGGCGCCTATAGGAGGTAGGGCAGCACCTACAGGTACTACGGCGGCGATGGACAGCCACCCTGTCACACTTGACCCCGGCCGAGGCAAACCGGTCCATCGGAGGCGACGTTTGTACTCACCTAATTGTACTCACCATTGCGTGTGTGTGTGTGTGGGGGGGGGGGGGGGGGGAATTAAGCTTGAGATCTACACTGCAACTCCCACTCATTATCACTCATCAGAACTGTATCAACAAACAGTAGTACAGTACTTGCAACTACCACTCACTCTCCTCCCTTACCTGAGATACTTCAACATCCACTGCTCTTTCTTATAATAAAACTGGACACAGCATATTAGTCTTCATTATTCAGCCTCCTGATATATTTATTGGCCCTCATTACAGCTTTCAATTGTGTGATGCTTCATATTATAATTGAGCTCTAGGACATTATCACTAATATCAGATCTGGTGTGATTACTCATCCAACCCAGTTTGCCTATCTGGCTCCTCAGTTCTTCTGTTTTTGTTTAATTCTTCCTGCCTTTCTACCCTTTACTGTGATTACTTCATTCAGATAAGCATTTTGGTCAAGATAAATGCCCTCTTCACTCTGCCTAAAGTCTAATCCAATGTAGGCTACCTGTAACTGAAGGCTACATGACGACTAAGACTAACTTGAATTATCTTTTATTCTACTGATGACAACATTATGAACGTGTTCCTCCCCAGATAAAATCATCCACATGCATAAGTAGAAAACCTGATAGTTTGTTATCATACCAGTAAAAACCAGCAGGGTCAACAATCCAGATTGTGAAACAACTTTCTTACAGTAAGATACTACTCTTTTGAGGCATCATTCAGACTGTAAACACATTTCTTCAATCTCCACAAAATTTGATCAAGGGAGTTTGCTTCTTTGGGTGGTTTTAAGTTAACCTTTAGGTGTAAAACTTCACTCTGCTATAAAGCTGTCTTCAAATTAATGGAATTACATTGCTACTGATTAGTTGCCATGATTGAAATTCTCAGCTAGGACTTCTTTACTAACTGTGGGAGAATCAGTTCTAGTGCATTCAGACTCTTCAAGCCCTCTTGCAACTAACCTGGCTTTAATTAAATAATGGCTCGTCACTCGTCAGCATGTCTCCTACTCCAGTCATTGCTCTCCGACAGAATTCAAGAATTCATCTACTCTTATACTGAAATATGCTCTGCTTCTATTGTTAATCAGTAGATCCAATGAACACAGAGGGCAGACAGAAGCGCTTGTGTGCAAATAGACAAAGTTTATATGATAGCAATAAAACAGCCGGCCATTGTCCTAGCGCCCGCTCCCTTTAGCATAAAAAATAAACAATAACACAGCGATAACCACACAAAATATGAAAATATAAACATTAGAATACTTTACTGTCCGTTTATATTCAACACACAGGTGCCTATGGAGCAGATAATGTGTATGTGAAAAGAGGTGAATTTGCACATTTTCAATGTACAGTATATAATATTATTCCATACATAGAAAATGCATGCATTCACTTCTCTTCACACACACACATGCTCCACTCTTCGGGAGCCTGTGCTTGGAAAGAGTCATCTGATCATCACTGAGATAAATGACAAATTTACAAGTACAAGTACAAGTACAGTACTGTACTAAATTTTTGAGGAACTCAAAATTGCACTTGTGATACATTCCGTTAACTGTTTTTGTTTTTAACTTAATAAGTATCATACTATTTATAGCTACAGTACGGCTGTTATGGTTAAGTTAAATAAAATTGCAGTTCATTCCTACATTATTGCAATTCAAAGTCAATTGCTTTTTTTTAGCAAACATTAGTGGCTGGTTGTTGTTGTTGTTGTTGTTCCCCAAGCTGCCTGGCCGAACAGCCCCAAGGCCCCGAGTAAGGCCAAGGCCATAAACGAGCGCCCCCACAGACCCCTCCCTGCCTACCACAATAAAGCCTGGGTGACCGAAGCCACTCCATGGCGGGGAGCTGAGGAGGGTGCAGAAACGCCCGGGAAACCAAAGCCCCACCCAGGGCCCTGTGCCCCTCAGCAATTATGAAGAGAAAGTTGAGGGGCAAAGGAAAAAGGTGACCCCTTTGGCTTCCAATCTTGGTAGATTGGGAGGTCAATCCACGGAAGAGACGCCGTCACCTTAGATCTAGAAAATATATAAGTAAAAGGAACAGTCAGAGTGAGCTATGGGTATGGCAGAGATCGCTCAGTTCTCACTCTGATAGACCAGCCCATCACCAGTGTACTGTACTGTAAAATGGGGTGACTTCGGACGTAGGTTGACTCGGAGTATAATAGGACGAAAGTTGAGATGGTAACAGATTGTTGAAAATAGTAGCAAGCAAAGTGTTCTTGGTATCAAAATGTTCAAAATTTCAAGTTTTAAAAATGGACGAACTTACTCTTTGAAGTCAATAATCAAAATCTTATATTTTTACAAAAATTCAAACATTGAACAGAACATATTATCTTACATATTTGATCATATGTCACTTGAATAGGAACATGTAAAGAACTTCATTCTATATAGTGATTTTGTACTTGTCTAGGCCATAATAAATTATTGATTTTTCCTTGTGGATTTTGAGCAAATCATCATCTGGAGTATGCCTCGCCAGGTTTACTTAAGGGGCAGTCGCTTGCCTTGGAAATTGACCGTTAGGGTATTACATTTATGGCTGGGATTGTATCAAGACTGTTGGGGAGTTAATTGTTTATTTTAATAAATGGTATGTATGTATGCACTGAATATCCCAATCCACTTTGTCATATCTTTTTTCAAGTCCATGAATGCTGTATACATGCTGTTTAACTTATGAAGCGGCTCGCTTGGTGTAGTGACTAGCGTCTCGGACTTCCACCCAGAAGGCCCGGGATCGTGCCCACGCTCGGCGCATTAAAGATTTTTCACAAGCACTGAGTCGTTACCATCCCTCATGAGCAAGGGGATGGGGTAGTAGTACAGGACCCCAATGGAAATACGCCTAATCGGCCTTATTGGGCTATCCTTAGCTGGCTTAGCATGCGCTAGCTTTAAGAACTATTATTATTATTATTATTATTATACTCCAGATGATGATTTGCTCAAAATCCACAAGGAAAAATAAATAATTTATTATGGCCTAGACAAGTACAAAATCACTAAATACTGTAGAATGAAGATCCTTACATGTTCCCAGTCGCTAGCATTAAAAAGCCTTAGGCGTCCCTGACAGTGGGGGGGGGGGTTAGAAGGCTGTAATGGAGAGACAGGAAAAGTAACAGAAATAAAATTATGATTAGAGAAGCCCAATGGTGGGAGAAGATTTACAGTACTGTATAAGCAGAAAGATTAAAGGTTAGAAATAAGTCAAGAATGTTGGGCTGAACTAACTGTTCTAGGTCATTTAGGATAGAAAAGATGTAGGCTTGTTCACAAGGTTGGTCAGTGAAAAGAGAGGAGAGCCATTGGTGGCAGTGTGCCAAAATTCGCCCATTTTCTTCGTGATCCCGAACCTAACATATGAAAAAATATTGATACTGAAATTGGCTGTGAGCCTGTGACTGTCCCGGGAGCCCCGCTAAACCTGCCATTCTATTTCTACATTAAACTCATCAAACGATAGTTGCTTTGCTCTACACTGTACTCTACATTGGCTATGATCTTAGAACTATTATATATCACCTGTATTGAAGTCCAAATGCAGCTACTAATGTAAATATAAACGGATAAATCCAGAGCTCGAGTCATGTGAGCTATTTGTTTACACTGTGATTAAGCAACTTGTTTGGATGAGGTGAGTGTGACTTTAGCACCAATATAACAAATATAAATAACAATAAGGAAACAGCCATCGTTCCTAGAACGAACTCCTGGATGGGAGAGGCCGCCAAAAACAAACAAACAAACAAACAAACAAACAAACAAACAAACAAACAAACAAACAACCAGTGTACCTCTACACTCCGATGTTATATTGCGCCGAAGGCTGAGTCAAGACGAACACAACTACCGTAATTTTATTGGCACTCGAATGCTCAATAATATGTAGATTAAAGGATAATAATAGGTATTTATCTAAAACTATGTATATATTAACTAAACTACTCCATGTGTTTAACCCTTTCGCTGCGGGTGATGTTTTGGCAAGTTACAGCAATTTCCAGGCTATAAAAGCCTGTAAAAAACGTAAAAATCGAGTGTCAGTGGGTGGGAGTGTGAGGGGCCCACCTCCGACCCTCAGCTGCCTGGCCGAACAGCCCCGAGTCCCTGAGGAAGGCCATGGCCACGATCGGGCTTTCCCACAGAGCTCTCATTGTGTGTAGATTGTGTTGTTGGCGTAAGTGGTTGTGTGAAATGCAGTCTTCTATGATGTGTTTAATGGTATGGGGTGCTGTGTTATATCCCGGGCAGGCGTCGACAACGGAGTCATCCAGTCTCTTCTGATAGCTCAGGAGAGCTGGATGGTGTCCGCATCTCAGCCTGGCCAGGTGGACTCTGTCCTCGCGAGGAAGGGAGGATTCGGAAGGATGGATTTCGGGAGATCGTGCATGCAGCTGCGTGTTGTCTGTGAGTGAGTGGATGGATCGGTGAGAGATATGAGTATGGATGTGCTTCTGGAAGTTGGTTCGGGGTGGGCAGGGAGGGAGAGAGGACAATAATTGTGTGTGATACCGTGTGCTGGGTGTTGTTTTGATATTTCTTGGTGTCTGTGGGTGTGTTGCCATGTAGTTTAGTGGGTGGTCTTGGTTCGTGGAGGCTGCTGCCAGGAATTGAGTGCCTCTCATAGTCTCATGTCCAGATGGTCTTTGACTTTGAGGATTTTGATTTCTTGATGTAGGTGATCTGTGGGTGCAGTAGCTGTGCAGCCTGTAATGATCTTCAGGGCTTTGTTTTGAATAGTCTGTAAGGTCTTATGATGTGTTTCAGCTAGGTTAGAAGCCCAGGCTGGGCTTGCGTATTCCATCACTGATCTTATGTATTGTTTATATACTGTGGTGGTAGTTTCTTTGTTGTGTCCAAATTTTGTGTGAGCAAGTGACCTGAGGGCGTTAAGTCTGGGTGTCAGTTTCTTTTTAATGTTTGTGGTGTGCTGTTTGAATGTAATATGGGTATCATATGTTACTCCTAGGATTTTGGGTGTGTGTGTATGTGTTAGGGGTGTGTTGTTTATGGTGAGTTGAGGGATGTATTCGTGTTCTCCTGTCCAACTTGTGAGCAGGGTTGCGGTGGATTTGGCTGGGGCTAGAGTACTGTACCAGTACAGTACTGTACTGTATAGGCCTAGCCTAGGTTAAGCCTGCCACCCTACAGTGCATTTATAGAGTTTTCGGCCATGATTTGGGTAGACCTGTCACTGAAGAATACTTTCGCAGTCTTACCGTTTGTTTTTGTTTTCAAGGTATAGGCTATAGGCAGAATAGGCTACAGTAGGTATTACTGGTATCTTATTTTATTGTAGTTTATATTATGAGTGGAAGATTTGCAATAACTTACCCTAACCAAAGTCCATAAATGGGCAAAGCTGCTGGAGTAGATAACATCCCAGGTGAAATGCTGAGATATGGAGGAGAAGAAGCTGTTGACATAATGCATAGGTTATGTAAATTAGAATGGGAAAAGGAAAGTGTACCAGAGGACTGGAGGAAAGCAGTGATAGTACCCTTGTACAAAGGGAAGGGTAGTAAAGAAGAGTGTAAGAATTATAGGGGAATTAGCTTGCTTAGCATACCTGGAAAGGTACACGCAAGAGTAGTAACAGAGAGGCTACAGAAGATAACGGATGACAAAATAGGCGAGGAACAGGGAGGTTTCTGAAAGGGCAGGGGCTGCGTTGACCAGATAGCCTCAATGCGATTGTTGGTAGAGAAGTATCTGGCCAAAAACAGAAAAATCTATGCAGCATTCATGGATTTGGAAAAAGCCTACGACAAAGTAGACTGGGAGGGCCTGTGGGATGTGTTAACAGTACAGTATATGGTGTGGGAGGAAAGTTGCTAATGGCAGTAAAATCTTTTTATAGGAATGCAATGGCAAATGTGAAGGTAGGGGATAAGTTAAGTGAAAGTTTTGAGGTCAATGTAGGTGTAAGACAGAGATGTGTCATGTCAGCTTGGTTTTTCAATATATACATGGAGTGATTAAGGAATGTAGGGCTGTATCAATGGGTGTGGGAGCTAGACTGGAATCAGAGGGAAGAACATTGAAGATTTTAACATGCCTATATGCGGACGATGCAGTCCTGTTGGCGGAAAATGCTGAAGAACTTCAGAGAGTGGTCACTGACTTTGACAGGGTATGTGAAGAGAAAGTTAAAGGTCAATGTAGGGAAATGTAAGGTAATGGTGTTTGAGAGAAGAATGCATGAAACCACAGATTTTAAGGAAAAATATAGAATCAAGAAAGAACACAAGAAAAGTTGTAAAATAAAATTGAAAAATGAAGTACTAGAAGAGGTTGAAAGTTTCAAGTATTTGGGAGCTGTACTATGCAAATATGGTAAAATGGAGAGTGAGATAAAAGAGAGAAAAATGCAAGGGAGAAAGGTGATTGGAGAACTTGATAGTATTCTCAAAGGAAGAATGGTTAGCCAGGAAGTCAAACAGTCACTGAGAAACAGTGTGCTGCTCCCAACACTCTCGTATGGAAGCGAGCCATGGACGGCAAGTGACGAGGACCTCTTCAAACTGAGAGCTGTGGAGATGAGCTTTTTCAGAATGGCAGCTGGCATGAATAGGCTAGATGGGCCAAGTAATAGGGAAGTGTACGAGTCCTTTGGAATGGAAGAGCAGGCTTTGGGCATTGATTGTGGTGTGGTTGAGTGGATAAAGAGAAGTACTTTGAGGTGGTATGGTCATGTTCAGAGAATGGATGAAGACAGAATGCCAAGAAAGATATATGGGAGTCAGGTGAGTGGAACCGCTAGTAGTGGAAGACCACCTATGGTATGGGAAAAGAAAGTGGAAAATATATTGAAGAAAAACTTCCACGTAGTGGAAGGGGCATTGTGGCACGGGCAAGGGAGGCATGTCTTGACAAAGTAGCTTGGAGACGTTTCTGTCATGGCCATCCTCTAGTGGGGGTTTCCCAGGGGGAAACAAGGCGTCGGAGATGATGATGATGATGATGAACCAAAGTCCAAACTTAGTGTCCAAAGTGGGATCTGCACCCTGCCTCTATGTTCTCATTTTGTATACCGGTAACTTTTTAGCCAGATTACCGGTACAATTTAATAAGTGTACAGCCAGCAGCTAGGCCTACCGCCTACAGTGCATTTATATATTTCCCGGAATCCCGGCCATGACTTGGGTATCACTAAAGAATCTTTCCGCAGCCTTATGTACAATTGTTTGTTTTTATTTCTTCAAGGAATATAGTACAGTAGTTTATTGTTCAATTGTTTATCATGTTATGAGTAGATAATTTGCATTACCTTACCCTAACCTAACTTTACTTAGTCTTAGTGTCCAAAGTGGGGGCTGCCACTATCCCCACAGTCCACACACCCACTAACTAACATATATAATTGGTATGTCTTGTCATTACTATAACCTGACTTCATGGGGGTAACGGAGACTTGATTGAATATTTTCGGAATTAGCCTAGCAGAATCTTGAGTCTTTTAACCCTTAACTAGCGGCGCGCGACTTATGTCGAGTTAAAAAAACTGGCAAAAACCGGGTGAAAAAAGGGGTGAAAATCGAGTGAAAATGGGTGGGACAGTAATGATCCATACGTCCGACATCTGTGGCCTCCCGGCCCACACTAACTCCAGTTCCCCCACCGCGCGGGAGGATGACAGTGTGACCAATAGTTCGCTAAAAGTGAGCAATGTAGCAAAATCAGCTAAACTTCCATCTTTGAGGTAACACTGTCAGTGCTCCACGAGTGCTACGTAGCTGTATGTGGTGTCATTGTGTAGCGATTTCCGCCTAGTTTTCGGCGCAATACAGTTCCTTTCATGCTGATGGTTGATATAGCAGTCAGAATGGCCTGAAAAGGCCCAAAACGGCCACAGAGGACCCGCTAGACAAGGGTTAAAGTTGTGTAAATGAAAGTAAGTTTCTACGTTCCTACTGATTGTACTTAACCCGAGATGGGAATAGCCTACCCAGGTATTTTTTACTCGGCCCAGGGAAAATAATAGACAAACAAATGTTCTAATCAAAGTTTATTCTTGAAACTTGGTACCGGTAATGTATTTTAACCAGTACTGTACTCTATAGTAACTCATGTATCATATGAAAGGATATAAATTAAGTATGTAATAGTTCTTGGAATGCAACAACAAATATACATGAAATCTTTATTGGACAAAAGTTACAAAACTAAAACAGGGACTGCTAAGAATAATTTAAAAACCTGTTTTCAATGCCTATATTAGTGGACCTGAAGTGAATCCCTTTGAGACTGAAGTACAAGCAGCCAGCTCCCCTAGTATCCTGATTAAACACCAGTAAACATACATAACATCCCTTTTACTTACAATATTATTCATTCCTTTTAATAAATTTTGAGCATGTATTGTGCGTATATTTACCTTCACATCTCAAAATTTCTTTTGAGCCAGGGGCCTACGCCACCCGGACCCCCTGTTATGTAGCGGGGGGCTGAGCCCCCCGCGGACGCCGCGCAAAGTTGATCCTTGGAAGCTTAGAAAAATTATCCAGAACTGGATATTTTCTGCTTTGGCACCCTGGGAGATGGATAGAATGTGTTCCATTGATGATGCAGTTTTTACCACCATACACTCCCTGCTGAATAGCAAGGCTAGGGTGGGTGCCCTGATGAATCAGGGACTTAGTGAATAGTTGGCACAGATTGCTAGACCGCACCGTTCACCAATAGCACTGACATCTGTCAATAACTCACTGGCTGGCCCGAGGCTCGAATCGTCAACCTCACGGTTAGCAGGCGAACGCTCTACCAATCGAGCTACGGCCTGTGGCCGTAGAAGTAAGATAGTCAAAGACTTTTGGATAGTCAGTAGAATTAGGGGAGAGATATACAACACATATATTTAGTGAGAAATTGAATAGATAGGTTAAGCCAGAGAGTTGACAATTCAGAGGAGTCAAAGCTGGGAACACGAGCAAGTAAGACTGTTCATACGTAAACACAGCATTCACCTTTGGCTTTGAATTGAAGATAGAGATAGTAGGAGGATACAGAGAAGGGATTGCTCTCTGTTGCCTTACGAGGCAGAGCAAACCTATGTCTGCTCTTTCTGAAGTATTTCACGACACTGACCGCTCAGTGTCCACTCAGGATTCTCCTCTGTAGAGACCACCTGGTTAGCAGGGTTCACTTCAGGGAGGCAAAGCACATGCCCAATTGCCCATATAGCCGAAGTTGGTGTTCACGGACCATGCAATTATTATATTTTGTATCAATTTCACAGAGAGGTCGCTGATTTGAGATGTAATCGTGCCAGCGATAGCCCATGATCCTGTCAAGAAATTTAATAAAAAAGGAGTTGATGTGTCTTTTTAACTTACTGTTAACCCAAAATGTGTCTACTTTATTCTTGGAATGTTTTACTGAGCGAATGCGACGTTCCTTCATAAAAATTATGACAAAAAATACACCAGTGCTGGTGAAATAGAAGCAATGTAATTAGGTGGCATGACTCGTTACCACCACCTCCTCTCTTCCCCTTACATGTGTCGTCTCATCATCCCCATGCCTCGCCTCTCCCCCCCCTCCCCCCTTTCTACCTTAACTTCTCCCCTCATCCTTTATTCTACTTTATCCCTCCCCTTTCCCTCCCACCTCAAATAAGCTCAGTCACCCTCCTCTACACCTCCCTTACCTCTCTCCTCACTCATACATGAGCGAGACAACTCTGAAGCGGTCAGTGTCGTGAAATACTTCAGAAAGAGCAGACATAGGTTTGCTCTGCCTCGTAAGGCAACAGAGAGCAATCCCTTCTCTGTATCCTCCTACTATCTCTATCTTCAATTCAAAGCCAAAGGTGAATACTGTGTTTACGTATGAACAGTCTTACTTGCTCGTGTTCCCAGCTTTGACTCCTCTGAATTGTCAACTCTCTGGCTTAACCTATCTATTCAATTTCTCACTAAATATATGTGTTGTATATCTCTCCCCTAATTCTACTGACTATCCAAGTCTTTGACTATCTTACTTCTACGGCCACAGGCCGTAGCTCGATTGGTAGAGCGTTCGCCTGCTAACCGTGAGGTTGACGATTCGAGCCTCGGGCCAGCCAGTGAGTTATTGACAGATGTCAGTGCTGTTGGTGAACGGTGCGGTCTAGCAATCTGTGCCAACTATTCACTAAGTCCCTGATTCATCAGGGCACCCACCCTAGCCTTGCTATTCAGCAGGGAGTGTATGGTGGTAAAAACTGCATCATCAATGGAACACATTCTATCCATCTCCCAGGGTGCCAAAACAGAAAATATCCAGTTCTGGATAATTTTTCTAAGCTTACAAGGATCAACTTTGCGCGGCGTCCGCGGGGGGCTCAGCCCCCCGCTACATAACAGGCGGTCCGGGGGGCATAGCCCCCTGGCTCAAAAGAAATTTTGAGATGTGAAGGTAAATATACGCACAATACATGCTCAAAATTTATTAAAAGGAATGAATAATATTGTAAGTAAAAGGGATGTTATGTATGTTTACTGGTGTTTAATCAGGATACTAGGGGAGCTGGCTGCTTGTACTTCAGTCTCAAAGGGATTCACTTCAGGTCCACTAATATAGGCATTGAAAACAGGTTTTTAAATTATTCTTAGCAGTCCCTGTTTTAGTTTTGTAACTTTTGTCCAATAAAGATTTCATGTATATTTGTTGTTGCATTCCAAGAACTATTACATACTTAATTTATATCCTTTCATATGATACATGAGTTACTATAGAGTACAGTACTGGTTAAAATACATACCGGTACCAAGTTTCAAGAATAAACTTTGATTAGAACATTTGTTTGTCTATTATTTTCCCTGGGCCGAGTAAAAAATACCTGGGTAGGCTATTCCCATCTCGGGTTAAGTACAATCAGTAGGAACGTAGAAACTTACTTTCATTTTCACAACTTTAAAAGACTCAAGATTCTGCTAGGCTAATTCCGAAAATATTCAATCAAGTCTCCGTTACCCCCATGAAATCAGGTTATAGTAATGACAAGACATACCAATTATATATGTTAGTTAGCGGGTGTGTGGACTGTGGGGATAGTGGCAGCCCCCACTTTGGACACTAAGACTAAGTAAAGTTAGGTTAGGGTAAGGTAATGCAAATTATCTACTCATAACATGATAAACAATTGAACAATAAACTACTGTACTATATTCCTTGAAGAAATAAAAACAAACAATTGTACATAAGGCTGTGGAAAGATTCTTTAGTGATACCCAAGTCATGGCCGGGATTCCGGGAAATCTATAAATGCACTGTAGGCGGTAGGCCTAGCTGCTGGCTGTACACTTATTAAATTGTACCGGTAATCTGGCTAAAAAGTTACCGGTATACAAAATGAGAACATAGAGGCAGGGTGCAGATCCCACTTTGGACACTAAGTTTGGACTTTGGTTCATCATCATCATCATCTCCGACGCCTTGTTTCCCCCTGGGAAACCCCCACTAGAGGATGGCCATGACAGAAACGTCTCCAAGCTACTTTGTCAAGACATGCCTCCCTTGCCCATGCCACAATGCCCCTTCCACTACGTGGAAGTTTTTCTTCAATATATTTTTCCACTTTCTTTTCCCATACCATAGGTGGTCTTCCACTACTAGCGGTTCCACTCACCTGACTCCCATATATCTTTCTTGGCATTCTGTCTTCATCCATTCTCTGAACATGACCATACCACCTCAAAGTACTTCTCTTTATCCACTCAAGCACACCACAATCAATGCCCAAAGCCTGCTCTTCCATTCCAAAGGACTCGTACACTTCCCTATTACTTGACCCATCTAGCCTATTCATGCCAGCTGCCATTCTGAAAAAGCTCATCTCCACAGCTCTCAGTTTGAAGAGGTCCTCGTCACTTGCCGTCCATGGCTCGCTTCCATACGAGAGTGTTGGGAGCAGCACACTGTTTCTCAGTGACTTTTTGACTTCCTGGCTAACCATTCTTCCTTTGAGAATACTATCAAGTTCTCCAATCACCTTTCTCCCTTGCATTTTTCTCTCTTTTATCTCACTCTCCATTTTACCATATTTGCATAGTACAGCTCCCAAATACTTGAAACTTTCAACCTCTTCTAGTACTTCATTTTTCAATTTTATTTTACAACTTTTCTTGTGTTCTTTCTTGATTCTATATTTTTCCTTAAAATCTATGGTTTCATGCATTCTTCTCTCAAACACCAATACCTTACATTGACCTTTAACTTTCTCTTTTCACATACCCTGTCAAAGTTAGTGACCACTCTCTAAAGTTCTTCAGCATTTTCCGCCAACAGGACTGCATCGTCCGCATATAGGCATGTTAAAATCTTCAATGTTCTTCCCTCTGATTCCAGTCTAGCTCCCACACCTATTGATACAGCCCTACATTCCCTAATCACTCCATGTATATATTGAAAAACCAAGCTGACATGACACATCCCTGTCTTACACCTACATTGACCTCAAAACTTTCACTTAACTTATCCCCTACCTTCACATTTGCCATTGCATTCCTATAAAAAGATTTTACTGCCATTAGCAACTTTCCTCCCACACCATATACTGTACTGTTAACACATCCCACAGGCCCTCCCAGTCTACTTTGTCGTAGGCTTTTTCCAAATCCATGATTGCTGCATAGAGTTTTCTGTTTTTGGCCAGATACTTCTCTACCAACAATCGCATTGAGGCTATCTGGTCAACGCAGCCCCTGCCCTTTCTGAAACCTCCCTGTTCCTCGCCTATTTTGTCATCCGTTATCTTCTGTAGCCTCTCTGTTACTATTCTTGTGTGTACCTTTCCAGGTATGCTAAGCAAGCTAATTCCCCTATAATTCTTACACTCTTCTTTACTACCCTTCCCTTTGTACAAGGGTACTATCACTGCTTTCCTCCAGTCCTCTGGTACACTTTCCTTTTCCCATGCTAATTTACATAACCTATGCATTATGTCAACAGCTTCTTCTCCTCCATATCTCAGCATTTCACCTGGGATGTTATCTACTCCAGCAGCTTTGCCCATTTATGAACTTTGGTTAGGGTAAGTTATTGCAAATCTTCCACTCATAATATAAACTACAATAAAATAAGATACCAGTAATACCTACTGTAGCCTATTCTGTCTATAGCCTATACCTTGAAAACAAAAACAAACGGTAAGACTGCGAAAGTATTCTTCAGTGACAGGTCTACCCAAATCATGGCCGAAAACTCTATAAATGCACTGTAGGGTGGCAGGCTTAACCTAGGCTAGGCCTATACAGTACAGTACTGTACTGTACTGGTACAGTGTACACTCTTTATTAAATTGTGCCGGTACTTTGGCAGAAAATGTTATAAGAACATAGGCTAGCAGCAGACCTCACTTTGGACACTAAGTTAGGTTAGGTTAGGACTGTCTGTTACGTACCGTTCGTAAGATCCTGTGTAGCGGCCCGCGGAAACTGTTTTTCAGATGCCTATTTACTAAGAAACATTGAACAATATCTTTAACCTAGCCTATCCTAATCAAAACCTAACCTAACCTTAAATAACTAGTTGTTGTTGTTGTTGTTCCCTAAGCTGCCTGGCCGAACAGCCCCGAGTCCCTGAGGAAGGCCATGGCCAAGATCGGGCTTTCCCACAGAGCTCTCATTGAGTGTAGATTGTGTTGTTGGCGTAAATATTCCCACTTCCCCTAGTATTGACATTCTCGGTGTAACATTAACTACTAACTTAAGCTGGACACATTATGTTAGAAGCATTGCTAAGAATGCCTCTAAAAAACTGGGACTCCTGTACAGAGTTCGAGAATTCTTCACTGACGAGCAGTTGGCCGTAATATATAAAAGTCATGTGCGTTCTCAGATGGATTACTGTTCACCTCTGTGGGGTGGAAGTGGAGTGGTTGCATTGAGGCAGTTGGACAAAATTCAAAATAAAGCTATTAGATTAATAACTAACCCTGCAATCACACAGGACCTTCCTACATTATCCATACGAAGAAACGTTGCATCCCTTGCATTATTCTACAGATATTTTCACAGGTAAGGTAATGGTGTTTGAGAGAACAATGCATGAAACTATAGATTTTAAGGAAAAATATAGAATCAAGCAAGAACACAAGAAAAGTTGTAAAATAAAATTGAAAAATAAAGTACTAGAAGAGTTTGAAAGTTTCAAGTATTTGGGAGCTGTACTATGCAAATATGGTAAAATGGAGAGTGAGATAAAAGAGAGAAAAATTCAAGGGAGAAAAGTGATTGGAGAAATTGATAGTATTCTCAAAGGAAGAATGGTTAGCCAGGAAGTCAAAAAGTCACTGAGAAACAGTGTGCTGCTCCCAACACTCTCGTATGGAAGCGAGACATGGGCGGCAAGTGACGAGGACCTCTTCAAACTAAGAGCTGTGGAGATGAGCTTTCTCAGAATGGCAGCTGGCATGAATAGGCTAGATGGGCCAAGAAATGGGGAAGTGTACGAGTCCTTTGGAATGGAAGAGCAGGCTTTGGGCATTGATTGTGGTGTGGTTGAGTGGATAAAGAAAAAAACTTTGAGGTGGTATGGTCATGTTCAGAGAATGGATGAAGACAGAATGCCAAGAAAGATATATGGGAGTCAGGTGAGTGGAACCGCTAGTAGTGGAAGACCACCTATGGTATGGGAAAAGAAAGTGGAAAAATATATTGAAGAAAAACTTCCACGTAGTGGAAGGGGCATTGTGGCACGGGCAAAGGAGGTATGTCTTGACAAAGTAGCTTGGAGATGTTTCTGTCATGGCCATCCTCTAGTGGGGGTTTCCCAGGGGGAAGCAAGGCGTCGGAGATGATGATGATGATATTTTCACAGCAATTGTTCCGAGGAACTTGCTTCAATTGTGCCGCCTCTCCACATCTTTCCCCGTAGAACTAGGGCAGCTGAGAGCGCCCATGAATTTACACTTTCTCCTCCACAATGCAGAACTTCTGCTTATCAGAATTCATTTATCCCCAGAGCTACTACTCTTTGGAATTCACTTCCCTCGAATTGTTTTCCACAAACTTACAATCTACAAAAGTTTAAATCCAGTTGTTACAAAAATTTTATGAATGGAGGATGCCTTTAGGCACATGGACCTTTTTGTTTTATCTGTGTTATTCCTTCCTCCGTTCATGGTCTCTTAAAAAAAAAAAAAAAAAAAAAAAGTGGTTGTGTGAAATGCAGTCTTCTATGATGTGTTTAATGGTATGGGGTGCTGTGTTACATCCCGGGCAGGCGTCGACAACGGAGTCATCCAGTCTCTTCTGATAGCTCAGGAGAGCTGGATGGTGTCCGCATCTCAGCCTGGCCAGGTGGACTCTGTCCTCGCGAGGAAGGGAGGATTCGGAAGGATGGATTTCGGGAGGTCGTGCATGCAGCTGCGTGTTGTCTGTGAGTGAGTGGATGGATCGGCGAGAGATATGAGTATGGATGTGCTTCCGGAAGTTGGTTCGGGTTGGGCAGGGAGGGAGAGAGGACAATAATTGTGTGTGATACCGTGTGCTGGGTGTTGTTTTGATATTTCTTGGTGTCTGTGGGTGTGTTGCCATGTAGTTTAGTGGGTGGTCTTGGTTCGTGGAGGCTGCTGCCAGGAATTGAGTGCCTCTCATGTCCAGATGGTCTTTGACTTTGAGGATTTTGGTTTCTTGATGTAGGTGATCTGTGGGTGCAGTAGCTGTGCAGCCTGTAATGATCTTCAGGGTTTTGTTTTGAATAGTCTGTAAGGTCTTATGATGTGTTTCAGCTAGGTTAGAAGCCCAGGCTGGGCTTGCGTATTCCATCACTGATCTTATGTATTGTTTATATACTGTGGTGGTAGTTTCTTTGTTGTGTCCAAATTTTGTGAGCAAGTGACCTGAGGGCGTTAAGTCTGGGTGTCAGTTTCTTTTTAATGTTTGTGGTGTGCCGTTTGAATGTCATATGAGTATCATATGTTACTCCTAGGATTTTGGGTGTGTGTGTATGTGTTAGGGGTGTGTTGTTTATGGTGAGTTGAGGGATGTATTCGTGTTCTCCTGTCCAGCTTGTGAGCAGGGTTGCGGTGGATTTGGCTGGGGCTAGATTAAGTCTGTTTGTAGTGCACCAGCCATGTAGTATGTTGAGATAGGGTTGAAGGAGATCTGTTGCTATTTTTGGGTCATGGTGTGTGCATGTGAGTGTTATGTCATCTGCATAGGAGGCTAAGTTTATTTGGGGCGTATTGGGTGTAGTTATATCGTGCATGTACAGATTGCAGAGTGCGGGCGATAGGATGGATCCTTGTGGGACTCCGTTTGGAAAGTTTCTGATTTTAGATGATTGACCAGCAAAAGATACGTGTGCACATCTGCCTGCTAGGAAGTTGGCCAACCACCTTTTTGTGTTGTTGTGCATGTTTGTGTTGTAGATTTTGTTTGTTAGGTTGTGGCGGGGGATGGCAACTAGTATAGCCTATTAGTGGAATATTTATGAATGTAAAATGTAAAAAATTTTTGTAACATTACCAAATTATTGAGATATAGGCTAGCCTATGTACAGGTTCACCCGCTACGCAGGATTATATCCGTACCGTTTCATAGGCTTCAGCTTATATACCGGTACCGTACCTAAAAAATAATGGTAAGGATGTAGTATTCGGGCGTAGGCTACCGCTTGCCAGGCCGTGCCTTGTTTACACTAATTACATGTTCGCATCTATTTTGACTGTCGTGGGATACAATAATAGGTTGACCGTTGAGGAACTAGGCAGTAGGCTAGATGAGAATTTCAACAAGCCCTGGGGAGGGGCAAGGCGATGGTGAGGGCTCCTCACTAAATCCTATAGGCAGCCCATATTATCCCCTATAATCCCACGGCATGACGGCAAACTGTTATTGTCATAGGCTAGGCATAGGCTATAGCCTAGCTAACCTTATTTTTTACTGTCTTTAACCTCAAATCTTCCTTGATCTTCATTAGCCTATCAATACATTATACATAGCCCCACTAGTGGGGGCAGTCCTAAGATTGTTGGATAATGGGTTATCCTAAGCCTAATACGCCTAGCCTCAGCCTAGGCTACTCATTTCTGCTTCAAATCATCATTATCATCATAGGCCTAGGCTAATACAAGTAGGCCTCGGCCTATACAACACAAGGCCTAGGCTTATCTGAAAAAATAATATGCTTGGCTACTTACAAAATCGCTGTTTGGTGCTTGCTAAAAGTCAGGTTTATCCAAAACATCACCTTGAACTTATACCTTATATATAATGAGTTCCCCAAGATTAATATGCACAATTTTAGAATGTGTAGGGCACTCGCAATTCACATGAAGTCAATGTTATATTCCAGCCCCTTTCACTCTATTTTCCACAAATCTATCGTTAAATAACAGCTAAACACATTTCCAAGTGTTCCACAGTTGATTGGCGGCAAGCTAATTTGACGTCATCATTGGATCATTCTTGGAAACACCACAACTAGTCCGGTAGCCATGGCGCTGCACCTTGTTTTGTCGGATAAAGCTTTTTTTTTTTGCTGTTTCTTGTAGCTTGGGGGTACCTCTTCAAAATACAGGAGGGTGCCCAGTGGGCACCCTTGGGCATTTTGAGATATTAACCCCATAAACACCAAAATCACAAAAGAAACGTGATTTATTATCAAGTCCATCACCAGAGATGCCAGGGAGACAGTAGTCAACAAAAATCATCATCTCCTGTCAACCAAACTACCAGCCCAGAAAGTTGTCCTGTCATCCATTGAAAACAAAAAACAGCTGAACAAATTACTGTGTGAGGAACTGAGCAAAGACAGGCTATTTCATCTACGGAGCACAAAGAAGCACAAGTTGGTGGTGACAGGTGAGGACCCATGTCCCATCAAGATCAGGATGGAAGAAAGACGGGACAGATATGATCTAGAAAATCAGCAGGAAGAAGCTGACACCATCATCGTCCAACAAGTCCTGAGGTGTGCTGGAGAAGCCTATCACATCACTGTGGTTTCTGATGACACAGATGTGTTTGTCCTCCTCCTTCACCATTACCATCAGACAGGACTGGATGTACCAATAATCATGGATTCCCCCCGCAAGGACAGAACAATAGTGGACATCAAGTCAACACTGGCCAAGCAGACACAAATTGTCGAACACCTTTTACCAGCCCATGCCTTATCAGGATGTGACACTGTAGCATCGTACTATGGGTTGGGAAAAGGCTCTGTCATCAAAGCCGTGAAAGCTGGTTATGACCTATCAGCCATTGGCAACATGGATGCACCATTCCAGCAAGTCCTTGAACAAGCCACTGCCTTCATCTCAGCCTGTTATGGCATAACAGAGAGCACGGACATGTCCCACACAAGGCTACTTGTGTGGGGAAAAAAGAATGGGAAAGGGCATATGTCTGCACCAAATCTGGCTGCTCTACCACCAACAAAGGAAGCATTCCTTGAAAATGTTAAGAGGGCCCACTTCCAAGCGTACTTGTGGCGAAATCTCGATGTGAATCAGCTACCAGCACTGGACCCAGAGGAATTTGGATGGGAAAAAGACACCTGTAACAGGGCACTGATCCCAATCCACCTACCAGAAGATGCCAAACTTGTATTGTATTGTTTTGTAGATGTTTAGGTGATCATCACCACGGTCGATCTGGGGATCCGCCGCTGATGAGCTCGTCCTGGAATCTTTACGACTCTGAATCTTACGATTCTTTACAGGACTGAACATGCCATTTTTATCGGCAATAGCTCAGAGAAGAGTGTTGAGAGGGGAGAAGGGGTATTGGAGAGAGAGGAAGGTGTTGGAGTGGCTTTGTTATGTGTGTTTTGTCTGTATACGTCGTCAGGATGTCCCCTGACTGGGTGCAAGCATGTGAAACATGCTAGGACGTACTACCGCACCCACTAAATGTCCGCCGTGGCAGGGATTCGATCCCGGGTCTTTCAGATTCACACGCGAGCGTGCTCACCACTTGACCACCACGGCCTGGGACACTTGTCCCAGACTACATCCTGAAGATGATCAGATGTGGCTGCAAGAGTGAGACCCCTTGTGCTTCCAGGAAGTGCAGCTGTAAAGAACATGGTTTGCCATGCACGATGTTCTGTGCATGTTTCAGGGTAGGATGCTCAAGATCCTAAGTTTTGGGCATGAAGGGGTTAATATCTCAAAATGCCCAAGGGTGCCCACTGGGCACACTCCTGTATTTTGAAGAGGTACCCCCAAGCTACAAGAAACAGCAAAAAAAAAAACTTTATCCAACAAAACAAGGTTCATCAATAAATCAGGCTATGGTTCCCGGACTAAACGTAGAACATAGCTAATATAGTTTCGTTGTTTTCCATAAATCCAACCCCATATATACCCCTGAAAAACCAGTAATTCATCATAAAATCGTACTAATTTATAGCTTACCTTATGCCTCAAGGTCTTGCGCTCTTTGTCAAACACATAAAATTGATATTCATTCACTATTTTTGAGAAATTAGAGACCCCTTAAAATTAATCCATACGACAAAATATCGCATATTTTGGCGGGGGGTACACTGGGATCATTTTTCGTCAGAAAACTAACATTCAAGCTTAAATTAATATTTTACATTATTCATTTCAGTCAATATATTAACCCATTGGCTGCGGCTATGTTTGGGCTATTTAGGGCATATTCAGGCACTCCTGAATGATAAATCAAGCATCTGCATTAAATGAAGTGTATTCTGCCGAAAACTAGGCGAAAATAGCTTCAAAATGACACCAGAACGAACCGTATATGTGGTCTGGTTCACCCGCAGTGATCCCAGTGAAACGCGGGAACCCCGCTATTATGTAACACTCGCTCGCTTGGCTGCACTTATGAGAGAGACGGAGAGAGACTCGCCCGAGACACAGCCTAGCTCAGTGAGCCGCTCGGTGCTCTGAGGGTCGGAGGTGGGCCCCTCACGCTCCCACCCACTGACACTCGATTTTTAAGTTTTTTACAGGCTTTTAAAGCCTGGAAATTGCTGTAACTTGCCAAAACATTCCAGAACGTCACCTGCAGCGAAAGGGTTAAACACATGGAGTAGTTTAGTTAATATATACATAGTTTTAGATAAATACCTATTATTATCCTTTAATCTACATATTATTGAGCATTCGAGTGCCAATAAAATTACGGTAGTTGTGTTCGTCTTGACTCAGCCTTCGGCGCAATATAACATCGGAGTGTAGAGGTACACTGGTTGTTTGTTTGTTTGGGGTTTTTTTTATGGCGGCCTCTCCCATCTAGGAGTTCGTTCTAGGAACGATGGCTGTTTCCTTATTGTTATTTATATTTGTTATATTGGTGCTAAAGTCACACTCACCTCATCCGAACAAGTTGCTTAATCACAGTGTAAACAAATAGCTCACATGACTCGAGCTCTGGATTTATCCGTTTATATTTACATTAGTAGCTGCATTTGGACTTCAATACAGGTGATATATAATAGTTCTAAGATCATAGCCAATGTAGAGTACAGTGTAGAGCAAAGCAACTATCGTTTGATGAGTTTAATGTAGAAATAGAATGGCAGGTTTAGCGGGGCTCCCGGGACAGTCACAGGCTCACAGCCAATTTCAGTATCAATATTTTTTCATATGTTAGGTTCGGGATCACGAAGAAAATGGGCGAATTTTGGCACACTGCCACCAATGGCTCTCCTCTCTTTTCACTGACCAACCTTGTGAACAAGCCTACATCTTTTCTATCCTAAATGACCTAGAACAGTTAGTTCAGCCCAACATTCTTGACTTATTTCTAACCTTTAATCTTTCTGCTTATACAGTACTGTAAATCTTCTCCCACCATTGGGCTTCTCTAATCATAATTTTATTTCTGTTACTTTTCCTGTCTCTCCATTACAGCCTTCTAACCCCCCCCCCCCCCTGTCAGCGACGCCTAAGGCTTTTTAATGCTAGCGACTGGGAACATGTAAGGATCTTCATTCTACAGTATTTAGTGATTTTGTACTTGTCTAGGCCATAATAAATTATTTATTTTTCCTTGTGGATTTTGAGCAAATCATCATCTGGAGTATAATAATAATAATAATAATAATAGTTCTTAAAGCTAGCGCATGCTAAGCCAGCTAAGGATAGCCCAATAAGGCCGATTAGGCGTATTTCCATTGGGGTCCTGTACTACTACCCCATCCCCTTGCTCATGAGGGATGGTAACGACTCAGTGCTTGTGAAAAATCTTTAATGCGCCGAGCGTGGGCACGATCCCGGGCCTTCTGGGTGGAAGTCCGAGACGCTAGTCACTACACCAAGCGAGCCGCTTCATAAGTTAAACAGCATGTATACAGCATTCATGGACTTGAAAAAAGATATGACAAAGTGGATTGGGATATTCAGTGCATACATACATACCATTTATTAAAATAAACAATTAACTCCCCAACAGTCTTGATACAATCCCAGCCATAAATGTAATACCCTAACGGTCAATTTCCAAGGCAAGAGACTGCCCCTTAAGTAAACCTGGCGAGGCATACTCCAGATGATGATTTGCTCAAAATCCACAAGGAAAAATCAATAATTTATTATGGCCTAGACAAGTACAAAATCACTATATAGAATGAAGTTCTTTACATGTTCCCATTCAAGTGACATATGATCAAATATGTAAGGTAATATGTTCTGTTCAATGTTTGAATTTTTGTAAAAATATAAGATTTTGATTATTGACTTCAAAGAGTAAGTTCGTCCATTTTTAAAACTTGAAATTTTGAACATTTTGATACCAAGAACACTTTGCTTGCTACTATTTTCAACAATCTGTTACCATCTCAACTTTCGTCCTATTATACTCCGAGTCAACCTACGTCCGAAGTCACCCCATTTTACAGTACAGTACACTGGTGATGGGCTGGTCTATCAGAGTGAGAACTGAGCGATCTCTGCCATACCCATAGCTCACTCTGACTGTTCCTTTTACTTATATATTTTCTAGATCTAAGGTGACGGCGTCTCTTCCGTGGATTGACCTCCCAATCTACCAAGATTGGAAGCCAAAGGGGTCACCTTTTTCCTTTGCCCCTCAACTTTCTCTTCATAATTGCTGAGGGGCACAGGGCCCTGGGTGGGGCTTTGGTTTCCCGGGCGTTTCTGCACCCTCCTCAGCTCCCCGCCATGGAGTGGCTTCGGTCACCCAGGCTTTATTGTGGTAGGCAGGGAGGGGTCTGTGGGGGCGCTCCGTTATTGCTTGGGGCCTTGGGGCTGTTCGGCCAGGCAGCCTGAGGAACAACAACAGTACAGTACATTTAACCAGCCACTAATGTTTGCTAAAAAAAGCAATTGACTTTGAATTGCAATAATGTAGGAATGAACTGCAATTTTATTTAACTTAACCATAACAGCCGTACTGTAGCTATAAATAGTATGATACTTATTAAGTTAAAAACAAAAACAGTTAATGGAATGTATCACAAGTGCAATTTTGAGTTCCTCAAAAATTTAGTACAGTACTGTACTTGTACTTGTAAATTTGTCATTTATCTCAGTGATGATCAGATGACTCTTTCCAAGCACAGGCTCCCGAAGAGTGGAGCATGTGTGTGTGTCTGAAGAGAAGTGAATGCATGCATTTTCTATGTATGGAATAATATTATATACTGTACATTGAAAATGTGCAAATTCAACTCTTTTCACATACACATTATCTGCTCCATAGGCACCTGTGTGTTGAATATAAACGGACAGTAAAGTATTCTAATGTTTATATTTTCATATTTTGTGTGGTTATCGCTGTGTTATTGTTTATCTTTATGCTAAAGGGAGCGGGCGCTAGGACAATGGCCGGCTGTTTTATTGCTATCATATAAACTTTGTCTATTTGCACACAAGCGCTTCTGTCTGCCCTGTGTTCATTGGATCTACTGATTAACAATAGAAGCAGAGCATATTTCAGTATAAGAGTAGATGAATTCTTGAATTCTGTCGGAGAGCAATGACTGGAGTAGGAGACAGGCTGACGAGTGACGAGCCATTATTTAATTAAAGCCAGGTTAGTTGCAAGAGGGCTTGAAGAGTCTGAATGCACTAGAACTGATTCTCCCACAGTTAGTAAAGAAGTCCTAGCTGAGAATTTCAATCATGGCAACTAATCAGTAGCAATGTCATTCCATTAATTTGAAGACAGCTTTATAGCAGTGAAGTTTTACACCTAACGGTTAACTTAAAACCACCCAAAGAAGCAAACTCCCTTGATCAAATTTTGTGGAGATTGAAGAAATGTGTTTACAGTCTGAATGATGCCTCAAAAGAGTAGTATCTTACTGTAAGAAAGTTGTTTCACAATCTGGATTGTTGACCCTGCTGGTTTTTACTGGTATGATAACAAACTATCAGGTTTTCTACTTATGCATGTGGATGATTTTATCTGGGGAGGAACACGGATGTTTCATAATGTTGTCATCAGTAGAATAAAAGATAAGTTCAAGTTAGGACATTAGTCAGTGTAAGCCTTCAGGTAGCCTACATTGGATTAGACTTTAGGCAGAGTGAAGAGGGCATTTATCTTGACCAAAATGCTTATCTGAATGAAGTAATCACAGTAAAGGGTAGAAAGGCAGGAAGAATTAAACAAAAACAGAAGAACTGAGGAGCCAGATAGGCAAACTGGGTTGGATGAGTAATCACACCAGATCTGATATTAGTGATAATGTCCTAGAGCTCAATTATAATATGAAGCATCACACAATTGAAAGCTGTAATGAGGGCCAATAAATATATCAGGAGGCTGAATAATGAAGACTAATATGCTGTGTCCAGTTTTATTATAAGAAAGAGCAGTGGATGTTGAAGTATCTCAGGTAAGGGAGGAGAGTGAGTGGTAGTTGCAAGTACTGTACTACTGTTTGTTGATGATACAGTTCTGATGAGTGATAATGAGTGGGAGTTGCAGTGTCTGGCAAATATGTTTGGGGCTGTAGGTGAGAAACAAGTTGAAGGTCAATGTCAATCCAGCTTTATTTCATATTATACAATTAGTTAGTTAGTTATGTAGAGCAGATTAACCAGACCACTGAGCTCCATACGGAACTCTCATAGGTCTGGCCCGAAGGATTGGATCAGATTACTGAAAGGAGCTTAAGGCGACGCAAAAAACGGACGATAGGGGGGAAGGAAAATGACGGAGAATCGGATAAAAGGTCAGTGAATGATTTAGTACCAAAACAAACCGTACGCAGACGGGCAGTCAAAGACGTGGCGAACAGTTAGAGGGGAATGACAGGAGGAGCAGGTAAGGGGCGGAGTGCGGGGAGTGGACATCAAATAACCGTGAGTCAGCCGGGAATGGCCTATCCTAAGTCTAGTTAGTAAAACTTCCTCACACCTGTGAGACCTGGAAGACGAGGGCCAAGGACGGACAGGTTTGATTGCACGGAGTTTATTATTGCAGGGTAGAGCATCCCAATGAGATTGCCACGTGCAAAGAATAGAAGGCTTGAGTAAGGACAGCCAATCACCTAACGGAAGGTGGGGCTGGCGAGGGATCATTAAAATAGCATTCTTAGCCGCAGCATCGGCGTCTTCATTGCCACGGACACCGATGTGAGCAGGAATCCAACATAACTGGACCTGGAATCCACATAGGCTCATCTCGTGGAGAGCGTGTTTTATGGCTAAAACTATTACGTGGGAGGACGAATAAGCACGGAGCGCTTCGAGGGCACTACGAGAGTCACTGTAAATTATAAAGGGCTGTTGAGGGGTGTCATGTATAATGTCAATAGCAGATTGGATAGCTAAAAGTTCAGCAGTAAAGATAGAGGCTTGGAGCGGGAGAGAAAACTGAAGGAGCTTAGTAGAGGACACAGCAGCGAGGCCCACCCCAGAGTCAGTCTTAGACCCCTCAGTGAAGATGGCAAAATGGGGGCCTTTACGACGTATGTGTTCGAGTGCGTGTTGGCAGTGATGGCTAGGGACAAAAGGATATCTCTTAGAGAGGAAGGAGAGGTGAGTGCAAACATTGGGGAGAGAGATAACCCATGGGGGGGAAGGGGAGACAACAGGCGGCGAAACAACAATGTGAAAGTCAAGAGAGTTGAGGAGAATTGTAGCACGAATCGGAAAGGAGGGGGAAGATGGACACGGATCGGGAATGAAGATATCACTGAAAAGGGAATTAGTGGGAGAGTCACTATGTTTAATTTTTAATGCACGGCGCATAGTAACTAAATCGCGATGGAGGGAGAGCGGGGGCTCGCCACTCTCAGCTAAGACGGAGGTATTTGGGGAGGAACGGAAAGCTCCAGTACAAAGACGCATATTATACAATACATATATTGTTAAATATAGAGAAAGATACCCATTTTAAATTAAAAACAAATTGCCATCGTAAGTGGTTAAAAGAATGTTAATAAAAAATACTCAAAAGTATAAAAGTACACCTATTAAAATAATAGTGCAACTGAAATATATAATTACAAGAGAAAAGCTTAGCATTTTCTTATTTAATTAGGAGCCACACCTGTAATTGGTTCGTGGTTCTGTACCCAGGTAATTCTAGATTTTATTATGTTTAAATCATTACCTTGTAGATCGATTTCATACATAGTTTTAAAGTACAGTACAGTGAACCCTCAAAGTACGCGCAATTTATCTACGCGTAATCAAAACTACGCTTGAACCACAATTGAGGCAACAAATCGAAAAGTACGCTCAATTATTCGAATGTACGCGCCGAGCGTACGAGCGGGAGTCGATTCGTATCTGTTGGAGAGTTGCGGGCGGCCATATTGACGTGACGCCAAGCCCTCCAACGTCGTCACTGTTGACTGTGGAGAGAGACACATCTCCCGTACCAAACGATTATGTATCTATAAAGCACAACAGGATATTATGAATCTATTAAAAGACTGTTCTTCGTTTTACATTGCATGTAACATTTATTGAGCTAACAAAATCGGAAATGGAAAATCTGTTTCTGTTCGGTAGTTGGAGGCGAGATTGTTTACACTTCTTTCGAAAGTCGCTTCAAAGCCCACTGCTCTCCCCTGGCTAAATGATGTGAATCCAATTCTTTAATATGCTATTGAACTATCTCACTTGACACTATGTAGGCTATATGAAACTATAGGCTATACAGGGTGTATTACTTTTCGACTCAAAACTTTACCAGTAAGCCTAGGCGGCTAGGCCTATTCTTTCGGTCGATCCGTTTCGGGCGCAGTGCTATCGATCGATGGCGCAGATCCGGCATTGCTCAACCACTACCAATGTGAGTTAATTTACGTTTGTGTCTTATTTGTATACATTAAATGTATTTTGTGTGGTAGATTAGGTTATGAAAACATATTTGTTGTAGTTGTTGTTCCCCAAGCTGCCTGGCCGAACAGCCCCAAGTCCCCGAGCAAGGCCAAGGCCATAACCGAGCGCCCCGACAGAACCCTCCCTGCCGACCACAATAAAGCCTGGGTGACCGAAGCCACTCCATGGCGGGGATCTGAGGAGGGAGCGGAAACGCCCAGGAAACCAAAGCCCCACCCAGGGCCCTGTGCCCCTCAGCAATGATGGAGAAAGTTGAGGGGCAAAGGAAAAATGTGACACTTTGGCTTCCAATCTGGTAGATTGGGAGGTCAATCCACGGAAGAGACGCCATCACTTGAGATCTAGAAAATATATAAGTAAAAGGAACAGTCAGAGTAAGCTATGGGTATGGCAGAGATCACTCAGTTCTCACTGATAGACCAGCCCATCACCAGAAAACATATTTGTACAGTAATATGTTATATATTTGTGGATTTTAGGTTTTGAAAGGTAGATATAGTACAGCTTTCGGTCGGACCCAGACCAATACCTATTTTCCCCATTTATATTTAACTCCCATGTACGCGCAAACGAACGTACGCGCCGACAGCACAGTACGCATCCCACGCGTAGTTTGAGGGTTCACTGTAATCAGTAACTTTTCTATAATGCAAGCTTTCTTTTAAATATGGTAGACATAGACTAAGTACAACATTTGTCTTCTAAAATGTGTGTTTAAAGTACTGTACCTGGCTTGTATAAAAGAAACCAGATGCTTAACCCTTATTTGGCGGGGCCCGACTTAAAGCGGTCTAGAGAACCATGGACAAAAGAGCGGGGCCCGCCTTAAGTCGGTTGAAATTTTGAGCACATAATTGTGTCTGAGAGAGAGTCCGAACGGTGGGAGGAGCGTAGGTTGACTCTGACCGTTCGGCACGGCTCCCGCACCACGACTGGGCCCCACTCCACACTCACTGCCTCCCTAGACAGGGAATTATGTAAGGAAATTACCGTATTTTAGGGATTTTTCCTTCGTGTTGCACGATCGTTGCAAGACAACCCGTGATCGTAGAAGGATGGTTCAGGTGTCATTGGAAAGCTCAATTAACGCCCTTTCATGGATACATAATTGTATTATGCTCTAGCTCTTCTTTATGCATGAAAAAGAGCATGGAATGAAGCTCATTTAGGGTAAATATGCCCACTGGGAAGGTAGTAGAAGTTATTAACCTAGCCTCTCGTGGAGTGTAAAGTAAAAGTTTACCGTTTTTCTTCATCACACTGTGAAAACTTGTATATCTTGGAACTTTTAACATTTTTGTATTTGCATTAGAAAATGCTATACTAAATGCCTTAAAGATTTGACAATTAAAAATATCCTTCATGTTCCATATATAATTGCAATCCATAGTGAGGTAAACAGAATGAATTAAACAGGAATAATAACGTGTTAAAGTTAACAAAGCTAAATTTCCTAAATTTGACTTAGCATAAAAACTCTTCAATCTCATTTCTACATCAGATTGATCTTTAAAATTATTCAGTAGCATATGCCCTAGATACTTGTAGGTACTGACTACTTTATTTCCTAAAATATTTACATTTAACTGATTCTTAGGGCCCCAAGCCTCTATCTTTACAGCTGAACTTTTAGCTATCCAATCCGCTATTGACATTATACGTGACACCCCTCAACAGCCCTTTATAATTTACAGTGACTCTCGTAGTGCCCTCGAAGCGCTCCGTGCTTATTCGTCCTCCCACGTAATAGTTTTAGCCATACAACACGCTCTCCACGAGATGAGCCTACGTGGATTCCAGGTCCAGTTATGTTGGATTCCTGCTCACATCGGTGTCCGTGGCAATGAAGACGCCGATGCTGCGGCTAAGGATGCTATTTTAATGATCCCTCGCCAGCGCCACCTTCCGTTAGGTGATTGGCTGTCCTTACTCAAGCCTTCTATTCTTTGCACGTGGCAATCTCATTGGGATGCTCTACCCTGCAATAATAAACTCTGTGTAATCAAACCTTCTGTCCGTCCTTGGCCCTCGTCTTCCAGGTCTCACAGGTGTGAGGAAGTTTTACTAACTAGACTTAGGATAGGCCATTCCCGGCTGACTCACGGTTATTTGATGTCCACTCCCCGCACTCCGCCCCCTACCTGCTCCTGTCATTCCCCTCTAACTGTTCGCCACGTCTTTGACTGCCCAGATACTGCCCGTCTGCGTACGGCTTGTTTTGGTACTAAATCATTCACTGACCTTTTATCCGATTCTCAGTCATTTTCCTTCCCCCCCATCGTCCGTTTTTTTGTGTCGCCTTAAGCTCCTTTCAGTAATCTGATCTAATCCTTCGGGCCAGACCTATGAGAGTTCCGTATGGGGCTCAGTGGTCTGGTTAATCTGCTCTACATAACTAACTAACTGATTCTTAGGAATCAAATATAACACATTTAGTCCTATTATTCTTTAGTTGTAGACTAGTTATTTCTTCTTCAAATTTCTGACATAATATTTCTAAATTACATTTTGAATCCGCTAATAGGACAATATCATCTGCGTAGGCCAAAATATTCAGTCTTAGAAAACCAAGGCGGCAACCTATTTGAATATTTGAAAATTCTCTAATAATATTATCAATATACAACTTAAACAGCATTGGAGAGAGAATTCCCCCCTGTCTAACCCCCTGTTCAATAAAAAAATATTCACCTTTTTCACCTTGCCAAGTAGCTCTAGCCCACTGATTTCTAAAATAAGTCATTAATATGAGTACAAAGTCAGGGGGGACCTCCCTCTCCAGTAACACATTACCTAGCTTAAAGTGATTCACATTATCAAACGCTTTACTCAATGTGCTATAGAGTAAGATTACAGTACAGTATAGTCTTTGAGAGGTATAGAGTAACTGAGTGTGTGTGATGAATGTCAGCTCAATTAGGTACCGTACCTTTAAATATTGAATTGGGGCAGTCTGATAAGGGAGTATAGAAGATGAAGTGAGAGAGAGGGTCCAGCAGGGGAGGAGGGTTGTAGGAGTGCTGAAAGCAATGACAAGGAATAGGGTGGTGAGTGTGAAAGTAAAGAAGTCACTGCATTATACAGGTCTCCCTCGATTTACGATAGGGTTACGTTCCTGAAACTCGATCTTAAATAGAAAAATCATATAGCAAACCCTAAAATTAATGGGGTAAATGGGGATGAGTTCTAGGACCAGCCAACCCAAACGCCTAAAAACCAATAGGCTAACAATATCATAAATTGGGGCATCGGATAGTTAAGGAGACCTGTAATCCAAACATTAACATACAGTACTGAAGTATAGAAGTTTTGTAGAGACATAGACCAGGAGTGAGAGGAGTGTAAAGGAATAATTTGAGAAGTGTGTGTGGGGTGTGGGGTCACATAAAGAAAGGCTGAAATTCTTGCTGCCGCTCAAGCAGTGATAAAGTGAGAACAAAGAAACTTAGAACTAATGGAGTTTTCAACATTCCCAAGCTGAATAAAGGTATGGGAAGCGAGAGAATGATTAAGAGGGTGTACGAGAGCGAGGTGGAAGGACAGAGAGGGAGAGGTAAACCGAGAGAGAGGTGGAAGGATGAAGTGAAGAAGTATATGCGTGAAGTTTAGGAGGAGTGGCGTCGACTGACTGGGGACAGAGGTGCATGGGGCCGTTTCGTTTGTGGCCACCCCTTCGTGGATCACGGCGTCCGGTAATAGAAAGATAGATACCAATATATTACGGTATTTAAATTCAGATTGAAAAAGCGTATTGTACCGGATAGAACATTATAATTATAGAGCATGAACGCAGCTTAGTGGGGTTACGCTATAATTACGCTCGTGTCTAAGTATCCCATGGCCAACTGTAATTTGTACCCTGCTGGCAATGTGTATGATGATGGATGATAATAAGTAGTCCCTCTCCATCTATAATCTATATTGGGTAAAATTTTATATCCGGTTTCACAGCGAAATTAGCGTTTTATGTTTTTGTTTTTCTCACTATTCTTTAATATAGTGTTGTTTTATACTAAGGACTGGAGGAAATGAGTATTTACCCATTATCCAACAATCTAAGAACACAACCCCCACTAGTGGGGAGGGCTATGAAGATCAGGGAAATTGCGGGGTAAAAGATGAAAATAAGGGGTAATATTAGCCTAACCTAACCCAGTATATTAAGTGGGGGCTGCCGCCCCCACACCCCCGCTGGTTTTGTATTAAAATAATAAAAGATTGACGGTCGCCGAAAATAGTTTATGAAGTCTAGGTATTTACTCAGCAATCTTCAGCTTTGGCTGTGGATAACAGGAGGTAAATGTTAACTTTTTCACAGTAATTATAATTCCATTTGCGCCGCTACTGACCGATATAGGAATGAAGTATGGTATATGACAAATGTATAGAAGCCATATAAATTGATGAGTGTGCTGTGAAACCGGATCTAGAATAATACCCTATATTGTATCCTACAGCTGGGATACAATAATATTAGGTTGACCGTTGAGGAACTAGGGCAGTAGGCTAGATGAGAATTTCAACAAGCCCTGGGGAGGGGCAAGGCGGTGGTGAGGGCTCCTCAATAAATCCTATAGGCGGCCCCTATTATTCCCTATAATCCCACGGCATGACGGCAAACTGTTATTGTCATAGGCTATAGCCTAGGCAGGGTGTCAAACGACGCTGTTTTTTTGAGTGATAACACAAATGAACTTTCGGAATTTTTTTATTTTAATACCACAAATTTTCCGAGTGTTTTTTATAAACAAAATTGTTCATTTGCATCAATATATAGATTTTGTAATTAATTAGAAATCTCGGGAAAACCTATTTTCCCCATAAGGCCTATCGATCGATGTTGTTCCCCGATAGTGATTTGAAAAGACATTAGCCTAACCTAACCTAACTTAGTATTATGGGTGGGGGTTGCCGCCCCCACACCCCCGCTGGTTGAGTACTAATCCCTTAGTAAATAAAAAAAACAAAAAATTGGCTGTCGATTATAGGAAGGTGAAATAAAAGTCGATGAAGTCTACGGTGTTTACTCTGCAATGTTCAGCTTTGATTGTACATTGATAACGGGAAAGTACCGTATTGACAACCTTGTTACGAAAATTAAATTTTAGTAACATACTTTTATAATAGGTTTTCCGAGGGTTTAACACATTTTCATATGATCTTTAGAGCTGTCGATAACTGGAAGTACCGTATTGACAACCTTGTTACGAAAAATAAATGTTAGTACCATACTTTTTTATTAGGTTTTGCCGAGGGTTAAAACAAATTTTGGAAAAACTAAATAAGATGGTCACCAATTTTCCCATGGATTTTTTTATTTTTCCCGGTTAGTTTTCATCAATATATAGTGTTTGGAAATAATTGCAACCCTCGGCGAAACCGTTTTCCCCATTATACAACGATCTTAAGACACGCCGCCCGATAGTGGGGAGGGCTATGAAGTACAGGGAAAATGAGGGGTTAAATGCGTAAAATGGCGATTAAAACTTATTTTAGCAAAACTTGCTCGGGTTTTAACCCTCCAGCCCCGGCTATGTATTATATATATATTCCTCGAAACCCGGGTGTTTTGGCCGAAAAACGTCTAGGCTAGGCTACCGTATATTCGTTAATCAGACTGCTTCCCGCATTCCCGTGCATCCCCAAGCGTAGCTGTGTTATTTACCTGTAGAATGGCATTAAGTAGAGCTCTCTAAGTCAACTGGTTGAGCTGTGATGATGATTTCATTGGAGATAACTTTATGGCCAAAACAGCCACTTTACACCACTTTTCGATACTTAACAACAACATACAGGCACACACGAACAAGCTACACTCTCCTTCTTGTGGCCGGAGATGCGGGGCGTCGGTCCAGCCGGCTGTTGTTTACATGCGTCGGACCGACGCCTCTCACACGAAGCTCACAGGCTTTCAACCACTGGGCGTTCAAGAGGCCTTCCGGGAACCTGTTATATGTTTTTTTATGGGCGTTCAAGAGCCCTTCCGTGGTGAGAGGGTTAAGGTATTTCTAAGGCCTAAAACCCAATATTTCGAAAACCCGAGCCAAGTTTTGGCCAAAGCTGGCTCGGATTTTGAGTTTGTAGATAACAAAATGACAGTAACCTCATTTAGAAATTTGGCTCAGGTTTCCCGAAATTGCAAAGGCATAAAACCCGAATTTTGGAAAACCTGAGCCAAGTTTTGGCAAAACTTGGCTCGGATTTTGCGAATTTTAAGAGTAAAAAAATTACAGTAACCTAATTTAGAATTTTGGCTCATGTTTCCCTAAATTGCAAACCCCAAAAAGCATAATTTTGGAAAACCCGAGCCAATTTTTGGCAAAACTTGGATCGTATTTTGAGAATCGAAAAAGACTAACTACATGTCGGAAATCGGCTCATGATTTCCCTAATTGCAAAGCCATATAACCAGATTTATCGAAAACGTAGCACTTATTTAAATCATAAATATCCAGTAACATAGACCTAGTACTGTACATTGGATACAAGCCTAATCCACACCTAACGCCTACAATGTGTCCGTAGTACCTAGTAGGCCTACGTGGGATACAACATGGCGGTTGGGCCGGCGCCCATTTAGTAGCCTACCGGTATTCGGCCGTATCTGTAAATACGAATGCGAGGAACTTCGAGCGGATGCACAATCCAATCTAATTAACCTAACCTAACCTAACCTAAATGCGCCTCCGCTCGAATATAAATTCGCTCGAAGTGTCCAGATACCGTAAATACTACCGCAACTACGAATCTTGTTTCTGAAACCTAGTATATTAACCTAACCAAACAACCCAACCTATCGACAGAGATGGGCAGGTGGAGTGGACTAAAAAAGCTGGTGGACAGACCTCGGGAGACAGGTGAAAATAGCGTGTGTACGAATCGGTGCCGTCTATAGGAAGGATTGACAACCATGTTTCGACAAAATTCCATTTTAGTACCATATATTTTTATTAGGTTTTGCCGAGGCTTAAAACACATTTTCATATTATGTTTAGAGCATATAAAATCCATATGTGTGTTCAAATATTGAAAAATAATTGGTGACCAACTTATTTAGTTATACTCCAGCTTTGGCCAAAACTTGGCTCGGATTTTCGAAATATTGGATTTTAGGCCTTAGAAATACCTTAAAACCCGAGTCAAGTTTTGCTAAAATAAGTTTTAATCGCCGTTTTACGCATTTAACCCCTCATTTTCCCTGTACTTCATAGCCCTCCCCACTATCGGGCGGCGTGTCTTAAGATCGTTGTATAATGGGGAAAACGGTTTTGCCGAGGGTTGTAATTATTTCCAAACACTATATATTGATGAAAACTAACCGGGAAAAATAAAACAATCCATGGGAAAATTGGTGACCATCTTATTTAGTTTTTCCAAAGCTGGCTCGGATTTTGAGAGTTTGTAGACAACAAAATGACAGTAACCTCATTTAGAAATTTGGCTCAGGTTTCCCGAAATTGCAAAGTCATAAAACCCGAATATTGGAAAACCCGAGCCAAGTTTTGGCAAAACTTGGCTCGGATTTTGTGAATTTTAAGAGTAAACAAATTACAGTAACCTAATTTAGAATTTTGGCTCATGTTTCCCTAAATTGCAAACCCCAAAAAGCATAATTTTGGAAAACCTGAGCCAATTTTTGGCAAAACTTGGATCGTATTTTGAGAATCGAAAAAGACTAACTAAATGTCGGAAATCGGCTCATGATTTCCCTAATTGCAAAGCCATATAACCAGATTTATCGAAAACGTATCACTGATTAAAATCATAAATATCCAGTAACATAGACCTAGTACATTGGATACAAGCCTAATCCACACCTAACGCCTACAATGTGCCCGTAGTAGGCTACCTAGTAGGCCTACGTGGGATACAACATGGCGGTTGGGCCGGCGCCCATTTAGTAGCCTACTGGTATTCGGCCGTATCTGTGAAAGCGAGTCACTTCGAGCGGATGCACAATCTAACCTAATTAACTTAACCTAACCTAACTTAACCTAAATGCGCCTCCGCTCGAAGTGTCCAGATACCGTAAATACTACCGCAACTACAAATCTTGTTTCTGAGACCTAGACCAAACAACCTAACCTATCGACAGAGATGGGCAGGTGGAGTGGACTAAAAAGCTGGTGGACAGACCTCGGGAGACAGGTGAAAATGGTGTGTGTACGAATCGGTGCCGTCTATAGAACATAAGAACATAAGAAAATGGGAGTCTGCAGAAAGCCGATTGGCCTAAGCAAGGCAGATCCCTGTCCCACACAACCCCAATTCAATTACAAAGCCCAATTATAGGCTTCACACTCTAATACCCTGAGGATCATCTTACCAAAACAGTTAGAGATTAACGCAGGATTATGGAGGTCTGCAGAGCGCTGATTGGCCCAACCCGGCTGATCCCCCTTCACACCCAACCCTTCTCGTCCATATGCTTATCCAATTTTATCTTAAAGCTCCCTACAGTTTTAGCCTATAGGAAAGTATTGACAACCATGTTACGACAAAATTCCATTTTAGGGTAAATCTACAGTTATACTACCCCTCCCCCCTTCAAAACACGCCTTTTAGCGTGTTTTTGGATGGTTCAGCAGACGCGGAAACTGGAAAACAAATTATTTTTATAAAAAATTATCACCAACCAGGTAAGTTTTTTTCAGGTAATTTGTTGTTGTTTTTATTTTTTTCTTTGATATACAGTGTTGTTTAATACCGAGGACCATTGCATTTTAGTATTTTTAACATTAGCCTAACCTAACCTAACCGAAAAGTAACCTGTTTCCGCGACAGTCTAAACTCCCCCTCACGTTCCCTGTTTATGGGTGCGCGATGGTCTAAACCCTGCTCACGTTCCCTGTTTATGGGTTTGCGAAGGTTTGTAATACTTCAATGTATCTATTTCAAGTCAAATATACATTTCCGCGCATCATCAAACCATACTAAGTCTACTACTAATAATATTAACCCATTAGTACCAACAGAATAGCGACAAAATAGGGGTAGTATAACTGTAGATTTATCGGTAAACCTGACTTTTTGGACCGACAGCGATTTCAGTAAGTTTTATTTTGTTTTTTGTAATTTTTCCTTCAGATATAGTGTTGTTTTATACTGAAGAGGAGCGGAAATGAGTATTTACCTATTATCCCACAACCTAAAAACACGCCCCCCACTAGTGGGGAGGGCTATGAAGTTCAGGGAAAATGAGGGGTTAAAAGCGTAAAATACAATAATATAGCGTTTTGTATCAAAACTTGGCTCGGGTTTTCCCAAATTGCAAACCCATACAACCCAATTTTGTGAATACCCGAGCCAACTTTTGACGAAAGCTGGCTCGGATTTCACGGGGTGGAGTGGGTAGCCTAATAATTATTTCATGTTATAAAAATAGTCAACTTTGGGAAGACATTAGCCTAACCTAACAACCTTACCTAACCTATCCTAGTATTATGGGTGGGTTAGATTTTTTTTTTTTTTTTTTTAATGTTCTAGGCTATTAGCCTAACCTAACAACCTTACCTAACCTAACCTAGTATATGGGTGGGGGCTGCTGCCCCCACACCCCCGCTGGTTGGGTTACTTTTTTTTTTTTTTTTTTTTTATGTGCTAGGCTATTAGCCTAACTTAACAACCTAACCTAACCTAACCTAGTATATGGGTGGGGGCTGCCGCCCCCACACCCCCGCTGGTTGGGTACTGGCTGAAAAACTTATTGTTTTACAGTAGCCTAGGCCTATACATGTATTTTAGCGTTTTTGTTTTTTTCTCCCTTATAATACATTTCAGCTCTTAATGCCATATATAGCAATGATGTATATGCTCTACCGGACCTATTAGGCCTAAACAGATCGATGGGCTAACTGTCGGTCCAAAACATCAGTATAACCGATTTATCTTCAAATACATCAATAAAATTTGTGGTATTAAAATAACATTGAACCGAACTTTCTGTATAGGCCTAATGATGACAAAATTTTAATCCTAGCCTATGTATTTTTATATTATTATTTTAAAAGTTAGACATCTAAAATAGGCCTAGGCCTAGGCGGCGCTGAGCGCCGATTGGCAATTTGGCCCACACCTGGTAGATCCCCCTGCCGCCAGAAGATTTCGAAGTTAATGTGAAAATCAAAAGGTGGCATAAGAAACGCCTCTAACCTTAAATTAACCTGACAGTTGAGCCTAAATTAAACATGAGCCCATTAAACATAGGCCTAGTGGTGACGAACCAGGTTGGTGACGAAACGGAATGGTGACGAATCGTCCATACCCCATCGAGCCAACCTACGGAGGCTGTCAATACACTACCGGTTGTTGTACTGAATTATCACCAACTCTTGTTGCAAGGAGTGGAAGTAATGTAAGTGGTGTTATTTAATGGTTATTCAGGTGGTGGCAGGTGTAGCGTTAATGTGTGTAGGCCTAGGCCTAATACCTAAAGCCACCTGTTGGCTAGCAATAAACCTCGTAGCCTCCCAACAGTTACAGGCTATTATAGTGAACGTCTGGTTTAGAGGTTGAAGTAGTGTATCCAAACATATCAACGCCTCCCCATTACCAACTAAACTGATATATAATGCACTACAATCCGAAAGTAATAACGTTCAATAGATCATGCAGATAATGAGTGGACCATCAATGTATACAGTAGGCTAGTAACCTTACAACCAACCTTGTTTTACGCTGCCACCAAACAACCCTTTGTAGTATAACTCCTCCCTGGAGTTAGTCTGGCCACTGTCACCAAATACACACAAGGACCGACGATAACACCGCCGAGAACAACCAAAATACGATAAATCACAAGACAAACAACCTCGTACCTCCCCGCGTGCGCGTGTCCACTGTCCAGGGAGGGACGCAGAGAGAGGGTGCAGCAGTGCCATATCTATCACACTCTGCTAAATTAGTTCACCAAAGACGCTAGATAGTAGCATGACTGGATATTCCAAGAGCGTGTTCATAGCTCACGAATGTAATACATAAATAGACAACACCTATACAATAATATTATGTTTCATACAGAAAGATACAAATTCAATGTAAATAAACAGAAAATTACCAATTGCATCTCAAGCTAACGGTAACATTGCTTAGAGTGGCTGTGGCACACTGCTGGGAGAGGATGAGATGGGCGGGGCTTATCGTCTAGCACAACAGGGAGAATGTACCACGACATTTAAATAATTCAAGTTCTGCCAGTATTCCCTTTAATTGAAGTCTCGCTTCTGGTCTGTATATGTTTACTATGCCTACTTCCTTCGATATTCGTTCTATCACCGAAGAGAAGGAACCAGACACTAACAGGATATTTACGTTAACTCACGAGTTTTCACCACTCCCACTCACACACACACACACCTAAACAGGACATGGCAGCACACTTTAAAGACACTGACTCAACAATTGCTTATATATAAGTAGTACCTTACCGAAACTTAAATAAATAATGTAGCGAGTGAAACGGCCGCATTACCGCTAAATATGCAATATGAATATCTTTGAGTTACTAAAATAATAACAAAAATACATACAATTATTATGTTCCTTCCAACAACCAACTATACTCCTAAAATCGATTAATGAAATTTACAAACACATGTGGCAGTCCGTGGATTCGAATCCAGGATGCTCACACCGAAAATCAACACCTTATGCATCGCACCACGAAGACAGTTTAAAGAATAATATAAGGGCAACCTGAACTTAAAGTACAGATCAGAAACAATATTAATAAGATATTTACATAACTATATATCAATTACAAATTTAGTAATACCAGTATAGTTAATGATAGTATACACTTCTCATATTCTAACGCTCGCGATACCTTTTTTAAATCAACTTTCCCTATTATAGCACATGCATATATACATGTATAGCGTGAGGCGTGGTGAAACTGTGAGTGTGTGATATTCTTGTCATCGTAGTGCTTACTGATGGTGGTGATCGGAAATGAATTTCGACTAACAAAATATTGGATTATTGTTGCGCTGCTCTAGTCTACTGTAGCCTTGTATCATTTATTTCCACACTGAATGATCAAATATTTATGCATTTATAAATTATATTGACCATTTCATGATTTTATAAAATGTCTTTAACCGCAAAGAACTGACTATTAACCCGTTTCAGATTCCAGTCATCACTCTCACTCTCCACACCAACATGGAAAGGAAGGCTTAGTCAACAACACACTGTAAACACGGACACTTACACGACCATTACTCTTCCTACATCCTCCATTTTCATCCTACCCCAGTTCCCCCTTAGATTACCACACAACCTCCCCCCCCTTCCCTTCTCTCTTTTTCTTTACCTGCAATAGGTCATAACAAAGCCACTCCAACAGCTTCCTCTCTCTCCAACACCCCTTCTCCCCTCTCAACACTCTTCTCTGAGCTAGTGCCGATACAAATGGCCAGTCCTGTATAGAATCGTGAGGTTCAGAGTCGTAAAAGATTCCAGGACGAGCTCCATAGAAAATGAAAATGAATGAATGAAATGGTCTCTTTAGAACAATACCCTTTCATCTTCAAATATGTTTGCTGCTTTGCAGCTCTCTCTCTCTCTCATTGTGGATTCTATTGTATGTGTCAATAGGTACCGATATGTGTCTTTGCATTTACCATGTTTTACCATAATATATTTACATAAAGTATTTTATTTTTTCGTTTTATCACTAATATCATCTTCTCGAATACTGTACCATACCAATGGTAAGCCTGAACACTTTACTTTGTTAGCCATATTCTGCCATATTGGTACTCGAAGCTTCCAGGTCGCCATATTACCACTCACGGGACGCCAAATTACCATATATAAACTTTATGGGTCTATTCCCTGCCCTGTCATATACCCAGTAATATTGACCTTTTATTGCGCTCATGTTTCTCTACTAAAATATCATATAAAGGACATCTTTTGTATACAGTACTATTGGGTTATATAGCCTAACCGTTTTCGTAATTCTTTCTCATTTATCCTATTCCTACGGCTGCAATATATTTACCTTTGTTTCCATAATATTTTTGAAACTTCACTCATAACCCTCATGTCCCTATCTACCAATCTATCTATTGCCTGAAGCCGTGATCCCCGGAGGGGTGCCCACGAACGAAGCGCTCCCATGCACCTCTGTCCTCAGTTAGTCAACGCCCCTCCTCCCAACCAGTATTGCCTTCATTCATATACTTCTTCACTCCTGCCGTTAACCTCTCCCTCTGTGTCCTTCCACCTCGCTCTCGTACACCCTCTTAGTCATTCTCTCGCTTCCCATACATTCCATATGGCCGAACCATCTCAAAGTGTTCCTTTTCACACTTTCCAGCACATCTACCTCCACACCACACCTCCTTTTTACTTCCTCATTCGTCTGTCTATCCCTCCATATAACTCTGCACGCACTTCTCAAGTAACTAATGTTTACCCCTCTCACTCTTGGTCTGATTCTCTCCACCAACGTCCATGCTTCGCTTCCGTAAGTCAATGTCGGGATTACCACACTGTCATGTAAGGACTTCTTCACTTCCATGCTGACCACCCTATTTCTTGTTACTGTTTTCAGTGTTCCTTCAACCCTATTTCTTGTTACTGTTTTCAGTGTTTCTTTAGAGAGAAAGTGAGAGAGAGAGAGAGAAGTCGTTTTGTGTATCGAATACCTGCGTCGCACTTTAGTCTTAATGATAATAACCAAATTGTAACCCCGTTAATAATATATTCTAGGGAACAGTATGTTAGAATCGGTTGATATAGATGAGGTTAGGTTAAGTACGTTTTAATAGATTATTAAAGACAGTTAAAATGACTTGCAGTTAAGTGAACACACATTTTATTTAATATATGAACCACATATCCATATTTATTATATTAATATGTTACTTGTCAAAATATGTTTACATGTATCGTTTATATTTATTCGAAATCCTACTTGTTTCCACTTAGTACAATTACTGCAGGAAATTCTCTTCCTCGCAAAATTAATATGTCCTTAATTTTGGACGCTGTTGAAAAAAAAAAAACCTACGTGATCCCCTTCAAATTGTGAGTGTCTCCGGGATGGTGTGAAAGATTACCTGGAGGGTCCTTGTGTGTGACAGTGGTGAGAGAGAGAGAGAGTGAGAGTTCATTGTGCTACCACATTTTCCTTTACATTTATTCTTTACTTGGCTTTTTTCTCCTTCTATCCTTTCTTCCTCCTACCTGCCTGGGTGACGAGTCTAAATGGATGATTGGCTCAAATATATCCTATGTTATACGTTTTATTCTGGTTTTACCTCGCATAATTGGGTATTTTGATAATAATATTATATTATATTATATATACTATATTATAGAACATGCACAATTTAGTCACTGCCACCAATAATGTTATACTTGGGCATACACCATACATATATGGAGGCCTTGTGATTTTGCTGAATTTATAGTACATTTATTTTTTATATAATAAATATTAACCTGTGGAGTTGTCTAAATGAACATATTCATATACGAATAACTAGGTTCTTAAATCGGGTTATAATAACAAAAGTAAATACGATGTTAATTGTTCAATCTCTGTTTACTAAAGGGTCTGCTGAACATTAAAAGTTAACGTTTGCCCTGACACTTGGCTTGGCTATAAAGGAATGTTATCAACCAATTATTTATAATGTTAATACCTTGAGCAGACTGGGTAGAACAAACATAGTTAATTCCACTAATATTGAATACATTAATAACTTTGTAGGTGTTGACACAATACCGAAATGCGTACGGATTAATCAATATCTGTGTAATGAAATTATCTTTACTTATGTCGATAGAATATACGATACCTCCAAAGATATAAGATTGTGTGTTAATTGAGTGTTGTTGTTTCAGACTAAATTTATTTCCTCTAGTCACCAATACGCAATTCAAACAACAAACCCATAGAATATCGTACTTTAGAAACCACATCACTCTGATAATTACAGTGAAAACTTAAAACTCTTTCCACTTCCAGTAATGAGTCATCACTAACTACCTCATTATATATATTCTTTGCTCACACTAACGACCGTCGCTTTTGATGACTTATGTTTCTGACAACGAAAACTTAAACGAGAAAAAAACGGATGGATGTTGCAGATGTGGCTCAAAAATTATAACTGTGTGTGTGTGTGTGTGTGTGTGTGTGTGTGTGTCTGTGTGTTATTCTCAGTATCTTTGTGTGAAAATGTACATAATAGTAGATTACCAAGGAAAGAAGTGACCATCTTCCCTCGGTCAATATGTAGCCTGTCTGGGTTTGTCAGTAAATGTGTTTATATATCTTGTGTGGCTGCCGTTAAAGATCCGCTTCAGAAGATCCTGCTGTGTGCATAGGGGTGATAATATTATATAGATCCTCATGGGAACACCGACCATAATGACGTATGTTATGTGTTTACATTATGTTGTTAACATAAGTCTTCCTTTCCACGTTGTGTTGAGGAAGAACAATGAGACTGTCCAGCTGTAGAGAGTCAATAGTTACCTCTTTATCTTTATCCTAGTGTGAAAAATTCGTATACAATAATAATTCAATTGACGGCACTTTGTGTGGAACACTCGGTCTTTAAATTTATATATGTAAAACATTGGGTAGAGTTCCTGAGGATATAGCAGATAAAATAAGGTTACGGCATGCATTAATTAGTGTGTGTGTCTCTGTGTGTGTGTGTTACGAGTGTTTTGATGAGTAAGAAGGGTACAACTAGTATTATAAAGTTTGTTATACCAGATTTTTACTGGGGTTTATTGGTTTAAATAGGTAGGTTCCACTTAACTGGAGAAGCCGAATTAGTATTAACACAAGTACAGAAAGTAATAGAGGCGAATTACAACAACAAGTACATTCATATTATATTTATTCACAATAGGATATAGCATACGTAATCACAGAATAATGGTAAAGAACAAAATATATAATACGCACGAGCGAGGCTCCACTATGTTATCACTTGATAGACTGGCACTTCTACAATATAGTTTAGTGCTCCCTACGATCGAGGTATTTACACTTGCACCCGATAATCTAGGTTATTATTATGGACCGTCTTCTAATCGAAGTATTACACTTGTCGTGTATATATTATTAAGATATATAATCAGAATAGCACTTACTTCAGTTGAGGACTTACACTTGTGCTTATTACGTTTATGTATCAATATAAGGTACGTGAACTGTTTGGTTTAATATGCGTAGAGTTAATCTTGAGGTAGCGAGTAATGAGGTTAATTTCTACTTTATTTCTCTATATAATTATGCGTATGGTATTTTAGTATATATTTATTATCAATATTATCAGAATTAATGTTAATACTTCCCTGATTTATTTGGGCGTCATTAGTACTTTCTTTAGTTATTAAATTGCATAGAATCGTAGCATACACTTTCACTAGAATACTTCGTATTAATATTACTTTTCACTGTTGATAACATAAGAACATAAGATCATTTATACTTCTTCCTAAATACACTTAGTATAGATCACTTCTCACAGTTGTTTCTCCTGTGTATTGATAACAGTATAATAATTTCACTTTATATTTGTAGAATAGATACTTAAGTCTTCGGAAGATGCGGTGGCCGTGGTGGTGATCCTGACGTGGCTAGTTTACCAAAGTTGTGCTCGAACCCTTGAAGTTGGACCTTGAATACTATCTACCATATGCCAGTACATAGGTAAAATAGAATTGAGTTAACACAGGAACTACTCTGGTCTTTATAAGGGTTTTGATGCAGAACTTCCAGAGTCTTGAGGTTGGATCTTAAATATCGTGTGTAAATATGCCAGTGCATCAACACACGTTCTCGAGCGAACGTAAGATAGTTGGTTGTGACGCAACAAATCTTAACTACTCTGACCGTTATAAGAGTCTTTCAGAAGTGGGGGGTGATGGATATATTGTGGCCTTCTCCAAGATATTTCTATCTTGGAAGGACTCCCTGCCGAATGCTATTATGGTTAGACGAGAAATCTCGCAGAGCCCTGGGTGGTCTATCCCAGATAAAGCGCTTACCATGGCAGCATGCTTTATCCACAATAGTGTCTCGGTTGGGGTAGGCAAGGATATTAGTTACAACTAGTGAAGTGTCTAATAAGGCTTCCTTGTTGATACCCACAACAACAAAAACACTCTTGCAGTAGGTCAATAGAGTACCAGTGCACCTAGGTCAATACTTGCAAAAGCAAATCAGGGTGGCCCAATATTATTGTTAGCTTACTGTCCAGTGATAGGTAAACTAACCATCCAACTGAGTAAGGATCTTCAACTTTCCTGCAGTGGTCATACTTTTGGCTGAGATGTCTTGGGTGAAGTCATTCCGGTCAATAAGGGCACCGGGATGAGGAAGACTTCTGAGGAAGTTGAGAGTAGTCCTTCTGGCTTTTCTCACTGTGGCAGTGGTGTGGTCTAGAGGCAGAAGGTCGGCTGGACTCTTCTTGGTTATGGTGCCTTTGGTGGCATCTTCTCTTGTTTCTGCTTTTGTTGTTTTATGTACTGCTGTATTATCAAGGTGTTTGGATATATTACTCCTGGGTATTGCAACTGGTAATTCGGAGATTGCAGCAACTCTGACATACCTTATGGGGCTGTGCTTTCGTCCCTTGTGGCTTGGAGGTGTGGTAGGTGAAGGCGAACGTTAGAGTATTGTTTCTCTGTTATCTTAACCCTCCTCTAGCGGGTGCTCTGTGGCCGTTTTGGGCCTTTCTGGGCCGTTCTGACTGCTATATCAACCATCAGTATGAAAGGAACTGTATTGCGCCAAAAACTAGGTGGAAATCGCTACACAATGACGCCACATACAGCTACGTAGCACTCGTGGAGCACTGACAGTGTTACCTCGAAGATGGAAGTTTAGCTGATTTTGCTACCTTGCTCACTTTTAGCGAACTATTGGTTACACTGTCATCCTCACGCGCGGTGGGGGAACTGGAGTTAGTGTGGGCCGGGAGGCCACAGATGTCGGACGTATGGATCATTACTATCCCACCCATTTTCACTCGATTTCCACCTTTTTTCACTACCGTTTTTTTTGCCAGTTTTTTCAACTCGACTTATGTGGTGAGCCGCTTTTTAAGGGTTAAAGTTAATACTTTTTATATATGTATTTGATTTTAAGAAATAAATGTTACTTGTTCAAGATAACTCAAATATGCTCCTTTGTAAAGTGGCCAGTAAATTAATCCCACATCAGAGATTGTAATTTGGTCATTCGATTTGCAAATATATCTAGTTTTTGTGATGTTTCCATTACTAATGAGGTCCCAGGTTGACAACTGAGGTGAAGTGTGTGTAAGTCTGTGTCACCAACATCATCAGTATCGCCTGTTGGATGACCATGATAATGGTCAGAGGCTCAGGTTATATTGTACTATATTTATGATGTCGCCTTTATTTATATTAATCTGGCTTATATTAGACAATTTTCATCAATCTTCCTTTTATATAGAATGTAATACACACAACTACCGGTCTTAATGGCGGGTGCCCAACTCTGAAGGAAGTTGAAATAGGGGAGCTATCCCCCCGCCAAAGGCGGCTTTCTAGGGCCTTAATGCTCAGAGGATTGGGCTCTAGTCATGTGGTGATGGGCTGGTCTATCAGAGTGAGAGCTGAGCGATCTCTGCCATACCCATAACTTACTCTGACTGTTCCTTTTACTTAGATATTTTCTAGATCTCAAGTGACGGCGTCTTTTCCGTGGATTGACCTCCCTACTGCCAACCTAGACGTTGGGAGATTGGGAGTCAAAGCGTCACATTTTTCCTTTGCCCCTCAATTTTCCCTTCATAATTGCTGAGGGGCACAGGGCCTTGGGTGGGGCTTTGATTTCCCTGGCGTTTCCGCACCCTCCTCAGCTCCCCGCCATGGAGTGGCTTCGGTCACCCGGGCTTTATTAGTGGTGAGCAGGGAGGGTTATGTGGGGGCGCTCATTTATGGCCTTGGCCTTGCTCGGGACCTTGATGCTGTTCGGCCAGGCAGCCTGGGGAACAGCAACAACAACAACACCCGGTCTTTAAATAAAGTCTCCGTTTTGTTAAGCTTAGGTATTAGTCAATAGGCGCGTTCACAGATGCGGAAATTTTGTTCGAGTCACGTGATAAATTTCAAGCTTTTAGGTACAAGGGGTCATCAGGCCTATTCTGAAGCTTACATTTGCTTAACGAGGTAATCTAAGAACAACAAGTACAACAGTAATGGTTTTATATAACATTAATGGACCCGGGCAAGAATTTGGACGGTAATTATGGCTTATATCTAGCCATCAAACAAACAATTTGGATAAATAATGTCGGGCATATGGCTTCTGTGAACACGCCTATTATATGATTTAGATCAGACATTTTATTAAAGGCCTCCCCGTGCTTTATGAACGATGTATAGCTAACTTTAGGTAACTTTATATATATTTATAACATATATTGACCCCATTATAATGTATGGTAATTTATACAGTGTATCACAGCAAAGACTTTTTCTATTGCACTAGACATATCGAAAGCCTTCGATAGAGTCTGGCATAAATCTTTAATTTCTAAACTACCCTCCTTCGGTTTCTATCCCTCCATCTGTGCCTTTGTCTCTAATTTCCTTTCCGGCCGTTCCATAGCCGCGGTTGTGGACGGCCATTGTTCACTTCCTCACTCTATAAACTCCGGTGTTCCTCAGGGCTCTGTCCTATCTCCTATTCTCTTTCTAATTTTTATAAATGATCTCCTTAACTGTACCTTAATTCCCATCCATTCATACGCAGACGACTCAACCTTGCACTACTCCATTAGTTTTTCAGAACGCCCCAGCCAGCAATCCCTCAACGACAAACGTAATGAAGCCATAGAACTCTTAAAGTCTGATCTAAATACTATTTCCAATTGGGGCAGAGAAAACCTTGTTACTTTAATGCTTCCAAAACCCAATTTCTCCATCTATTCTATCTACCCGTCAGGTTCTCCCAGCGGACTATCCCTTATTCTTCAACAATACAAAAATCAACCCTTCATCTTCTCTCATATTCTTGGTGTCTCTTTTTCTTCTGCTCTCATTGGAAAGGACCATATTACCAGTCTTGCTAAGGCAGCCTCCAAGCGGGTGTGCTCAACCGCCTTAGGGGGTTCTTTCTCCCCTGTACAGCTTCTTGCTCTGTACAGGGCATAGTGCGCCCTTGTATTGAGTATTGTTCACATGTGGGGGAGGTTCCTCTCACACTGCTCTCCTAGAAAAAGTTGAAAGGAAGGCCTTTCGTATCATTAACTCCGGTCCACTCACCAACTCTCTGCAATCTCTCTCTCTCTCCGCCGCAATGTTGCATCTCTCTCGCTATTCTATCTATCGCTACTATAATAATCAGTGTTCCTCAGAGCTATCCCCGCGCATACCACCTCCTTTACTAGGGCACGTGGTACCCGTCTTTGCAACTCAATCCCACCCCCTACTCTGTACAACTCTCCAACCCAAGAGTGAAACGTTACTCTCAAACTTTCTTCTACTCAACAGCTGAGCTCTGGAACTCTCTCCCAGAATCAGTCTTTCCCTCTTCCTATGACTTAAATTGCTTCAAACTCTGTGTGTCCAGGCATTTTGGCTCGAACGTCCCTTGATTTTGGCCCTGTCACTCTTTCAACTATGGGGGAGGCACTCGCTATAGGCAGTTATGCCTTTTGCCTCCCTCAATCACATAGAAAAAAAAAAAAAAAAAAAAAAAGAAGAGATGGAAGTTCAAGGTTAAATGGAATGAAGGGAATATGGAAGTAAATAATAGAGTAAATGTGAAATAAGAAATTTGAACAAAACAAATAATATCAATCAGTAACAAAGGGAAGCTGGAAAGTGGAAACTAGCAAGAAGTTGAAGATAAAATTAAATGAGGATGAGTGAAACACTGCTATGGATCAATATCTCCTCTATCTTATATCAAATGGATTAAGTTGATGGTGATTCAGTGACTCTCACCGGTATTGAGTTCTTGACAGCCATTAGATAAATGTATCCTATTGTGGTTATAATATCTCCCCAGGTGGTGGTGGTGATGGTAATGGTGATATATTAGGACTAAGTAAAAGGATAATGTGCCAAGAGGGTTTGGTGCTATTAGTGTGATGGGATTTAGGTTATTGTGTTTCTTCTTTATTTACGTTATTCAGGTTATTGTGTTTCTTCTTTATTTACGTTATTTAGGTTATTGTGTTTTCTTCTTTATTTAGGTTAGTGTTTTCTTCTTTATTTACGTTATTTAGGTTATTGTGTTTTCTTCTTTATTTACGTTATTTAGGTTATTGTGTTTTCTTCTTTATTTAGGTTATTGTGTTTTCTTCTTTATTTACGTTATTTAGGTTATTGTGTTTCTTCTTTATTTACGTTATTTAGGTTATTGTGTTTTCTTCTTTATTTAGGTTATTGTGTTTTCTTCTTTATTTACGTTATTTAGGTTATTGTGTTTTCTTCTTTATTTACGTTATTTAGGTTATTGTGTTTTCTTCTTTATTTACGTTATTTAGGTTATTGTGTTTTCTTCTTTATTTACGTTATTCAGGTTATTGTGTTTTCTTCTTTATTTACGTTATTCAGTTTATTGTGTTTTCTTCTTTATTTACGTTATTCAGGTTATTGTGTTTTCTTCTTTATTTACGTTATTTAGGTTATTGTGTTTTCTTCTTTATTTACGTTATTTAGGTTATTGTGTTTTCTTCTTTATTTACGGCAGATGCAGGTATCTGACAAGAATATGTGTGCGATTAAATACCTCATCAAAAGTAAATTGTCTTTACCTCTATTGATGTGTCTTTTTCATTTAACTTCCGCGTTCTTTCCTCATACCACAGTACTTACCTCTCTTTCTCTCCCCCCCCCCTTTCCCCAATCCACCCCACCACTTCCTAACATTTCCCTGTGGACCAGTAATGAGAACCACATTGAGATACCACACTCTAAGGTTTGACATAATGACTTTTGGTGATGATAACACTTCATAAAGTGGAAGAAAAAAAGTACCGATAGTAACGGTGAAAGATTATTGGTGAGAAATAACAGTATGAGTAGAGTAATCGAAACAATAATGACACAGATTTTGCCACAAGATAATGAAACAAAACGTTTTGTCCTATTTAATCTTCATAACTTCCGTCCCTCCTTCCTCTTTTCCACTTCTCCTCCCTCCTACTCCCTTCGTCAAAACTAGTATTACAGTTTTCAGTTGGCCTGACATCGACTAGTATTGTGCATTACTGACCTCATAAATATGCTCATAGTTTGAGTCCACACGGAAAACCAAAGACAAGTGTAGGAAGACGTGTGACATATATTGTAGTAGTGTGATGCAGGTGTACTCTACGTAGAGTATGTAGCACCCGTCTTTCAACACAATCTCACCCCTACTCTGTGCAACTCTCCAACCAAAGAGTGAAACAGTATTCCCTATCATACTTCTATTCAACAGCTGAACTCTGGGGCTCTCTCCCTGGATCCAACTTTTCCTCATCCTGTGACTTGGGTTGATTCAAGCTCCATGTGTCCAGGCAGTTTGGCTCAAACATTCCTTGATTTGCTTCCATTTCTTGGGGGAGGGGCACTCGTTACAGGCAGTTTTGTCTTTTGTCTCCCTCATAAAACATTAACAAAAAAACTGAGTCGCTTGTTGTCATTCTGAAGGTTTACGCCCACCTCTCTCTCTCTCACACACACACACACCCGAAGGGGTGGCCACGAACGAAACGCCCCCAATCACCTCTATCCCCAGTCAGTCGATGCTTCTCCTCTCAACCAGCATCGCCTTCACTCATATATTTCTTTACTCCATCCTTCCAGCTCTCTCTCGGTTTACCTCTCCCTCTCTGTCCTTCCACCTCGCTCTCATTCACCCTCTTAGTAATTCTCTCACTTCCCATACTTTCCATATGGCTGAACCATCTCTAGGTGTTCCTTTTCACTTTCCAGCACGTCTTCATTGTTAAAACTGTTAAATCCCTTTAATTATCCACCATATTCACATGTGTTTTCTTTACTTAGCTCTTTAACACACATCATATCGTATTTCTCTCATTGTGTTCTTATTGTGTTTATGTGTTTCCCTCCGTGACCCATCAGTTGGTGTTGTGTTCCCCTCACTGTGAGACCTGACGCTTCTGTCTGTTTGGTTAACTGATGGAATATGATGAATGACGAGAGTGACGTGAGGGGAAGAGGAGAAGGAAAAGGGAGAATAAGAAAGGAGAACAAGTAAACAAAATATAATTAAAAAGGAAAAACATTAAAGTATCATAAGCAGACTATAAAGATACAGGCAACTGTAACGTAAATGAATATTTTGAATTAAGCTATATAAGTAAAATAAGCAATTTAAGATACTAAGTTGAAGTAATATGTTATGGCAGTTGTTCAAAATTAATATGAACACATATTTGGTCTGCGATATTTGCCTGTCTAGTATTTGTTTGTGTGTTTATTAAGTTAGTCTATTCGTACATTAACCTGGTTGTCAGTTATTTATCAGTTGGTAGATAATATCTGAGTGACGAAATCATATATCTCACACATCTGATAATTGTTTGTTCAGGCTCTCGTGGACACACTCTTCAAGAATATCATAACTTTTAGGGTATTGGTAACTCTTTCAATACCACGTAATTTTAACATTTTGTTACCAACACTAAATTACTTCATATATCATAGGAATTACTTCCAGGAATTCAAGAGCTACATTCATCATAGGAATTACTTCCAGGAATCTAAGAGCTACATTCATCATAGGAATTACCTCCAGGAATCTAAGGGCTACATTCATCATAGGAATTACCTCCAGGAATCTAAGGGCTACATTCATCATAGGAATTACCTCCAGGAATCTAAGGGCTACATTCATCATAGGAATTACCTCCAGGAATCTAAGGGCTACATTCATCATAGGAATTACCTCCAGGAATCTAAGGGCTACATTCATCATAGGAATTACCTCCAGGAATCTAAGGGCTACATTCATCATAGGAATTACCTCCAGGAATCTAAGGGCTACATTCATCACAGGAATTACCTCCAGGAATCTAAGGGTTATATTCATCATAGGAATTACCTATAGGAATCTAAGGGCTACATTCATCATAGGAATTACCTCCAGGAATCTAAGGGCTACATTCATCATAGGAATTACCTCCAGGAATCTAAGGGCTACATTCATCACAGGAATTACCTCCAGGAATCTAAGGGTTATATTCATCATAGGAATTACCTATAGGAATCTAAGGGTTATATTCATCATAGGAATTACCTCCAGGAATCTAAGGGTTATATTCATCATAGGAATTACCTCCAGGAATCTAAGGGCTACATTCATCACAGGAATTACCTCCAGGAATCTAAGGGTTATATTCATCATAGGAATTACCTATAGGAATCTAAGGGTTATATTCATCATAGGAATTACCTCCAGGAATCTAAGGGTTATATTCATCATAGGAATTACCTCCAGGAATCTAAGGGCTACATTCATCACAGGAATTACCTCCAGGAATCTAAGGGTTATATTCATCATAGGAATTACCTCCATGAATCTAAGGGTTATATTCATCATAGGAATTACCTCTAGGAATCTAAGGGTTATTCTCATCATAGGAATTACCTCCAGGAATGTAAGTGCTACATATTCTCTCAATAAACCATCTGACTCTCCCAGATCCTTACCTTCACCAACCAGTGTACAATATAGTCTACAATATTTGTTTAAACCAGTCAGAGCTATGAAACAGTCAGTCTGCTGCAAAAAGGGATGAAGTCCACTAAGCTAAGTAAATCCATGTAGAGCTTGGCTGGATCAACTTGATAAAACCAAAATAAAGTGAACTACAACCATTAGGAATACGAGAGAGAGTGAGTATGTTGGAGTTAGAATTAGTATATTAAGAATCTATCACTCTCTAGAATTTAATAGGTTCGACACTAGTATTTGTGGAACTCACATGTAAGATCTCTTCTACCTGGAACAAACTTCCCTCAGAAGTTGTAAACAGTTCTATATTTGAGCAATTGAAGGTGAGAGTATATATTTATTTAATCACTGCAATGAGTGTAGTGCACTACACAATTGCTCTTTCCACTTCGAATATCATCACTGTCACACACACACACACACACTCTCTCTCTCTCTCTCCCATTTGACATTGACAATTACTATTTATATGTGCCAGTAGCAGCAAGGTATTCAAACCAAGATGCCAACCTAGTTGCACCCCTCACACATAATTACAAATTCAGCACCATCTCCTCAATAATGTGCTTTTTGCTCACCCTAACGTGATGTCAGTTCATCTGACAATTTTGTTTTCGCTTAGTTGGTCTTTTCCGGATCGCTAATGGTTTTACCAATTAGGGGTTCTCAGATTTATTGGACTCCGGTTTCGTTGTTGTTTATTGTTCTAAAGTGAGACTGTTTTTTTATCGTCAGTTATTATGCAAGGGAATCTGTGATGCAATAATCTGTGTTTGTTTATAGATGTGTTATTGTGTATAGAAATATGTATGTGCAGTATTTTTGTGTTAGCATATGTAAAGGTGTGTGTGTGTGTGTATATATATATATAGCTGTGACTGTTAAAAACACGTTTCAATATTCCTTCATTCCCTTATGTTTTGTCTTGTTTCACAGTCACACGAACATATTTCCAATATACCCTGTCATTATCATTCCATAAAACCATCAGAAGGGCGTGGAAACCAAACCATTCATAGAATTATAATTTGTCTTTAATTTTAAGAAAGAGTCCATCTTCCTGTTGACTTATTTCCCAATTATGGCAACAAAGGAACCGTTAATATCTTTGTAAAATATGTCTTTTGTCAACGACGGAAAATATTACCACTCGCCAAAAATAGATAAAAGCTTGATTGGTTCCTTTTATCCACATTGTAAAATCCTAAATGTTAAAAAACAAAATTGTTAACAGAACAATAGACCATAATTACACGGTATATACCAGGATATCATTCATAGACTCTATTATAACATAGATCCCTTTAACTATTCTTTCTTCAGGCATCCATGTCATGTGACAAGAATATAAAGTTCAGAGCAAAAGGTTGAAGAAAGTGTTCTCAGTAAATGTGACTATACCATCAAATGTACCGTTGTATCACTACACTATACCTACCTATCATTATTAGACGGAGTGGACGTGCTGAGGCGGCTCGTAGAATTCTAACTATTTAAAGGACTAATTCAGGCGTTAACGTCCTGGTGAACACGCATAAGGAACTATGAATACACAGTGCATCATAAAATATTACGTCCACATAATATAATGGACCTGAAATACCAATAAAGTGATTTTGTGAGTGACTCCCAACCGGACTATGGATATCACAACACAAGACACTAAGAAGGTAATACCTATGTAATCATTACGACGATGTAATTTTTGAGTTATTCTAAAAGTGGACAATGCTCTTCCTTTCATATAAATGCTAGGGACTTGGGAGAAATTGTATAGAATATAGAAGAACAAGACAATTGTGTGTGTGTGTGTGTGTGTGAATGTGAGCGTTGTCAGGAATAAATACGATCTCCGAATCTATGCAGAAAGCAGAGTCCAAATACCTCATAAACTGTATTCCAAAATTATCTTATAGCATTGGGTCGGTATAATCGAATGCTAGGAAAATTATCAAATTGAAAAGTAAATTTTGCGAGAGAGTTATAGATATTATATTGATTTATCCTTATATCACGAATGTATATATTTTGTCTTCTCTATATCTATCTAACTGTTAGCCTTCCCCTATAATGACCACCATAGCATTATGTTCCTTCCTCTCTTATTGACCATTACATATTATTTTATGTTGCTCCATCTTCTATCATATACTTACTATATATTGTTCACACGTAGCATATATCAATAATGTTCCTTTTTGTTTTTTTAAGTTCCCCCTCTTATTCCGTCATTCTTTTTTACCCCACCTGTTCCCTCCCTTCCTGATTACCTTCCTCTCCTCCTCCCAGAGCGACGTCACCTCATCATGTCACTCCGGTATTAATCAGCAAGTATGTGACAGGAGAGAGAGAGAGAGAGAGAGAGAGAGAGAGAGAGAGAGAGAGAGAGAGAGAGAGAGAGAGGTTATAGGTACAGAAGCTGAAGGAGAAGGGGTGAATATATTGGAGGAAGGTAAGGGGATAACAAATGTTGTGAAGCCAAAAGCCAACGCGTTTGTCGGAGCGTGTGATGTGTGGAGGAGGGCGGGGGGGGGGGGGGGGAGGAGGGTAAAGGGAATGAGGGTAAGGGGAAGGAGAGAATAAGAACGACAGGGAAGAACAAAGTGAGAGAGAAACAGACGATGGGGGAATGAAGAAGAGACGGAAGGTGGGAGAGAAAGATATATACTATCCACTGTAAATAGAACAAAACATAACATAATTTGTGTAAGGCAGTAAAATATTCCTCAAGCTTTAATTAAGTATAAATATGTATAAGCTTCCAGACACAGACATACACACACTGGTGAACACAATACCTTACTCTCCATAACTCCGGCGGCGCACAGGGTAGTCATTAAGTACACAATACAAACAGTGTGTTTTAGGGTGTACTCATTAATGGCATGAAGTTTACAGAGAGATAAATGGAGTCATTATTCACCCCAACACCTTGTTTACACACATGACCATCTCTTTCTTTCATAGTCTCCTGTGTTTACTATATTACAGTAATGTATCTGTCTTCTATGTTAACTCTGCGGTAGCCTTCCTCTAACATCCATATCATCTAATAAAACATCTACCTCGATTTCTTTATGGTAGAATAAATATGTGTTCTCTCGCTCTCTCTCTCACTGACATTGTTGAAGGAGGAAGGTAATCAGAGGTAGAGGGTGTAAGGACCTGCCAAGTGTTACAATGGTCGAGGAGGACATAGCACTATTATTGGTTTGTTGGCCTCTGTATGTGTGTGTGTGGGGGGGGGGGGGGGGGACACTATTTATAAACATCTAATACGTTTTTAATGTATTTTATATCAAACACCATCGTTTAATATTGAACACCACACCATATGCAAGTGTTTTCGTAAACGATGTACTATATATAAACGTATAATGCGTTTTAATGTGTTTTGAATGTGTTCTAAATAAAACCCTGTTGTTTAATATTAGACAGCACACCATTTGCAAGTGTTTTCGTAAACGTGGGTAACTAAGTTTATACGACTAATCAAATTATTTCATCATTATATTAGTAATTACGCAAACACATTTGCGTAATTACACTGCATAAAAGTGTTATCTGTGCCAAATGTATGTAAATAGCTAGGATTAATATTACTTTTAAATAAGAACATAAGAAAAATGGAAATCTGCAGAAGGCCTATTGCCCATACGAGGCAGTTCCTTCTTCCCTACATCCCTATTTGTTCTTTTACAACTATATCCCCTACACTACATCTCTCACTAAAACCTATATCCCCCACACTACATCTACACTACATCTAGTTTAAATGCTGTCATTATTTTTAAACATCTATGTATTTTATCAAACACATTATTATACACACGTGTTTTTACAAAAACGAGTGTTTAACTCGTGTTTCCTTGCATTGATATTTATATATTTAATTTTTACTTTGAGAGTATGTACATTTTGGAGGGACTTGTAGGTTTTAAAGGTGAACTACAGGGATGAACGAAAACACGAAGATTAATGCAGGGTCATATAACTTGGCATGAATATACTGTAATATGTATATGGGCAATATCGATATAATTCCATTAAACTCCAGAACAAAATACTAATATATATAGTTGTTGGTGACGAATTGGCATTTTCAGCCAGCTGGAGTGACTCCATTGTGTAGAGACGCCGTTTGTAAACAAGATATGCGGTCCTGAACAGTGAGGTCTGTTTTTCGTAATTAATACCTTTCAATTCAATACTCAAGCTCTGCAAAAGATCGACCAACGTCCTGATGATGTTGTGCACATCAAGAAATAATCCCAGCTCGCCAACAATTAACATACATGTTATGCCCTGATTTTATCCAGGATTAATAATAATAATAATAATAATAATAGTTCTTAAAGCTAGCGCATGCTAAGCTAGCTAAGGATAGCTCAATAAGGCCGATTAGGCGTATTTCCATTGGGGTCCTGTACTACTACCCCATCCCTTTGCTCATGAGGGATGGTAACGACTCAGTGCTTGTGAAAAATCTTTAATGCGCCGAGCGTGGGCGCGAACCCGGGCCTTCTGGGTGGAAGTCCGAGACGCTAGTCACTACACCAAGCGAGCCGCTAACTTGGTATAGGTGAGTTCTGCGAGACTGGGTTATTGGATTTCTTGCAAAATACATAAAGAGAATCAACAGAGGACATAGATAATCTCGGATAAATGGTTTGTAATACAGCTTTATTCTAAAATAACACTCAGGTATAAGGTACGTAATAGAATTCACACGAACAATAGATGTTGGAGCACTCAGGTAGGTTATTGGACTTATTACAATCTCCCAGCACTTATCGCGGATTTGGATAGAGACATACTTCCCACTTCCAACGTTCAGGCATTATTCTTCTGATCACATTGCTTTATGATACGTAGGGTAAAATGAATCACACAGGTTAGGTATTTCGCTTTGTTAACTCTCTGGTAATATGACTCTTAATCAAGGATGAAAGTATAAGTAATGTGGTTATTGCCCAAGAATTAACGTAAAGGGAAAACTGTAACTAGTTGCACTGGTCTAGGATGTTCACTTGTCTAGGTGATACTTCGGACCGAAAATATCAGTGAGGGCGAATCAGGTTAAACCTGATGGCAAGAATAATTACGGGAGTCAGTTCGCCTAAGCTAAATTTCACTGATATATATTAATACATACTAACATGATAATCACTTGTTTCCTAACATCAGAGAAAGTTGAGACATAATCGAATACACTGGATGGTAGAGTTAATAGCACCGTAACACTGGTACTTTGCGAAGTAACACTGTGATAGAGTTTTCCTGGTTATCTTGCGTTAGTGATGTTGGGGGTTAACAGTAGCTCTGGGGCCGTCCAAGCTGTCCGGTAGTGTAGAGAAGGTTTTACAGATAGGCTTCTTGCGTAACCGGTGATGACACTCCGATATGTTACCCTTGATGGGGACCTTAAATAACGCTGTCTCAAGCTCAACCGGACTAACAACGTATCGGATTAACGAGAAAAGCAACTGTTTAACTATCTCTGGTCCTTATAAGAGGTTCAAGGAGCGCGGTCGGTTTTGCACCTTTTTGTCAACTAATGCTGATGGGGCCTACAGTCAGTTGTTGCCAAGGAGTTATTCTTGCAGAGTCCTCACTCAACAGTTTCTCGCATAATCCCTTCTAACATAACAAGATCTTTCTGCCTTAGATCAGTTATGAATTATGATCGTTCGTAACTCAAGTAGCGGATGGTGCACTATCAGAAGTTAATGAAACAATCAATAATTTGTGAATTTGTTGTCTACCAATATAATATTACTGCCGGTAGTCCCGATCGCAATAAAACATTCGTAAAGGGTTAATTAACTTCCTCACCGAGTTGCACAGATTACGGAAAACCGAATTATCGTGAATCTTGAGGGGGGGAGGAAACGTACTAGATGCCAACCCAGTGTGGCCAGCCATTGCTTTGGACTCTAATATTCAACTGCCCGACTGTTGTCTCTGTATCTTATTTATAGGCAGGTCAAGGAAGCTTCAGGAATATTCTAGAAGTATTGGATGTCAGTGCTATGAAGTAGTGAATTTATTCTGGTGAACTTAGGGGGTTAGGGAGGGGGTCTTTAATGTGGCGGTAAGTAACTTGTTATCTGATTTATTATCGTGGATATCTTAACCCTAGTATGAGGTACTAGTAGAGTTGTTTAGGCAGATTTGGTGAAGGTTTTTAATTACTACTTTGCTGGCGCCCTATGTGACTAGGCTGGGAGGTATTATTCATCAATTCACCTAAGTATCCTTCTCTGGTCTAGCTGACATGCTATTCGTAATCTAGGATGGGATAAGGAAGATTTTGGTTTTGGGTAAGGATGGGATAGGGTGGTATTTGGATAGGTATCTAGATTTGTAGGTCATAACCTGTTGGAAACTCACCTGTTGTCTGGCAAGAATTTGCTGGCTTGCGCGGGTCATGGTAATTCTCCGCGGGGTCGGTGGGGTCGGGGGGGGGGCATGCCGCTCCCTGAATATGCTTATCGAGTGTTCTTACGTTAATTGGGTTGAGATATGAGTTCAGGTTGTCAGGAGGTCTCTTCCTAGTTAGGGTTGATCACTACATCTAGTTTTCATGTACGAGGATCATTCGTGGGTGTTAAGAATAGTGGTTTTGTGAAAATGCAAGGCAGCGGGGAATTTACATTTTTAAGGGGGCACGAGAGGGGGTCGTCCTAGCCTCACGCCGGCTATTGCTCTGGTTCAGGTTGTGAGTGGGGCTAGGGAGTTAGAGGATAGTTAAGGGGGGTACAAGGATAGGTCCTTACCTTCCATTTGTTGAGGTTAGTGAACGAACTGAGTCGGCATGTTATAATGTTCTTATGGCGTCTTTACAGGGGGAGGCTTGTGAATTGTAAAGGGGGTGGTTTGAGGCTAGGCGCCGCGCCGCTCGTGACCTAGGGTCGTGACCCTTAATGCGCTGGACATAGGGGTGGCATTTCCCTACGATCGAACTGGTAGTGTGGTGTGTGCAGCGGGGCGTGAAGGAGAAAAGGACAGGATGACCCAAAAAATAGGTTACCACTGAGCATGGGGTCACGAAGCAAAACAGAGTAGTGTGGATTGTGGATAAGGAGGAGGTGATTGGAAGACGTATAACAATTGTGGAAAAGTAAATGGAAGAGAGGAACACAATGGCGGATAAAAGATAATTAACTTAAGGATTGAAATACATGCTTGAATGACGGTATTAGTCGTCGCCAATTTAAGGTGAATGGGACTTGGTTGGAATGCACGGAATACGATTCGACATGGGCAGTGCCTCTGTGTTGTAGCAATATCGATCGGGCAAATTCCGGTTATATTATAATTATATATACTTAGTTACTAGAAGAACAAGACAAGGGGCAACTGAGCACAGGGTACATATCTATATACTTAGTTACTACAAAAGAAAGGAACAGCTGAGCATGGGGTTGGTATGTGGGTGTTGTAACTGAGCAGAGGGCTGCATATTATCCTGAATATTATTCCTAAGGGGTAAAGGAGAAACGGATATAAAGTAAATGTTCAGACCTGGAAAGATGAAATGGCCTAGGCTATAAATATGATACCAGTCGGCGTTGGACTTACGTGCTAAATTGTATATGTAGGCTATCTGTGGTAGTCCCAGTAATATCTATGAAGTACTTCTAGTATTAAAGGAACTTAGCTGTGATGCAAAGAGTGTAGGTTAGGTGATGGACATGTCGGTAGGTGTAGATCAGTGAAGTTCTGTTGTTATGTGGCAGCAACTGGTGGTTTGTTGTGAGCGGGACGAAGTCTCTGTGTGAAGTGTACTGAGATTCCCTCTTATCGTAACAATATAAATATATTTAAGGGTTCTATATCATCCCCCGTGATTAAATAATAAGGGAAAATAAACTAAGATATAATTGGTGCAACCACAGTAATACATATCCACAAAGATAAATAAAGTAATGTGTATAAACAAAAAGGAACCAGCTGTCGTGAACCCGGGAAATTCAAACTACGGTATATATACCAGCTAGGATTCACGACATACTCCGCCACCAGCTATATACAAAGTATTTACAATTGTCCCGTCCCGATCATGGATCGCCACAACTGGGAGGAACCCAAAGCAGCCCGATGTGACGGCCTCAGAGGGGTAGCACCTCGGTCCGCTCCAGTAGCAGGAAGGATATTATTAGAGTTCGGCTTGCTGTCGCCATCCACTACCTCTAAATCTATCTCTAGTGGGTATAGCTTAACCACCGGTCTGGTGGTCAAACCGGCTCCTGTTTTTACCTGAACTACCCTACATTCGTGGTCAGGACCACGAAGAAGTTTCATTATCCGACCTATACGCCAAAAAAGTCGGGGGCCGTCATCATGTACTAGAACGACGTCCCCAACTTGCGGCGATGCTATCCCTCTTTTTACCATTAAGTGACGATGTTGCTCCCTGAGTGATATTAAATAATCAGTGCTCCACCTTTTCCACAGGTCATGTGAGAGTTTTGTAACATATTGGAAGCGTTGGTTGACGGAATCGTTGTTACGCCACATCGTGTCCTTGAGATCTTCATCCGTGACTTCCCGCCTTGGAAAGCTTCTGATCCGCCTCCCATGAACCAGTTGTGAAGAAGTGATGGGTAGAGGGTCTTCAAGATCACTGTAGCTGTAGCCAAGCGGGCGATCATTGACTGTGGCCTCGAGCTCCAGTAATACCGTATTCAGTTCCTCTGTGGTAACCAATGCTCGACCCAGTACCTTCTTCAAGCCAGCCTTTAGGATGCCTATGACCCGTTCCCATATGGCACCGAACCATGGTGCCCTGGCCGGTATAAACTGCCACTCACACTTTAATTCTGCTAGAGTACCTTTTAACCTTGCATCATCTATCAACTCCCGTAATGTACTGGCTACGCTAACAAATGTGGTGGCATTATCACTCATCATAATCTCAGGGTAACCCCTCCTGCTACTAAACCTACGGAACGCATGCAAAAATGATTCGCAGGAGAGGTTAGACACCGTCTCTACATGGACCGCTCTAGTAACTGCACAGGTGAATAAGACTACATATAATTTACTTACAGTACCCCCCTTCTCTTTTACTGGCAAGGCACCTGTGTAGTCAATCCCCGTTACCTGGAAAGGACTCACTTCCTGAACCCTAAACTCCGGCAATGGAGGGGCCTGTACAGCACGGTATGATGTACCTTGCAATCTCTTGCAGATGATACATCCCCTTAAGGCTTTCTTTACTACCTGTCTAATCTTGGGGATCCACCATCTTTGCCTTATGTAATTTACAACATATGTAACTAACACCACTATGGTTACACACTTTGTGGCAGTAATTACTAAAGAGAGTGGCTATACGATGTTTATTAGGGATAAGGATAGGGTACTTGGCGCTATCATGTAAAGCTGAAAAGTGTAGCCTACCTCTACAGCGTATCATGCCTCCCTCCATATAGAGGCCTAACTGCTTCACTATATTGCTTGGTGTGCCCTGTCCTTTTGACAAATAGTGGTGTTCCTCAGAGTAAGCTTCTCTCTGAGCTACCTTAATCATGGCTGACTCTGCTGCTCTTAATTCCGGCACCGTCAAGTATGCCGGTTTTGCCTGATAATTCCCTTGTGTCTTCTCTTTAAGAGTCTTAATAAACCTAAGGACCCACGCCATTACATGACATGACTTCATATATGAGCCATACCGGTCCCAATTCAATATGGCAGTAGTGGCAACCGGTACTGGCAATGACAGGGTTCCTTCTTGACTCATGTTACAACCCACAGTGGTGTCCCCTCCTATTGAGCCCCCTATTGGGCCATGATCAGGCCATAGCATTTGGTGAGGTAGCCATATGGGCCCTCCCAACCAAAGCGAAGAAGCAACTAAGGACACATATGAAATTCCTCTGGTAACTAGATCACTGGGGTTGTCCTCTGTGGACACATAACGAAAATGAGCGCCGGGGACTAATGACTTTATCTCATCAACTCTATTTTGAACATAAATAGGCAAAATCTTTTTACTAGACAACCAGCATAGGGTTATCTGGCTGTCCGACCAGAGGTATACATTCTCTATAATCAGCTCGTCCGCGTAGGCCTCACATATATAACATGCGAGACGAGCTGCGAGAAGAACAGCAGTCAACTCCATCTTAGGTATGGTGAGGGACTTAATAGGCGCCATCTTAGCTTTGGCCATTACTAACCTACTCATCTCATCACGAACCGCATAGGCCGCTACACCATATGCTACTGAGCTAGCGTCACTAAATAGGTGCAGCGTAACCCTCTTAGAAATAGTGACCTGACGGGGAAACATGATACCTGTACTATCTATCATATCGTTATAAATACCCTACCAGTTAGCTCTCATGTCATCTGGAATGGGGACATTCCACCCACACTCTAATCTCCACAAGTCCTGTACGAACCTCCGCGCCCGGATGGTTACCGGTAACAACACTCCTAGAGGATCGAAAACACTCGCGGTTAGACTTAGAGCCTCGCGTTTTGTAACCAATGCAGGGCTACTTCCGCGGCAATTAACCTGTAACATATCCTTATCAGTTAGCCACTCAACACCAAGCACCTTAACCCCGTCTTGTTTGGCAGAAGCTATACCCTTCAGGTGCAACAGTTCCCACAAACTCTCATTATTTGTGACCCACTCACGTAAAGACAGGTTAGCGCTGGAAAATATTCTACGGGCATTCCAACATTGTTGTTGCAAATCACTTACATCATCACCAGTCCCCTGTAAGTTATCAATATACAACCCCCTTTTTAGCTTATTAACTACTTCACTGTTCTCCTGTATCATAGACAGGTGTTTTTGAATGGTAGCATTAAGGAGGAACTGGGAACAGGTGGCCCCGAACAGAACTGCACAGAACCGGTAGACAATGTAAGGACTTGCAACATCCAAGGGATCAACGGGCCACAGAAACCTAGTAGCATCCCTATCTTTCTCACTCAACCCTACCATGAGAAATGCTTTCTCAATATCGCTCACCCAGGCAAATTGATGGCATCTAAAGCGCAGAAGCACCTGGGTGAGGTCAGCCACTAGCGATGGACCTGTATGGAGACAGTCATTCAGACTGAACGCCTTCTCGTCCATCCTAGCCGAACAGTCAAACACTATCCGTACAGGCGTAGTAACACTATCCTTGGTAATACCATGGTGAGCTAAGTAGTGAATGGGATGACCAGCCTGATTCCTGTTTTCTACCCTTTCAATAAACCCCCTTTCTATCTGATTATCCAGAACCTTTGTATACTGTTGACAGTAGTTGGGATCTTTTATAAACTTACGCTGCAAGCCTCTCATTCTGCCCAGGGCTAACTTAAAGTTATCAGGTAATTTATCTATGTTATCTCTCCACGGCAGTTCCACTATATACTGTCCCTGTGCTTCGGAATACTGTACCGTTTCAGAAAATCTATTTAAGACTTTCTCCCTACCCTTACCAGTCTCATGAGGACTTATACCAATATTGTCCAAGTCCCATAGAGCTGTCAGATCCTTTAATTCTGGAGATTTACTGCCAATATCTTCCTGTATCTCCACTAAAGGGTCTACTGCTAACTTAAGAACAGTGACTAACTCTACATGGGTCTCTTCTATATCTGACTGATAAGTGCCACTCAGTGCATAACCATAAATTGTGGGTAACATAACTATACTTCCTTCCATGACATAGCCTGAATGTACAAAGTGGTAATAAAAGTCCGCCCCAATCAGTAACCCTATCATATCTCCATCAGTGATACCTGGATCTGCTAATTTGTAACCCCAAGCCTTGATAGCATTTACCTCCATCTCTAATCCCCTCCCTGGCTTGTATACTGGTAACTCCTCCACCACAACGGCTCTCAAATTACGCACCCTTCTTCTGTGATGATAGGTTAACTCTACTATTTCATACTCAGTACTACCAAGTGAGCCAGTAAATCCCTGGAGCTTTAGCTGTTCCTTACTGACCCTAACGTAATCAAGCTGCGATAAAGCAGAGCGCAAGATGAAGGTACTTTGCGAACATTGGTCCAACAAAGCTCTTACTTTACTGGTATGACCGTTTCTGTCGGTCAAGGGAATCTGAATGGTAGGCAACAACACTGCATTATGGCCCGAAGCCACAGCCATGGTCACTGTTGGTTCAGGGGCCACTGGTTGTCCAGTTTGTTCAAGGCGTGGCGTCGGACACAAATAATTAAAATGTTTCTGTTGGCAGAATCGGCACGGCCTAATTTTAGGGTTAGTACACCCCTGGCTGCCATGTTCTGACGACAGGCACCCGACGCACAATTTCAACTGCCTTGCTCTATTGGCCTTGGCGGGACTGTTCTTGTATTTTGCACACTTTGCCCAAAAATGTCCTGTCTTTAAACACAACTTACATCCATACTTCTGCTTGGTATCGGGTTTCTGATACACTGCATATGCTGCTGTAGTGGTCGCCCCAAACTGTTCTAGTGGATTATGTCTACTTTCTAGATTGCTCACTTCAGTCTTAAACACACGAACATATTCATCCACATCCAGCCAGTTGTCCTTTAATTCACGCTTAATCACTTCAGAGAGTGCACTAGGAAGTTTATTATGCAACAGTACTGCACGCATTTCACTTACTGTTACATCCATAGAGCGTAATGACTCTAACGCACACTCAAATGACGCGGAAAAATCTTTCAGAGCACTGACCTCCTGGCTAGGATGCGGGAGATTAAACAGTTTTGCTATGTGAGCTGCTTTGATGCGATCCTTTTGACCATAACTGTTTTTCAATATAGTGACCGCTGGTTCATAACTTGCAGCGACCAAACTAAACCCACTAACAATTTGTAGAGCCTCACCACTAAGTTGTCCCTTTAGATACGTAAATTTCTGAATGTCAGTTTAAGTCTGTTTGGGAGTGAACACTACAATCAAAGAGCTCCTAGAAACCCACCCACTGTGTTGGATCCCCATCAAAAACTGGCAACTTTAGGGAGGGTAGCTTAATACCCTTCTGTTTCCTACTTGCTGCACCATCATGAGATCTACCAGTAGTGGTTGTCTGTAGAGCACTATCTAACTCCGCTAACTGACCGTTTACTTATTTAACATACTGCATATCTTTCACCATCTCATCCTCTAACTGATCATCTGAATATAAGCTATACAACTCTACGTTATACGACTTGATATCAGTTAGGGCCTCTTCTAAAGTTATTTTCACACCCTTTACATCATGCAGTGTAGCAGCATGTTCAATAAATTCAGACAGATTAGAGGTAAGCTTAGTAATCCCTCCCTTCTTGGCGGCCCTGAACTGCCGCAATGACTTTATTTTCTCATCCATTCTTAAAAGTTTACGGTAACTAAAGCTTAAGGAACAACAATACTAATCGTCACTGTAGGCTAACCTATTCTAATCTATTCTAAGCCTAGGCTAACCTACTTACATTGATGACGACAGCAACCAAGCAAATTGAAGCATGCAGATCGCGTGCCCCCTGTGAGTTTACAAATGATCAAAGAAAAGTAAAATTACCCTATGTCATATTACTCTACTTTACAATATTTACTTTACTAGGCTAGGCTATATTAAATTTTAACAAATTACAAAAAAAAAAGAAAGAAGGATCAAGACTCCTCTGAAGGAGGAACAGCCGCAGCCGTCGTCCTAGTCTTGAGATCTAGCCTATTGCGTCGACTGCTCCTCCTCGGCCCCGTCCTTCTCCTCAAAGAAGGCACGCGCTCTGTCCAGTAGCCTATCTAATATCTTCCGGCTCCCTGGCACATCTAACCCAGGCTGAGGTCTGCCTGACAGTGTCCACGTACCTTGCCCCTGGTCTATAGAACTGCTTAACAAAAAAAAGCAGGGCACTGCACTGGACGGTCCAGCGGAAAATCCCGGACATATGCGCCCCTCAACATTTGTCCACTGGATCGCCCAGCTCTACACAAAGGCAGACAAGTCAGGCCTAATACCCCCCCAATTCTTATCAATATATAACAGATGGCCCAGTATCCTGGTCACGGCACCAATTATATCCTGAATATTATTCCTAGGGGGTAAAGCAGAAACGGATATAAAGTAAATGTTCAGACCTGGAAAGATGAAATGGCCTAGGCTATAAATATGATACCGGTCGGCGTTGGACTTACGTGTTAAATTGTATATGTAGGCTATCTGTGGTAGTCCCAGTAATATCTATGAAGTACTTCTAGTATTAAAGGAACTTAGCTGTGATGCAAAGAGTGTAGGTTAGGTGATGGACATGTCGGTAGGTGTAGATCAGTGAAGTTCTGTTGTTATGTGGCAGCAACTGGTGGTTTGTTGTGAGCGGGACGAAGTCTCTGTGTGAAGTGTACTGAGATTCCCTCTTATCGTAACAATATAAATATATTTAAGGGTTCTATATCGTCCCCCATGATTAAATAATAAGGGAAAATAAACTAAGATATAATTGGTGCAACCACAGTAATACTTATCCACAAAGATAAATAAAGTAATGCGTATAAACAAAAAGGAACCAGCTGTCGTGAACCCGGGAAATTCAAACTACGGTATATATACCAGCTAGGATTCACGACACATATATCTATTCTCGTAATGGAGAGAGATACTAGGTAGCTTTCCTGCATTCCTCTTGAGATGATCGTATGCAGATTGGTCATAATTAAACATATATAAATCAACAGATATGAATCAATACAATAACTGGCAGAGGGTTAGTATTGCGGGTTAGAGGTTAGGTCAGAGGACGGAGGGGGATCATAATTAATTATAGGGCTGACATAATCATGATCGGATTCGTTGTGGACTGGAAAAAGAAGGTGTCCTGAGATCGCCTTCGCACCTACACAATGAAAATACTATAACTCACAAGGTGGTTATCTAATTAAATACATAATTAGTTGGTAGGCTACATCAAGAATGTCCAGGAGGAAAGTCATGTGGTTTGTATTCTACAAGACTGTGATTTAAGAGGCTTGTAACATGCGGAGTTAAGTGGAAAAGAGAAACAACATTGTGGAAAACAGATAGTTACTCTAAGGATTGAATACATGCATGAATGACGGCATTATAGCCGTCGTCCTAATAAGATGATGAAACCGGGTTGGTATGCACGTGGCACAATACGACACTAGGACAGTGCCGCTATGTCGTATCAATATCGGTGGGCATACTCCGGTTAATATTATATATACCCGGTACACTTAGTTACTAGAAGAAAAAGGAAAAAGGGACAACTGGGCACGGGGGTAGGCTACATATATCTATACTCGTCATGGAGAGAGAGATACGAGGTAGCTTTCCTGCATCTCTCCTGATAATTGTATGCAGATTGGTCATAGTGAGTTTATCCGAATTAACAGGCCTAAATCAATACAATAACTGGCATAGGGTTATCGGGTGTATAGAGTCGTGATTAAAGGTTGTTACATAACTCGTAGTTAACTTATCTAAATCAACAGGCATAAATCAATACAAGCACTGGCAAGGGACACAAATTGACAGACGAACAATGCAACGTGAGGTTATGTATAGCTAAAAATGGGGGAACGAAGATAGGTGTCTTCCCTTTTTACAAGTTCCCTAAATTATGTTAACATTAGGGAGTTGGTACATCAATAAAATAGCAATGTGGATCTCAGTGAGTTATGGGGCTGTCTAGTGTAATTTCATAATTAATCTCGGAATTACTCCTAGGTATTTTGTCTAGTGAATTGGAGGTTGTATTAGGAAGGTTGGGAATATATATAGTTAGTGGATAAAACAACGGGAGGTTAGAGACAGAATTGCTAGAATTGGGGGGGGGGACTATGATTGTTATATAACTAAATACAGGGCTGACGTAATCACGATCTGATTTGGTGTGAAATGGAAGCTAAGGTGTCTTTTTTGATCGCCTCGAACCTACACAATGAAAGTATTATAGCCTGTATGGTGGTTACATAATTAAATACATACTTAGGTGGTACATCAAGAATGTCAGTGAGTAAAGTATTGTGGTTTGTATATTAGAAGACTGTGATTGAGAGACGTATAATATGTGGAATGAATTGGGAGAGAGAGAGACCAAATCGGGGATGGAAATGGGACCGGGGATCTCGTTGGGGGTGGGGTTTTCGCTCTCAGGATTTTCGTTCCTGTGGCTCGTTAGGGGTGGGGGTTTCGCTCTCAGGATTTTCGTTCCTGTGGTATTTCAATACATGGAGTGTTTATGCATGTTTAGCCTGGTCCACAGTTGAGGGAACTCGGTTCTAAGGCCTATTTCGTAATGATAATATCGTTTTCTGTTCAATTTATATATCGCGGTCCCTTGACCAGACAGTGGTGAAGCCAAATGTTGAGCTGTAAACATGCATACAAATTATAAGTTTCTCAAATAAAAAAACCCACAGATTCACCCATTTCCCATGTCGAGAGTTCCCGCCATTGGCTACAGTTACGTCATGGTAAGCACGCCAGTTCGCGCCACATAAAATAACTTAGATAAGCTATATTTCTATATTGTTAAAACAAATTGATGAAAGTTCTTCAGTATCATGTACCTAAAACCAAGCAGATCCCACTGGACATTGTAGTTTGAATAGGTTTCATCCTTGGAATTCACCTTTAACCTTGTCTAGCGGGGGGTTTTGGGTTTATTTGGGCATATTCAGGCCCTCCTGAATGATAAATCAAGTATCTGCATGAAACTAAATTTATTCAGCAAAAACCTAGGCGGTAAAAGCTTCAAAATGAGACCAGAACGAGCTACGTAGCACTCGTGGTTCTCATACAGTGGTACCAGTAACATGTGAGTTTAGCGTATAGCGGTATATTTTTCCCAGCTACGCTCACTACTGGCTACACTGCCGGCCTCTCGAGAATACAGGGAGGGTGAGTTAGTGGGCGGCGGTAAGCCCTGGGTGTCGGCCGTGTGGCCTGCTGCGCTCCCGGCCATTTGCACTCGATATTAACCCTTTAAAAGCCTTAATAATGCTCCTAACTTGCTGCTTTTTGGATACAGACTTAAGTCGGGCCCCGCTCTTTTAAGTGTTAAGGCCCATGATAAAGCCTACCTTGTGGTTTTCCTGTTCTCATTGAGGTTACCATTAGGTTGCAGTGGACCTATATAAGTAACTTTTCCCCCCGAAGAAATAGCCTAGTGTCTTATTTATTTTATTTTATTTATTATGTGTTCAAATATTATCTCAGACTGAGACGAGCCTGCACTGTAAAACATAACGATAATAGAACAAGTGAGATTTAGACAAGCAGTATTCTGAGTGGGACTCACACGATCCTTGAGTTTATTCGTCCTGAAACGGGACAGAACACACAAAATTCTAGTTATGTTATTGTTATTATTAATATTTAGTCTTTATTAATATTCCGTGATTAAATACGATCATTGTTCGTAAATAGAAACTAAAACACTAAGGAATTGTTATATCTATCAAAACTGACAACTCTCACACAATGTAAACAAACCACCAGTGACCAGAGTTCGAGTTTGAGAATGAAGAAGAACTAAGAAGAAAGAAGAATAACCAAGATGAAAGAAGACTAAGAGAAAAGAAGAAACGAAAAGCACAAACAATCCGAGCATAAAACAAAAGTAAAAAGAGAACGACAAAAGGGAGGCGCCGTTGTAAAGGCCTAGCTTCCCGCCCAACAACTGAACTGGGACCGTTCAGGAATCAAGCCTGTGCGGGCAGTGCGGTTAGGAACTGAAACTGACTGTGGAGTGTGTAGTTGTATAATATTTAGACATGCGCGGCGTACGCCAGTACTAGTATTGGCCTTAGTGGATAATGGACATGACGTTGTGATAGCCCGAGAGCTGGAAATATTTGCTGTTCGGCATCAGCTGCGCCTACACTAGCCTACGTCTGACTTTGGGGCCAATATATGGATGCTGCTGCAGCTGGTGGCCTTGCTAGGAAATTGTCACGGTTTAAGTATCTTGAAGGTATATGGATGTTTGGCTTAAATTTGATTAGGCCTAGGCCTACCTATTGTTATAAATTTTTATGCAATGCCCGGTACTCTTCCATCTTAAGCAGACTAGCCTAGCAGTCCACTTGTCAGATAGGCTAGCCTACCTATAGCCTATGAAATGTGTCCCAATTATTATATAGGCCTAGCCTAGACCTGTGCTATACTCTATACACCACTATTCATTATACTGTAACTAGGCTATGTAGCCTAAACCTAGTGACTAGTCTACTGTGCATGCTTTCCAATATGTGATAATTGTGAGTAGGCCTATTGGTAATTTTCTGCCAGCCTCTAGGCATAGGCTAGTAGGCAGTAGCCTAGCCTTGCTGCCTTTGAGATAGCCTAAGATCCTGTGTAGTGGGGGGAACTGCTTTTCAGATGCCTATTTAGGCTAGGCTAGCCTACTAAGAAACATTGAACAATATCTTTAACCTAACCTGACTAGGCTAACCTAACGGTCCTAACCTAGTATATTATTGGACTAGGCCTATTTATGAATGTAAAATGTAAAAATAGGTAAGAGTAGGCTATATGACCAACCAGTGACGGGCCCCATCGATGATTATTAGTGTGTTATCACTTTCATGAACGATACTTTGTTGGTGTAGGCTACATGTACTTACCGTCGCAAATTCGCTATAAGTGAAATACGAGAAACTGTAAAAAATACCTCCCTGTCGATGCCGCGCAGCAAAAGTACACAATGGCCGTCATTCGGGAGCTCTTACCGTCAATCTTTCAGTCGAACGTCACTACACCTAGCGGTCTTTTTAGGAATCATGAACCAGAGCATGAACCAATTACAATGCTTCCCGTCACTCATGGAACCAATCACAGCCTTCCATCAAATTATCAACCAATCACACAGTCTTTCAGTCACGTCACGACTCACACGCCACGCCCCTCGCCGGGCCGGGCCGGCTCAGTTTGAAGATGGAGGTCGTGGAGTTGTATGTGCTAAGAGTTTTTCAGGTAATTTGTTGTGGTTTGGTATTTTTATTTACCGGATCAGTCTGAAGATGTTTTTTTCTTTGATATACAGTGTTGTTTAGTACCAAGGACTCGTGGTGATGGGCTGGCCTAGCAGAGTGAGAACTGAGGAATCTCTGCCATACCCATAGCTTACTCTGACTTTTCCTTTTACTTATATATTTTCTAGATCTCAAGTGACGGCGTCTCTTCCGTGGATTGACCTCCCAATCTACCAAGATTGGAAGCCAAAGCGTCACATTTTTCCTTTGCCCCTCAACTTTCTCTTCAGAATTTGCTGAGGGGCACAGGGCCCTGAGTAGGGCTTTGGTTTCCCGGACGTTTCCGCACCCTCCTTAGCTCCCCGCCATGGAGTGGCTTCGGTCACCCAGGCTTTATTGTGGTCGGCAGGGAGGGTTCTGTCACTCTGTGGGGGCGCTCGGTTATGGCCTTGGCCTTGCTCGGGGCCTTGGGGCTGTTCGGCCAGGCAGCTTGGGGAACAGCAACAACAAAAACCAAGGACTCGCATTTTACTATTTTCCCATTATCCATCAATCTTAAGACACGCCCCCAATAGCGGGGAGGGATATGAAGATCAGGGAAATTGCGGGGTAAAAGGCATAAATAAAGGGGTAATATTGGAAGAACTCTGAAAATACAATATTTAAAAGTAACAAAACCTGAAAATGGAAAAACCCGAGCCAACTTTTGACCAAACTTGGCTCGGGTTTTTCAACTTTTCAGAGTCCAAAATCACAGTAACCTCATTTTGAAAGTTGGCTCGTTTTTTTTTTGGCAAAAGTTGGCTCGGATTTAAGGGATTTAGCGGGGGTGTGGGGGCGAACCATAATACTAGGTTAGGCTAGGCTAGGCTAGGCTAATGTTAACCCCATAATACTAGGTTAGGTTAGGTTATTTGGTTAGGTTAATGACAAAGCTTGGCTCGGATTTCATGAATTTATCGGGGGTCTGGGGGTGGCAGCCCCCACCCATTATACTAGGTTAGGTTAGGCTAATGTTAACTACATTCTTACTGGCTTTATCCACGTTGAAAAAAAAAAACCCCGAGCCAACTTTCGAAATGAGGTTACTGTGATTTTGGACTCTGAAAAATTGAAAAACCCGAGCCAAGTTTGGTCAAAACTTGGCTCGGGTTTTTCCATTTTCAGGTTTTGTTACTTTTAAATGTTGTATTTTCAGAGTTCTTCCAATATTACAGTACTCCTTTATTTACGCCTTTTACCCCGCAATTTCCCTGATCTTCATAGCCCTCTCCACTATCGGGGGCCGTGTCTTAAGATTGATGGATAATGGGAAAATAGTAAAATGCGACAGTCCTTGGTATTAACCCGGGAACTGCGGGAAGACTCTTAAGAGTTCCCCCGACGGACTGCGGGAAGACTTTTAAGAGTCAGAGATTTTTTATTTTTTTTTTTAAACATCAAATTTTTTTTTATTTTTTTTTATTTTTTATTTTTTTTTTTTTGCCCCTGGGCCATGCAAAATATCACTCCTCTACCTCCCCTCCTTCCCCACTTTCCTCCCCTCCTTCAGTTATCACCTATTTTCCCTGTTATTCCCTTATTCTGAGATATATTTTCGTGCTAACATTAGCGAGTTGCAAGCAGGGCATTGTCATCACTGTTAGCAAGCGAGTGCAGGAGAGAGAGAGAGAGTATCGATCGACAGTGTCTCTCCAGCCTTGGGGAAAATTGGCGGGAAAGGAGGTTGCCTCACCCATACATTATGTAACTCCCGCCCTGTATCGCCGATTTTGACCATCCAAACGCTGTTTTCACTTGTTTTATTGTTGTAACAGGTTAATACCTTTATAATCAACCTATAATAGGTGCATATGGATAAGTATTAATGCTATTTATGGTAAAATGAATATTTTAGTGATGGAAACAGCTCAAATACATGCGCACATGCAGAGGTGTCTAATTACCCCCATGCGCACTTCAGAAGTTAAACAACACTATATCAAATAAAAAATAAAAAACAACAAAAAATAACCTGAAAAATTCGTCACTGGTTGGTGATAAAATTTACCTAAAAATATACTAAAACATTACCAAATTATTGAGATAGTACTGTGGATTATACCGCCTTTGATTTGTTGGGGGCACCATTCACTAAATAGCCTAGGATATATCTAACCCAACCTAACCTAGACTAATTATATCCGGTAACTTATTCTAACCTGTGTTGATGGGCTGGTCTATCAGAGTGAGAAGTGAGCGATCTCTGCCATACCCATAGCTTACTCTGACTGTTCCTTTTACTTATATATTTTCTAGATCTCAAGTGACGGCGTCTCTTCCGTGGATTGACCTCCCAATCTACCAAGATTGGAAGCCAAAGCGTCACATTTTTCCTTTGCCCCTCAACTTTTTCTTCATAAATGCTGAGGGGCACAGGGCCCTGGGTGGGGCTTTGGTTTCCCGGGCGTTTCTGCACCCTCCTCAGCTCCCTGCCATGGAGTGGCTTCGGTCACCCAGGCTTTATTGTGGTCGACAGGAAGGGTTCTGTGGGGGCGCTCGGTTATGGCCTTGGCCTTGCTCGGGGCCTTGGGGCTGTTCGGCCAGGCAGCTTGGGGAACAACAACTTATTCTAACCTACTGTATTTCGGGAGTACTGTACAGTACATGCATGAATGGATTAGGTCTGTCTATAAACTACGGTATATGCTATATGCCTATGCTGGAAAAGTTGAAGCCTAGTTAGAAACAGACTAGGCTAACCAGAAACAGACTAGGCCTAACCTTTTGACTGGCATGACACATATTTGTTTTGCTAGGGCCTACTGTATAAAATTTTCATATTTGTTTTGCTAGGGCCGACTTTATTACATGTTAATTCTTCTAGATCGGTAACATTTCCAACATGAGCAATGTACAACATGCTTGTTCCATGTGCTGTTTTCAGACTGATAACTTTAATAAGATATAAATCACACATCTTAAGGATGCATAAAAACAGCCCAGCCTTTATAGTTTCATGTACTTATGGATCTTGTGCATGCTCCACAAAAAGTTGGACAGCCTTCAAAATGCATGTAAGAAGAAAACATGAGGACGTAATTGATGACTCTGTGGGTGATGAGCAGTTAGCCACAGACTTTGCCACAGATGATCTTTTGGAATCGGAATGCTTTGCAAATGAAAAATTTAGTTCCCATGTACAAGATATAACGGATTACAAAAATGCTGAATTTGCTCTCAGATTAGAGACTCGCCACAAAATTCCACAGGTTTCAATTGATGATATTGTTGCACATACATCACGCTTAGTTTCTCATTATGTTTCTGAAGCAGTGGGCAATATAAAATTTCATTTAGAAGAAAAACTGTCATCTGAAGATAAAAGCTTTTTGAACAACTTACCTACTGGTAGTGGTATTAAATTTAGTAATATAGAGTGAATACAGCAGAAGAATGTTTTTTCCTCTCACTGTGAGCTAGTTGCACCACAGGAAGTTGTACTTGGAACTGAAATGAAAATGATTAGGGGACGTATGACAGGTTAAACGGTGTGGGAATTGTGTTCCTTTCCGCAAGAGCATTCAAGCTTTGCTTCTCCCAGAAGTAGGTAAAGCAATCCTTACTCTCATTTTTCTCAGTCTAATATGATGAAGGATATTTGTGATGGAACTGTTCTGATTGGAACATATATTCAGACACACTCTTTGTTTTGCAAAGAGCCCTATGCTTTACAAATTATTTTAAATCATGATGATATGGAGATCGTCAACTCTTTTAAGTATCTGGGCAGTGTGTTGAGTAAAGATGGGACTATGGATGAAGAGGTGCGGGAGAGGGTACAACAGGGGAAGAGGGTTGTAGGAACGCTAAAAGCAGTAACAAGAAATAGGGTGGTCAGTATGGAAGTGAAGAAGTCCTTGCATGACAGTGTGGTAATCCCGACACTGACTTACGGAAGCGAAGCATGGACGTTGGTTGAGAGACTCAGACCAAGAGTGAGAGCAGTGGAAATGAATTACTTAAGGAGTGCGTGCGGAGTTACATGGAGGGATAGACAGACTAATGAGGAAGTAAGAAGGAGGTGTGGTGTGGAGGGTAGATGTGCTGGAAAGTGTGAAAAGGAACAACTTGAGATGGTTCGGCCATATGGAACGTATGGAAAGCGAGAGAATGACTAAGAGGGTGTACGAGAGCGAGGTGGAGGGACAGAGGGGGAGAGGTAGACCGAATATGAGGTGGAAGGATGGAGTGAGGAAGTACATGAACGAAGGCGGTGCTGGTTGGGGCCAGGGCCGTCGCCTGACTGGCGCCAGAGGTGCATGGGGGCGGTTCGTTCGTGGCCACCCCTTCGGGGATCGCGGCGTCAGGCAATAGATAGATAGATAGATGATATGGAAATAGTCAATTCCTTAGGGACTCGTGTAAAAAAGAACAAACTAGCTGTTTTATTACAGTTTAGCAAATATACCCCCACAATTCCGTTCAAAATTGGCCACTATTCAACTGGTTTCAATTGCTAGGAGTAGAGATCTTAGAAAGTATGGAGTTGAAAAGATTTTGGAGGATTTTGTTACAACTGTTAATGAGATGCAACTCCGAGGAATCAAATTTCAAATAGGCACCTCAGATCATTTGGTGTATGTAACTTTAGTAATTGGCTCCCTGTGACACCCTTGCTGCTCAGTGGCTGGGAGGATTTAAAGAAGGTGTAGGATTTGCTTTTAAGCCATGTAGAACATGTGAAGTATCGCAAACTGATCTGAAGAATACATTTATTCTAAATTCCGTAGAGCGAACCCTTGAAAAGCACACTGAGAGAATTGAGAGTCTAGAGTCTGTTATTAAGAAAGCTAGGGTCTACTGGAGTAGAATGTGGGGCATAAATGCAGAAAGTGTTTTGAGCAAGATAGAAAACTTTGATTTGAGCCAGTGTCTTGTCCATGACCCAATGCACATATTAACTGAAGGTATTGTACCTTATGAATCTGCCTTGATGCTCCATAACTTTATTTTTGTGAAGCACTACTTTACATTATAGTACTTAAATGATCAAACTGATTGCTTCCCATATTCATACCTAGATAAAACTAATAAGTTAGAACACATTGTGAAGAAACATTTGCTTGGTAAGAAACTGAAGGCAACCTCTGCTTCAGTTCTGACTCTGTGCTACATACTGCCATTCTTGATTGGAGAAAAAGTTAGTGATGGTGATGATATGTGGACCAACTTTTTAAGATTGGCTCAAATAACAATACTGGCTACATCACCATATGCAGACATTGATAGTGTTGGGCAACTTGATCAACTGGTCAGTAGTCACCACTATAAATTTGTAGAACTGTATCCTTCTGAATCAGTTACACCAAAATTTCATTACTGTTTGCATTTAGCTAAACAACTAAAACAATTTGGACCCGGTAGAAATCAGTGGTGCTTACGGTTTGAAGGCAAACATGGATTTTTTAAGCAGAAGTGGCATAATTTCAAAAACATACTCAAATCAATGGCAGAGTTTCATCAGAAATACATGTGCTACAGAATGCTATGTTCTAATCCCTTGCTCAAACATGCAACAGGTGATTTCCTTTACTCAGGTGATGTAGTCAAAGAAGGAAATGAGGTGAATATTGGATTAAATCTCCCTGGGATTAAAGAACAGTGCTTAACACTATTTACAAAACATCAATTGAATATTGCAGATCCATTGATTGGCTACATATCATCAGAAGTAAGCATCCAAGGACACACATTTAAGCCTGGGGTTGCAGTGTTGTTGAGCTGGAGAGAGGGTGTCCCAGCCTTTGGTCTCTTAATTCCTTCACACCAAAATTAAACAAAAACAAAATGATGAATTTTAGCCCAGCCTCGGAGTCCCCAGGGGGGGGGACCATAAATGCCCCCTCACCCGACCGTCCATCCCCTGACGACCCCACACAATTACCTGGACCTCGGCCTGTTACTCTTTCTATTAATTTCTGCAACATTCGCGGACTTTCCTCTAACTTTCACTCTGTTGAGCACCATCTCTCCTCCTACAAACCTGATCTTCTCTTCCTCACCGAAACCCAGGTGTCTGTAGCAACATCCAGCAACCCCTTCTCTGTATCCTCCTACTTTCTCTATCCTAGTTTCAAAGCCAAAGGCGGATGTTGTGCATATGTGCACAACAACTCACTTGCTCTCGTGTTCCCGATTTCGACTCCTCTGAATTCTCAACTTTATGGCTCAAACTTTCCTGTCATTCTCTTACTAAATATTTCTGTGCTGTCTATCTTTCCCCTAACTCTACCAACTTTCCGAAATTCTTTGACTATCTAAACTCTACAGTGGAACACATTCTATCCATTTCTCCTTTCTCAGAAATCTCCATCTTAGGAGATTTCAACGTTCACCACCGCCAATGGCTCTCCTCTCACACTACTGATCCACCTGGTGAACAAGCCTACGTCTTTTCTATCCTAAATGACCTAGAGCAGTTAGTTCAGCAACCCACCCGTATCCCGGATCGCATCGGAGATCGTGCCACCATTCTTGACCTGTTTCTAACTTCTAACCCTTCTTCTTATACTGTCGATCCTTTCTCTCCTTTGGGCTCCTCCGACCATAAACTTATCTCTATCACCTGTCCTATCTCTCCAGTACAGCCACCCGATCCTCCTAGCCGGCGGCGCTTGTGGCACTTTGGCGCTGCCGACTGGGAGGCTCTTCGGCAGTACTTCTTTGATTTCCCATGGAATGATTTCTGCTTCCATGGCCGAGGACCCTCGGAGAGTGCTGAACGCATTACCGAGGTAATCCTATCGGGCATGGAAGCATACATTCCATTCTCTTTCTCTCAGACTAATGCTAAAAAATCTTGGTTTACTCACGCCTGTTCTACTGCTGTCCGCAATAAGGAGGAAGCATTCAAACGGTACCGACGCCTTAAAACTCAAGACTCTCATTCTTCATATGTTTCTGCCCGGAATCAAGCCAAATCTGTTCTTCGACTTGCCAAACACTCTTTCATCAATAATAAATGCACTGAACTATCCAACTCTAGCTCTTCCCAAGCTTTCTGGCATCTAGCCAAAAACCTCTCCAACAATTTCTCTTCCTCGTCTTTCCCTCCCCTTTCCCACTCTGATGGCACAACCATCACTTCTTCCTCTGACAAAGCTAAACTCTTCGCTCAAACTTTTGCTAGAAACTCCACCTTGGATGATTCCGGTGCTATTCCTCCCTCTCCGCCCTCCTCTCTCTTACTTATGCCTAATATCCTAATCTCTTCTAAAGATGTACTTTCTACCCTCTCTGGGCTTAACACTAATAAGGCGTACGGTCCGGACGGTGTTCCTCCTGTTGTTCTCAAAAACTGTGCTTCCGTGCTGACTCCCTGCCTAGGCAAACTCTTTCGTCTCTGTCTATCCTCTAACGTCTTCCCTTCATGCTGGAAGTTTGCTCACATTCAACCTGTCCCAAAGAAGGGTGACCGCTCTCAACCCTCCAACTATCGTCCAATTGCTCTTATCTCTTGTCTTTCTAAAGTTTTTGAAACTATTCTTGCTTCCAAATTTCTTAAGCATTTCTCTTCTCATAATCTGCTCTCAGATCGCCAGTATGGCTTCCTTAAGGGTCGCTCTACTGGTGATCTTCTTTCATATCTTACTAACTCTTGGTCATCCTCCTTTCGGGACTTCGGTGAGACTTTTTCTATTGCACTAGACATATCGAAAGCCTTCGATAGAGTCTGGCATAAATCTTTAATTTCTAAACTAACCTCCTTCGGTTTCTATCCCTCCATCTGTGCCTTTGTCTCTAATTTCCTTTCCGGCCGTTCCATAGCTGCGGTTGTGGACGGCCATTGTTCACTTCCTCACCCTATAAACTCCGGTGTTCCTCAGGGCTCTGTCCTATCTCCTATTCTCTTTCTAATTTTTATAAATGATCTCCTTAACTGTACCTTAATTCCCATCCATTCATACGCAGACGACTCAACCTTACACTACTCCATTAGTTTTTCAGAACGCCCCAGCCAGCAATCCCTCAACGACAAACGTAATGAAGCCATAGAACTCTTAAATTCTGATCTAAATACTATTTTCCAATTGGGGCAGAGAAAACCTTGTTAACTTTAATGCTTCCAAAACCCAATTTCTCCATCTATCTACCCGTCAGGATCTCCCAGCGGACTATCCCTTATTCTTCAACAATACAAAAATCAACCCTTCATCTTCTCTCAATATTCTTGGTGTCTCTTTTTCTTCTGCTCTCATTTGGAAGGACCATATTACCAGTCTTGCTAAGGCAGCCTCCCAGAAGCTGGGTGTGCTCAACCGCCTTAGGGGGTTCTTTTCCCCTGCACAGCTTCTTGCTCTGTACAGGGGCATAGTGCGCCCTTGTATTGAGTATTGTTCACATGTGTGGGGAGGTTTCTCTCACACCGCTCTCCTAGACAAAGTTGAAAGGAAGGCCTTTCGTATCATTAACTCCCGTCCACTCACCAACTCTCTGCAATCTCTCTCTCTCCGCCGCAATGTTGCATCTCTCTCGCTATTCTATCGCTACTATAATAATCAGTGTTCCTCAGAGCTATCCCAGTGCATACCACCTCCTTTACGTAGGACACGTGGTACCCGTCTTGCAACTCAATCCCACCCCTACTCTGTGCAACTCTCCAACCCAAGAGTGAAACGTTACTCTCAAACTTTCTTCTACTCAACATCTGAGCTCTGGAACTCTCTCCCAGAATCAGTCTTTCCCTCTTCCTATGACTTAAATTGCTTCAAACTCCGTGTGTCCAGGCATTTTGACTCGAACGTCCCTTGATTTTGGCCCTGTCACTCTTTCAACTATGCACTCTTTCAACTATGGGGGAGGCACTCGCTATAGGCAGTTATGCCTTTTGCCTCCCTCATATCACATAGAAAAAAAAAAAAAAAAAAAAAAAAAAAAAGTCTAAACATTGTGTATGACAATACAAAGTTTTTCGTATTGGACACCTTAGTCAACTTAGGGTATGATAAGCACTATAATTCATATGTTGTTGTTGTTGTTCCCTAAGCTGCCTGGCCGAACAGCCCCGAGTCCCTGAGGAAGGCCATGACCACGATCGGGCTTTCCCACAGAGCTCTCATTGAGTGTAGATTGTGTTGTTGGCGTAAGTGGTTGTGTGAAATGCAGTCTTCTATGATGTGTTTAATGGTATGGGGTGCTGTGTTACATCCCGGGCAGGTGTCGACAACGGAGTCATCCAGTCTCTTCTGATAGCTCAGGAGAGCTGGATGGTGTCCGCATCTCAGCCTGGCCAGGTGGACTCTGTCCTCGCGAGGAAGGGAGGATTCAGAAGGATGGATTTCGGGAGGTCGTGCTTGCAGCTGCGTGTTGTCTGTGAGTGAGTGGATGGATCGGCGAGAGATATGAGTATGGATGTGCTTCTGGAAGTTGGTTCGGGGTGGGCAGGGAGGGAGAGAGGACAGTAATTGTGTGTGATACTGTGTGCTGGGTGTTGTTTTGATATTTCTTGGTGTCTGTGGGTGTGTTGCCATGTAGTTTAGTGGGTGGTCCTGGTTCGTGGAGGCTGCTGCCAGGAATTGAGTGCCTCTCATGTCCAGATGGTCTTTGACTTTGAGGATTTTGGTTTTTTGATGTAGGTGATCTGTGGGTGTAGTAGCTGTGCAGCCTGTAATGATCTTGGGCTTTGTTTTGAATAGTCTGTAAGGTCTTATGATGTGTTTCAGCTAGGTTAGAAGCCCAGGCTGGGCTTGCGTATTCCATCACTGATCTTATGTATTGTTTAAATACTGTGTGGTTTCTTTGTTGTGTCCAAATTTTGTGTGAGCAAGTGACCTGAGGGCGTTAAGTCTGGGTGTCAGTTTCTTTTTAATGTTTGTGGTGTGCTGTTTGAATGTCATATGAGTATCATATGTTACTCCTAGGATTTTGGGTGTGTGTGTATGTGTTAGGGGTGTGTTGTTTATGGTGAGTTGAGGGATGTATTCGTATTCTCCTGTCCAGCTTGTGAGCAGGGTTGCGGTGGATTTGGCTGGGGCTAGATTAAGTCTGTTTGTAGTGCACCAGCCATGTAGTGTGTTGAGATAGGGTTGAAGGAGATCTGTTGCTCTTTTTGGGTCATGGTGTGTGCATGTGAGTGTTATGTCATCTGCATAGGAGGCTAAGTTTATTTGGGGCGTATTGGGTGTAGTTATATCGTGCATGTACAGATTGAAGAGTGCGGGCGATAGGACGGATCCTTGTGGAACTCCGTTTGGAAAGTTTCTGATTCTAGATGACTGACCGGCAAAAGATAGGTGTGCACATCTGCCTGCTAGGAAGTTGGCCAGCCACCTTTTTGTGTTGTTGTGCATGTTTGTGTTGTAGATTTTGTTCGTTAGGTTGTGGCGGGGGATGGCATCGAAGGCTTTACTAATGTCGAGTGTGGCTATTAGTGATCTGTGTGGTGGTCTAGCTGAATTGATGCCGTCAAAAGCTCTTTGTGTAAGGTCTGTGAGAAGAGTGTTTGTGGAGTGCAGTGGCCTAAAGCCATGTTGTGTTGGAGCTAGGGGTAGGTCGGGTGTAATTAGTTGTAATACTAGGCGTTCCATGACTTTGGAAGGGGTGCAAAGGAGTGTGATGGGGCGGTGCGACGAGGGTAGCGTGGGGTCTTTGTTGGGTTTAATAATAATAATAATAATAATATTTATTCAGTCAGCAATTTACAGAGTTGGTACCACATAGTTTGTTACAAATATGACATGTACCAGCCTTGCATAATTCCAACTAAGGATAGCCCAATAAGGCCGTTAGGCGTATTTCCATTGGGGTCCTTGTTTGGTTTGGGGAATGTGGTGATGATACCATGCTTCCAAATGTCTGGTATTGTGTTGTGTGAATAACTGTAGTTTGATATGTTAGTGAGTGCTTGTATGCCTTGTGGTCCCAGGTGTCTGAGGTATATGTTGCTTTATGTTGTCTAGGCCACAAGCGGGTGAGTGCTTGAGATTGTTGATGATATGCTTTGGTGATTGGTGAAGGGTGTATAGTCAGGGTCTGCGGGGAATTGTCTCTTACGTCGGATGAAAACGTCGGTCATCTTTGTGAGGTTTTAGGTGGCTGACATGTGAGAAGTGATTGATGAGAGTGTTTGCTTGTTGTTTACATGAAGGAGTAGAGTCTATTGTTGTGATTGCAGCATGTGATTGTTTTGTGTTGCTGTTGGAAAGTGTGATGCTGTTTAGTGTTTTGTAGAGTTTTTTGGGGTTTGTTTTGTGATCATGTGTTTGTAGGAAGTTATTCCAATATAGTTTTTGTTGTTCTTGTATTTTGTTGTTAGTCTGGGTGTTGAGTGCTTGGATTTGTTGTGTGATGTCTTGTGTGTGGGGTGCTGGGGAGTGTTTCAGTATGTCGCGTTGTCTGATGAGGTTTTGAATTTCTGGTGTGAAGTTGGGGTTGTGTCTTTTTCTGTTACCTCTTGGAATGTGTTTCTTGTCAGCGTTTTGGATAGTTTTATTGAGAATGTGTACAGCATTGTTGATGTTAGTGATGGGTGTACTGTTTAGAGTTGTGAAGTGTTGTTCTGTCTCATTTGTGAATGCTTCCCAGTTAGCTCTTTTATAATTGGTGTATGTGTGTTTGTGGCTAGCTGGGGTGAGTGTGGTTTTGGTGGTGATAATGATCGGGAGGTGGTCAGAGCCTAAGGTTCTGACCACCCTCCAGGATGTGGGGGCGAGTTCTGGGGAGCAAAAGGTGATGTCTGGAGATAATGGGTTATAGAGGGCTTGGTGAGGAATATGGGTATGTTGATGGATGTCCTTAAGGATGATGAGGTTATCAGTTTGGTTTTGTAGTACCAGCCCTCTGTCTGTGTCGGGGTTGTCGACAAACCAGGCCGACGTCTTGGCGTTGAAGTCACCACCCAGGATGATGAGTGGGGTGTTTGTGATGTGTTGTAAGTGTGGTCTGTATTCATTTGGTACTGTAGGGGATGTTTGGGGAGGGATGTATGTGTTTATGTTGGAGTTGTTGCCAGTGCGTATTTTAATTGATTGTACTTCTGTTGTGTTATCATTTGGAGGGAGGAGGGATTTGGTTTGTACACTGGTAACTATGTATGAAATTTCTTTGTGTACCAGGGTGATGAGTCCACCGCCGCCGCCGCCGACGGCCCGGTCTTGTCTGATGGTGGTGAAATCATGAAATGTAGGTGTTTTTTGTGTTGTGCGGAGTTTTGTTTCTTGTAAGATGGCAATGTGTATGTTATGTTGTTTGATGAAGTGTGAGAGTTCGTGTTTCTTTGTGTTGATGCCATCTATGTTCAATTGGAGAATGTTAATGTTATGTGCACGATGTATGTTGGGTGCTGCTGCACGAGGATGGGGTGGGGGTTGGGATGGGTGAGGTGGGGATTGGGGTGCAGGAGATGGGGGTTGGAATGGATTAGGATGGGGTGTGGTGTGTTGAATTGAGGATGTGGATGGTATGGGAAGGTTAGGTGGGTTAGGGAGGAGAGGTGGACGGGTTTTAGGGGGGGGAGTGGATGATATGGGAAGGTTAGGTGGGTTGGGGAGGAGAGGTGGACGGGTTTTAGGTGAGGGATTTGACTGGGAGAGGGAGGGGCATGAGGAACAGGTCCAGGTGTTTGTGTAGTGTTTCTTGGAGGCAAGTGTTGTGCAGGTGAAGTGGGTCCAGTTCCTGCATGAATTGCAGAGAACTGAACCCTTAGTGTGGCAACTCGAAGTGATGGGTTTTGAGCAAGTTGGACATAATTATGTATGTGTAGGTGGGTCCTGGGTTGCTCTCAATGTCTCCGGCTAGAAGAAGTCTTCGAGAAATGACAGCCGGAGAGTCATTTCTCGGTGTAGGAAAAACTGTGTGATGTGTGTGTGGTGTGAGAGGTGTGGAAATTCCCGGCACGACCGAAGCCGCTCCAAGGACCCGTGCCCCCAGGGAGGGGGCAGGGGATGGTTGTGACGGTTTGGCTCCCGAAACTGCTCCCCGCGGCCGGCATCCGGTTGTCCTCCACTGGTCTTTGATCTTGTCTCCGGCCGTGGAGGGTCGGCAGCCATCCGCGGTTGGCAGCTCTGGGAGGTGGTCCCACGGCGTAGACGCCGCCACATCAGGACCATAATTCATATGTTGTAAAATATACTGGAACTCAGAGCATAGTTAGCTTTCTTGACATTGAAAACAAGTGGCCTCTGAGTGTATACTATGTAAATAATGAAATATATGTAACAAACAGGTACTGTCATTTTGTTGAACATTTATAGACCATAGGATAACATGGCATACCAGTATCAGGCTATTATCAGATGACATTTGATACAATCGGCAAATAAAAAATTTAAAGGCACTTTCCATGCTTACATGGTTCTTTCTTGATCAACTAATTGTCATTGTCCAGGATAATCAATCATGTGCGGCCTTTGCTTTGAGGTCATTTTATAGGACCTGACAAGTCTTCTTCGATCTACCTCCACCCACTCTCTCAACGTACGGTATAAAGTTATGCCTTTCTTCACCCAGTCATCTTCACTATTCCTCTCCACATACTGAATAAGGCTCTTTTCACAAATATCACCAAACCCATATGAGTTTGTCCCAGCCAACTTTACTGTACCGTATGTATGGTACTGGTATCGTACATGAAATCGCAGATTCCTCACAGGAGTTGTATAGTTTTCTAATTATTGTTATGAGAGTCCCCTGAACTCAGTCTTACCTCTGTCAAATTACAGTACCGTAGCTACCTGCCACACTACAGCATTTCTTATGCACTCCGTTTTCACAAACAATGCACAGGATGGAGTTATCCACTTATCCCCAACCCCCTCTGTGTACACTTTATGTGTTCACCCGCAGCATTACCACGAAAATTGCTAAAATCAGTGAAAAATTTGCAGTTTTGAGCTATTTTTATGCTAGGCAACCCTGTTCTCGAGCAGACTGGAGACTTAAGCCAGTGCCTCCGTGGCTCTCATAGCGGGCGGAGGTTTGCCGCGATTCGCTCTTGAGCTTTCAGACTCGCTTCCCATGGCTCTATTTAAGCTGGAATTCCATGATATTACTAGAACGTACCTGGTCATCACCCGCAGTGAACGGGTTAAGGGTGTTTTGATGTGTAATAATAGCCGGAAATGTATATTTACCAATTATTTTTCAATGTTAAGTCACTAGTGGGCACGAAGCTGAGGGAAATTGTTGAGTAAAAGACAAAATAATGCGATTAAAACTACATTGGATGAAGTTTATGGGCTAAATAGGTTAGTTAGGTTAACCTAACCTGGACCTAGTACAGTACGTGGGATATAAGACTAACCCTCGCCTAACACCTAGTATATGCTCATAGTACAATGTACCTAGTATGTGGGATATAAGAATAACCCTCGCCTAACACCTATAGTATATGTTCTTAGTACCTGTACTGTACGTAGTACGTCTGATAGACTAAACCTCACCGTAAATGATAAAGATAAACAAAGCCAATAGAATTGTAGGGCTGAAAAGGAGGACATTTGTGTCACTTGACGAAGAAATCTTCAGGAATCTCTATACAGCGCTGGTTAGGCTGCACCTGGAATACGCGAACCAGGTGTGAGCTCCATATATGGTAAAGGATATAGAAGCAGTGGAGAAAGTGCAGAGGAGAGCTAGCAAGCTAGTACCAACGTTGAAGAACGCGGGTTATGAGCAGAGGTTGAGGACATTGGGGCTTCCGACACTGGCATATAGGAGAAAGAGAGGGGATATGATAGAGACTTTTAAGATAGTGTCAGGAAAGTATGATGAGGATGTGTGTGAAGGTATCTTCTTGATGCGGGAGGGAACAAGAACGAGAGGACACTAAGAAAATTTACAAAGAAAGAAATAGGCTTGAGAAGGCAAAGAACTCATTTTGTGATAGAGTGGTTGTTGTTGTTGTTGTTTTTCCCCAAGCTGCCTGGCCGAACAGCCCCAAGGCCCCGAACAAGGCCAAGGCCATAACCGAGCGCCCCCACAGAACCCTCCCTGCCGACCACAATAAAGCCTGGGTGACCGAAGCCACTCCATGGCGGGGAGCTGAGGAGGGTGCGGAAACGCCCGGGAAACCAAAGCCCCACCCAGGGCCCTGTGCCCCTCAGCAATTATGAAGAGAAAGTTGAGGGGCAAAGGAAAGATGTGACGCTTTGGCTTCCAATCTTGGTAGATTAGGAGGTCAATCCACGCAAGAGACGCCGTCACTTGAGATCTAGAAAATATATAAGTAAAAGGAACAGTCAGAGTAAGCTATGGGTATGGCAGAGATCGCTCAGTTCTCACTCTGATAGACCAGCCCATCACCACATGACTAGAACCCAATCCTCTCAGCATCAGCTAGGAAAGGCCCTAGAAAGCCGCCTTTGGCGGGGGGATAGCTCCCCTATTTCAACCCTTTTCGGGGTTGGGGACCCGCCCAATGAGTGGAACGCACTGCCCCAGTATGTAGTCGATTCCGAATCAATAAGGGAGTTTGAAAGTAATCTTGATAAAGCATGGGGAAGACAAGATTTGAAGTTTGATTATAAAGCAAAAATACAGAATAGTAAAAATGTTGCGTCTGCAACCGCCGCCGCCAACACCGTGAACGACCGCAGCAGTGCAAGTACTGGTACTGAGCTGGATACACAGGCCTAGTTTGCCTTTTTCCAGAGGATCTACTGTAAGAAACTGTAAATGGCGAGGTGGAGAGGGAGGGTGAGGAGGGAAAAATGGTAGACCAACAAATCTTTCGAGGTACCGGTAGGCTATATTGGATTTTTGTTTTCACGATCAGTAATACATTCTTACACGGATTTACACACATATAGGAATGAAATACATGGTATAAGAAAGCTGTAGGCTGCGATAAAATTGACTGGTGAATTTAACTACATAAACTTTATATTGTCCAAGAAGTTATTTCAGTGAATGCTAACATGAATGCATGTCATTATTAGACTTTTATGTTAGTGTCATGTACAATTTGATCATTCATCATCATCTCCAACACCTTGAGATTCCTCCTGGGAAACTCCCACTAAAAAGGATGTCGTGGCAGAAATGCTTACAGGCTACTTTGTCCAGACATGCCCGTTTTGCCTGCTCCAGAAACACTGCACAATGTTTACAGGCTACTTTGTCCAGACACGCACTCTTGCCTGCTCCAGAAACACTGCACAATTTGAGTTACTGTCAACCCCCTTCTTGCACACTGCTTGGCCTAATGGCCACTTTCCATTCTTTACTGTTCAAACTTTAGTTTACCCTACTAAACATAACTATTGTGTGCATAATTCAATCCCAAACACATCATCTCTCTCCACTTTCTGTTTTTCCATAGCTCATCTTCACTATGCACAAGGTAGACTAGATCATCTAAATACAGTACTAGAACTACTGGTACCTGTACCAACCGGGCTCCACGCACCATGTCCTCTGTCAACCGGTGCCCCCCATTCCCCCCCAACTCCACTCGCTCTCATATACCTCTCAACTCTACATCCTTCCACCTCAACTCACAGTCTTCCTCTCTGCCCTTCCATCTCATTCTTGTACACTCTCTTAGTTATTCTTTTGCTTACCATACGTTCCACATTACCAAACCACCCAAAGGTATTCCTTTTCACACTCCAGCACATCCACACCATAATGCTCTTGTACTTCCTCATTCGTCAGGCTATATGTCCTTGTAACTACGCATGCACTTCTCAAGTAACTAATTTCCACCCCTCTCACTCTTGATTTATGTCTCCAACAACGTCCATGCTTCACTCCCGTACGTCATTGTCGGGATTACCACTTTGATGCTCCCCACACTTTCCTTGTCACTGCTTTCAGCATTCCTAGAACCCTCTCCCACACTTCATCCTCTATTCTCCCGTCTTTATTCATGACACTGCCCAAATACTTAAATGAGGTGATTTTCTCCATAAACTAACCATTCTCACCTCACACTCTGTAATTGTATCCCTTTCAAAGACCATAACCTTACTCTTCAGCACATTTACCTTCAGGTTCCTTTTCTCTCACAGTTCCAAACATATTTACCAGACCCTGCAACTTCCACTCATTGGCACTCTTCAGAACTGTATCATCAGCAAACAGTAACACAGGCAACTTCCAATAATTTTCTTCCCTTATCAGGGGTACATCAATATCCACTACTCTTTCTTGTATTTCGTGACTCCATCCATATATACTGAACAACCATGGGGGCATCACGTGCCTTTGCTTTAACCCAAAAATCAGATCAAAGAACTCTCTTTGCTCATTCTCCATATGCACTGACGCCCTTGCACCATCATATATATATATACTGTACATGCTCTTCACCGCTTTCAGCAACTTACCAGCTACTCTTTATTCTCAGTGCAGTCCTTTCCACTAACTTTCTCTATCAACTTGGCATAGGCTTTCTCCAAGTCCATAGAGGCAGCATATAACATTTGTCCCTTCTCCAGATGCTTCTCAACAACATGTCTCAAGGAGAAAATCTGGTCTACACACCCTTTTCCCTTCCTAAACCCATCCTGCTCCTCATCTACCCATTTTTCCTTTCTTGCTCTCAATCTCTCGATCACTACCCTGCAGTACATCTTCCCTACTATGCTAAGGAGCCATATCTCACTGTGATTACCACACAATCCTCTCTCCCCTTTATCCTTATACAGGGAGACAATTATTGTTTATATATTTATATATTTAATTTGTTATTTAGCAACAGGTTTTCAACTGCATTACACCCATTATTGGGTGCTGAAAGGATGCTGCTCCTGCTGTCTCCTTCCATAGACTCATCATTGCTTTTAACATTGCTAAGAATGCCTCTAAAAAACTGGGACTCCTGTACAGAGTTCGAGAATTCTTCACTGACGAGCAGTTGGCCGTGATATATAAAAGTCATGTGCGTTCTCAGATGGATTACTGTTCACCTCTGTGGGGTGGAAGTGGAGTGGTTGCATTGAGGCAGTTGGACAAAATTCAAAATAAAGCTATTAGATTAATCAATAATCCTGCAATCACACAGGACCTTCCTACATTATCCATACGAAGAAACGTTGCATCCCTTGCATTATTCTACAGATAATTTCACAGCAATTGTTCCGAGGAACTTGCTTCAATTGTGCCGCCTCTCCACATCTTTCCGCGTAGAACTAGGGCAGCTGAGAGCGCCCATGAATTTACACTTTCTCCTCCACAATGCAGAACTTCTGCTTATCAGAATTCATTTATCCCCAGAGCTACTACTCTTTGGAATTCACTTCCCTCGAATTGCTTTCCACAAACTTACAATCTGCAAATGTTTAAATCCAGTTGTTACAAACATTTTATGAATGGAGGATGCCTTTAGGCACATGGACCTTTTTGTTTTATCTGTGTTTTTCCTTCCTCTGTTCATTGTCTCTTTAAAAAAAAAAAAAAAAAAAAAAAAAAAAAAAAAAAAAAAAAATAGTTTGCTTCATACCCAACACAATGCCTAACTTTGATTTCCTATGTTCCACTTTTGTCAATACATACTCCCAAATACCTAAGCATCTACTCTTCAGATTTTTTCGTTCAACTTTATATTGGAATTACCCAGATCATCCTCTTAACCCTTTCACGCACCTGTGGACTCTGGGGTTGCCGTTTATCATTCAGAAATAGAGTTCTCTCAATCTCATAATTACCTCTCCAAAATTAGTTGTCTGCCCACAGCTAGCTCAATGACAACTGCAGAGGTTGAAATAACTGAACTAAATGTTTCTAAACACCCCTGAAGGTCACAAAGGTTTTTAAATATCCCCTTAGGGCACAAATCGTGTCATGGTGCGTGAGAGGGTTAACTGCATATCTTTACTTTACTCAAAATTAATATTACCTTTACTTTTCATCTATGACAGACTTGCTACCTTTTCACATGCTGATACCTATATGTATTTATTTTATATACCAGTAGGCTTACAGGTAGCTACAATTTTGTTTATTGTATTACAGCAATGCCACTACCAGAACTATCTGGGGCAACAAAGGCCGACCTAATGCAAGGTGATCTGTCTCGACAAGTGTGGTTACAACTCGTTGAGGAATCCAAGAATTACTACATGAAATTCTGCCCATTAATTGACACCAACCCATACGGGGTCTACAAGGTTATTGAGCAGAAGATGGTCAACACATATCCAAGCATCAAGCAAGAGGGAACTCATCCATGGGTAATATACATTTTGTTTCTTTCTGCTTGACGTTATATTCTCTTAAGGAGAATGCTATGAAACTTTTGTCATTAATAGTGGCCCAACCAACATGGATTTTTTTTACTTTGGGAGCATTGTGTGTTAATAGCAGGCATTCATGCCGCATCAATTTGTCATAGGATTTTCTATCCCTCCATCTGTACCTTTATTTCTAATTTCCTCTCCGGCTGTTCCATAGCTGCACTTGTGGACGGCCACCGTTCCCTTCCTCAACCTATCAACTCCGTGTCCTATCTCCAATTCTCTTCCTATTATTCATTAACTCGTAAAGTGCGCAGCCCCTATAGTATACACCATACCGCTGTGCGTACTACCGTTCATTCCTCACTAAAATCGTTATTTTACCATAAATATCATTAATACTTATCCATATGCGCCTATTTTACATTTAATATGAAAATAGTAACATGTTACAACAATAAAACAAGTGGGAAAAGTGTTTGGAGGGTGAGAAACGTGAAATAAAGTAGAGCGGTTCAGTCATGAAGTTGGAGGAGAGAGCGACCACATCCTCCCTCCACCAGCTCTGGTGAGAGACTGTATGTAGTTTGGACTACGAGTCTCTCTCCCTCCTCCACCCTCCCTCACCACCTTGTAACTGGGTGGCGAGTTTTGGCGCCATAAATAAACCGATAATTACAGGAATAAGAGAAAAATAGATGATAATTGAAGGGGGGGGGGGGGGTGTGGAGGAGTGATATGTGGCATGGCCGAGGGGCAAATTTTTTTTCTTTTTTCAAGTGCTATTGGGGCCTTTTAAACGTTACTTTTTTAGGCCTAGGATCTTAAGAGTCTCCCCGCAGTCGCCCAGTAAAACCTCTTAAGATTCTCCCCGCAGCTGCCGAGTTAACGACCTTCTCAACTGCACCTCCAGCTCCATTCACTCATATGCTGACGACTCTACACTACACCATTCAATTAGCCTACCACAACACCTATCCCAGCAGGAACTCCAAAACTCACGCGAGGAGGCCCTAAAGCACCTAGCTACTGACCTTTCTTCTATTTCCAAGTGGGGCAGAGAAAACCTTGTTACTTTCAATGCTTCCAAAACTAAATTTCTCCATCTGTCTACTCGTTGCCCTCTTCCAGAAAACTATGACTTACTCTTCAACAACATACAAATTAACCTTTCTTCTTCTCTGAACATTCTCGGTACCTCTTTTTTTTTCTAATCTCTCTTGGAATGATCATAATACCACTCTTACTGTAACAGCTTCCCAGAAGCTAGGTGTGCTCAACCGCCTCCGTGGGTTCTTTATGCCTACGCAGCTTCTTGCTCTGTACAAGGGCACAGTGCGTCCATGTATTGAGTACTGTTCACACGTGTGGGGAGGATCCTCTCACACAGCACTTCTAAACAAAGAAGAAAACAAAGCCTTCCGTCTCATTAACTCACGTCCACTCACCAATTCTCTTCAGTCTCTCTCTTCGACGCAATGTTGCATCTCTCTCGCTATTCTACCTCTCTTACAATAATCAGTGTTCCTCAGATCTATCTCAGTGTATGCCACCCTCTCTTCGTAGAGCATGTAGCACCAGTCTTGCAACACAATCCCTACCCTACTCTGTGCAACTCGCCAAGATTGCAATGTTATTCTGTCTTTCTTCTATTCAACATCTGTACTCTGAAACTCTCTCCCAGAATCAGTCTTTCCCTCATCCTATGACTTAAATAGCTTCAAACTCTGTGTGTCCAGGCATTTTGGCTCGAACGTCCCTTGATCTTGGCCCTGTCACTCTTTCAACTCTGGGGGAGACACTCATCACAGACAGTTCTGCTGTTTGTCTCCCTCACTAACATCTATCTATCTATATAGGCTACTCAGGCACCTACCCCATAAGTGGGGGTGACCGGCTCAAGACAAAAAACAGAACAGAACAAAACAGAGACGACACCACGGCACACGAACATAAAATTCACATAAAACGAAGACGCCCAGGAGAGGACCAAGAGACCCAAGAACACGACTTGGGGCCTTCCAGCAATTCACCCAGGACCCCAGATCTCTCGGAGAAATTCCAGCCTCAGTAGGCAACACACTCAGCTTGGAAAACCACAATGTTCGCCCACCCCTCTTCACGGCAAATGCCTCGTCACAATAGGACACTGGCCCCCCGGGCCAGGCGCCTGACGGACTAAGATCTATTCCACCTGGCTCCCGACCCTCATTCCCTTCGACCTCGTTATCACTCCTCTATTCACAAGCATTCTCCATTCATTCCTATTTGTCACCACTTCTCTTGCCTGATCCTCATTTATCCCTCTATCTTCCAATGCTTTCTTCCCACCATCTCTCCACCTTTTCCGGGGTCTTCCTCTCAATCTATCCCCCCTTGCATTTGACTCATATATTCTCTTAGTAAGCCTTTCATCTCCCATTTGTTCAACATGCCCATACCAACTTAGCACCCTTCTTTCCACTCTGGTCGATAACCAACATAGAAAAAAAAAAAAAAATACGGTAGGTGCAGGTGCTGCAGTAGGGACTGTTGAGTCTTTCTGATGCACAGTTAGTACTATACCAACATCAGCCACAGTGGTGGCATGATGGGGCGGTGTTGTGGCGGGAATTTATTGTACTACAGTCAAACTACTAAAAGGCAACCCCATCTGAGCCTTTACAATGACTATTTAATTGAAAATTATGCTAAACTATTGTATGTATGTACTGTACAGTATGTATGAATGAGAAGAGCATAACAAAAAAAGAGAACAGAAAAGAATCATTACCATTGGAGTGATTTTATCCTCAGTTTTCCATGCTTTTCACACTGAAATTTTGTAAATGCAAAGCTTCTCTGATCTAGATATATTTTTTTGCAGACCCAATTTACTAAAGCGCTCTGTCAGAGTATACGCACAGAGCGCTTCAAAAAGAAGAGGAAAAGTGAGGGTTACCAACAACAACTGCCACCACCAAAGAGGTTTCGACTCATGAAGCGCACTGTGGCTGACACTGGCAGTCTTCTTCCTGATGCCGAGTACGAAAAGCATGTGGAAGAGCTGCAGAGAGAATGCAAATCTACATCCCGTAATGAAGAGCACATCTCGGCGATACTAGGTGAAACCTCACCAAACAGGGCTCTCAGGACTCCCTAGTGGAAAATTATCGCCTGTAATAGAGAAATTTTCATGTTTGGGAGATGGATATTATGTAAGTACCTGTATAGTAATTTAGAGCGTAGATTTAATATTATGTAGCGGTGGGTTGACTCTTTGTCAGAGTGAGGGTTGTTGTTGTTGTTGTTGATCCCCAGGCTGTCTGGCCGAGCAGCCCCAAGGTCCCGAGCAAGGCCAAGGCTATAACCGAGTACCCCCACAGAACCCTCCCAGCTTTACCACAAAGAAAGCCCAGGTGAACGAAGCTGCTCCCAGGCGAGGAGCTGAGGAGGGTGTGGAAATACCCGGGACATTGAAGCCCCTCCCAGGGCCCTGTGCCCCACAACAGTTATGAAGAGAAAGCCGAGGGGCAAGGGGAAAATGTGACGCTTTGGCTCCCAGTCTGCCAAACCAGGTTGACAGTAGAGAGGTCAACCCACGGAAGTGACACCATCATGCGAGATCTAGAAATATATAAGTGAAAGAAACAGATAGAGTAAGCTATGGATACGACAGAGAACGCTCAATTCTCATTCTGATAGACCAGCCCATTACCTAGTGAGGGTTGGTGTCCTCTACTTCCGATAGCCTTTTCTATCTTTTTCTCTCCCTACATTTCTACATTTCTTCTGGGGGCAGGGGGCTAAGAATCCCCCTCCCCTTGTAAAATGCACCTACTCACCGAGACGGAGAGAGGGGCGAGGGAGTGCAAAAGTAGTCCCGGACCCTAGGGCTCTGTCTCGAGTCGACCACTCCCAGCTATGGAGTATATGCCCGAGTATGTACATACATACATACATTCCAAATATGAGAAGGTGAATTTATTTGGCATAAGAAGGAATATGAATAGGCTATAGTTACAGAACTTACAGTATATGTGGATCCTGTGTGCATGCTTATAGAAGTACAAATTTTTGTATCTTTGCCATCTTAGTTTTTATTATATGTTTTCAGTTTATAGTCTTACTCTTAACACACACATACTTATCCTCTGCTCTCCAAGTGTAATTTGTGTTGTATGTTGTACAGTAATTGCATTAAACTTTCAAAAGGAGTACTGTACTGGTATTTGCATTCAATTTGTAGAATTGTATGTAAGTATGTAGTAGGGGAGGTGTGATGGAGTGATCTTGCCACTGGGTTGGTAATCCAATGGACCCGTACATACCCTATAGCTGGGGGTGGCCGACTCGAGACAGAGACTGAACAGAAACAACATTTATAGTTCCAATTCTTAGGGTCCGGGACCATTTTGCTTTCCCTCGCCCCTTCCTCTGTCTCTCCTAGTATGCTATTATGATTTGTTTTCCCTACCACTTAACAATGTTTTCAGATAGAAAAGTCAAATCTTAATAGCCTATATAGGTTAGTGGAATAATTATGATGATTAAATAAACTCTGTTGTAGATGCTGCATCTTCTTTCAGTATTTAACTATTTACCTAATATGTACAACATGCTGCATCTTTCAGTATTTAACTATTTACCTAATATGTACAACATGCTGCATCTTCTTTCAGTATTTAACTATTTACCTAATATGTATTTTGTAATACCTGGTAGTAAACTAACAAAAACATTACTGGTAACAACCAGGTCACTTTGGAAATGGAAACACTTCTGAAGAACTCCAAGTCAACATGGAAGGAGCGATTGAATGACATCATCGACACATTTAGCAACAAGGTACCTACTTCTGATGACACAAATGTAAGTAAATGTCTTCCCAGTTATCTTAATTATAATGTAATCCTATTCACTTATAATTGAGTTCAAGTACCATAATCATATAATGCAGTTCCTTTATTCATGGAAACTTTGACTAATGAAATTCTCAACTTTCTGGCTTAAGCTATTTTGTCACTCAAATTTAATATATCTGTGCTGGCTATCTCTGCCCTAATTCTACTGTCTATCCAAAATTCTTTAAATATCTTACCTCTAAAGTGGAACACATTCAATCCACCTCCCTAATATGAAATCTCCCATCTTGGAGAGTACCGTACTCGTATCCCTGACTACCTTGGATATCGGCCCAACATTCTTGACTTATTGCTAACCTCTAATCCTTATTACTCTGTAAATTTTCTCTCTCTGCTGCTCTCCTCTGATCATACATAACCTTATCATTGTTACCGGTACCTGTTCTATCTCTCCAGTGCAGCCATTTGACCCTCCCAGCCGGCGGCGATTGTGGCACTTTGACGCTGCAGGCTGGGAGGTTCTTCGGCAGTATTTCTTTGATTTTACTGGGCATTATTTTTGCTTACATGACTGGGGATCCTTGGAGAGTGCCGAGCTCATTACTGAGGTGATCATCTCAGGCATGGAGGTATACACATTTTCTTTCTCGCAGTCTAATGCAAAAAAATATCTTGGTTTACTCGCACTTGTTCTACTGATATCCACAATAACAAGAAAGCACTCAAACAGTACTGTCACCGTGAAACTCAAGAAACTCGTTCGCTTTATGTTTCTGCCCGGAACCAAGCCAAATACAGTATATACTTTGACATGTCAAAACTTTCATCAACAACAAATATAATGAACTTGCCAACTCTAGCTCTTTTCAAGCTTTCTGGCATCTAGCCAAAAACCTCTCCAATAAATTTACTTCCTCATCTTTCTCTCCACATTTTTGCGTCACTTCAGTATTGTGTTGTGTAGGCTATTGTTCATGGTTTGTTGGGTGAGGTATGTGTGTGTTGGTGTTTGGAGATGTCGGTGGATGTAGATGTGGTTGTAATATTGGGAAGGCATTGGGGAGTTATTAGTGGATGGGGTGCAAGTGAGGAAAAGATATACAGTAGTGAGTATTTTGAATCATTGCTAAATGTAAGAGATGGAAGAGAGGCACTGACTGAAGTAGTGGCTGATAGAGGTAGGTTACCCAGGTGGAAGTGAATGAATGAAAAGATTGAGAAGAATGAGGTTAAAGAAGCAGTGAAAAAAATGAGAATGGGTAAAGCAGAAGGTATGGATAGTATTACTGTGGAGTGTATTAAGAAGGGTGGATATGTGATAATAGATTGGCTGGTGAGAATCTTCAATGTTTGCTTTGTTGTGTCAAGGATATCATTAGACTGGAGGAGTGCATGTATAGTGCCTCTGTACAAGGGGAAGGGTGATCGGCAGGAGTGTTCAAGTTATAGAGGCATTAGTTTATTAGCAGTTGTTCGAAAGGTATATGGCAGGGTGTTGATAAAGAGGGTAATAAAGGGTACAGAGGGTGCAATAGGAGAAGAGCAGTGCGGTTTTAGGAGGGGAAGAGGGTGTGTGGATTATATTTTTGCAGTAAGACAGATATGCGAAAAGCATTTAAAAGAAAATTAAGGAAATAATTTGGGCTTTTATGGATTTGGAAAAAGCGTATGATTGTGTGGATACAGAAGGAATATGGAAGGTGCTAAGAATTTACAAAATTGGAGGACATTTGTTAAGAGTTTTTATGAATAGAGCAGAGCGTGTGTTAGAGGGTTCAGTGATTGGTTTGAGGTAAATGTAGGTCTGCGACAGGGTTGTGTAATTTCGCTGTGGTTGTTTAATGTATATATGGATGGTGTGGTGAGGGAGGTAACAATAATATCTATGGGTAGAGGATTGGGTTTAGTAGGAAAGAATGGTGGTGTTTGGGAGTTAAATCAGTTACTGCTTGCGGATGACACAGCACTGGTGGCGGATTCTGAGGAGAAGCTGCAGCAAGTAGTAAAATAGTTTGGAGTGATATGTGGGAGGAGGAAGCTGAGGGTGAATGTCAATAAAAGTTAAATTAATGATGTGTAGTAGAGATGCTCGTAGGGTGAATCTAAACATACAACTGGATGGGGAAATGCTGGAACAAGTGAAGTGTTTAAGTATCTAGGAGGAGTGATCAGCAGGGATGCAGGTGCGGGAATGGAGGTAAGACGGAGTGTGGGTGAGGGGAGGAAAGTTATTGGAGCAATGGGAAGTATGTGGAAGGTGAGAAATCTTGGAATGAAAGCTAAAAGTGCAATGTATCAAGGGATAGTTGTACCAACAGTGATGTATGGGGCTGAGACATGGGGTCTGAATGTACAAGAGAAAAGAAGGTTGGATGTGATGGAGATGAGCTGTTTGAGGAGTATGTGTGGAGTGACACGTAGACAGATTGAGGAATGAAGAGGTACGTAGGAGAGTGGGACAACAGGAACCCTTATCGGCCAGAGTGGAAAGAAGGGTGCTAAGCTGGTAATGGCATGTTGAACGAATGGGAGATGAAAGGCTTACTAAAAGAATATATGAGTCAAACACAAGGGGAGATTGATTGAGAGGAAGACCCCGGAAAAGGTGGAGAGATGGTGTGAAGAAAGCATTGGAAGATAGAGGGATAAATGAGGATAAGGCAAGAGAAGTGGTGACAAATAGGAATTAATGGAGAATGCTTGTGAATAGAGGAGTGATAACAAGGTCGAAGGGAATGAGGGTCGGGAGCCAGGTGGAATAGATCTTAGTCCGTCAGGCGCCTGGCCCGGGGGGCCAGTGTCCTATTGTGACGAGGCATTTGCCGTGAAGAGGGGTGGGCGAGCATTGTGGTTCCCAGCCGAGTGTGTTGCCTACTGAGGCCGGAACCTCTCCGGGAGATCAGGGATCCTGCTGCAAGGCCCCAAGTCGTGTTCTTGGGTCTTTTGGTCCTCTCCTGGGTGACTTTGTTTTATGTGAATTTTATGTTTTGTGTGCCGTGGTGTCGTCTCTGTGATGTCTGTTCTGTTTTTAGTCTCGAGCTGGCCACCCCCAGTTATGGGGTAGATGCCTGAGTATATAGATAGATAGATTTGTGTTATGTCTTGATGTGGGGGTGGGTGATGTGATAGGGGTGGCATGTTTTTTTTTTTTTTTTTTTTTTTTTTTTTTTTTTTTTTTTTTTTTTTAATGAGCTTTGGACGAACATAATTATTACTTTCACTGTATTCGCTACTTATTTATTTTGTGTTTTAAGGGAGATCTGCATGTTGTGAATGTCATCAAGTTAATTGAAAAGGCAGTTGGATACAAGAAAGGAAAGGGAATTAAGTCCAAGTCAATATTAACTGTTATTGAGTCTGAGAATATTTCAGAAGCTGACATAAATCAGCAATGTGGTTCATCAGAACTGTCTCCACCACATCTGATATTGTTTATGAATGGGAATGAATGTAATCAAGGTTATGTTGTGGGAGATGGTTGTATTATAACCTGCAAGGAAGGACAGGGTACTGTAAACATGTTGATAATGTTGCTAGGCTGTTATTACTGTTTTGATCTAGCTTACCCATGGGTATATTCTCTACTTCTAGGATTCTTACAACAGTTTGTACTCAAAGATCCCTACAACCTAGATAAATCCACTGATTACAAGCATTTTGTTGCTCAGTATGAGAGACTTAGCATACTGTACAGTGAACTTTTACCAATTCAGATGTATGACTATTTTATCTTCCTTAAGTAGAATATTAAATACTATTACAGGCATGCTTAATTAGAATATACAGTATGTTACCCACTTTGTGATTTGAACCCTGGTCAGAATGGTAGGATCCTAAGCCTCTTTCACATAGTTAAACTGGCAAAATGATCTGTTGCAACCATATAAAGTAAAGTCTTGTTTATGTCTAGATCTCATAATACAGCTAAGGATTTCAACCTCTATAGTATGATGGCAACCCTCTATACATATTGAGGAGACCATCATATCATTATAAGTTATGTATGGTTAGGGATATTGCAGCAAACCGCTTGTAGTTGTAGTGTCAGCTTTAGAGACAGCCTAGACTGCAGTTTCATTCTAGTTGCAACAGATCATATCACCAGTTTGAGTCTCTGGTAAATTGGTAATGGTTTGGGATCCTACCATTCCGACCATAAATTAGAGCCCCCAAGTAGATCATTCATGCACACAGTCATTGCTTGCATTGTATGACGCTCCCTGCCTCGTATGAGTTAGCCTAATGTTGCTGGGAAGTTATCTTGGTTATGTTCTTAAAGTACAGGTATGTATGTATTTACTGAGGCACATACCTCACAGCTGGGGGCAGCCAACTCAAGACAGTGCCCTAGGGTTCGGGACCACTTTCGTGCTCCCTCACCCTTTCTCTGTCTCAGTGAGTAGGTGAAGTAGTCTTATATATTTTATGTTTTATTTGCATACTAAGGTTGTTTCGATCTCCATTTTCTTAATGTAACTAATGCCATAAGTAAGTTTCTGATCTGTTCCAGTGTCCTGCTGGTGCAGTAGATAGCATCTTGTGCTGCCATCTGGATGGCCCAGGGTCATGTCCACGTTTGGCGCATTATAGATTTTTGACGCAGAGTTGTTACCATTCCCTTTGACTTTGAGCAAGGGGATGGGTTCACCTAATCGGCCTTATTAGGCTATCCTTTGCTGGTGAGCTAAAGCAACTAGTATATTTTTTATAATTATAACCCCCAGCTATGGGGTATGTGCTCAAGTATATACATACATAATTAGTATTATTTGTATTCTTTTTATTGATTGATTGATTGTTGTTTAATAAGGTTATACAGTATTGTTGTTGTTGTTGTTCCCTAAGCTGCCTGGCCGAACAGCCCCGAGTCCCTGAGAAAGGCCATGGCCACGATCGGGCTTTCCCACAGAGCTCTCATTGAGTGTAGATTGTGTTGTTGGCGTAAGTGGTTGTGTGAAATGCAGTCTTCTATGATGTGTTTAATGGTATGGGGTGCTGTGTTACATCCCGGGCAGGCGTCGACAACGGAGTCATCCAGTCTCTTCTGATAGCTCAGGAGAGCTGGATGGTGTCCGCATCTCAGCCTGGCCAGGTGGACTCTGTCCTCGCGAGGAAGGGAGGATTCGGAAGGATGGATTTCGGGAGGTCGTGCATGCAGCTGCGTGTTGTCTGTGAGTGAGTGGATGGATCGGTGAGAGATATGAGTATGGATGTGCTTCTGGAAGTTGGTTCGGGGTGGGCAGGGAGGGAGAGAGGACAATAATTGTGTGTGATACCGTGTGCTGGGTGTTGTTTTGATATTTCTTGGTGTCTGTGGGTGTGTTGCCATGTAGTTTAGTGGGTGGTCTTGGTTCGTGGAGGCTGCTGCCAGGAATTGAGTGCCTCTCATGTCCAGATGGTCTTTGACTTTGAGGATTTTGGTTTCTTGATGTAGGTGATCTGTGGGTGAAGTAGCTGTGCAGCCTGTAATGATCTTCAGGGCTTTGTTTTGAATAGTCTGTAAGGTTTTATGATGTGTTTCAGCTAGGTTAGAAGCCCAGGCTGGGCTTGCGTATTCCATCACTGATCTTATGTATTGTTTATATACTGTGGTGGTAGTTTCTTTGTTGTGTCCAAATTTTGTGTGAGCAAGTGACCTGAGGGCGTTAAGTCTGGGTGTCAGTTTCTTTTTAATGTTTGTGGTGTGCTGTTTGAATGTCATATGAGTATCATATGTTACTCCTAGGATTTTGGGTGTGTGTATGTGTTAGGGGTGTGTTGTTTATGGTGAGTTGAGGGATGTATTCGTGTTCTCCTGTCCAACTTGTGAGCAGGGTTGCGGTGGATTTGGCTGGGGCTAGATTAAGTCTGTTTGTAGTGCACCAACCATGTAGTGTGTTGAGATAGGGTTGAAGGAGATCTGTTGCTCTTTTTGGGTCATGGTGTGTGCATGTGAGTGTTATGTCATCTGCATAGGAGGCTAAGTTTATTTGGGGCGTATTGGGTGTAGTTATATCGTGCATGTACAGATTGAAGAGTGCGGGCGATAGGACGGATCCTTGTGGGACTCCGTTTGGAAAGTTCCTGATTTTAGATGACTGACCGGCAAAAGATACGTGTGCACATCTGCCTTGTTACAGTATTGTTTAACAAAATTGCTTTAAGTTAGAATTTCTGAAGTAGTAGCTACAATAATCTACAGTGTTAAACTGGAAGTGTTTTTCTTCCAACCTCGTTCACCACCTCACTATGAATTTCAAACATAATTTTAGGCAATCTCTTCTCCATTCTCCTCTAATAACCTTATCACCTGACAGAGAAACACTCAGATAGTATGGTCATGTGAGTTAAATGGAGGAGTACTTAACTAAAATTATGTATGGGTATGCGCTGGAGGGGGAAGTCAGAAAAGGAAGACCTCAAGTTGTGTACAGTAGATTTGAACTGTATATAGTGGTGAGAAAGTTGGAAGCAATCGTTTCGGTTGTGGCCATACTAACTTGAGAAGTGATATTTCCTTTTTTTTTTTGTATCTACAGTAGGTTGGTGTATACACATTTGTCTTTGTCTACAGTTTGATGTACACAGCTCAATTATAATTCTTCTGTTTTATATAGTATTAGTTAATTACCATATTCAGCAATTGAAGTAAAATGATAGTGTACTGCCAATTCTAAGATTATAGGATACAATTGTCATATGTTGTTTATTGATTGTGTTTTTATGGATTGTGTTCTTTCATTTCATAAATTTTATTTTAGTAAGCGTTGTTTCCACATAGTGATTTTGATATTTTGTTTTGACTTTATATTGTCTTTGTCCCAGTTTTGGTTTGACTTTGTCTGCAAGTTTTACACCTTAATTTAAATGATCAAAATACTAAAGTCTTCATCCAGATCTCACTTTTTGGTAGGCTATAGGTGTTAAAACATTTTAGTGTATTCAGTATTTTAGGTTAGCAATTTTACCTATCATTATTGCACAAGTAATTTTATGCATGTTGGAACTTTTTGTTTACCTGTATAATAGTTAATTTGTGATGTAAGTTTGCATAAGTCCACCATTAGCCAAAGAACTGATATTATAAGCCAATTCCTTTCCTTAAACCGTCTTTTTCTTTGCAAAATAATTCAAAATAACCTGTTGGCATTAAAAAAGTACAGTTCATATAATATATTGCTGGGATTGAGTTACTTAAGCAACAAAGTACAGTTCATATAATATATTGCTGGGATTGAGTTACTTAAGCAACAAAGGATTTAAGGGAACCAAAAGGTTTGTGGCTTAATGTCTCTGATCAACTGTATATGCATGTGTACATATAATATAGTTCAGTATACAGCTTAATTAGAATTCTGTTTGTTAATTACCATAATCTATATTTAGAAATTGTCATATGTTGTGTATTGACCCTATTATTATCAAAATACTAGTCTTCCATCCACACTTCTGAAAATTAGGTATTTAATTTAAAATAATATTTCATTATTTTAATATTAGATTCAACTCTTTATGAAGTGGTGATGGGCTGGTCTATCAGAGTGAGAACTGAGCGATCTCTGCCATACCCATAGCTTACTCTGACTGTTCCTTTTACTTATATATTTTTTATATCCCAAGTGACGGCGTCTTTTCTGTGGATTGACCTCCCAATCTACCAAGATTGGAAGCCAAAGCGTCACATTTTTCCTTTGCCCCTCAACTTTCTCTTCATAATTGCTGAGGGGCACAGGGCCCTGGGTGGGGCTTTGGTTTCCCGGGCGTTTCCGCACCCTCCTCAGCTCCCCGCCATGGAGTGGCTTCGGTCACCCAGGCTTTATTGTGGTCCGCAGGCGAGGGTTCTGTGGGGGCGCTCGGCTATGGCCTTGGCCTTGCTCGGGGCCTTGGGGCTGTTCGGCCAGGCAGCTTGGGGAACAACAACAACTCTTTATGAAATACGCTTAATACTAGAAGATATATTTGTATATTAATATACATATACAATTTGTTAATGGTTTGAGAAAAATGTGTTAGTAGGTGTTTATTACAAAACATGTTTCTGTTTAACCCCTTATTGGCGGCGCTCGACTTTAAGTCGTGCACCAATTTGCAGCAAGTTAGGAGCATTATTAAGGCTTTTAAAGGGTTCAAATTGAGTGCAAATGGCCGGGAGTGCAGCGGGCCAGACAGCCGACTCCCAGGGCTTACCGCTGCACACTGACTCACCCTCCCTGTGTTCTCGAGAGGACGGCAGCGTAGCCAGTAGTGAGCATAGCTGGGAAAAATATACCGCTATACGCTAAACTCCCATGTTCGTGGCACCACTGCATTAGAACCACGAGTGCTACGTAGCTCGTTCTGGTCTCATTTTGAAGCTTTTAGCGCCTAGTTTTTTGCTGAATAAATTTCTTTTCATGCAGATACTTGATTGATCATTCAGGAGGGCCTGAATATGCCCAAATGAGAGGGTTAAAGTGTTTAATGCAAAACATTATTATTTATAAACGCCTAGATGCGTTTTAGAAGTGGAACAATCTTATAAACACTTGTTCCTGTTTATAAATAAACACAAAAGAACGTCTGTTTTTAAATAAACTATCTATCTATATCTATCTATTGCCTGACGCCGTGATCCCCGAAGGGGTGGCCACGAACGAACCGCCCCCATGCACCTCTGTCCCCAGTCAGTCGACGCCCCTCCCCCCAACCAGCACCGCCTTCGTTCATGTAGTTCCTCACTCCATCCTTCCACCTCATATTCGGTCTACCTCTCCCCCTCTGTCTCTCCACCTCGCTCTCGTACACCCTCTTAGTCATTCTCTCGCTTTCCATACGTTCCATATGGCCGAACCATCTCAAGTTGTTCCTTTTCACACTTTCCAGCACATCTACCTCCACACCACACCTCCTTCTTACTTCCTCATTAGTCTGTCTATCCCTCCATGTAACTCCGCACGCACTCCTTAAGTAATTCATTTCCACTGCTCTCACTCTTGGTCTGAGTCTCTCAACCAACGTCCATGCTTCGCTTCCGTAAGTCAGTGTCGGGATTACCACACTGTCATGCAAGGACTTCTTCACTTCCATACTGACCACCCTATTTCTTGTTACTGCTTTTAGCGTTCCTACAACCCTCTTCCCCTGTTGTACCCTCTCCCGCACCTCTTCATCCATAGTCCCATCTTTACTCAACACACTGCCCAGATACTTAAAAGAGTTGACGATCTCCATAGCCTGACTGTTCAGCTTCACCTCACACTCTGTGACTTCACCCCTTTCGAAGACCATAACCTTGCTCTTCCCCGTATTTACCTTCAAATTCCGTTTTTCGCACACTGTTCCAAACTCATTTACCAGACCCTGCAACTCCCATTCATTATCACTCATCAGAACTGTATCATCCGCAAACAGCAGTATAGGTAGCTTCCACTCAATTCCCTCCCTTTTCAGCGATACACCAACATCCACTGCTCTTGATAGTATTTCTTTCATAACTCCATCCATATATACAGTAAACAACCACGGGGACATCACACACCCCTGTTTCAAACCAACATTCAGGTCAAAGAACTCGCTCTGCTCACTCTCCACACGTACTGCCGCCTTTGCACCCTCATACATGCTCTTCACTGCTTTCAGCAACTTGCCCTCTACTCCGTATATTCTAAGTACTTTCCACAAACCTTCTCTATCCACTCTGTCATAGGCCTTCTCCAAGTCCATAAAGGCAACATACACCTTTTGTTTCTTCTCCAGATACTTCTCCACATCACAATTCAGGGTAAAAATCTGATCTACACATCCTCTTCCCTTCCTAAAACCTCCCTGCTTGTCGCCTATCCATTTCTCTGTTCTCACTCATAAATAAACCCATCTGTTTAATGTTTTTAATGAAACGTTTTTTTCAAAACGTGTTTATATATAAACTCCTCTATTTTTTAAAATTAGTGTTTTTAGTAACACATTTGTTTTTAACCCTCCTGGCCCGGGCTGTATCTCCAAAGGACAGGGTGGGCTACCCGGGCGATCTGGCCAAAAAACGTCTAGGCTTAGGCTACCGTATTTTTGTGAATTTTAACTGCTAGAAATTTCCCACGCATCTATAAATGTAGTGCGGTTTCCAATCTGTAGATTGGCGTTGAGTAGAGCTCTCTAAGTCAACGGGTTCAGTTGTGATGACGATTTCAGTGGAGAGCATTTTCAGGCGATGTTAGCAATACGACGATCTTTCACTACTGAAACTACGACATACAGACATACAATAACAAACGAGTCTTCTTGTTTTCGGAGGTGCGGTGACGCAACGATCGGCTTTGTTTACATGCGTCGGACGCACGGTGTTCAGACCAAGCTGAATAGGCTTTCAAGCTTAAAATTCCTGAAAGGACACCCGGGCACCTGCCCTTATTTCGTGGTGTCATTTTAAAATGACAACCGGGCAGGAAGGGTTAAAAAACATTTATGTTTATAAATAAACCAATATGTTTTTAAAATTACTATATGTTTTTTGAAACATATCTCATCATCATCATCAATCAGACATATATCTGTTTAACATATCTGTTTATAAATAAACTCGTCTGTTTCTTAAAATTACTGTTTTCAAAAACATGTATGTTATTAACCCGGGAACTGCGGGGAGACTCTTAAGAGTTCCCCCGGCGGACTGCGGGAAGACTCTTAAGAGTAAGGGGGGAAAAAAAATCCATTTAAAACCCCCCCCCCCCAAATTTATTTTTTATTTTTTTGTTTTTATTTTTTTATTTTTTGTTTGCCCCTGGGCCATGCCAAATATCACTCCTCCACCTCCCCTCCTTCCCCACTTTCCTCCCCTCCTTCAGTTATCACCTATTTTCCCTGTTATTCCCTTATTCTGTGGTTTATTTTCGTGCTAACATTAGCGAGTTGGTAGCAGGGCGTTGTCATCATTGTTACCAAGCGTGGGAAAGAGCGAGAGAGAGACTATTGCGGAACAGTGTCTCTCCAGACAAGGGGAGGGGTGGAGGGCAGGGAGGTTGCCTCAGCCATACATTATGTAACTCCCGGCCTGTATCGCCGATTTTGACCATCCAAACACTGTTTCCACTTGTTTTATTGTTGTAACAGGTTAATACCTTTATAATCAACCTATAATAGGCACATATGGATAAGTATTAATGCTATTTATGGTAAAATAACGATGTTAGTGATGGGAACGGCTCAAATACGTCAGCACAGGAGTGTGGTGTCTCATACCCCCCATGCGCACTTTTTAGGTTAATAAACATATCTATTTTTTAAAACGGCTATGTTTTTGATGACACATGTTTTTGTATGAACGCAAATATGTGTTTTACAAGTGTAACAAACAAACGCATTTTAAGTGTTTTATAAAAACATTTTATTTTTACTGTGTAGCACTAGTATTGTATTTTAGCTCTGTGTGCTTATACATATACTTCTTTCTTTGTGGATTTCGTTTTTACTTGTATAATTATATATTTCTAGTAGGTTTAGGCAATATACCTTCACCTGTTTCAGCCCTGTGCGAGTCTCTTCACACTCCAATGGTCTGGTTAAACTGGTGTATTACTACTAGTTCATTCATCCAAAACGGGTTAAATATTAATGTATTATTCGATATTCTACCCCTCCCCCCTTCTCTCTCTCTCTCTCATTTCATTTTGTCATATAGCTGGAATTGTCCAATTTCAAACTCATACGGATTTGAGAGACGAGAGACGCAATATTACCTGTGATCCAATGTGTACAGGTAAGTGAGGCCAGACGAGAACCAGGAGACAATATCACCAACATATAATACAGGTGTGGTAAAGGGTGAAGACAGATTGATTATATTGATATCAAGGGTGATGGTTATTTGTGTACAATTGGTTGTATATGGAGGGTAATATGGTGACAGACAATATATGATATACTGTATTAGAACTTGGTATAAACTATTTTATATTACGGTAAGTAAATATATCCATTGCTTGTGATTTCACAATAATTATCTTAACTAACCACACTGTTTCCCATATGTCTTGGAATATTTACTTATGATCCCTGTAAAGGTTCTCTAGAGTTAATTGGTTTCGTGACCCAACTCTCAACTTAAACAACACCTTGGAGGATCATAAAAGATAATCCCTAAAATAACCAACCATTCCAAACATCCATTAATATCAATACATAACTTGGAGGATCATACAGGATGACAGTCATGTTATAACATACAGTATATACCTCATGTACGAGGATGACTTGATAATTATATTTTACGTCAAAGAACTGAAGTGGCAACAAGGCTAATAAGCAATCATTATTATGTCCATTGGTTCATATTCTTTATGACCTTGTTACAACCGTAACTTATCACGTGAGATCAGTGATCATTAACCCTATCAGTGCAATTAGTATATATATACAATCCTCCCTCGGGTAGCGCGGCTTTGGACAGTGCGGTTTTGGTCTAACGCGGGTACCCCTAGTGTGCCGAGTCAGCATCTAACACGGTTTTATTTATGTAGCGCGCTCTGTGGTCGGCTGGGGGCTCGGCATCTCTCGCCATATCTCGACCGTGACGTCAGAGTCGGTAGACTCGTGACGTCAGACTCGGCTAGGCTCGGCTCGGCTCGGCCTCCCCCACGCTGGGGTAGGCCTAGTCCTATGCCGCGTCTCTCCGTGATAACATAGTGTCCGCCCAAATCGTTTCTGTTCTACCAAGTATCACCGCAACCATGCCCCCACCACTCAAGCGCCGCAAGTTCACTTATGCAGAGAAGCTAGAGGTGGTGAAGAAGGTGGAATCTGGTACCAAGAAGGCACATATTGCCCATACTTATGGGGTGAATGAATCGACAATACGAACAATCTTCAAGAATAGAGACAAGATACGAAAAGTTCTCAAGGGTAACCCAGGCGTAGCGAGTCAACATGCCTTTAAGGTAGCCAACCCTGTTCTCAAGACGACTGAGAAACTTGTTGGTCGTTATATTGATCGCCAAAGCAGGAGGGGGGTCCCTCTTGATGGAAAAGCTATTCGTCAGAAGGCCAAAAAACTTTATCTAGAAGTTGCTGTCAAGTTGAGCGTGCCTAACCCGCCATCATTTCAAGCGTCACACGGATGGCTCTGGTCTTTTCTTAAATCGGCAGAAGGTTAAGAATGTGCGAATAACTGGAGAAGCCGCAAGTGCCAATGTTGCAGCTGCCCGAGAATTTCCTGCCTACCTACGCCAGATTATAGAAGAGGGTGGATATTCAGCTGACCAGATTTTCAACGCCGATGAGACAGGCTTTTTTTGGAAAAAAATGCCCAAATGCACCTACATCCACAGGAAGCAGAAGAGCGCCAAGGGTTTCAAAGGGGCAAAGGATAGGGTAACATTGCTCTTGATGTGCAATGCTTCAGGGTCTTGCAAGATGAAGCCCCTAGTCATCCACCGAGCTAAGAAACCTCGCCCCTACAGGAACTTAGACATGTCACGTCCAACAAGAAAGCCTGGATGTCAGCTGCCCTCAGTCTTGAGTGGTTTGATAAATATCTTGTACCTGAACTTGAACAGTTTTGTCTGAGGAAAAATCTAGCTTTTAAGATCCTGTTCTTGCTGGACAACGCACCTGGTCATTTGCCCCTGCTAGTTGACAGACACCCTTCAATAAAGGTGATGTTATGCCACCCAACACAACCTCTCTTCTACAGCCATTAGATCAGGAGATCATCGCCTGTCTTAAAGCTGCCTATGCCACGAAGACCTTCTTAATGTTGGATTCTGCAACCGACACAAATGAAGAAATTGATCAGATGTCCGACCTGGATTCTGATCCTGATGACCCCAATGCCGCCCCACAACAAGCCCAAGATCCAGCCCCTGACCAAGCCCCTGAACAAGCCCAAGATCCAGCCCCTGAACAAGCCCCTGCACAAGCCCAAGATCCCCCTGAAAATCCAGCCACCCTTACAGTCTTCCAATTTTGGAAGCAATTCCACATAAAAATGGGAATTGACTTCATTGTCGAGAGTTGGAACTCAATCAACCAGCCCACTATCCACCACGCATGGAGGAATATTTTGGAGGGGTTACCTGGCCACAAGCTAGACCTGCCAGGTGAGCGTCAGAGGGTAGAAGCTGCGGTTGAACAGGCAGTGGCAGCAGCTCGTAACGTGGCAGGCCTACAAGATATCAACGAGGAAGACGTCCGTGAGATGATTGTTCCACCTGAGCAGGATCCCGAGGACTTACTGCAGGAATTGGATGAGGAACTAGCGGATGAAGAAGCGCCTGCCGAAGATGGAATTAACGATGGAGACCCTATCACCAGTGACTTACGTGAGATCGTCGAGTTGGCTGATCGCTTGGTTGACCGTATCCAGAATAAGGATCCAAATAGGGATAGGGCTCGAGCAACGTCTATGCAACTCTCAACTCTGCTGAGACTACTCCGAGATGTTTACTGAGAGGGTCAATGCTCGCCAACAGAGAAGGATCACAGAGTTTTTCTGTGACCGCCAGGAACAGCAGGAACGGCAGCAGGGTGACGATTCGGAGGAGGAAGAACGCCAGCTGGGTGACGATTCGGACTCCCTCCCTTCTGACGTTGACATTGACGACAACATGTCATTGTTCTCAGGGTTCGGCGATGACGACCAGAACCTTGGAAGGCCTTCAACCTCCTCTCAGTGACGCCCATCTTGGTGTCGTGGGGGAGGGGAGGGGGCAGGCGGGCGGGCGGGAGAGAGAGGGAGGCGACGCACCACATCCACAGCACCACTCGACAAGGTAATGAACAGTAACTTACCTGTGTGTCTCATTTCATAGATATGATCTGTAAAATAGGGTTAGGTTGTCTGTTACTAATGTTTGATCCATATTTGGTAAGGTTATTGGGTGGTAAATGGTAAAAAAGGTGACTTTGGGGAAGTCGTCAGAACCAATAGAATTAATCCCATAAGTTCTTTGCTTTGTGTAGCGCGTTTGCGTAGCGCGGCGCGGTCCCAGTACGATATACCCGCGCTACCCGAGGGAGGAGTGTATAATATATATATATATATATATAGTAGTTGATTAAAGCGTCGGCTATCGTCCTGACGGTTGGCGGTTCGAACCCCACTGAGAGATTAGAAACATATATATATATATATATATAGGCCTATATATATATATATATATATATATATATATATATATATATATATATATATATATATATATATAGTTTTATTTTGGTTATGAGATCATTAATGGCTAATTATATAATAATGTAACTTTGGTGTGTGTGTGTTACTCAGTTACTTGTTCGTCAAGGGGAATCCACGCAATGCGAGCTAAGCTCATTATTATCGCGCCTCCTTAACTGGGAATGTATTGCGTGAAATGCATGTTAAGTGTTTTATGTACTGTTGGAATGGCTGTGGATGTGTGTGTAGTCTGTATTTTAGCCAATTGGCGACATCGGAAACGAAGGCTTCGGGTGGATCTGTATGGTACCATTCTCACTATAGACGGTACCGTCTCGCCCGAAGGCTTAGGTAGCCATCAGCTTAGGTGAACCATATGATACCCATCTCGCCTTGTACCATTTTTGCCAACCCCAGATGGGACGTCACAACGTCGTCCACTTATTCCAGGTACCTATTTACAGCTAGGTGAACTGAGGCTAACACATGAAAGGAGACAAGCCCAATTTGTCTCCGCCCGGCCGGGATTGAACCCCCGACCCCTCGTGTGTGAGACGAGAGCTCTACCTACTAGGCTACGGGCTGTGTGTGTGTGTGTGTGTGTGTGTGTGTGTGTGTGTGTGTGCGTGCGTGCGTGCGTGCGTGCGTGCGTGCACGCGCCCTCACTCAAGAGTCACTACCTACCTTTTGCCTATCTTGTACTGTTAGTATTTGTGTGTGTTTTCAATATATATATTTTTTTATAATAAAGTAGATGTGCCATTTGCCCAAAATCAAAACGGCATACCCAACTCTGCAATGGGTTACCATCATCACTACTAATACCATCATCAAACACAATCATCACTACTACTGCCATCATCACTAGAACTGCCACAATCATCACATGATTGTCATGACTGTCATCATCACCATGATTATGATCATCACTACTACAATTACAATCATCACTACTACTCTCACCATCATCACTACTACTGTCACCATTGTCACTACCATCTTAATCATTGATACTACAACTATCAACCATCATTACTACTATGATCACCACCATCTTACAATCATCATTACTACTGTCACCATCATCACTACTACTGCCATCATCACCATTACTATGATCTTCACCATCACAACTATTGTCATCATCACTACAACTTTCACCATCATCACTACTACTCACTATCATCACTAATACTCACACCATCATCACTACGACTATTATCATTACTTTTCACCATCATCACTACTATTATGACCATTATCACTACTACTGTACTAGTACTGTCACCATCATATTTACTACTGTCACCATCATATCTACTACTGTCATCATCATCACTACTGTCATCATCAATACAACTACAACCATCATCACTACTATCACCATCAATCCCACTATTACTACCATCACTTCTAATGCCAACTAAACTAACTTAACCTAGCAAATACGTAGCGAGATGTTTTCGCCCCCAGAACGAATGGCGAATGGCGTTCTTAGCCCCTTCGGGGCTCACACACTAAGAACGATATCATTCCTGGGGGTGGGGGGGGGGGGTGAACCATATTTCGGACCTAAAATCACAACTATTGCATACATTAAAAACATCTTTTTTGACTGACCGTCGCATTCACGCACCGAATGTTCGTAAGAAGTTTGTGTGAAAATCCGTCGAACGGTCTAGGAGGAGTTTTCGGAAAGACAGACATACGTCTCCCTATTATCATCACATCTGAGACATGTGTATGATGTGTGGCTTTCTGAATAGGTACAGAGTGGGCGGTGGGGGTCCTGAAGGGGGGAGGGGGGGGGCAAAACCATTTTTAGGACCCAAGATCATAACTATTGCACAAATTCAAAAAATCTTTTCTTAATTACCGTCTAATTCACGCACCGAAGGTTCGTGTGAAGTTTGGTGAAAATCCGTCAAACGGTCTAGGAGGAGTTCTCGGACAGACAGACATTTCGGTTAGCATGTACCACTATACGGGGGGCGATACCACTCTGCTTACGCAGAGTTGATAATATACATTTTTGTGTCCTCCAATCTGTTCGTAGGTTGTCTCCTTCATCAATGTTCTCTTCCATAATTGTATTCATTTATCTCACCTTAATTGATGATTTTCTTAAGTTAGGGTTTAATTTTACATTTTTGTTATTTTTTTTCTATGTGATTGAGGGAGTCAAAAGGCAGAATTGCCCAAAGCGAGTGCCTCCCCCATAGTTGAAAGAGTGACAGGACCAAAATCAAGGGATGATCGAGCCAAAATGCCTGGACACACCGAGTTTGAAGCAATTTAAGTCATAGGAAGAGGGAAAGACTGATTCTGGGAGAGAGTTCCAGAGCTCGGCTGTTGAGTAGAAGAAAGTTTGAGAGTAACGTTTCACTCTTGGGTTAGAGAGTTGCACAGAGTAGGGGTGGGATTGAGTTGCAAGACGGGTACCACGTCCCCTACGTAAAGGAAGTGGTATGCACTGGGAAAGATCTGAGGAACACTGATTATTATAGTAGCGAGAGAGATGCAACATTGCGGCGGAGAGAGAGAGTTGGTGAGTGGACGGGAGTTAATGATACGAAAGGCCTTCCTTTCAACTTTGTCTAGGCGAGCGGTGTGAGAGGAACCTCCCCACAACAACAATACTCAATACAAGGATGCACTATGCCCCTGTATTTGCCAGAGTGTTCCTTTCACGCTGGCTTAGAGTAGTTTCCATATACCTTTCCCCCTCGATCCCGATCGATGTTCCATAATTAAACAGGATCCTTTCTCTATTACCTCCACCTTTCCTCCTTTTAGGGGATTTTAATTGCAGGCATTCCCTGTGGGGTGACTCTACCGTTAATACACAAGGTCGTTCCCTTGAGGCTCTGATTCGTACGCACGATTTATTTCTTTTAAACACTGGTTCCTCTACGCATTTTGATAGCGGCACCCGTACCTTCTCATGTATTGACTTGTCTTTGTGTTCCCCTACACTATCCTTGGATTTTACTTGGAAGGTCTTTAATGATTACTGTGCGACTGACCACTTCCCGATTGTCCTCTCCCCTACGTCTTACTCCCCAGTGCCGCGCCCTCCCCGTTGGTGTTTCGATCGTGCCGACTGGACATCTTTCGCTGATCTCGCCGTTCCGCCTACTCCGACCCCTGCTTTCCCGGACCCTGATGCCATGCTTACCAGTTTCCTGATGTTTGTGCTCCATGCTGCCTATACTTGTATTCCACGCACCACTCGGAGTATGTCTTCTAAGTGTGTACCGTGGTGGACTGCTCAGTGCACTTCGGCTTTACGCAATAAAAGAGCCAAGTGGAAGAGTTTCCGTCGGAAAAAAGGCTCTCCATATGAGCGGGATGCGTATACTCTTTTCAAACAGGCTAATGCCGTCTTCCGTCGTACAATCCGCTCTGCAAAAAAATCTAGCTGGATGTCGTATGCCTCTACTATCAACGCAGATACACCTGTTCCGCAAGTCTGGGCTCGCGTCAGGAAGATTGCAGGGAAACATGCGCCTACGCCGGCCCCAGTTCTCCATACCAACACTGGCATTGTGGGCGACCCGTCTCTGGTGGCCAATATGTTGGGACAACATTTCAGTGATGTTAGCACTGGCTCCCATCTCCCGCCCAACTTCCAGATGCATAAACGCCGTTCTGAACTTAGCGACTTGACTTCGCCTTATCATCTGATCAGTTTTTCAATGCCCCCTTCTCCCAGGCTGAGCTTGAGTCTAGCCTGGGAGCCTGTAAGGATACATGTGAAGGCCCTGACGGTGTCCATTACTTGATGCTGAAGCGCTCATCTCCACCTGCGCTTGGCTTTCTCTTATCCATTTACAACCGTCTGTGGTCCACAGGCTTTTTTCCGGCTGAGTGGAGACATGCCATCCTTCTCCCATTCCTTAAGCCGGGTAGGTCGGGCCATGCACCAGCAGATTACCATCCCATTGCCCTGGTCAGTTGTGTAGGCAAATTATTAGAACGCATGGTTCACTCCCGCTTAATGTGGCTCCTGGAATCAAGAGGCATCCTGTCACCTTTTCAATATGGCTTTCGCAAGGGCCGTAGTACTTTGGACCCATTATTGAGATTGGCGACTTCTATCCGCGACGCCTTTTCGGACGCTAAGTCAGTTTTAGCTGTATTCTTCGATCTTGAAAAAGCATATGATACTGCCTGGAAATACAACATCCTTCATACCCTTTTACGTTCTGGTGTGTCTGGCAACATGGCGGTATTCTTGAAGAACTTTCTCCGTGATCGTACTTTCCGGGTCAAGCTTCAGAATACATTCTCACGAACATACCCCCAACACGACGGTGTCCCACAGGGTTGTGTTCTTAGTACCATCCTTTTTATCCTAGCTATTAATGGTATTATTTCTTCTCTCCCTCTTGGTGTCCGTGCTTCTTTGTATGTGGACGACTTCGCTATTTACGCTGTGGGTTTGGATATTGCTGCCCTACAAAATCTCATGCAGAAGGCCATCGATGCAGCTGCGCAGTGGGCTACGGCCCATGGTTTTCGGTTTTCGCCCTCGAAATCTTGTGCCGTCATCTTCACAAAACGCCATACAGTCCCGCATCCTGTTCTTACGTTGTATAACCGCCCTCTGCCTTACAGGTCCTCAGCTCCATTCTTAGGTCTCATTTTCGATACTCGGTTGACATGATACCCGCACATTACTTCGTTACTGACCTCCACCACCCGACGGCTTCAACTCTTACAAACCCTTAGCCACTTGTCTTGGGGTGCGGACCGGACGACTCTTCTGCGCCTCCATACAACGCTTATTCTCTCCAAGATCGATTATGGCTGCCAGGTATATGCCTCCGCTGCACGTACAAACCTTAAGCGCCTAGACTCCCTTCACCATCACGGTCTGCGCTTGTCGCTAGGGGCTTTTCGCTCTACTCCGGTTATTAGCCTTTATGCTGAATCAGGTGTCCCACCGCTATCATCCAGGCGGGATAAACTGACCCTTCGATGTCGTCTTCGCCTTCTGCAACACAGTTCGGCTGGTTTTCCTTCCACGGCTTCCGGCTTAGGTTAGGTTAGGTTAGGTTAGGTTAGGTTAGGTTAGGTTAGGTTAGGTTTCCGGCTTAGCCCCATCAGTGTCTGCTACTTCGTTCCCCGGTCGGGTCTCTGCTTTACTAGCCTCCTTCTCTTTTCCCATTCCATGGGTGCTACCCCTCCGACAGTCAGAGTTCGTACAGCTGCCCTCCCCCCCTCTAAGGCCTCTTCAACCCCACAGTTGCTTTATGCTCAGTTTGCGGAACATATGCTACACCACTCTTCAGCCGTTCCAGTGTACACTGATGGTTCCAAGACCTCCGCCGGTACAGGGTTTGCGGTTGTGTTCCCGGACCGGACCTTCCAACGTCACATCCAATCATGTGCTAGTGTCTTTACGGCCGAGTTATTTGCTATTTTATTTGCCCTACGTACTATTTTTTGTTCACACATGCATACCTTTTGTAATTTTTAGTGACTCCCTTAGTGCTCTTCAGAGTATTCAGTCTCTTCCCGCTGTTAACCCCTTAGTGCTGGCGATTCAGGAATGGTTGTTCCGCATCGCTACTAAATTGAAGTCCCTGTCTTTCTGTTGGGTCCCGAGTCATGTTGGAGTGCCTGGCAATGAGCGGGTTGATTTTTTCGCCCGCTCTGCTATTACCTCTCACCGACTCGTGCCACGGCGTATTCCTGCATCTGATTACTTCCCGCGTGTTACTCAATTACTACGTCAGCGCTGGCAGGACGAATGGACCTCCATGAGGGTGTCTGATGTCAAACTGCGTTCTGTCAAACCTTCTGTCCTACCTTGGAAGTCTTCCTCTCATCGCAATCGTCGATGGGAGATCGCTCTAGCCCGTCTTCGGCTCGACCACACCAGGCTCACGCATGGTCATTTGATGTCCTGTGATGTCCCCACGCTCTGTCCTTGCTGCCATATTCCAGTGTCTGTCCAGCATCTGATCGACTGTCCGCGTTTCTCCGATGCCCGACGGCGGGCATTCCCCTTCATATCCTCCCTTAATCGCCCCCTTGTCTTAGCCGATATGCTTGGAGAGTCCCCACTTTCTCCCTCCCACATCTTATGCGGTTTCTCCTCCACACCCGTCTCCTTCAGCTTCTTTAATTAGTGTCTTCTTCTACTCTACTCCGTATTGCGCCCAGCCCCACAACAACTCCGATGTGTTTTTTTCCACAAAGTTTCTTTTGGTGCCACATAGTCTTTTTAGGCTTGGTGCGAATCCCTATTTTAATAATAATAATATGCCCCTGTACAGAGCAAGAAGCTGGGCTTGGGAAAAGAACCCCCTAAGGCGGTTGAGCACACCCAGCTTCTGGGAGGCTGCCTTAGCAAGACTGGTAATATGGTCCTTCCAAATGAGAGCAGAAGAAAAAGAGACACAAAGAATATTGAGAGAAGATGAAGGGTTGATTTTTGTATTGTTGAAGAACAAGGGATAGCCCGCTGGGAGATCCTGATGGGTAGATAGATGGATAAATTGGGTTTTGGAAGCATTAAAGTTAACAAGGTTTTCTCCATCCAGCTCTCCTGAGCTATCATAAGAGTCTGGATGACTCTGTTGTCGATGCCTGCCCGGGATGTAACACGGCACCCCATACCATTAAACACATCATAGAAGACTGCATTTCACACAACCACTTACGCCAACAACACAATCTACACTCAATGAGAGCTCTGTGGGAAAGCCTGATCGTGGCCATGGCCTTTCTCAGGGACTCGGGGCTGTTCGGCCAGGCAGCTTATGGAACAACAACAACAACAACAACAAGGTTTTCTCTGCCCCAATTGGAGATAGTATTTAGATCAGAATTTAAGAGTTCTATGTGTAACATATCCTTATAAAAATGTGATGATCGTGATTTTGATCATATTTATTGTTCTCATTTGTTGTTATTATATAGCACGGTATGTTAATTAAGTTTAATAACTCGTATGTTACATAAACTGATTACAACTATGCGTATTATGTGTTGTTCCAGGTAAGTTGATCTACAAGTACAAGTCTGGTGGAGTGTTGTGGACTGAGGACTTGTGAGTACATAATTATATTTATTGATGTTTTCATTGTGAGGGAGTTTGTTTATGTCATCTTAATAGTTATTACATTACGATGTTCTACTTATAAGAATCGAGTGAATGTTCGAGTAGATTAACATCAGATATAATTTATATACACATTATATAAATTAGAGAGCAATATCTCCTGCAAAGCCTTTTTTATAACTTATATAATTGTGAACTAGTAAATGGTCATGATAGTTCTTTGTATAATAATTATAATTGCTATTTAAGTTTAGCTACGAGAATAAAAGCTTAACAACCAGTGAACTGTTATTGACAGTGTGGTTAGTTAGTACTATACTTTACAGTTATACAAACTACAGCATAGTGTAGTACATAGTAATATATCAACAGTGACCTGCACATTCCAACCTGTAATTCCAATTGTTTGGTTCATTATTTAGTAAGGAGGGTGGTGAGGCTCTCAAGGAACAGGGTGGGGAAGAACACTACAACGGAGAGATAGGTAGGAAGTAGTTTCTGCTGCTCGCATTCCTTTGTATTGAATTACTCGATAAAAGAACTGACAGAGGAGTAATTTGGTCTCAAGTTTTTTGTAGCTATAGATAAATTAAAAATACAGTTCATTGTCGTCATCGAATGAGAGAGAGAGAGAGAGAGCAAGTGGTGATGTCTGGTGCATGTTGTGAAGACGAGGACACAAACATTGGTACCCTGTAGCTGTAGGCATCATTAAACTTTTATTTACTTCACCTCTAACAATGGAAGCAATAACCAGGATATATTATTTGGAAGCTACCTGTAAGAGACGCTGTATTACCTATTATTGGTGGAGTTTAACAGATAGTATTGTTAGTAAATGTAACGTTAGTATTAATATTCAGTATCCTGATATGTGAACAAGGTTTGGTGTTCTTGTTCTATATTTATCCAGCAACAATAGACTCAAGCAAGTGTAATTATAAAACACAGCTAACAATTTAATGAATTATCAGTATTAATTCTGTTGTTGGCCTATCTGTTAAACACCAGCCTCACAATTTACTTTTTCATCATTACCATGTACCTGTACATTACTTTCAATAAGAGTGTGGAATAATTTATTGGTGCGTTGTATGTGTCATTACCAGGTATTAACACCAGAGAGATGTGGCCCTGTAGGCTGGTGGAGGCTTTTTACATATGACTACTCTGGGGGTGAATTAGTTTTCTTGACATACTCTTTCTACTATTATCTAACTCTACCCATCTCTATGTTGTCTACTTGTCGTGAACATTAGTTTCCTTGGCATCATCTCTCTATTGTTATCTCCCTGGATCCATATTGCCTCTCAGTGTTGTCTGCCTGCTTAGTAATTTTGGGATCCCAGATACTGCCGTCCTTATTGTTATACTTCCTGCCTCCCAGTATATGCATTGTGGTTCAAGCGATGGATCCTATAAGTTGCAGCCCCCCAATGTTTTTCTGTTCAGTTACAACTGTGTATCTCCTTTACCGTACCTTGTGACACCCTCCCTACTCCTGTCTGTTCACAAAACTATTAAGGTATAGATACACGAGAGGAATGATACGATTTGTGTTTATCTACGCTGCCCTGTCCCCAGCCAACACATCCCTACACCGTGCTGAAATATTTGCTTCCTAATGACCTATAAATACCTACTTTGTCTCTGTGTTACCATGTTGACCTTTGCTGTCCTGTCATCTCTCACTTCCCTCCCCCTTTCTTACTTTCCTTACCTCTCTCTTATCTGTAATTTCTCTCTCTGCTCTCTCATTCCCCTCTCTCTCCTCTCTCATTTCCTCTCCTTTCTCTCTCCTCCCTCATATCCTCCCCACTCTCTCACTTTCTTCTTCCCTTGGGCTCTCTCACTTCCATCTCCCCTCTCTCACTGTTCTGTTCCTCCTCTCTCATTCACCTATTACCCTCCAGTCTGCCCGAGGTCCATAATGAAGTTATGTTAAAGGAAGTTAGTGTGGTGGAGGCAACACTTTCCTCTTATTATGACCACTCTCCTGCAATTTTCCCTTGGCATATTCTGACCATTTGGCTTCCCTTTTTTTCTCTTTTCTCCCTTTTTCATGTATTAATATCCTAATATAGTATGTCCCCTTTACTTTGCCTTATAGTCGTCATTTGCCTTCGTCTTTTGTTTCCATTTTTCATTGTTTCGTCGTTTCCATTTCCTCACGACCTAATTTTTTTTTGGCATACACTGTAAGGGAAATGTCAAAATATATGATAAATCAAGAGAAAAATTATTAAGATGATCACGTGGTAGAATGTTTTACTTGTTCACTTGCAAGAACGGGTACGAAGTAGTGAATAATAAGATGTATTATATGAAATATTTGATAGCACCAGCTGTAGTGAGCGACGCAATCAATAAAATGAAGGACGGTAAAGCTCCAGGTTGCTCCGACATTGTCGCTGAGATGATAAAAACCTCAGGGGAGATTGGTGTAAACTTAGTCACTGAGTTGATAAACACCATTATTAAAGATGAGAAAATCCCAGAGGATTGGCTCAAAAGTGTAACAGTAAATACAATATATACAAAGGAAAAGGGGATGCGCTAGATAGAGGAAATTATAGGGGTCTGAAATTACTTGACCAAATCATGAAGGTCTGTGAGAGAGAGAGTCCTTGAGGGTTTGATCAGGCAAAGCATCTCTATTGATGATATGCAGTTTGGTTTTATGCCAGGACATGGCACAACCGATGCTATCTTCATAGTCAGGCAGATACAGGAAAGATACTTACTAAAAGGCAGGGATCTTTACTTTGTGTTTGTAGACCTGGAGAAGGCCTTTGATAGGGTGCCTAGAGATGTTGTGCAGTGGGCTATGAGGAAACTTGGTGTGGAAGAGTGGCTGGTGCGTGTGATAATGAAGATGTATGAGGATTCGCTAGTGCTGTGAGGGTGAAGGGTGTACTGAGTGATGAGTTCGCAGTCCGTGTTGGAGTCCATCAGGGTTCAGTGTTAAGCCCCCTCCTCTTTATTATTGTCTTGGAGGCGCTGTCTAGAGTTTTTAAAGGCGGACTCCCGTTGGAACTGTTTTATGCAGACGATTTAGTCCTAATAGCTGACAGTATGCAGGATGCTGAGGCCAAATTCAGAGATAGGAGAGAGGGCATGGCGAGCAAGGGTTTAAGAGTCAATATTAACAAAACCAAGGTTATGCATTGTAGATTGAGACGAGGCAATGTGGAAAAGAGCGGTGCATACCCATGTGCAGTGTGTGGAAAGGGAGTGGGCGTTAACTCAATTCAATGTAGCATCTGTCGATGTTGGGTACACCATGGGAGTAAGCGCTGTAGTAGAATAAAGGGGCCCCTGCCGAAGGATAAGTCAGAAATAGAGAAATTTGAGTGCGTAGTGTGCAAGGCGAGCTTGTGTTAAGTGATGATCCTGTGGCTGTGAATTTTGGAAATGAGTCTTTGGAGCTGGTGAACAAGTTTTGTTACCTAGGAGATACCATCTCTGCCGGTGGTGGGGCCGAGGCTGCCACTGTTGCTAGAATTAGGTGTGATTGGGGGAAGTTCAGAGAATTGATACCAATCCTGACCATGAAGGGAAAGGTGTATGCCTCATGTGTTAGAAGTGCAATGACGTATGCCCCAGAAACATGGGCCGTTAAAGTAGAGGATGTCAACAGAATGGAGCGTAATGAGATGAGAATGGAGAGATGGATGTGTGGGGCCAGGCTACAGGATAGAATAACAAATGTTGAGCTGAGGAGACGTTTAGGTATAAAGAGTATTAGCGAGGTGATGCGTACAAGTAGACTGGGAGAGAATGGATGTGGAGAGAATGGATGAACAAAATTGGGTGAAAAAATGCAGGTCTGATTGTGGAGGGAGCTGCACCAAGGGGTGGACCGAGGAAGACCTGGGATCGGACTATACGCGCCGATCTCAAATCCAAGAACTTGACAAGTAAAGCAGCCCTTAACATGGTTGCCTGGAACGCCGCCATTAGGACAAGAGACTGAAACTGCAGTTATGTGTGGACACTCAGTCTTAAAATTTTATGTATGTATGTATGTAAATAATAAATAAGAACAATATTTGATATATACATGATTTGTGAAGGTAGGCATTAATATAAGGGAAGAAGTGGTCAGTATGAGTGAAGGATATACGGTACATAATACAAGGTAAGAAGAACTAGGAGAGGAACACTAGAGATGAAAGGTTTAATGTGGGTCTCTTGGTGACGTGACCCAGTACAGAGAGAGAGAGAGAGTTATACAGAGTTACACAGATACATAGACCTTGTGTTACCTACTACCTTGTCTGGCATTAATACTACTACATACAGGGACAATTAATAGTAAAAGAATAGGACAGCAGATAGATATATATATATATATTGTCACAATGACCAGGGTCTTTTAGGAGTAGCTAGACTCGAGTGGCGCCAGATTTTCTGAAAGCAGCTGTGCAAAGTCTATTAGAAAGACCTGGTATTGTGAGTTTCACTCCGATACCCTTCCAATTGCACATGACTAGTTTTGCCGTGCCTCTAAGCATTTTTGTCTCAATAAACATTTGTGTGGAATGAGCCAATAGAGTGTTATTAGTTTTGTATATGAAGTTGTTCTTTAGTGGCAACGTTGTACTTTGCAAGCTAGAAGCGGGCAGGTGAGGCAGGAATGTACAAAGGAAATCAAGCAACAACAGATCTAGTGACCCTTCTAGGCTAAATGTTGCTCTTGCGTCGGGAGAGGGAGGGGGGCGATCGTGCCAGCACCACGAGTTTCATTTAATTATGTGACCATTGCAAGTTTAGTTGTGTTGCAATATCAAGATATACTTTATTTTATCTGCCACGGTGTTTTAGCCAATATGTTAACAGGAATACGTTAGTATAAGTTATTCTTATGAAGTGTCTTAGTGTTATCATATCGTGTGGTGATATATTGCAACCCCTTCGTTTGAGGCTGGCTTCCGCTAGCTACGTCAGGGCCAGGCCTCATCATTCTCTCGTTGGCGGCCAGACTAGATAGTTGGTGTCCTCTCTCTCTCTTGTGACCCATCAGTCTGCCCCTTTTGTTTGTCCTTGATTGCATCATAGTAACGTAACGTAATTAACAGAGAATCCTAGACATTCATTTCTTCTTTTAAATATTCTTTCCTCTGATCAGCATTTATTATATTTCCCTTTGTTTTATATATTCTGTATATTCTGTATATTCGGTGGCTGACTTCGGAATCCGTGATAGGGAAGAGCTGGGAGGCTTGCCGGGGTCCTTACTAATAAGCACTGTTAATCCCATATATATACAGTATATATACTGTATTTATATATATAGAGAGAGAAAGAGTGGGGGGGGAGCGAGAGAGCGTTTTATAGTTAATCGGAACGTCTAAAAGCTTTCCAAGAAGAGGGTGATATAATTAGATTTAGAAGGGAAAGAAAATAGAGAGCGGCTTAAGAGAAAAGGGGGATTAGCTTAGCCTTAGGAGATCATAAATATTCTATTAGCATTTGTAAACAGGATTATGGAAGTGTCTTTTTTTAAGGCATAAATATAGACTAGTTGATAAATAAGAGAGCAGGAACAGTAGAAGAGATAACGGATGGAGAAGTAGATGGAGAACTAATATGAACATATAAAGTGTGAAGAAAACTGTCAAATTAAAGAAGAATAAGAAGAAAGAGAGAGCGACATGGACGATGTGTACACTCGTATAGTGAGCTAAAAAATACTTTAATTCAAATTGGATTAATTCAACTAGTGTTATAATTTGCATAGGCTTAGAAAAGGTAGATACAATACATAGAATAAGAAGATCATCATAACACCAGAGAGAAGCAAATTAATATACAATAACTCGGATGTAAGATCGAAATTGTAATTGCATAAAACATATTCCAATAGAGATTTAGTTATAAAAATAGTGTAGTGTAATGAATATCTCCTAATAATCAAAGTAGCCTTTTAGTATTAAAGTGATCTCCCCCACACTGCCATTATGTGGAGGGTAAGGCAAGAGGACTTTATCTTGTAGTATTTATTATGACTGCAACATCGGATAATGGGTTTTGCTGGATTCACGACCACGGCTGCCGGATTTAATTTGACTAAGTTTAATGGACCGACATTTTTTTGACATGTTTTTGACAGCGAAAGGAAGCTGTTTTGTGTGTTGGTGACGAATAAACTAAGATACAAGTGGAGTAGTTGTAAAGAAGAGATGAAAGAGCAGAAACATGAAGTAGATTCAATGGACATTCAATATACATTTATTCAAATGTGTGTTTAGAGCTATAAAATAGTGAATTTGGAGGGTTGTATATATATATATATATATATATATAATAGGTAAGGTAAATTGGAGGAATGGGGAAACAGTATGGGGGAATATATACTGAGAGCCTGTACGTTCAACCGTACATACAACGGTGAAGCCCGTGAGTTCTCGTTCCAGTCTAGGGAGTGAGACATGTGAAGCACGTTGAGATGCAACCAGCCCCCGCTATCTTGCCTTTGCAGGATGCACAGGACCCGGTTGCCCACCCACGGTTGGAAGCAGCCCCATCTCTGAAACTGCCTCACCCCTCCTAGACTCGGACCCTCACTCAGAATGCCACCTATTGAGCAATGAACTCACTAGGCATTGTCCTCCTGTAGCCTATTTTAAATATGGGAATATTCATACAGTGCTATTTAATCAGGGCATAATGAAGGTATTTTATTGAAATTTTGGTGGGATTTGTGGTAATGCACTGATACTAGGTACAACACAAATTCCATCCCAATAATATCTTCCCACTGATACATCGGGATTCGAACCCGGGACCTTTGAATTACCAGTCCAGTGGCATGACCACTCCACCACACCTCCCCTAAAAACATGAAGCATCGATCATAATTATTATGAGGTGATGGATGGATGATGTTTGTCAAATGGGTTTTAGACTCCCTCCCAATGTTCCAATAGGTCCTCCCTCTATCCATCACGTCTATATTGCTGCCGTTATTATCGTGTATGGCATCTAAAGTACCTGTACTCTATATAAACCTTACTTTAAGGATACAATACTCACACACACACACACACACACACACACACACACACACACACACACACACACACACACACACACACACACACACACACACACACACACACACACACACACACACACACACAGGTACTCTCTCTCTCTCTGTAAAGTAAGGCAAGGGAAGGTAAGGTAAATCCTACATAATTCATGCTAGATAACATTATAATTTAGCGATAATCTTAGATGAGGTATGTAATAATAAAGTAGACGTGCCGTTTCGTTCAAAATCAAAACGGCATACCCAACTCTGCGATCGGTCACCATTATCACTACCAGTCACTATCATCATTAATATCATCAGCACTACTACTATTATAATCATCACTACTACTCTCACCATCATCACTACTACTCTCATCACCACTACTACTCTCATCATCACTACTACTTACCAACATCACTATAATACTGTCACCTTCATCTTACAATCATCATAACTACTTTCACCATCATAAATACTATTATGACAATCATCACTACTACTAGTACTGTCACCATCATATCTACTACTGTTATCATCATCACTACCATCATCATCACTACTGTCATCATTATCACTAAATCTACAACCATCATCACTGCTATAATCACCATCATCACTACTATCAGCATAATCTCCACTATTACTACCATCACTTCTTATGTCAACTAAACTAAAGTAGACGTGTCGTTTCGCCCAAAATCAAAACGGCATACCCAACTATGTGAAGGGTTACCATCATCACTAATATTACCACCATCATCACTACTACTATCATTATCTCTACAATTGTCACCTTTTAATGTCAACTAAACTAACTTACCTTAACAAATGCGGGCGAGTTTTTTTTCGCCCCCTTAAGCTCGGTTCACACATATCCGTCCTGAGCTCCCGTCCTTCCCCGACCACTGAATTCGTATGCAATCGTGCAAGGACTCCGACATAAACGGGTATGGTCTGTTCATGAACGTACAGTGATGCCACAACACGGGCCGCGGCAGAGAAGGCGGCGAACCTTTTTGGCATACCAAAAATAAACCCCTCAAGACGGTCCAACCGCCAAAAAACGGGATAGGGCGGGTCACCCACGTGACTGGTCTGCGCATAGACGCCGTATGTTGGCGTCTATGCGCCGCCTAGACGCCACCAGACGTCGTCTATGCGCAGACCAAAATATTTGAAAGTTGAGACGGCGATGTGGCAACGTCGCCTCACGTGATCACCCCGCGCGTACCCCGCCAGTCCCCCGCCTACCAGGCGTCCATAAAAGCGCCAGCCTCGTGTGGTCCGCTCTCAGTTCCCAAGCCACCGTCACCACAGCAACAAGCATCACCCCGCACAAGCTCCTACCTCCAAGCGTTGCAATCCATGTACAGCTGCACTTGATTCAACAGAGTGGCGTGGTCGTCCATGTTGAGGGACAATCAGCAGAAGTTATGTCGGCGGAACCTGGTTGATGACTGAGGTGTGTCTGTGCAACGCCCCTATTATATATGCATGGTGGTGGCCATCGCCGACGACACTGCGTCCATTGTATTGTGGTTGCAGTGCCGTTGCAGTGCTTCTCAGACAGGTCGTAAACAGACTTATTAGGTCGCCTTCCAACGGGACTGGTCGTGGCACCAAGTTGCCGCCCATGAGCCGTCTGCCGGGGCGGTGGCGTGTTGAAGTCACCGTTCACTCGCCGTGCATGCGCCGTCTGCCGGGGCGGTGACTTGTTGAGGTCGGGTATCGTGGCCACTCGGGACACATTGTCCTACGTTTGATGCCGTCCAACAGTTTTTGGTGGTCGGGGAAGGATGGGAGCTCAGGACGGGTATGTGTGAACCGAGCTTTAACAATGACGCTCTGTGTGAGTGTGCCCCTATGGGGCACACACACACAGAACGCCATAATCATTGCTTGGAAATAGGTACAGGGTGGGGGGTGGGGGGGGAGGGGCAAAACATGTTTTTGGACCTAAGATCATAACTATTGCACAAATTCAAAAAATCTGTTTTTAATTACTGTCGCATTCAAGCATCGAAGGTTCGTGTGAAGTTTGGTGAAAATCCGTCAAACGGTCTAGGAGGAGTTCTCGGACGGACAGACAGACAGACATTTCGGTTAGCATGTACCACTATACGGGGGGCGATACCACTCTGCTTACGCAGAGTTGATAAATGACCATGGTTGTTCCCAGTGGCTTTATGTTATCAATAAAGTAGACGTGCCGTTTCGCCCAAAATCAAAACGGCATGGGTCTGCGATGGGTCACCATCATCACTATCCTGCCACAGACATTAGTTCCAGGGCAGTAGTTCCCTTTCCAATGTTCCCTTACCCACTCTAAACAACTGTTTGGACACTTGATCCTCAGTGTTTTGGAGGACAAGCAGCCTAGAAGGGTCACTAGATCTGTTGTTGCTTGATTTCCTTTGTACTCCTTTGTACTAGTCACTATCACCATTACTATCATCAGCACTACTACTATTACAGTCATCACTACTACTCTTACCATCATCACTCATCATCACTACTACTGTCATCATCACTACAACTTTCACCATAATCACTACTACTCACCATCATCACTAATACTGTCACCATCATCACTACTGTCATCATTATCACTACAACTATCATCATTGCTTGTCACCATCATCACTACTATTATGACCATCATCACTACTACAAGTACTGTCACCATCATATCTAGTACTGTAATCATCATCACCACCATCATCATCACTGCTGTCCCTAACGGGGCACACACACACACAGAACGCCATCATCATTGCTTGGGAATAGGTAGAGGGGGGGGGGCAAAACCATATTTTAGACCTAAAATCATAACTATTGCACAAATTTAAAAAGAAATCAAACTTCTGTCTTACACACACAGGGAATAGGTACAGGGTGGGGGTCAAAACCATATTTTGGACCTAAGATCATAACAATTGCACAAATTCTATTTTTTTTTGTAATTACTGTCGCATTCACGCACCGAAGGTTCGTGTAAAGTTTGGTGAAAATCCGTCAAACGGTCTAGGAGGAGTTCTCGGACGGACGAACAGACAGACAGACATTTCGATTAGCATGTACCACTATACGGGGGGCGATACCACTCTGCTTACGCAGAGTTGATTAATATGTTATGTAATGTTGCGAAGCTGGTACACGACTATTGTTGGCGAGTGTTTACATTTTCATACATTTATGTTGTGTACCATTTCTTCCCCTTCCATATATTTCGTGCATCTACCACCATCCCAGACCAGTCCAGATATGTGTAAGAATGTGATCTATGGTAGCCTAAGGGAGAAGGAAACCGCAAGATAGATCATGTAGGAAATAACTAGACAGAAAACCTACTGTTTACAAGGTAGTTTATTATTGGTTCTCTCTGATGTTGAGAATTCTGTTCTCTCGTCTGTCAGTTCTTCCCTTCCATTAATTCTAAAACTCGACCATCTTTCACAAAGCACTGTAGGAAATGTGTGTGTGTGTGTGTGTGTGTGTGTGTGTGTGTGTGTGTGTGTGTGTGTGTGTGTGTGTGTGTGTGTGTGTGTGTGTGTGTGTGTGCGTGTGCGCGCGCGCTACTTGGTATGAGTGTTTACATATGTGACTGGTATATGTTTGTACGATATGTGTGTATAATGTTTGGTGGGGTAGGTAGACATAATGGAATAGGGGAAATGTTGACAACTTAAACGTAAGTATAAATTGATAAATTGAGTAAGATAACGCAACACACTTTATATTAAGGTACACATAAATAGTATGTGGACATAAAACAACAATACAGTGAAATAAATGTGCGATAAATACATTGATCGAGAATACTTAAAACAAATAGCCTAATATTGGATAGAAAAAGCTGGACCATAATTATAATCCAGAGAAATAGCGTAGTTTAAGGGAGAGCGAGGGAGTTTATAAAGTTAATAAGAAATATGGACAGAGGTTGAGGGGGAACATATCCTTGAGTCAGCGAGGGAGAACAAGAAGAAGGGGAGGTAAGGAAGTTATTGGGGAGGTGGGAAGGTGGACAGTCAGCGAGGGAGAACAAGAAGAAGGGGAGGTAAGGAAGTTATTGGGGAGGTGGGAAGGTGGACAGTCAACGAGGGAGAACAAGAAGAAGGGGAGGTAAGGAAGTTATTGGGGAGGTGGGAAGGTGGACAGTCAGCGAGGGAGAACAAGAAGAAGGGGAGGTAAGGAAGTTATTGGGGAGGTGGGAAGGTGGACAGTCAACGAGGGAGAACAAGAAGAAGGGGAGGTAAGGAAGTTATTGGGGAGGTGGGAAGGTGGACAGTCAACGAGGGAGAACAAGAAGAAGGGAGGTAAGGAAGTTATTGGGGAGGTGGGAAGGTGGACAGTCAACGAGGGAGAACAAGAAGAAGGGGAGGTAAGGAAGTTATTGGGGAGGTGGGAAGGTGGACAGTCAGCGAGGGAGAACAAGAAGAAGGGGAGGTAAGGAAGTTATTGGGGAGGTGGGAAGGTGGACAGTCAGCGAGGGAGAACAAGAAGAAGGGGAGGTAAGGAAGTTATTGGGGAGGTGGGAAGGTGGACAGTCAGCGAGGGAGAACAAGAAGAAGGGGAGGTAAGGAAGTTATTGGGGAGGTGGGAAGGTGGACAGTCAGCGAGGGAGAACAAGAAGAAGGGGAGGTAAGGAAGTTATTGGGGAGGTGGGAAGGTGGACAGTCAGCGAGGGAGAACAAGAAGAAGGGGAGGTAAGGAAGTTATTGGAGAGGTGGGAAGGTGGACAGTCAGCGAGGGAGAACAAGAAGAAGGGGAGGTAAGGAAGTTATTGGGAAGGTGGACAGGCAGCGAGGGAGAACAAGAAGAAGGGGAGGTAAGGAAGTTATTGGGAAGGTGGACAGGCAGCGAGGGAGAACAAGAAGAAGGGGAGGTAAGGAAGTTATTGGGGTAATATATGTAAAGGAATACAAAATGACCCCTACTGCTTGAGTAATGAAGGCAGTGTATGGTGGAATGTTGTTTGTGTAAATGTTGGGAGGTACGGAATGTAATAATAGAGGGAGAGAGGGAGACCTCTTAAGGAATGTGGTGTGTTTCATATATAGCGGTAGGTTCATTGCAGCATGGCTTCAGCTAGACGAATCTTTGCAACTTTGCAAGAACGTCTATAAATTAAGGGATGAAAGCTATATATGTCGCGAGGTTGGTTAAATTGTCTCACGATAGGAAGAACATTAAAGATACGGCAGAAGACACCAAAGGGCTGTTGTTTTTATACGGCCATTATACAACGGGTCGTATAATGGTCCGTTCATTTCTTTCTCAGGTAATATTTTATTAAGGTTTTTATTATTCTCTGGTAATACGAGACACTCACTTAATGATTGCTTGAAACATACTTCAAGAGAAAAGATACTTACCTCTGGTATGATGCTTTATTATTATTTAGAGGATTAAAATTATACTTATTTATTTATCATAAATGAGGGACATCTTTGGATGCATTGCGTATATTCAGATTTCAACTATGCTATTTAAATCACTGCCATGCATAATTTAGGTAAGTTCCGTGTCGGTCGGCTACTCATGATAATCCTATGAGATGGTCAGTTGTTGAGATGAGGCATGTTGATGTTGTCTGGTCATCAACCGGTTGTTGTTGTTGTTGTTGTTATCACACAACATCTTCCTTGGTATAAACTGGATCTGACACTTTGGTATTTGCACATTTAGTATGCATTATATTTTCCAAATATATATTGACAGGTCTAAAATTATAATATCAGCCTGATAGTAACATGGGTCAGACAACTTGTTTTGATATCCTCCATAAATAACAGGAATTTTTTGGTTTTTGCTTCAATAATAAATATTCAAGTTGGGTAATTATTGTGTGTAGTGATTATTATCTAGACATCTGCCGAATACATGACAGATCGCCTGCCTCAATAGATTGCAATTATTATTTTCATGATTGTTGTATTTTAATTGTTTGTATGTGATACTCAATTAGAGAGAGAGAGAGAGAGAGAGAGAGAGATTGTTGACATAAATCATAATCCTTCACCCACACACCCCGCACATCATACTGCACGAGAGCGGTTTTCTGACCCCCCCACCCCCTCACCCCACTAAATTTGAGTAGACTTTTTAGTTAATCGAGCTAATTGTATTGCGGACAATCACATTTACCGCCAAACCACAATGATCGCCGCCTTCTAGGAGTTGATGCCAGACTTCGCCAGATGTAGGATTCTCGTTGACTATATCTGAGTTATTCTTGGTAAGGAAGGAAGCAAGAATATTCAAACCAACCCTTTACTCTGAAACACAATGTCGGTACTACACCTTGCTCACCAATATACAGTATTCTATGGAGATATGGGCTGGTAGTGCGGTAATATTGACCATAGACGAGGGAATTATGGAGGTGGGTAAGCTATGGGGAGGTAGTAATGGTGAGTGAGGAGGTGGGGCAGACTGAAGGGGTGGGGGGAAGAAGGAGGCGGAGGGGTTGGGAGTCAGTGGTCGGCAACTTGGAGGATTAGTTAGTTAGTTAAAATAGGACTTCAGAGGCTATCAACCCTTCTGGATTATTAATCCTGTACGTCAAGAATAGCATCAGGACTGGAGCCTTTTTCGAGAATTCCAGGCCCTTGTCCACATGGAGGAGAGGTGGGGATATGGAGGTGCGGGTGGGGGTAGAAGAGGAGGAAACCGAAGGGATAGGCCATAGAGTACATAATGACCTAGAGACGAAAGACGAAATCTGTAAATAGGGATCCGCGCGTTCGAGAGATGGCAGCACGATCGCAAAGGACAATGGGAGGGGAGGGTCCCCACAAAGACATTATATTGACTATCCTTGGTCCCATTAATTCGTAATAAACCCTACCTTGTACTAATAACGCTATTAATAATCAATTGAACATTATCCAGAGACTCTGCAGACATGACATAGTTAAATAGACATAAGTAGAGGCTACTGTAAAGGCCAGTCATCGTGTAATTGTCGTCATTATGAGGAGGTACACAAGCAAAACTCCAACACCCGCCATTGTTGATGTGAGATTCGGGAGTTGCCAACGTCAATGGTGGGACAAAATATCCCTAGATGTCATAAGTATAAATGTCCAGTTTTAGTGCTACTTGACAAATTAACATCTACATAACATGTAACATACTAATATATATTCAAAATGACAATTTATTTCTTGTTGTGTTGCTTGAAGGTATACAGCTTGCATCATATATGAGTAGCCTATGTTTTATAGTGTATATGTATACTTAATGTTTTCATCTTGCTTATATATATATCTAATTTATACTAAATAATTTACAAGCATTTTTACCAACATTAATTAACTCTTACATACGTTCCCTCTTTAATCTATTGCTCCCTCGTTTTGCGGATATTCCCTTAACTTTGGAAACACTGCAGCAAGCTAGCTGGCAGGCGCACGCGGCGCACAGACTATCTATAATAAGGACAAGCCACTAAGGTGCTTTGGTTGTTGTACAGTACAAAAGTGCTGCCACCAAATCCCTAGGACGTGCGGAAAACTAACCGTGTGACGTCACGCTTTTGTGTCTAGGTTATATGTAGTCTATGGGATAGGCCTTCGTTGAGGTGGGGGGGAGGGGGGGGGGAAAGCGGAGGGAGAGAGAAGGAAGGTAGGGGTGGAGGAGATGGGGTATGTGGGGTGTTGAGAGGGTGGGGTTAGTAAAAATCACCACCTTGGTCATCCGACAGTCATCAGTCAGCCGTGTGGGAGTCATTGTTTACATTGTGTTGTGTTGTGTCTAGGGTGTGTTATGGCCCCAGTGTTTCAGGATGGAGTGTTGGAAGCATCACAACACTACAGGATGATAAACAAGGTAATATTGTTAAGAGAGTGAGTGTGTCACAGGAGGGAGCTCAGAGGCACCAGACACATCACAATGGTTGAAGCTTTAGTCACGGCATATTATTTACTTAATATTATGTGAGGGCTGGTCCTATCCAGAGTGAGGTTTGGCATCCCCTACCCAGCCTTAGCGCTTACGTTTAAGTTTACATTGAGGGACCCGCAGAGGGCCGCTCTCGAGCGGCATGATATGCGGGGGTTGTGCTTTTTAGGACTAATTGTTGGGGACAGGATCAGGATTAGGGATGTAATGATTGGTGATCCTAGTTCTAAATGAATCAAGGGTGGGGCTATTAACTACATGAGATGGGAGGTGATTCCACTCTTGGATGCTGTGGGGAAAAAATGATTGTCTAAATATGTCCGTGCTTGCCTGATATGTGTGGTATTTTAGGTTGTGGCTGCGTCTCGTAAATCGTATACTTGTAGGGTGTAAATATATATCTTTGTCTATGTCTACTAAGTTGTTGGTGATTTTATATAACATCTGTTGTCTGTGCATTTGTCTTCTTGTTGCAAGTGGGTCGAGTTTAATGTCTTGTTTGATGAAAGTGACAGATGTAGTGTGTCTGTAATCACGTCTGATCCATCTTGCAGCTTTGTTTTGTATGGCCTCTAATTTATTTATATTGTTGTGAGTGTGTGGATCCCATACGGTGTCGCAGTATTCTAAGTGTGGCCGAACAAGTGTTTTAAATGCTAGAATTTTGATGTTTGCGTTACACTTGGTGAGATTCCTGCGCAGGAAGCCCAGGGCCCTATTAGTCTTTGCTCTGACGCTGCTAATGTGAGTGGTCCACCTCATGTCCGCTGAGATGTGGACCCCCAAATATTTGTGGGAGGGAACAGTACAAAAATGTGCTATGGAGTTTGTAGGAGAATGGGATGATTTTATTTGAACGGGTGAAACGGATATGGTGACATTTGTCCGGTCTAAATGTCATCTGCCACTTGGCTTCCCACTCTTCAACCACAGTTAAGTCGTCCTGTAGTCGAAGGCAATCGTTCCTATTAGTAATTGGTCTGTAAACTAAGCTATCATCTGCGAAAAGTCTAGTAGTAGAAGTAAGCGATAGTGGGAGGTCATTTATGTATGAAAGGAAAAGTAGGGGACCCAGGACAGTGCTTTGTGGGACCCCAGAAGCTACAGAGACAGTGGAAGAATGAGAACCCTCGAGAACAACGCGTTGATTCCGATTGGTCAAGAAAGTCTTAATCCAGTGAAGAAGTGGTCCTCGGATGCCATAATAATCTAACATAGCTAACAGTCTTTGGTGAGGGACTTTGTCGAAGGCTTTGGCAAAGTCTAGTACTATGGCGTCAACTTGTCGAATTTTGAGGTCGTTAAGGGTTTGGGAAATGTCATGTGTGGTCACAAGTAGTTGTGTCTCGCACGACCGTTTGGGCCGGAAGCCGTGCTGTGCGTCAGTCAGTATATTTTGCCTATCTAGATGGTCCATTAAATGTCGGTGGATGATATGTTCTAAAATTTTGAAAGGAACTGAGGTAATCGAAACAGGTCTATAGTTAACAGGGAGGGTTCTGTCTCCGGATTTGAAAATAGGAGTCACGTTTGCCAATAGCCAGTCATGGGGAAGTTCTCCGGTGTCAATGGTCTGTGAGAATATAACCTGCAGGATAGGGGCAAGAATGGCAGCATTCGCCTTGAGTATCCTGCAGGGTATATTGTCTGGTCCAGTCGCTTTGTTGATGTCTACCTCAGATAAAAGTTTCTCAATTCCCCGGGTATGTATAGTCAGTGGAAGTATAGGTGGGTGTGGTGATGGTGACAGTTCCGGCAAGTTTGCTTGTTCTTGTGTAAAAACTGACTGGAGCTGCGAATTAAGTGCATGTGCTTTGTCCTGTGGAAGTGTGACCAGAGAATCGTTATGTAATAATGTTGTTATGCCAGTCGAGTCTTGTTTGCGCGCTTTGAAGAAGCTGTAGAATTTTTTGTGGTTTTGCATGTTGTTTGTGAGGAAAGTGGTTGTGTAATTAGTTTCTGCTTGTTTGATTTCTTTTTGTAATGTTTTTGTGTGTTTTTGTAATGATCCCAGTGTTCTGTATCGTTGTAACGTTTAGCTGTCTTGTATGCTTTAATCTTGTTTCTATGTAGTCTTCGTAACTGTCTATTGAACCATGGTGGTGACTGGTTCCGTGTAATGGTTTTCTTGGGTATGTGCTTGTCCATTGTGTTATGTATGAAGTCGTGAAGTCTGGTCCAATTTAGCTCAACAGATTTTGGCCATTGGGTCGTTGTCGAGGAATGTGTCTCTAAAGTCAGCTAAGTCTACCGAGATGGCTCCCATGTCAGCTCTGTTGTATTGGTAGATTTTCCTGGGTAATTGTTTCTGGATGTTTGGTTTTATGTTTGCGTCTACAAGTATCATGTCGTGGTCACTAAGCCCTGGTAAAACCTGTGTTCGTGTAATTAAAGAGGTGTTGTTCGTAAGGAACAAGTCTAATATGTTGGATGTGACCCCGAGTCTTATGTTAGGGTTGTTTCTAGCTACGCTAATTTGTGTACGTGTTGGTTCGAGTACTGTTTGTGAGAGTGAATGGGTGTTGATTATGTCGATGAATTTTTCGTGTAATGATCTGTCAGTCTGTGATAGTATTAGGTCGCCTTCATGGTCACCATTCTCCGTTGTCGCGTAAGCTGTCCAGTTAATGTCCGGTAAGTTGAAGTCTCCAGCCAACCATATGGTCTTGGAGGGATAAATTTTAGATAAAGATTCGTCAAGGGACTGCAGGTAATCTACTTTACTGTTAGGGGGCCGGTAAAATGATCCTACATAAAGTGTCCTGCAGCCCTGTATCTGTGTTTTAATCCATAAAATTTCTGCGTCCGCGCTAAGTTCGGTGGCTGGTGTTACGACTAGTCCCGGCTTCGTCGCTATCATGACCCCACCGTGGTCTCCGTTCTGTCTGTCTTTTCTATGTAAAGTCATGGTATAGGGACTGTCCGTCTGGAAGACTTCACTGTCAGAAATGTCAGGATTGAGCCAAGTCTCTGTCCCTATAATGATGTCAGGGTCATAAGTCTCAAGGGTGTGGTGAAAAACGTCTATTTTGTTTATACTGCTGTGGAAGTTGATAATGAGGGTTCTGAGGGTGGAAGGATCTCTGTTAGGGGGGTTTTCGGAGGTGGTTGTGGTAGAGGGGGAGCTAGGGGTAATTAAGGAGTTGGGTGGTGCTATGGGGGTTATAGATAAATGGGGCTTATAGGTAGAATGATTAGGTGTGGAATGGTAGGGTTGCTGATGCGTCAGGGAGGTCAAGTCATGCAGTCTGTTATGTGTACTTTTCCTTCTTGGGGCAGGGGGCTAGGAATCCTCCTCCCCTTTTAAAATTTACCTACTACACGAGACAGAGAAAGGGTCGAGGGCAGTGATCCTGGACCCTAAGAATTAGAGAGTTAAATGTTGTTTCAGTTCTGGCTATGTGGTTTCATTACTGTATATTTTTTCCTTGCTGATTTTGTGTTATATGGTGTTCTTGTTGTTGTTGTTGTTGTTGTTCCCTAAGCTGCCTGGCCGAACAGCCCCGAGTCCCTAAGGAAGGCCATGGCCACGATCGGGCTTTCCCACAGAGCTCTCATTGAGTGTAGATTGTGTTGTTGGTGTAAGTGGTTGTGTGAAATGCAGTCTTCTATGATGTGTTTAATGGTATGGGGTGCTGTGTTACATCCCGGGCAGGCGTCAACAACGGAGTCATCCAGTCTCTTCTGATAGCTCAGGAGAGCTGGATGGTGTCCGCATCTCAGCCTGGCCAGGTGGACTCTGTCCTCGCGAGGAAGGGAGGATTCGGAAGGATGGATTTCGGGAGGTCGTGCATGCAGCTGCGTGTTGTCTGTGAGTGAGTGGATGGATCGGTGAGAGATATGAGTATGGATGTGCTTCTGGAAGTTGGTTCGGGGTGGGCAGGGAGGGAGAGAGGACAATAATTGTGTGTGATACCGTGTGCTGGGTGTTGTTTTGATATTTCTTGGTGTCTGT
>CM064557.1:9898089-9940589 GCA_032716605.1 Paralithodes platypus | reverse complement strand
AGTAGTGTTTTATGTCACCTGTATGTTACCTATGGGTTTCAGAGGCCGTGTTACATCGTTTATCGGGAATAACTTATTAACAAACAGCTGGATTAGTATGATATTTTGACACAGCTTTTTTCACACTGTGGCCTAATTTTCGTCAATATAGTGCATTACCAAAAGTGTAGAAATAAGCCACTTGTCCCTGTGTTATGAGGTTAAAGTCACACGTTATTTGCAGACTCATTTAATCTCATTCAACTAGTCAACCAACCCACCCGTGTACCAGATAATCCTAATCATAATTCCCACCTACTCGACTTATTTTTAACAACCAATTCAGAAAATTATGATGTTACAGTGAGGTCCCCACTTGGATCTTCTGATCACTGTCTGATACAGGCCACCTGTCTATCACCTACCACACCTTCCCACTCTGAACCTGTTTTGGTGACTAAATGGCATTACGATAGGGCAGACTGGGAGGGTCTTCAAGGTTTCTTTATTGATATTCCCTGGACCTCTTCTTTTCTAATGATGCACACTCCACCTTGAGCCACATACAAGATTTTGTAAAAATTGGAATGGAAACTTTTATTCCTCATCAAAAGTACAGTAAAAGATCTAATTCACCTAAATGGTTTGACCATAATTGTGCTAGAGTAACTGAACAAAAGCAATAGCCTACAATGCATACACAAGATCAAAAAACACATGAAGCCTTTAATTACTTTAGAAACATCAGAAATCATGCCAAAACTGTATTAAACCTAACTAAATCAAACTTTCTCCATAAGCAGGCAAATAAACTTCTAAATAATCCAAATGATAACAAAATATTTTGGTCTACTCTTAACTCATTCAAATCCAACTTCACTACTGCTTCATCCATTCCACCATTAAAATCTCCGACTGGCAATCTTGTAAGTGACCCACGAGGTAAAGCTAACCTTCTTGCAGATAATTTCTCCACCAACTCAACCTTAGATGACATAAATCAAGATGTCCCTGTACTTAATTTTAATTCACCTGAAATTCCCTCACTTAAGATCCACACCAGACATGTCAAAACTATTTTGCAGAATCTCTCAGTAGATAAGGCTCCTGGTCCAGATGAAATTCCTCCAATAGTACTTAAGAATTGCTCCTTGGTGCTCGCTCCTGTATTGGCAAAATTTTCCGTCTGTGTACTCATACCTCATGCTTCCCAGTACCCTGGAAAGAAGCAAACATCCATCCAGTTCCTAAAAAAGGTGCCTCTTCAGATCCATCAAACTACAGACCAATAGCTATAACTTCCACTCTTGGCAAAGTTTTTGAAATTATATTAAATAATCACATAATTAAGCATCTGGAGAATAATAAATTAATCAGTGATAGGCAATATGGTTTTAGACGATGTCGATCAACTGCAGACATTCTTTGCCTTCTTACGCATCAAATCAACCAAGCTACAGACCAACATGGTGAAACACATACAATAGCACTGGATATATCAAAGGCATTTGATAGAGTCTGGCATCAATCCTTATTGTCGAAGATGTCACACTACGGCCTTGCATCATTAGTTCCACTAATTTCTTCTTATCTTCATAACAGAAAAATACGTGTAATGGTAGATGGCCTTTATTCTCAATTTCACTCAATAAATGCTGGTGTTCCCCAGGGATCAGTTTTGGCCCCAACTCTGTTCCTCATTCATATCAATGATCTCATATCTACCACTCATAATCCAATACATTCCTACGCAGATGACTCAACACTCCACAGTTCCTTCACATTTACCAATTCTTTCACCCAACCCGATCTTATAAATTCAAAAATAAACACTGCAATTTCTCTGAACCAGGACCTTTCTAGAATTAATGAATGGGGACAAGAGAATCTAGTTTCCTTTAATGCACAGAAAACCAAGTACATTCAATTTTCTAACCGACAGAATCTCACTGACTCCCATATATTTTTTAATGATGTAAATATTCCCACTTCCCCTAGTATTGACATTCTCGGTGTAACATTAACTACTAACTTGAGCTGGACACATTATGTTAGAAGCATTGCTAAGAATGCCTCTAAAAAAACTGGGACTCCTGTACAGAGTTCGAGAATTCTTCACTGACGAGCAGTTGGCCGTAATATATAGAAGTCATGTGCGCTCTCAGATGGATTACTGTTCACCTCTGTGGGGTGGAAGTGGAGTGGTTGCATTGAGGCAGTTGGACAAAATTCAAAATAAAGCTATTAGATTAATCAATAACCCTGCAATCACACAGGACCTTCCTACATTAGCCATACGAAGAAACGTTGCATCCCTTGCATTATTCTACAGATATTTTCACAGCAATTGTTCCGAGGAACTTGCTTCAATTGTGCCGCCTCTCCACATCTTTCCCCGTAGAACTAGGGCAGCTGAGAGCGCCCATGAATTTACACTTTCTCCTCCACAATGCAGAACTTCTGCTTATCAGAATTCATTTATCCCCAGAGCTACTACTCTTTGGAATTCACTTCCCTCGAATTGCTTTCCACAAACTTACAATCAACAAATGTTTAAATCCAGTTGTTACAAACATTTTATGAATGGAGGATGCCTTTAGGCACATGGACCTTTTTGTTTTATCTGTGTTTTTCCTTCCTCCATTCATTGTCTCTTAAAAAAAAAAAAAAAAAAAAAAAAACACAATGTATGTTTTTTTGTATATTTTTATTTTGTTTTAAGAAAAAGTCAGACCCCTTAGTTGTAAGTTAACCTAACTAAGTCTACGTAAATATATCCTAGCCTGCCATATTATCTTCCTTTAACCTGACTACTAGATTAATATTTAATATAGTATTTAGAACATAGGAAAACAAGACAGACAGATATATTTCGTAACTGACTAATAAGATTGACAAATATTCTGGAAAAAAATAAATGTCAGTGATAAATACAGTTGATTGTATCATACATTATACATACATACTGTACACAAAGAGCGAGTGCTTCACACGAAGTATGGTTCCAGTCTCACGTCCTAATGGCGGTGTTTCAGTCAGCCCTGCCTCAATTGTCAGGTTTTAAAATTCAAGATCGAATGGATTAATCCCACGTCTTTCTTGGTCTACCCCTTAAACTGTCCCATAAACAAACTTTGTCTCTGCTTATCCATATAGTTTAAAGAATTACCAACAGTACTGTTGCTTGGTGTTTCATTAAAAATATCCAGTTTCTAATATAATATAATTCAAGATAAATGCACGGTTTTTACTGAACACACACACACACACACACAAGCATACAAATACAATACAGACACATACATGAACACGCAGTTCCATTTCATGTATTCAATTATTAACTCATGTTATTCTCATACATTTTCCAGCCATGCTATCATATGAATGTTGTTATTTTGTGTAAAATGTCCAAGTCTGTATAACTATTTATGTCCAATGTCCGTTCTATTTTCCCTCTATTTCGTTATCGGATTCAATCTTAATTTGTCCGGAAGCAATATTTGGTAAGAGATGTAAGGACAGATGTAAGAGATACAGGGACTGATGTAGATAACAGATTAGAGAGAGGGACTGTGGTGAGGTTCCTGAGCGAATCAATGATTTAATCTTTGTATCCCGAGAGCAGAAAAGACATTTGTGGATAATTTTATTCATTATCAACGAATATTAATGTACAGATACATAGAGATTGTTCTTAAAATTCTGTAGGTAATTATGAATTAAACTTTTAAATATTCCTCTCTTTTTCTTTAACTCCCTCTCAGGAAATAGTGTTAATCTCCTCAATATACAGTAGATTCAAACCTACCAGTTCTCATATCATTGTATCTCATTTTTATTTTTGTCGCCTTTATTTGGGGTCTTTGTTGAAATGATTATGTTGAATATTTATCAGTGTATTCATTACTTAAAATACAATTCCTATGTTGGTACAGTTTCCATGTGTTCCTATTTTACCAGATTTTGCCCTCCTTATTTAGTCCATTATCCGCGACCATTCTAAGCACTATCAACCATCACGATAATTCCCCATTCAGTGTTATAGTTTTATCCCCGACCTTCCGTGGCTGATATATGAGTAGTGAAGGAGGCGGGGCTACAGGTACAGTAATGATCACATACACTACCAAACTATGATGGATGGTGAGAGTCTATAGTAGTGAAGGAGGCGGGGCTACAGGTACAGTAATGATCACACACACTACCAAACTATGATGGATGGTGAGAGTCTATAGTAGTGAAGGAGGCGGGGCTACAGGTACAGTAATGATCACATACACTACCAAACTATGATGGATGGTGAGAGTCTATAGTAGTGAAGGAGGCGGGGCTACAGGTACAGTAATGATCACACACTACCAAACTATGATGGATGGTGAGAGTCTATAGTAGTGAAGGAGGCGGGGCTACAGGTACAGTAATGATCACATACACTACCAAACTATGATGGATGGTGAGAGTCTATAGTAGTGAAGGAGGCGGGGCTACAGGTACAGTAATGATCACATACACTACCAAACTATGATGGATGGTGGGAGTCTATAGTAGTGAAGGAGGCGGGGCTACAGGTACAGTAATGATCACATACACTACCAAACTATGATGGATGGTGAGAGTCTATAGTAGTGAAGGAGGCGGGGCTACAGGTACAGTAATGATCACATACACTACCAAACTATGATGGATGGTGGGAGTCTATAGTAGTGAAGGAGGCGGGGCTACAGGTACAGTAATGATCACACACACTACCAAACTATGATGGATGGTGGGAGTCTATAGTAGTGAAGGAGGCGGGGCTACAGGTACAGTAATGATCACACACACTACCAAACTATGATGGATGGTGGGAGTCTATAGTAGTGAAGGAGGCGGGGCTACAGGTACAGTAATGATCACACACACTACCAAACTATGATGGATGGTGGGAGTCTATAGTAGTGAAGGAGGCGGGGCTACAGGTACAGTAATGATCACACACACTACCAAACTATGATGGATGGTGGGAGTCTCCAGCCTGTACCCTTATATTTATAGTATTTTAGCTTCCCCCAGTCACATTTTAGCACAACCTTCCTCTCTACTTTCTCATGGCTGTCTTTGTGTTAATTGTGTATTCCTTGTATATCTTAGAATGGGAATCATTAAAATTAGTAATGAATTAAACTTTGACTCTCCGCTAGGCCATGCTCTCTTCGTGTGTGTGTGTGTATTGACCACTATACATACACTATTTGTTCATTAATAAGCTATAAGTTATACAACAACTATTAGCCACAATAAAGCACAATGTTTGGTTATCTCGGTGGTCAGATATTTCACCTTCCCTCCTGTTTGTTATCTTGATGGTAAACATTGATCAGCTGACCGGCTCTATAGTGGCAAGTGGGAAGGGGTGCTTTATGAAGGTAATGAAGTGATTTATCAGATTATTATAATTATGTTTACTCATTACTGGCTCACACGGTTATAAGTTATGTTCCGATACACACATCTCTCACACACTCGCTCTCTCTCTCTCTCAAAACTCAATATCCATCCCATACGTCGCTAGAATGATCTAATTTCAAGCAAATTTTAGTGGTATTGATCTTCCAGGGTCAATATTATCCTTGGTTTGATTGGTTAGGGTGGAGGAAGCAGTATATATAATATTTATGGGTGAGATTTGGGGATTGATAAATATTCATATTATAATTATACGGGTTACATATGTGTATGATTATTGCACACGTACACAATACAGTATATTTAGTTGTTTCGATTAGTACTGTATGAGAATGATACACATTCTAATGTTGCTACGTAGTCGTTGGAGCCAAAAGTTTCATGTCCATATGAATAATCAATTTAGTTTTTAAAGCCTATCATGCATGATTTATATGTTGATCTCGGTAGAGCAATATTTTAGTAGCATAGGAAAAGGAGAAGAGCCTGACGTGAAATGAGGACACCACCACCACCAGACATTCAATTTGGTGAGATTACAGACTTGAAGAACATAAATCAGTGTAGGTGATGATGAGGTCAGGAAGGTGATAAGGTGGACGACTGTAGGTGGTGTACATTATGGTGGACAGGAAGAGGGAAAGGTGAGGAAGTAACCTACAAGATGACCTCAACACAAAGGGTCAATATAACAGAAACATTGTGGTAGAAAAGGAGGCAGTAAATGAAATATAATGACAACAAGTGAATATCTTAGCTGGAATAAATACAAGGTAAAAATATACCAAAACAAAATAGTCGGCAGGGCAGGGTGTTCAAACCGGGATAATTTAGTTTTATAACTGGAATGATTATGAGAAAGAATACAGGAAAATGTACGTGAAGTTGCATTGTTTTAGCGCTAAGGGAAGGTGAACGCGAACTGTAAAGTAATAATGAAACCTGTTATCTTAACTGTCTTGGTGGTATAATGGTTAAAGCGTTTAATTACTATAAGTGGTGTCCTGGTTTCGAATCCCCGGAGGATCATATGCTTTCATTAATGGAATTGGGAGTTATTGGTGTTAAGAACGATATTAGTTAATAATTACTATATTAGAGTGGTGATGGGCTGGTCTATCAGAGTGAGAGCTGAGCATTCTCTGCCATACACATAGCTTACTCTGACTGTTCCTTTTACTTATATATTTTCTAGATCTCAAGTGACGACGTCTCTTCCGTGGATTGACCTCCCTACTGCCAACCTAGCCAAAGCGTCACATTTTTCCTTTGCCCTTAATCTTTCCCTTCATTATTGCTGAGGGGCACAGGGCCTTGGGTGGGGCTTCGGGGTCCCGGGCGTTTCCGCACCCTCCTCACTCCTCAGCTCCTCCCCTTGGTATGGCTTCGGTCACCTGGGCTTTAGTGGTAAGCAGGGAGGGTTCTGTGGGGGTGCTCGGTTATGGCCTTGGCCTTGCTCAGGACCTTGGGGCTACTCGGCCAGACAGCCTGGGGAACAACAACAACTATATTAGACTGTTAATGTGTCGTCTGGCTGTTTATATAAGTTGTTTCCTTTCACTCATGTATTTATCTGTTTGTCGCCCGTGCCCCTTGCTACTGAACAAATATCCTCAGTGACAGTTGAAACACGGATTGTTTCGTTCGTATGCCAATCCAAATTCCGGCTTGATCCTCCCCCCCCTATTGGTAACCATCGTCAGGTTACTTCCGGTCCAGTGGTGGTAGGATGGTAGTGTGTAGGTTGAGAGAGAGAGTATGTGTGTGTGTGCGTGTGTGTGTGTGATCGCGTGCATGTGTGTGTGTGTGTGTGTGTGTAAGCGCGCGTGCGTGTGTGTGCGAGAGAGTGAGAAAGAGAGAGAATGAGTTGTGATAGTATTATTAGTAGTAAATGGTATAATAGTATGTAACATGAAACAATACCATAGTCAGTAAACACAAGATAAATGTTGTTACAATACTGGTACCGCACTTGTCATCAATTATAATGCTACAGTAAAGGTAGGGTGAGAGTATCTGTATACATGAATTCCAAAGTTAATCTATTTGAAACACTTTTTTGACACCCTTAAACCACTCATTTACATTTCCTTAATATTTGCTGTAAGACTGTAAGATTATTAAGTTCCATCATGAAGATTATACTATTTTTCATTAAGGTAGTCGAGGAAGTTATAAATTAGTCTGTACAGGTGAGTGATACTGTGTGTTCCCGTTACTGGTAAATAATTACCATAGTCACGCTCAACAATTTGTCTCTTTCCTTTCCTCCTCCCACATAATTCGGTCACTATATTTTCTCTCCCAATGTTTTGTTTGTATTCTACTTGTCTATTATTTAGTTTTTCGTGCATAGGACATATTGTTATTGAATATATACTGTATATACCGGTACCCTTTGAGGAGGAGCACTTTATTGTCAACGTTTCGCTTAGATCATCACCAGGTCATTGAATTGATGACATATTGCATGACACGATGATACCTAAAATGTAATGAACATATGCTAGCCTATCAGTTTATATTTTACGGATAATAATATTTTACGGATAATAATATTTTACGGATAATAATATTTTACGGATAATAATATTTTACGGATAATAATATTTTACGGATAATAATATTTTACGGATAATAATATTTTACGGATAATAAAGCAATCAAGTATAAATTCCATATGACCCTCTCCTCTTGGTTAGTAAGGTTAAGGGGAGGTTTCCACTTGAGGGATTTTTTTCTTGACTCCTTTCTCCCTCATGTTTAGCCCCATTGCTTTTCTATTTTTAAGACGTTCGCCCCATTATTTTGACGATTTTAAGAACTTTCGACCCATTTCTGTCAATTTTAAGACCTTTCGTGCCATTTAGGTGTCGATTTTATCCTGGCGAGCGATAGCGAGCCTGTAATTTAAGAGGAACCGGCCTTCAGCCGGGACATTTTTCTACCGAAAAATGTACACATTTATCTTGAAAGGGGCTCAAGGGAGTGTAATCTTAAGCTTGATGGATACCTAGAGACCAAACTAAAAACCTCCCCTTAATATCATATAATTACCTCTGTTTTCCTGTATGTTATTTTGTAGTACACTGTATTTTGTAGTACACTGTATTTTGTAGTACACTGTATTTTGTAGTACACTGTATTTTGTAGTACACTGTATTTTGTAGTACACTGTATTTTGTAGTACACTGTATTTTGTAGTACACTGTATTTTGTAGTACACTGTATTTTGTAGTACACTGTATTTTGTAGTACACTGTATTTTGTAGTACACTGTATTTTGTAGTACACTGTCTTTTGTAGTACACTGTATTTTGTAGTACACTGTATTTTGTAGTACACTGTATTTTGTAGTACACTGTATACTATGTAGTGTATGGTAGGTACTGTGTCTGTGTTGTTCCCCCTGTAGTGTCAGTGTCTCCCTCCTTCACCTGTTGTATTTTACCCTCCCCCAATGTTTAAACCCATCAGTCTTGTACTCTCTCTCTCCCCATCAGCCTGTCTCTCCTGTCCTCCCACCGCATTAGTCTCTATATATTATATTACTGACATATCCAGCCTCACGTTCCTTTTCTTTGTTGTGCTTTGTGTACATAAACATTAACAATTACATAACTTAAATTACATAAATACATAAATTACATAACCGTAGCACATTTATTAGTGTTTTTACCTCACTACCGAAGTTATTTGGGTTCAATTCCCGAGCAGACTTTAATATTTATAATATTCGTGTTGGGTGTGCACTAAAATACACAGTGACCTTTGACTATACCAACAAACTATATACATTATTGGTGATGGGCTGGTCTATCAGAGTGAGAGCTGAGCGATCTCTGCCATACCCATAGCTTACTCTGACTTTTCCTTTTACTTCTATATCTTCTAGATCTCAAGTGACGGCGTCTTTTCCGTGGATTGACCTCCCTACTGCCAACCTAGAAGTTGGCAGATTGGGAGCCAAAGCGTCACATTTTCCCCTTGCCCCTCAACTTTCCCTTCATAATTGCTGAGGGGCACAGGGCCTTGGGTGGGGCTTTGGTTTCCCGGGCGTTTCCGCACCCTCCTTAGCTCCCTGCCTTGGAGTGGCTTCGGTCACCCGGGTTTTAGTGGTAAGCAGGGAGGGTTTTGTGGGGGCGCTCGTTTATGGCCTTGGCCTTGCTCGAGACCTTGGGGCTGTTCGGCCAGACAGCCTGGGGAACAACAACAACAACAACAACTATATACATTATAAACAACTATATTTATTATAGTCATAATCTCCCCCCCCCCCTCCCCCCCCTCTCTCTCTCTCTCTCTCTCTCTCTCTCTCTCTCTCTCTCTCTCTCTCTCTCTCTCTCTCTCTCTCTCTCTCATAATTGCATTTTCATTGATTCAGATTTCAATTCATCCCTACTTCTATTTACATTACGCTCTATTGAATAACACTTCCCTCCCTTAATTAACCCCCCCCCCCCCCCCCCCCCCCCCCCCCCTTCCCCCTCCCTTCCTGCCACACCTCCGTCAAAACAATCACAAACAATATTACTCTGAGTCCCACTGGTCGGACATCGATTTAGGTTTTATTACTTTTCTCATAAATATGCAAAAGTTCTTGGGCCACACGGAAACACGAAATACAAAAGTACTGGATGTGTGTGGCTAGCGTTTGTTTGTTGTTTTATAAAGTACTGGATGTGTGTGGCCAGCGTTTGTTTGTTGTTTTATAAAGTACTGGATGTGTGTGGCCAGCGTTTGTTTGTTGTTTTATAAAGTTAGTTTACTCTTTCCACAATTATATATTCCTATAGTTTATATTTCCACAATTATATATTCCTATAGTTTAAACATAACCGTAATCATTGCTCAGTTATAGAAGTTCAAGCAAGTAAAACAGATAGGATTGATATGTATTTGTATAAGTAGTACCGGTATATCTATTAAACGTGTTCATTGAAAACAGTCTTAGATAAATCTATATCGGATATTTCTGTTGTTGTTCCCCAAGCTGCCTGGCCGAACAGCTCCAAGGCCCCGAGCAAGGCCAAGGCCATAACCGACCCCCACAGAACCCTCCCTGCCGACCACAATAAAGCCTGGGTAGAAGAGAACGTTACCTAATAATATACACGTGGAAAATCGTAGAGGGTTTAGTACCAAACATACATACTCCGATAGTCATGAAATTCAGTGATAGGAGAGGCTGGGAATGCGAAATCCCCCGGATGAATAACAGGGGTGCTATGGGCTCTCTGCGAGAGGGCTGGTTATCACACAGAGGCCCACGTCTCTTCAACAAACTCCCACGGCGAGTAAGAGACATGAGGGACATCTCGTTAGACAACTTCAAGAGAGCCCTAGATGTCGAACTGCAAAAAGTGCCAGACGAGCCCATCCTCGCAAGGGAGCGAGCTGTCGCTTCAAACAGTCTACTGCACCAAATCACCACCCATAACGAGGGGCGTTGCGCTCCTTGGTGCCGCTAGAAGAGCGGCGAACACATCAAAAGGTATCAAAAGGTAAGGTAAGGTGACCGAAGCCACTCCATGGCGGGGAGCTGAGGAGGGTGCGGAAACGCCCGGGAAACCAAAGCCCCATCCAGGACCCTGTGCCCCTCAGCAATTATGAAGAGAAAGTTGAGGGGCAAAGGAAAAATGTGACGCTGTGGCTTCCAATCTTGGTAGATTGGGAGGTCAATCCACGGAAAAGACGCCGTCACTTGAGATCTAGAAAACATATAAGTAAAAGGAACAGTCAGAGTAAGTTATGGGTATGGCAGAGATTGCTCAGTTCTCACTCTGATAGACCAGCCCATCACCACATGACTAGAACCCAATCCTCTCAGCATCAGCTATGAAAGGCCCTAGAAAGCCGCCTTTGGCGGGGGGGATAGCTCCCCTATTTCAACCCCTTTCGGGGATATTTCTGTAATAAATATATCTAAATCACGTTTCTATTGTCACTGTTTACTTACATTAAAATATCCCAACATTCTGCCGCTTAATATATGTTGATATCATTAATTGAGTTTAGAAGTAAAGTTGGTTGGTGAAAAAATATGAATATACCTACAGTATATATGAATGTATATATATTTTGCAATAACATGTAATACATGTTATTTCTATTATCTCCTCCAGGTAAGTTGATGTACAAGGACAACTTTGATGGCTTGTGAGTTAATACCATATATAGTACTATTATTAATGGTGACACTTCATTCCAATATATCAATCAATGTGCGTAACGAATTCGAAAATAGTAACACGATATATATATATATATATATATATATATATATATATATATATATATATATATATATATATATATATATATATATACTGTATATAGGCTGAGGATAATCCCAAGGGAATAGGGTAAGAAATGAGATAGAGGGGGAAGGAACCCTGCCTGTATGTAAAGGATCATGGAGGATTTGTGGAGACAATATGAGTGTTTACGTGTGTTGGTGAGCTATGCAGTACACGATTACCTAGTGAGGAGACATACAGGAATGGTCACTACAACAATCAACATTACCTGTCTTCACCTCTATTCACCTCCAATTATTATCTTCCCTATAAAATAAGCGAGAGAGAGAGAGAGAGGGGGGGGGGGGGAGACAATGTAAACAAAAAGCTTGAATGACTATAGTGAAGGGATATGAATGGATAAGGGTAGAGAGAAACACTGGACCTGTAGCTGTTATGGTAAGGTAAACATAGACTATGTATTGTGATATGGAGGGAAGGGTTGGGGGAGTGGAAACACTGGACCTGTAGCTGTTATGGTAAGGTAAACAGAGACTATGTATTGTGATATGGAGGGAAGGGTTGGGGGAGTGGAAACACTGAACCTGTAGCTGTTATGGTAAGGTAAACAGTGACTATGTATTGTGATATGGAGGGAAGGGTTGGGGGAGTGGAAACACTGGACCTGTAGCTGTTATGGTAAGGTAAACAGAGACTATGTATTGTGATATGGAGGGAAGGGTTGGGGGAGTGGAAACACTGGACCTGTAGCTGTTATGGTAAGGTAAACAGTGACTATGTATTGTGATATGGAGGGAAGGGTTGGGGGAGTGGAAACACTGGACCTGTAGCTGTTATGGTAAGGTAAACAGTGACTATGTATTGTGATATGGAGGGAAGGGTTGGGGGAGTGGAAACACTGGACCTGTAGCTGTTATGGTAAGGTAAACAGAGACTATGTATTGTGATATGGAGGGAAGGGTTGGGGGAGGAGGGAGAGTATTGGACACTGAGGGGAAACTAAAATGGGTTGAGGGAACATTTTATGTTCCTACTTTTTTACCAGATATACGGGAGAGTACTGTCACGTGATATTCTGGGCTATGTTGGAAGGAGGTGAGAGAAAGAGAGACTTATCTTGTCTTAGTATATCATTATATATAAAATTATATATATATATATATATTATATACTGCATATATAATTTAATGATGCATAATAACAGCCAACTGTTTTTAAATCCTATTTATCTTTGATTGTTTCCATGTGTTTGATAGTTATACTAACTACAGGTACTTTATATTCGTTCCCCAAGCATGAAATTGTGTTATATATTCTAAGTGTATATTATATTCACTTTTATCTTCGCGAAATTATTGCTTTCCTCGTCATTTTGTCATGTAACAACTGTATTACTTCCGTGGTGTGCGTGTTATAGGTGTATATAAATCACCTGTTATAACCTCACATGACAACCCTACTGATATTGTCTCACCTGACTGTCGGGAAGTGCATATAGTAACTTACTGGTAGTAGTGATGGTGATGGTGGTGTTGTTTGTGTTTGTTTTGTATCTTTCTTTAAGCCCTAAGGAAACCTTGGTCAGTCTTTCTTATAGTACCGGGCACACATAAATAATTGTTGAAGACCAGTAAAACTAAGTATGTAGTGCCAGTTGTATAGATAAGGTTGCTACCATTTTGTGCAAACTATTATTACATTATTATCTGTTGTTTTGAAATTTGAGTGATATTACAATAATAGTATATACCATCATGAAATAACTTCGGCAACTTTACTTTTTTTTTTTTTTTTTTTTTTTTTTTTTTTTTTTTTTTTGGCGGTATTTTATATCATTCAACCCATTTATTCATTTTTATGATTTAAGTTTCCATCAACCAATTCTCACTCTTTTCCCCAACCTCCCAATATTCCTTCACAGATCAGGTTATGTTGACAACCTTGGTAGTTACTGGTATCTCAAACTATTGTGTTTTAATCTAAAGTTGAGAGTTAAAGAGAGTGAGGCAGGAGTGGTGTGATATATTGGAGAGACGAATGGGTCAAGTGTTGGAAAAATGGATGATGAAAGCATGGCGAGATCTGTGAGGAATTGAAATTGGTAGAGTTTGACTGCAAGGAGAAATATATTGGAATACAGAACCAGACGGATTCTCACTAGAGTACACACATCCTCCACGCTGATCAATTTATGAGTCACATTTTACATAATTAAAGTAAGGCTGGGTTGTGTTTAGCAACTAGCATGTGGTCGTATCATCACTATTCTCACCACCACCACAAACTTCCCTATAGGTACTTCACTACTAATGTACTACAATAAATATTACTATTTTTACCAATACGACTACAATTATCACATTTTGTTTAAAGCATTGCCTTTATCAATTATGTTTGAAGGTAAATATACTCTTAAGCTATATTTTAGGAGTAATAATTGTTCTACGTATCACTCGGCTCCCGCATAAATATATATAATATGCACAGCTACTGATACTGTAATAACGACAATATGTCCGACCTGGCAGAACGTGACAATGTTGTGATATAAAGAAGGTATTTATACCTTATCACAATATTTTAGTGAAAGTTGCTACAATTTTCTGATATGGTGCGATAGTTCTGTAATATTGCCTCAAATCCCACACGGTATTACACGATAACCGACAATTTTCTTGGTCAAGTGCAACGATTGCCTTGATATTGTAGGTTATCATATTGCCACAATGATGATGTTCACTACAATATATGGTAATTATTATGTTACCTCCACCAACCGACTTTACTCCTAAACTCAATTAATGAAATCAACAAATACATGTGGCAGTCCAGGGATTCGAACCTAGGATGCTCACACCGAAATTCAGTGCATTTATCCATTGCGCTACGAAGACAGTCACTGAAAAATTATGCTAATAATTTGAGTTGCCTACTGTGACATATATTTTGAAGAAACTGCTGGTTATGATTCGCACACATAATGTAGCACGCACACACACACACACACACACACACACACACACACACACACACACACACACACAGCCCGTAGCCTAGTAGGTAGAGCTCTCGTCTCACACACGAGGGGTCGGGGGTTCAATCCCCGGCCGGGCGGAGACAAATTGGGCTTGTCTCCTTTCATGAGTTAGCCTCAGTTCACCTAGCTGTAAATAGGTACCTGGAATAAGTGGACGACGTTGTGACGTCCCATCTGGGGTTGGCAAAAATGGTACAAGGCGAGATGGGTATCATATGGTTCACCTAAGCTGATGGCTACCTAAGCCTTCGGGCGAGACGGTACCGTCTATAGTGAGAATGGTACCATACAGATCCACCCTAAGCCTTCGTTTCCGATGTCGCCAATTGGCTAAATACAGACTACACACATCCACAGCCATTCCAACGATACATATAACACCTACACATATAGGAGGCGGGAAATAACGAGCATGCTCACTCCCGCAATACAACTAGAGTAAGTACACACACACACACACACATACTGTAGTGAATGTAGTCGACCACATTAGCTGATTTCAGCAATCCTTTATTTGTTTCTGTTTAACCAGATTCCTGTTTTTTTATTTCATATGCTTTCTTATAATTTCCTTATGCCTTCATTACTCGGCATTATTTCCACTTGGAGATTACCATACCTATAAGTGTCATATCTGAGAGGACCTTTTATTCCCTTGATGTTTGTGCAAACAGTGATTAATGTTGTTACAATTCTTTTGTGGGATATTATTAATGGTGTCTGTAGGCGAGACAAGTCTAGAAATATGTTTGACAAAAATGTGAACCAGATAGTTGAAAATGTCAATCTTAGGTGATATTTTATTATTGTACGTAAATTACCAGAGATCATTACAGCCACAATTCTCCATATGTGTTCACAATATATCTTTATCCATTTTTCCTGTCCAGTATATTTAGTTTTCCTTTCACACAATTTGTGCTCATATAAATAAGATCATTATGTAGTAGTAGCTAAGGTTCGGATACAAAAGAAGTGGGTGAGGAAAGCTGGAGGGAGGCGAGAGGAAGGTGGAATGGTGAGGAGGGTGGAGAGGCTACAGGAGGAGGAAATCAGGGAAGAGTACAGGAGAGCAGTAGAAAGACGACTAGGTGGGTTCGACCTGGAAGATATGGAGGAAGTGGAGGAGATAATTAGCAAGATGTTTAAGGAAGAGATCTGTGCAGCATGTGAGAAGGTGTGTGGAGTGAGGAGAAGAGGGAAGGGAGTGAAAGGTACAGCATGGTGGACAGAAGAGGTAAAAAATAGCTGTGGAAGACAAGAAGAAAGCGTATAGAGAGTGGTTGGGTAGTAGAGGGAATGAAGATTTGGAGAGGCAGAAACGAGCGAGGTACGTGGAGAGAAAGAGAGTGGTGAAGAGAGTAGTGAAGGAAAGTAAGAGAAGAGTAGATGAGGAATTTGGAAGGAATCTAAGTGTAAAATGGAGGGAGTGTAAGAAACTGTTCTGGAAAGAAGTCAAGAAAGTTAGGGAAGGTAGCAAGGGAAACAGTAAGGGTGTGAAAGATAAGAATGGGAGAATCCTAGCCGAGAAGCAAGAGAGAGTCGAAAGATGGAGGGAGTACTTCAACGAGTTGCTAAATGTAAGGAATGAATTGCCAGCAAACATTGTTGGATGGGGTATGGGTGGGAGAAGAAGAGAAGTGGTGGAGGAGGAGGTGGGGATCAGGAGGTCAGAAGTGTGGGAAGCCATGAAAAGAGTGAAGTTGGGGAAAGCACCAGGAACAGATGGTGTGTGTGGGGAAATGTTGAAGTATGGTGGTGAGATAGTGATCGAATGGGTATGGAAAATGTGCAAACTAGCATGGGAGAAGGGGAGTGCACCCGATGACTGGAAGACTGGCATAATAGTCCCCCTATATAAGGGCAAAGGAAAAAGAGGAGTGTGTGGTAACCACCGAGGAATATGTCTTCTAAGCGTAGTAGGGAAGCTGTACAGTAGGGTAGTGATTGAGAGAATGAGAGTGAGAACGGAGAAATGGATAGGCGATGAGCAGGGAGGTTTTTAGGAAGGGAAGATGATGTGTAGATCAGATTTTTACCCTGAATTGTGTTGTGGAGAAGTATCTGGAGAAGCAACAAAAGGTGTATGTTGCCTTTATGGACTTGGAGAAGGCCTATGACAGAGTGGATAGAGAAGGTATGTGGAAAGTACTTAGAATATACGGAGTAGATGGCAAGTTGCTGATAGCAGTGAAGAGCATGTATGAGGGTGCAAAGGCAGCAGTACGTGTGGAGAATGAGCAGAGCGAGTTCTTTGACCTGAATATTGGGTGAAAACAGGGGTGTGTGATGTCCCCGTGGTTGTTTACTGTATATATGGATGGAGTCATGAAAGAAATACTAGCAAGAGCAGTGGATGTTGGTGTATCGCTGAAAAGGGAGGGAAATGAGTGGAAGCTGCCTATACTGCTGTTTGCGGATGATATAGTTCTGTTGAGCGATAATGAATGGGAGTTGCAGGGTCTGGTAAATGAGTTTGGAACAGTTTGCGAAAAACGGAATTTGAAGGTAAATGCGGGGAAGAGCAAGGTTATGGTCTTCGAAGGGGGTGAAGTCACAGAGTGTGAGGTGAAGTTGAACGGTCAGGCTATAGAGATCGTCAGCTCTTTAAGTATCTGGGCAGTGTGTTGAGTAAAGATGGGACTATGGATGAAGAAGTGCGGGAGAGGGTACAACAGGGGAAGAGGGCTGTAGGAACGCTGAAAGCAGTAACAAGAAATTGGGTGGTCAGCATGGAAGTGAAGAAGTCCTTGCATGACAGTGTGGTAATCCCGACACTGACTTACGGAAGCGAAGCATGGACGTTTGAGAAGAGACTGACCAAGAGTGAGAGGGGTGGAAATGAGTTACTTGAGAAGTGCATGCGGAGTTACATGGAGGGATAGACAGACAAATGAGGAAGTAAGAAGGAGGTGTGGTGTAGAGGTAGATGTGCTGGAAAGTGTGAAAAGGAACAACTTGAGATGGTTCGGCCATATGGAACGTATGGAAAGCGAGAGAATGACTAAAGAAGGTGTACGAGAGCGAGGTGGAAGGACAGAGAGGGAGAGGTAGACCGAAAGAGAGGTGGAAGGGTGGAGTGAGGAAGTATATGGATGAAGGCGGTGCTGGTTGGGAGGAGGAGTGTCGACTGACTGGGGACAGAGGGCATGGGGGCGGTTCGTTCGTAGCCAACCCTTCGGGGATAACGGCGTCAGGCAATAGATAGATAGATATATAAGAAAGGAATCTAGCTAAAATAGTGATCACAGTACGCCACCATAACAATACAGCACCCACCTCACCATAACCATACCCACACAACACTCACACTGGCACTTATGGTGCGCTGTTAAGACTGCTCTGATTGTAACCCTTCATCACACCTGTGGGGGTTGTGGTTACCTTGGTGGTGTGGTGGGGAGAGTGACCTGTACAAAGAAAATGGGGAGGGGGAGGGAGAGTGAATTGGGAGGGCTTGGGTATGTGAGGGTACATGGAAGAAGGAGTTCTATGTGGAACAATGAGAGCGAACAATGGGTTCACAGTGTCAATATATAATGTTTATAGGCCTAATACCAGTGTAAACAAAAAACAAAAACAAAAAAGTTTGCTTAAGCTTGAGCGAGAGTGAGAGGGGAAAAATTAATAAAGTTACCTGACAAAAGTCAAAGTGTGGCACTGTTGCTAAAGGTGGTTACAATGTGTTTTCGTTTACTAACAGAGGAAGGGTGAGTGGTAGTATGTTTGTGCGTACGCATTACCAAATTTAAATCGATGACGGTGACTTGAAAATTATGTAAGTGTGTATGATTTAGGTTTGTATGGTCTATAGCTATAATATATTGAGTAAGTTAGCTAGGAGCTGCCCAACGACCCGCCGTCTACTGTAGATACGTGGATGACATCTTCGTGCAAATCAAGGACCTCCACGAACTACAGGAACTCCAGCGTCGCTTCATGACCTCCTCCGGACTTAACTTCACCTTTGAAAAATCTAACAATGGACAACTCCCCTTCCTCGACATCCTCGTAGCTCTGAACGACCATGGGTTCAAAACCACCGTCTACATTAAACCAACTAACACAGGACAATGCCTCAACGGCGATAGTGAATGCCCCCGCCGTTATCTTCTATCCTCCATCTCCGCCTATGTTAGGAGAGCCCTCATGCACTGCTCTACCTGGGCCGACACCCACCAGGAACTAGAAAGACTATCCCAAGTTTTAGTAAATAACGGATACTCCAACTCCGACATCTCCAGCACCATCAACCACCATCTTGAAAAATGGTACACCCAAAGCCCTCCCAACATTGACCCCCCCAATGAAATTAAGATCTTCTACCGCAATTACATGTCCTCTGAACACAAAAATGACGAGGCCGTCTTAAAAGAAATAATCTCCAAGCATGTCCACCCAACCAACCCGGAAAACAAAATCAAATTAATAATTTATTACAAATCCCCCAAGACCTCCAACCTCATTCTCCGCAACAAACCAGCCTCCACCAAGATAAAGAGCCCGATGACCGACAATCACGTCATTTACCAACATACCTGTAATTATGAGGACTGTGGACCTCATTCCTATATTGGTATAACGCAGACTCGTCTTTCACGTCGGTTAACTCTTCACCTTCAGGCTGGAGCCATCAAAGACCACTATCTCACCCCTAACCACCCTCACCTCACACGCAACGAGTTAGAGAAACACACCACCATACTCGATAAAGAAAGTGACCCAAGGAGATTACCTATACTCGAAGCTTTATATATCCAAGCCTTACATCCCAACATCAACAACCAAACTCTGGACCTTCAGATCCTTCCTTCTGCCAAAAGGCACTACCCTACAGGACCTAACACCCCTCCTCGCCCCCCGGTGCCCTTGACGCAGCCCCCCGCGCTACCTCCTTCAGCTTCGTCTTCTGCAGGCGCCACACAACTTAGGCCACGCCCCTCGACACGCAGCCAATCAGCTTCGACCCCACCTACCGACCACCATCCCGCATCCAGTGCGCATGCGTGAAGCGGTTACCCCCTTTCTCTCTCCTAGTTTACCCTTCCACCAATAGCAGACTTTTGCCCCCTGTTTTCCGCCTCCTCTGATCCTCCACCCTCTATATACCCTTCCTGTTTACCTTTTATATCATTCCTTCCTTACTTGATAATGCTGGTTGTCCAGTGAAACGCGTCGTATATCCTGTATCTTCATGTACTGTAATGTAACCCTGTACCACCATGAATTTTGCTCATCTCCTTCATCTACTTCCTGCCACCCAGCGAAAACTCATCAGAGACCTGGAAACTTTGAATAATAAAATTTCCAACGCAGAAATTGCCATTTCTTTCAACCTCGTATGTATTAAAGACAATTTATTACCTGGCTTTACCAACATATATATATATATATATATATATATATATTATATATATATATATATATATATATATATATATATATATATATATATATATATATATATATATATATAGATATATATATATATATATATATATATATATATATATATATATATATATATATATATATATACTGTATAATTATATATTCAGTATCCCCTCTCTTTCTCCATTTCCGTTCTAATCCCTCTGGGATCTATTTTACGGATTATGTTGGCATGTCATGTTCTGAGAGATTTGAAGTTGATAATGATCATATATGGTTGGCTTTATGTATTAAAGAAGGAACGCCAACGAACAATATTGAACGGTGAACATATTTAAGACACTATACACGAGAGGAAGAACGCAAGAAAAAATAAACGATCGCTAAACGTCATCTAGTCACAGTGGAAGTAAAGGTCTTGATAAGGAAGGGAAGACAGGAAATTGTGAATATAGGAGAGGAAATGTTGGGGAGATGATGGTGATGATGGTGGTGGTGGTGGCAACAGTGAAGCTGTGATGGTGGTGGTGGTAGTGGTGGCAACAGTGAGGCTGTGATAGTGATGGTGGTGGTGGCAACAGTGGGGCTGTGATGGTGGTGGTGGTGGTGGTGGCAACAGAGAGGCTGTGATAGTGATGGTGGTGGTGGCAACAGTGAGGCTGTGATGGTGGTGGTGGTGGTGGCAACAGTGAAGCTGTGATGGTGATGGTGGTGGTGGTGGTGGCAACAGTGAGGCTGTGATGGGAAGGTCGTGGTTAAGGTGAATGACTTTGTGTGGCCAAAAATATGAAACAAAAACAACTATAAATAAAGCTTCACCTTACGTTCCTTCTAATGAATTGATCGGATATTTGCAGAAAATGTTTCCCACTTTGTATGGTTGATGTTATTAATCTTTCAACTTTGTCATGCTTTACGCTATGTACTCCATTCAAAACTTAAAATGATTTAAACATATTCTTGCATTATTTTGTCTTTCCATAGAATTATTGACTTCCTCTTATCTCACCCTATTATATGTCAAATGGGTATGGGCTGACGTCCAAGACTGTCACTATTGTCAGTCCCTCCCCCCCCTTCCTGTCATTAGTAGGATAATCTGTTAAGAAGCTTCATCCATAATGACATACTTCCTACCAAAGACTATCTCTGGCTACCAGGAAGGTGGGTTTAAGGAACTTCAAAACTGTATTATTTCTACCATGCTTTTCACATTGTCTTAATAGTTTTACACCTAACTTTTACTTTAACTAATTTTAATTGTATTACTCTGATTTGCAATAACTGAAATTCCCTTCCTTGCAATATGAATCGTCACTTTATTTTTGAAACTATTTTAAGAAGGAAGTACGTGATCCTCTTCAAAACTCTTGTGTCTGCCTCCAGGATGGTGTAAAAGATTAATTGAAGGGTTCTTGTGTGTGACAGTGGAGAGAGAGAGAGAGAGAGAGAGAGTCAATTATAGTTTGGTTGCATTTGTTATTGAAGCGTAGGTTGTTTACACAGGTGATATGTACAGTATGCATATCAAATATCAATAGATAAGTTTTATACTATCTGGTTGGATTATTATGGTTGTGATCTATAACACATTTCATAAGATATCCACAACATAATCACAATATTTTCTTCTTAGTCCCAAAATTAACATGTCATGGGTAACAGGAATGACAATATTATAGGTGTCTTGAGTAAATACATTGAACAGGAATACGCAAAGTAACCCTTAAATAGATGGATAATAACAATATGACATATTGTTGACCAAGTAACACTATATATGAGTTAAAGACACATCAGTCACTGCCAATGCTGATTTTCACATCACTATATATGGTGATTTAGGCAGTACGTAGCATGGAGTTATTGATGATAGACAGGAAGTACAGAGGTGGTTACTTAATAAGTTAATGGGAGGAAGGAGTGGGTGGTGAGGAGGTGGGGGGAGACAAGTATTGGTAAGACAAGTGGAGGAGGGAGGGGAAAAGTAGCAGAGGTAGGGGATATAGAGTAGTGGTGGCACAGCAGGTGGTGGGAATGACGGAGAAGTAGGGGACAAGGAGGAGAGGGGGATAACACTGAGAGGTGGGAGATGTTGAGCATGGTGGATATGGAGGAGGGGGAAGTGTTCTGTTGGTTGGTGGTGGGGGTCAATCTAAGTCAGCACCACAGTGATCAGTCAGTCAGCCTAGATGACGTACGGGAGTCACTGTTTACATTGTGTTGTGCTGCGTCTATAGTGTAGTGTTGGTACCGGAAGTGTGTTGTAGGAGGGAGAGCAGGGAGGATCACAAACACCATACCCAAATAACTATTAATGAGAGAGGAGGGGGTTGTATTACAGTATAATGATTATTATCCAACAAACCATTCAATTTTTTTTTTTTTTTTTTTTTTTTTTTTTTTTTTTTTTTTATGGACACAGTTCGTCTGTTGTCATGGGCTAAACCAGGGCTGCTATTTAAAGTCTCTATGAACATGCCTAAGTCCTTGTGAGTACGCTTAAACTGGCGAGAAGTTCGCAGAGTTATTTACGTAGTCTCCTGTGCTTTTTTAACCTTTATAACTCGAGGTCATAATTAGGAGAAGGGTAGACCTCTCCGTAAGTAGATTAGTTGACGAACCAATATGGCAGGCTAACTACAACAATTTTGCATATTTACATAAGTAAATATCACGGTGTCTGTTTAGAGTTACGTTTTATATGAACCATAAACTATTTTTGTGATCATAATAGAAAACAAAACTATCTGAGCTGAAAGCTGTTACTATTTTGTTGGTCGTGGTTAATTATAAATAAATATATGTTCATCTTGTCTTCTCGCTTCATCCATTGGAGCCGCTCTTTGTTTCATTTTAACTTTCTTTTTACATCAACTATGTTTACTTATTATTTCATTTTTGTTTCGTGACCTCTGGCAGTGCTGGCACTCTGTGAAGGTGAACTCCATAAGTTTTCTGAACTTTGACACATATATTGCCCTGGCTAGGAGAAAAGTCAAGATTAAAAATATACACATATATTTATGATAGAATAATATTGCCTTATGATCGTAGCTTCTCGGGAGTTATTTGTCCTTTTCCCAGAGCCCTTGTTCTTACACGAGAAAGAACATTATTATTATTTTACTGTTTGTCCAATCGAGTAGTATGCTTCTATAATAGGTATCTTAGTTATGTTCTTCTGTTGACTAAATGACTAAATGACTAAATGTTTGTCCAATCGAGTAGTATGCTTCTATAATAGGTTTCTTAGTTATGTTCTTCTGTTGACTAAATGACTAAATGACTAAATGTTTGTCCAATCGAGTAGTATGCTTCTATAATAGGTTTCTTAGTTATGTTCTTCTGTTGACTAAATGACTAAATGACTAAATGTTTGTCCAATCGAGTAGTATGCTTCTATAATAGGTTTCTTAGTTATGTTCTTCTGTTGACAACATGCAATAATGCTTTGGATCTTGGTAAACACATTTTTTATTGTTAACTTTGACGATTTGTACAGTGTAGATCTGCAAGTTTATGTTCAATGTTACTTTGCTAAGTTAAATTGTGATCATATTGCTTATGATTTGTCAATTAACTCTCTCTCTCTCTCTCTCTCTCTCTCTCTCTCTCTCTCTCTCTCTCTCTCTCTCTCTCACCAGGGAACCAATAAACATCACCTCTCACTCTCATGTTGTGATATTTGTTTGTTGTTGGATCAAAGAAATGTACCGACCAGAGTATCTGATGAACCTGTTCATATTTTGAAGTATTAATTAGATTTGTGATGATAAAACTGTTATTGGTGTTTTGGAGGGATTGATGATCATTGGATAATGAGAGTCATATTTTGTTGGGCGTTGTGTGTATGTGTGTGTGTGCGTGTTTATTTATTTTTATTTTTGTATTTATTTTTTTCCTTTGCTTCCTTTTTGTACGATCATTTTTACCTTTACTTTCGTATCCTTCATCACGATAATGATTCAATGTAAGTTACTGATTGAACTATTGGTATCGGTACCTGACCCAGTATCTCACCTCTTCGCTCTAGACTATAGAGTAACTGGGAGGAGGCCGAGGTTTGGTGATCAATTAATTAAAATTGAGAGCGAGAGAGAACGCGCGTTTCTTGCAAATGAAGCTATCACGTTCAGTAGAGATGTTAAATTTACATGTCTGAGCATACTGAACGAACCCTTGGTGTGTATGTAACGCATACATGATGCATATAAGTAGATACACACATGTATGTCAAACACACACACACACACACAGTACACTTTTAGTTTACAGCATTTGCACACTTAACTTAATTTACACAAACAAAATATACACGTATTAACCCGGCACTTGCATTATTATCTGATCAGAGGCCGGATATGTTGGCTTCTTGAAAATATTCATGTTTTTAGGTGAATACCGGTATTTAATTTCTGGTAAACATTCCTACTCCTTTGTTTTCTGTCTTCCTTTCTTTCCTTCCATCTACTTTGTTCTCCCTTGATTTTCTTTCTCCTCCCTTTTGTCGTCCTCGTTTGTTATCCACTTTATTCTTCCGTATCGTTCTTGCACTTCTTCCCTTCCCTCCCTTCACTCTCCTCCACACATAACACGCTCCGACACACAAATTGGCTTTGGACTTCATACCATTTAAATTCCTTTACATTACTCCACAATATTCACACTTCTCTCCTTCATAGCTTCTTTTTTTCACACTGTATATTAAACAAAATATAATAAGTAACGTGTTACATGTTTGATACATGACTTTTTTTTAGTCGCGACCTTTCAAGTTCGCTGAAATCATTTGTGATATTAATCAGAATGGCAAGTATAATAATAACGCGAGTGTAACATGCTACAGATAATATAGTAATTATAATAGTAATAAGGATAACAATATTAATAACCTGATTTCCACTTTACCTCAGATTTTCACCGATGGCTTAGTTATCGGACAGTTGAAGGTAAACCCCGGTGCTTCAGTTGTGTGGCCCTCAAGACATTGGCAGAAGTAATTAATATTCAGAATATATTACTGTACACGTCCAAACTGTTCTGACACTGTCGTTCCCCTCACGCCTGACTACCGTCCAATATTGTAGGTGGACCAGAAGGTGACTCAGTCCAAGTTGATGTAGCCCAGACCAAATGATTATGCAAGCAAATATTGGTCTCTTTCTGTCTACACCTCACATTCTCTCTCGTCTCGTGATATTTGTTTACTTCTCTATTCAATCTAAGGCGTGTTTACTATCTTGTTATTACCGTGTAGTGTCTATTCCTTATATTTTTTCTGATGATACTCGAAACACATGTTTTCTCTACCTCCCACCTCTTTAGATTCGCCTTATATACCATTATGTTATACAGTTATTGCCTCCTTGTTTCCTTCATCCATGCTTCTATATTCCTCTCACAACCATCATTAACCTTCCCCCTCCCCCAACCTGCCAAACATTGTGATGCAGATTAACAACCGACGATGATGTGAACCCAGACGTGCCTCAGAATATGAATCAGTCCTGCCAAAGTTTACCTTGTCTTAGATCATTAGATATATTTAGACGTTTTTATGCAGCTTAGGAAGGATCTGTTGTAGCTATATGGGTTCATTTAAATAGTTTGTCGCCATTAATCGCTAGAGGTTCTTAGTGAACTGAACACAATCGTCTAACAGTACCCAGAATCAAATGAGAAGTACATCACCGTACTGAAAGGGTTAAAAACAATACATTGTCAATAAATTAATTACATACATACTAATTGTTCAAACCATGTGTTCTGTGAAGACAGAGGATCAGATGTTCCGTATTTTAGTAACAATAAATAGCATTTATGTATCACATTTCCTCAGATATTCGATGTCATAAAAGCATATCAAGATACCAAAGTATTTCCCCTCGCCTTTCCAAAACACACACACACACACACACACACACACACAGATTGATAATTACAAATTCATCACCATCTCCTCTTTTACCTTCACGCCACTAGCAACAAAAATCTACCTCGCAATTAAGAGTTTTTATTTTCACTTATTTTGGATTATTTGAATCGCTAATGCCTTTACCAGTTACGATTTTTTAAAGTTAATCGATTTTTGTCTCTGCAGGTTTTATAATGTTACATAATGTGACTGTTATTGTGTCGTTAGTATTTATGAAAATAAATACTATTTTTATAAATATGTGTTTATAAAACACATGTGTATGTGTTTGTATGTGTTTGTTCATGGATGTGTTAGTGTGCATAAGAATACGTGTGTGCAGTTATGTGTGCGTTATGTTTGTAAGGGAGGGATTATAAGATGTTCGTGTGTGTGTGTGTGTGTGTGTGATAAGTTTATCTTTGACACTCCCATATTTCAATATTCCTTCATGCCCTTTTATTCAGTCTAGTCAATCATTTTCTGTCGCAGACCCAATATCACAATTCAAAATACTGGGTCATCATGATTCTGTAAACCCATAGGAAGGGAAAGAAACGAAACCTTTGGCACACTTCTCTTCAGTTTAATCTGTTATTAATGTTTAGAACAATATTGTCTTCCTGTTCACAGATTTCCCAATTATGGTGACAAAGGAACCGTTTCTCTTTGTAAAAACAAGTTGTCAACCACAAAATGTTATCACATTCCTATAATATATTCATATATAGAGGTAGGTGTGATCAGTCTTGTAATGGGAGATGAGCAGATAATAGGCATAGGACAGAAACGTATCGTGTAAACAATAACATAGACGAGGAAAGGGAGAAGGTGATAAAAGGCCTGAAACAAACACAAGGGGGAAGCATTGTCATATTTTGATTGTCCTTTCCTATTGTTTTTTCCACCTTTGTTATTTGCGCCCTCACCTTGTCCATTCCTTCTCTTGCTACCCATTAATGGCTCTTTACGTACGATGCCACCACCACTTTCGGATATTTCCTTTTTCCCCAACTGCTATGACTATACAATTAATATTTTATCTATCCATCAATTTCTTATTTATTTGTCTTCATTGTTATGTTGCTATCACATTAGACAGTTATTATTAGCTACAAGCTAATTTGGGGAGATCTTAGGCACCAATCGAACTGGGCAATAACCAGGAGAGGCCACATAGGCATACGATAAGTAATTGTCTGGCTCCCCACTGTTTCTATTTGTGCCTCAACTACTGTACACAGAAAGTAATCCACTTACCTCTCACAAACACCTCTTCCTTCTTTTCATTTCACTACATTTAACAAGCGCACTACACATATTTCTAACATACCTAAATTACCTATAACGTACCTCGATGTTGGCGGTTTATCTTTCTTTCAACCTTGTGTGTGTGGGGGGGGGGGGGGGGATGTAAGGATCAGTATGTATTTGTAGTTTGATTTTCTTTATATTCTCCTCCTCCTCATCCACCTACACCTCCATCACCTCCTCCTCCATTCCCACACTCCCACATTCTCTTCGGAATACTGTTGCAACACTTGTTACTTGGAGAGCAAGTAACTTCGAGGGGTCGCATGATATGTTGTTGCTTGTTTTCCTTTGTACTCCTCCTCTTCACTATAGACCCTATAGTAGCAGGTAAGCATACTGTTAAAAATGTGGGGTAGAAAAAGGGTAAATTTATAGAGCTAAGGGTAAACTTATGTCTCAAGGTGATATTTGGATGAATATTTACCCTTGTGGAGAAACTTACCCTTACTCTCAAGGTTCAAAGGGTAAACTTATATACATAAGTTTACCCGTGGATTCGAATCCACGGACTGCCACATGTGTTTGTAAATTTCATTAATCGATTTTAGGAGTATAGTTGGTTGTTGGAAGGAACATAATAATTGATATTGGTTCAGGGGTAATTTATCGAGAGGACTTCCCTAGTGGTTAAGGCCCCATTAATTGCTCTTTCCATTCACATATGCATAGCCTACGTGAGTTGCAGTTGGGATGTGTGTACATGCTTAGATTGATATGCAGGATTCGAAGTTGCATAATAAATCGTAGGCAGTGTCCACCATTCTTTAACTGTCTACGTGGTGCGATGCATAAGGTGTTGATTTTCGGTGTGAGCATCCTGGATTCGAATCCACGGACTGCCACATGTGTTTGTAAATTTCATTAATCGATTTTAGGAGTATAGTTGGTTGTTGGAAGGAACATAATAATTGATATTGGTTCAGGGGTAATTTATCGAGAGGACTTCCCTAGTGGTTAAGGCCCCATTAATTGCTCTTTCCATTCACATATGCATAGCCTACGTGAGTTGCAGTTGGGATGTGTGTACATGCTTAGATTGATATGCAGGATTCGAAGTTGCATAATAAATCGTAGGCAGTGTCCACCATTCTTTAACTGTCTACGTGGTGCGATGCATAAGGTGTTGATTTTCGGTGTGAGCATCCTGGATTCGAATCCACGGACTGCCACATGTGTTTGTAAATTTCATTAATCGATTTTAGGAGTATAGTTGGTTGTTGGAAGGAACATAATAATTGATATTGGTTCAGGGGTAATTTATCGAGAGGACTTCCCTAGTGGTTAAGGCCCCATTAATTGCTCTTTCCATTCACATATGCATAGCCTACGTGAGTTGCAGTTGGGATGTGTGTACAAGATCAAAAACACATGAAGCCTTTAATTACTTTAGAAACATCAGAAATCATGCCAAAACTGTATTAAACCTAACTAAATCAAACTTTCTCCATAAGCAGGCAAATAAACTTCTAAATAATCCAAATGATAACAAAATATTTTGGTCTACTCTTAACTCATTCAAATCCAACTTCACTACTGCTTCATCCATTCCACCATTAAAATCTCCGACTGGCAATCTTGTAAGTGACCCACGAGGTAAAGCTAACCTTCTTGCAGATATTTTCTCCACCAACTCAACCTTAGATGACATAATCAAGATGTCCCTGTACTTAATTTTAATTCACCTGAAATTCCCTCACTTAAGATCCACACCAGACATGTCAAAACTATTTTGCAGAATCTCTCAGTAGATAAGGCTCCTGGTCCAGATGAAATTCCTCCAATAGTACTTAAGAATTGCTCCTTGGTGCTCGCTCCTGTATTGGCAAAATTTTTCCGTCTGTGTACTCATACCTCATGCTTCCCAGTACCCTGGAAAGAAGCAAACATCCATCCAGTTCCTAAAAAAGGTGCCTCTTCAGATCCATCAAACTACAGACCAATAGCTATAACTTCCACTCTTGGCAAAGTTTTTGAAATTATATTAAATAATCACATAATTAAGCATCTGGAGAATAATAAATTAATCAGTGATAGGCAATATGGTTTTAGACGATGTCGATCAACTGCAGACATTCTTTGCCTTCTTACGCATCAAATCAACCAAGCTACAGACCAACATGGTGAAACACATACAATAGCACTGGATATATCAAAGGCATTTGATAGAGTCTGGCATCAATCCTTATTGTCGAAGATGTCACACTACGGCCTTGCATCATTAGTTCCACTAATTTCTTCTTATCTTCATAACAGAAAAATAACGTGTAATGGTAGATGGCCTTTATTCTCAATTTCACTCAATAAATGCTGGTGTTCCCCAGGGATCAGTTTTGGCCCCAACTCTGTTCCTCATTCATATCAATGATCTCATATCTACCACTCATAATCCAATACATTCCTACGCAGATGACTCAACACTCCACAGTTCCTTCACATTTACCAATTCTTTCACCCAACCCGATCTTATAAATTCAAAAATAAACACTGCAATTTCTCTGAACCAGGACCTTTCTAGAATTAATGAATGGGGACAAGAGAATCTAGTTTCCTTTAATGCACAGAAAACCAAGTACATTCAATTTTCTAACCGACAGAATCTCACTGACTCCCATATATTTTTTAATGATGTAAATATTCCCACTTCCCCTAGTATTGACATTCTCGTGTAACATTAACTACTAACTTGAGCTGGACACATTATGTTAGAAGCATTGCTAAGAATGCCTCTAAAAAACTGGGACTCCTGTACAGAGTTCGAGAATTCTTCACTGACGAGCAGTTGGCCGTAATATATAAAAGTCATGTGCGCTCTCAGATGGATTACTGTTCACCTCTGTGGGGTGGAAGTGGAGTGGTTGCATTGAGGCAGTTGACAAAATTCAAAATAAAGCTATTAGATTAATCAATAACCCTGCAATCACACAGGACCTTCCTACATTAGCCATACGAAGAAACTTTGCATCCCTTGCATTATTCTACAGATATTTTCACAGCAATTGTTCCGAGGAACTTGCTTCAATTGTGCCGCCTCTCCACATCTTTCCCCGTAGAACTAGGGCAGCTGAGAGCGCCCATGAATTTACACTTTCTCCTCCACAATGCAGAACTTCTGCTTATCAGAATTCATTTATCCCCAGAGCTACTACTCTTTGGAATTCACTTCCCTCGAATTGCTTTCCACAAACTTACAATCAACAAATGTTTAAATCCAGTTGTTACAAACATTTTATGAATGGAGGATGCCTTTAGGCACATGGACCTTTTTGTTTTATCTGTGTTTTTCCTTCCTCCATTCATTGTCTCTTAAAAAAAAAAAAAAAAAAAAAAAAAAAAAAAAAAAAAACATGCTTAGATTGATATGCAGGATTCGAAGTTGCATAATAAATCGTAGGCAGTGTCCACCATTCTTTAACTGTCTACGTGGTGCGATGCATAAGGTGTTGATTTTCGGTGTGAGCATCCTGGATTCGAATCCACGGACTGCCACATGTGTTTGTAAATTTCATTAATCGATTTTAGGAGTATAGTTGGTTGTTGGAAGGAACATAATAATTGAATTGGTTTCAGGGGTAATTTTATCGAGAGGACTTCCCTAGTGGTTAAGGCCCCATTAATTGCTCTTTCCATTCACATATGCATAGCCTACGTGAGTTGCAGTTGGGATGTTTGTACATGCTTAGATTGATATGCAGGATTCGAAGTTGCATAATAAATCGTAGGCAGTGTCCACCATTCTTTAACTGTCTACGTGGTGCGATGCATAAGGTGTTGATTTTCGGTGTGAGCATCCTGGATTCGAATCCACGGACTGCCACATGTTTTTGTAAATTTCATTATTCGATTTTAGGAGTATAGTTGGTTGTTGGAAGGAACATAATAATTGATATTGGTTCAGGGGTAATTTATCGAGAGGACTTCCCTAGTGGTTAAGGCCCCCATTAATTGCTCTTTCCATTCACATATGCATAGCCTACGTGAGTTGCAGTTGGGATGTGTGTACATGCTTAGATTGATATGCAGGATTCGAAGTTGCATAATAAATCGTAGGCAGTGTCCACCATTCTTTAACTGTCTACGTGGTGCGATGCATAAGGTGTTGATTTTCGGTGTGAGCATCCTGGATTCGAATCCACGGACTGCCACATGTGTTTGTAAATTTCATTAATCGATTTTAGGAGTATAGTTGGTTGTTGGAAGGAACATAATAATTGATATTGGTTCAGGGGTAATTTATCGAGAGGACTTCCCTAGTGTTAAGGCCCCATTAATTGCTCTTTCCATTCACATATGCATAGCCTACGTGAGTTGCAGTTGGGATGTGTGTACATGCTTAGATTGATATGCAGGATTCGAAGTTGCATAATAAATCGTAGGCAGTGTCCACCATTCTTTAACTGTCTACGTGGTGCGATGCATAAGGTGTTGATTTTCGGTGTGAGCATCCTGGATTCGAATCCCCGGACTGCCACATGTGTTTGTAAATTTCATTAATCGATTTTAGGAGTATAGTTGGTTGTTGGAAGGAACATAATAATTGATATTGGTTCAGGGGTAATTTATCGAGAGGACTTCCCTAGTGGTTAAGGCCCCATTAATTGCTCTTTCCATTCACATATGCATAGCCTACGTGAGTTGCAGTTGGGATGTGTGTACATGCTTAGATTGATATGCAGGATTCGAAGTTGCATAATAAATCGTAGGCAGTGTCCACCATTCTTTTAACTGTCTACGTGGTGCGATGCATAAGGTGTTGATTTTCGGTGTGAGCATCCTGGATTCGAATCCACGGACTGCCACATGTGTTTGTAAATTTCATTAATCGATTTTAGGAGTATAGTTGGTTGTTGGAAGGAACATAATAATACATAAGTTTACCCTTACAAGATTACCCTTGCTCATAATTTGTTTACCTATAATAACTGCATTATATTAAAAACGGTTCTGAGTAAATTACTAAATGTATATACTAAATACATATCGACACAAAAAGAGGCATTTGATTAACTGCTGGTTATTAAATTTGAAGAAATGTGTGTTCGAGGCCAAAGCAAGTGACGTGTGGCAAGGATCTGGCATAGTTGCCAGATACCTCTTGTCTGGAGGAGCCGTACAACTAAATTTGTTTTCCATTACTAATTTGGAACAACTAATTACTTGAAAACGTCTTTGGTAATGAAATAATGCAGTTGATATCCATCCTGAATAGTATTGTTAATGGATACAACCGATTTAATGTATAAAAATCACATGAGAGTGAAACTACAGTAGATGTGGCACCTCCAGGGCAGCAGACACCCAGCTGATCACATCATAACATTGAGTGAACACAGCAGCGAGATTTGTCACCCAGTTCGTCTTTGCCAGACTTTAGTTCTGCAATAACTACAGTGATATTCTTCAAAACCACTTTATCAGGTATTGGTATTATTCATTAATATGTGGAGCATTCGTGGTTAAGTTCCTATTGCATTACAGGCTAGTTTTCTAAATTGCTAGGGCAGCTAGGCTTATCATCACTTGCATTGCTGTGACCATTAATTGATTCCATTCTATTTAACATCAGACTTATTCAACTTAGCAATAGAATATCTTAATATAATAATTGCAATACAAGTATTCAGCTTTAGGCATAGGCCTATCAACAAACTAGGCTACTTTAACTTTCATTAAAGGCCTAGCCTAGTTAGGCTAAATGTTAGGGCCTATCTCCAATTCTCCATGTTTCTTCCTGGACCTTGTATAAAATAAAAGTATGTAGCCTACAGTATATTTTTAGGTAGGCTAAGCCTTAAGAAAATTCAACATATTATAGCCTAGTTAGGATAGGCTAAGCTAGGCCTAGGATATATTAGGCTATGTTAATTTAGGTTAGGCTAGCCGCTAACCTGACTCACTAGTCTTACTTTAATGACTTTCCTATCTTAATCAAACCATCCTAGCCTTGACCAAGAGCCTAATCTGCTTGTAACATAAATAATAAATATAAGCCTAGGCCTATATAATACTTGGGCGTAAATGCCTGTTCATAATTCCGGTCTTTTCCCTTCCATATTATTTGTCTTGTTAGGATAGCTTAGCCTATCTAGCCTGAGTTATGCCATGTCAACCAATGGACGTAAGGGTAATTTTGTTTTTATGATAAGACATTCATTGGATTTTTTGTTTTCTTCATAGGCTAGGCTAGGCATAATAACCTATCCAGGTTTGGTATAATTTCCAGACTCTAGTTTCTTTTCCAATGTTCTCATTGTCTGTTGGCACTTGTTTTTGGTTACATGTTTAGCCTACTAGTTTAGTATTCTGTCATTCTCTACATCAATGGTTAGCCTAGCGATGTGTCCAGGTTAGGATAAGTTAGATTGTTGGGCCAGGGTAATGATGGACAAGGTTGAGTTTATACTATAATGGAGGTACCTCGACAATAATGTCATATATATATATATATATATATATATATATATATATATATATATATATATATATATATATATATACGGTATTTATGTATATAATATATATATATACCTGTACAATCTATGTGACCCATACATCATTCCTAGGCTATATACCGGTATGTCATTATCGGTGCAAATTTAATTGTTTTTCATTAGACTGTATTGGTTAAAAAAAAAGGGCAAGATATTAGCCTATGGTGTGACAGCAACGAGACCCATCGATTTTTGTGTGGCCTATGGAATTGTCATATCACATACCGGTAATACAGTACCGGTACTGTACATTGGTATTTATGCCTGTACTGTCGGAAATATATAACAGTGGAGCACCGAACTTCGCGCCACCTAAGTTCACAAAATAAAAAAGCGCCATTCACCAAATATTCTCAAATTCCTTGTTCGCGCACAAATATTTGATCTTGGCGCAAATATCCTAGTTGAAACCTGAACAAAATTGCAAAAATATGGTAAGGTTGTAGTATTCCCCGTGGTCCACGCCGCTGTGTCGCCGCCACTATATCCCATCTGCTCTCTTCTGTGCCAGCTGGTCAATGATGGTGTTACAGGCAGCACGGAGGTGATAGTGAGGTAGAGTTGGTTAGTCGTCTATTGAGGCAAGGAAGTGATCCAAATCCCTCTTAAACATTTCCAGTCGTGGGTAGTCTTTATTTCTAATTTCTTTGGGTAATTCGTTATACAAATTAGGACCACAAGTAGTGAAGGAATGTTCCCTTAGCGTCTTCACTCTGGTCAGCACTCTTGATTTGATGGGTCTGGAATTGCACATTCTCCCAAGACGTTTACAGTATGTTCTTTGTATGTGATGATCACTTTATCTTCTACTTGTAGATTTGGGCCATGTTGTTAAGAATTGTCCAAGTGCATTGGATTAAGTATCTTTCTCTGCATCTCTCGATAGAGTATTGTTGTAAGGATTTTAATCTCTCCCAGTAGTCCTGATCCTTTACAAATGTAATTTTACTGGTGAAGGAGCACTGGATCCCCTCCAAGGCTTGTTTCTCCCTAGATTTCCAGGGACTCCACAACTGGCAGCAGTATTCTAAAAGAGGTATCACCAAGGCCTTGTACAGGGTAAGCATAGGCTCCACCTCCTGTGTTTTAAAGGTACGCAACATCCAGCCAGCCTGGGCTCTGGCCTTTTGAACCACTGCTTGGATGTGCTTGCTGAAGGTAGCATCAAGAGTCATTAGAACACCCAGGTCTAGTACATGGTTATTGCATTGTATTAGGGAACCATCATGTGCAGTATAGTTGGCGTTTTCATTAATGTTGTTTCCATACCTAACCAATTCTTATTTATTGCTGTTAAATATCATATTATTTGTCTCGGCCCAAGAATACAAACGGGTTAGGTCAGAATTCAATTTATCTACATCTTGTATCATCAGCAAAGGAAGAGACTGAGGAGTGGAGGGTATCTTTGTCAATATCAGACATGTGAATAAGGAAAATCAGTGGTCCCAGAACAGAGCCTTGGGGAACACCGCTGCATGCACGCACACACACACGCGCACGCACACACACACACACACACACTCACACTGTATTGAATATCGACCTTAACCCCTTATTGGCGGCGCACGACATATGTCGAGTGAAATCAATTTGGACTATGTGGCGGTGCACGACATCTGTCGAGTGCCATTTTCAGCACGTAATGTTGCTGAGAGAGAGAGCTGAGCGGTGGGATGAGCGTAGTAACCTTATGACCGGTCCCCACCACCGCGGTGGACCTACTGAACTGTATCCCACCCTTCTCCCCCCTTTCTCACTCGCTACACAGGGAATTATGTACGGAAATGACCTTATTTTAGTTTTTTTGCACTCGTGTTGCACAATCGTTGCAAGAGAACCAGTGGTCGTACAAGGATGGTTCGGGTGTCATTGGAAAGCTCTGTTTACGCCCTTTCAGGGATTGATACTTGTTTTACGCTCTGGATCTTATTTAGGCATGAAAATGAGCACGGGAACAACCCTATTTAGGGTAAAAAAAAAAACGCTGGGCGCTACTGTCAAATAGACCACCTAGCCCGCTAAATAAGGGTTAATATTGCTCCAAAACTGTAACAGAAACAAATCCCCTTACCCTGGAACACAATTAGATTTATATCCCAGTTCAGTAATATATTCAGCAGGCAGAGAGGTAAAGGTGTGTGTGTGTGTGTGTGTGTGTGTGTGTGTGTGTGTGTGTGTGTGTGTGTGTGTTTGTTTGTGTGTGTGTGTGTGTGTGTTTACGTGGATGTCATGTGTGTTTTATTTATTTTGAAAGATGGTCACCGAAGGAATGCGCCAATACAAAATTTACTAACGCGTATGTGTTTCCCTGAAGATACTGGCTTGTGAAAAACAAAGCAAAACATAGTAATATAGTGTTTTATGTTTGAATATAATTAAAATGAATGACATAGATGTGAAGAAGATGAATGAAAAGTAGTAAAACCAGATGACTGAATAGTGTCGCTTAGAGAAAATAGAAAAATAGAAAATAGAAACTAAAAAACTATATATTATCCTAAAAGACAATAGTGATGGAAGGGGAAGAAATGGGAGAGAAGGGAGGCGTGAACAAAACAAAAGGTTAATGTAGTGGAATAAATTTAATGTCCTAATGTGTGTGTGTGTGTGAGAGAGAGAGAGAGCAAGCGGGCGAGCGGGGCGTATTTATATATATATATATATATATATATGTATATATATATATATATCTATATATATATATATATATATATATATATATATATATATATATATATATATATATATATATATATATATACACACAATGGAAATACTTGTGAGATAATAACTTTCAACACCCATTAAAACAAAATTTATTATACGGGAATTTAACACGGCGTAAGATTAAATTTTGATAAGCTACCCATTATTCATGACAATTATGTTTTGTTCTCCCTTCGTTACATCCTGGTTAATTAATTATTGTCTGTGTAAATATAACTAATATATGTTATAGCTATGAAGATAACTACTCTTACATAATGTAGATTACTAGAGAGAGAGAGAGAGAGAGAGAGAGAGAGAGAGAGAGAGAGAGAGAGAGTCCTACTAATAATATTTCATTGCGTATTTTAATTGCCCTTTCTTGTGTGTTTTTGTTTTCCTTGGTGCCCCCCAACCACGCCTTTTATCGCCTAGTTATCCAGACTATTATTTTCTTCCCTCCCATCTCCTTTAATCGTTTGTACCTTCCTCGACTCACTTCCTGAAGCTTCTCATACGCCATTCATTTTACATTTATTTTTCTGAGCCGAATTTCTCACATTCTCCTTAACCCAATCATTACCTTATCGTCATATTATTTACAATTTTCCTAACAGCAAGCGATTTTACTCAGAATAAGAAGGACAACTAATCCTCTTAACTCCCACAGCTATATATAATAATCTAAATCGTCATCTGATGGTAGCCAATATTTAGGAAAGAACAGCTTCACCGTACTGAGAGACCTACAGTAACTTTACCAATTGGTCATCAACTATACTTCCTGTATATTTCACGTTTCAAAGGAGTGCAAAGGAGTACACAGGAGTACAAAGGAAATCAAGCAACAACAGATCTAGTGACCCTTCTAGGCTGCTACTTCATTTGTATATTATTATCAACTTTATCTTTATGGTTTCCTCTGCTTCCCCCCCCCCTCCTCTCTCTCTCTCGCTCTCGCTCTCTTTCTCTTCCTCTTCCTCGGAGTCATACATATCCTCACTGTGATTAAAGTTGTTTTGTCATAATCTTTATTTGTTTTTGTAATCAATTTATTCACATTTCTTTTAATAACATTTGACGGTATCATTGGAAACCAATACTTACTTAATACTCTTTATCATCTACTTCTAGTTCTAGCCTATATATACTGTATGTCTTGTGCTTAAGGGGAGGTCTCCACTTGAGGGATTGTTTTCTTGACCCCTTTCTCCCTCATGTTTAGCCCCATTGCTTTTGATATTATAAAACGTTTGCCACATTAGTTTAGCGATTTTAAGAACTTTCACCCCATATTAAGACCTTTCGTGCAATTCAGGTGTCGATTTTATCCTGGCGAGCGATAGCGAGCCTGTAATTTAAGAGGAACCGGCCTTCGGCCGGGAAATTTTTCTACTGAAAAATGTACAAATTTATCTTGAAAGGGACTCGTGGGGGTGTAATTTCAAGCTTGATGGAGGTCTAGGAAACAAACTAAATACCTCCTCTTAATGTACTTAATTGTAGGTACCTTGTGCGAATAGCTTCACGTTCTCCGTCTTGGTGGTGTAATGGTTAATAATTAAGGTGTCTAAACATCTGTGTGTGATAAGCCAGGTTCGTATCCCGGTGGATCACATATATGCTTTCATTAATTTCATTGGAGGTGTTTGGTGTTGTGGTGAAATTAATAAAATATAGATTATAATTTATTAGTATAACTTCACCTTATCCATTCTTTCTCCATCTCACATTTCCTGTTTATGTCATGAATAAGTTTTCTCTTTCAGTCTCCCCATGTCTTCCTTATCTCACTACTGTAGTGCTTATCCTCACGATATTGTGTGTGTGTGTGTGTGTGTGCGCTTGTAAGTGTGTGTGCCCAGTCCCGAACGTGGCTCGAACGTCCCTTGATTTTGGCCCTGTCACTCTTTCAACTATGGGGGAGGCACTCGCTATAGGCAGTTATGCCTTTTGCCTCCCTCAATCACATAGAAAAAAGAAAAAAAAAGTATAGGGTTTTTCATAATTTGTATTAGGTGCATATTGGATTAAATATAATGAGTTTACTTTATGTGCATCGTTATCATACATAGGCTATCTATATTAGCTGTATGCACTATGTAAGGAGTCATATTTATCCCATATCAGTTGGTCATTAACTGTTATGCGTTTTGTTTTGTTAACTAGTATGTACTGCAGTTATTCGTTTGTGCATGACAACGCAGACATTTGTTTCCTCTAATATAGAGTATAACCATTAATTTAGATAATTTGTGCTTTTTAAAGTAAATAGATTGTTAAATATCAATACAGCTAACTCTGGTATATATGCACGTATATGGATATATAACCAACAATGAGAATATGAAGGTATTGTTGACCCTCCCTGACTATGACGGTCTGGTCCATATTATATTGTTGTTGACGGTACAGAATATGAAGGTATTGTTGACCCTCCCTGACTATGACGGTCTGGTCCATATTATATTGTTGACGTTACAGAATATGAAGGTATTGTTGACCCTCCCTGACTATGACGGTCTGGTCCATATTATATTGTTGTTGACGGTACAGAATATGAAGGTATTGTTGACCCTCCCTGACTATGACGGTCTGGTCCATATTATATTGTTGTTGACGGTACAGACTAGGAGGAATGGTGTGGAAGACAATACAATGGACACCAGAGGAAGATGGAAGGGAGATATACAGTATATTGTATGTGTTCATGTGTGTATGTGTATATACATGTTTTGTGTGTGTGTGTTGAGGCCAAGCATGTCTATGGATGTGTACAACGTAGTAAATTAAATAAGAGTAGCAATGGTGAGTGCTAATAAGAAATTATATTTGCAATGCATAATGCTAATACAGTTAATCAGTAGGGTTAGAGGTAATTACGTGTAGAGGATGAATGGAAGGAGGTAAAGGGAGTTGTCCATGAAGGCGTATACAATGGTAGAAATACAGACATGATAAACATTCCCACAATTTGGTCTATTACCTGAGAAAAAAAATGGAGGAGGGACTTGGAGAGAAATGAGGCGTGAACACAACAAAAGAGTTAATGAAGTGCAATACATTACTAGATGTGGCTTAATGAGAGAGAGAGAGAGAGAGAGAGAGAGAGAGAGAGAGAGAGAGAGAGAGAGAGAGAGAGAGAGGAGAGAGAGAGAGAGAGAGAGAGAGAGAGAGAGATAGAGATAGGCACAGAGGCAGACAGAGAGAGAGGGAGAGAGAGAGAGAGAGAGAGAGAGAGAGAGAGAGAGAGAGAGAGAGAGAGAGAGAGAGAGAGAGAGAGAGAGAGAGAGAGAGAGAGAGAGATTATAAAGACATTATAGGGATAACAATGTATGGCATGAGTGTCAGTAATGGTATCAGAGAGGAAAGTGTGACATTTATCGTTTTGCAAATGGTTGTTGTTATGGTGGTAGCTACTATATGTTGTTGTGGTAGTTGTCGTTTGGTGAATGGATGTTTATAGTTGTTCCGTTCGGGTCTATGGATGTTACCTGTCGTGTATATGTTTACGATTATGAGGCAGCAACTATCCACTACTGATATTGTGCAGGTTATAGTGATGAGACTAACCTCAGACATTAATACAACCCCCAGGGCCCAACATAACACATTAACCCGTTCAACATAGGGACGCTTTATATCATTATACTCCGACTATCAGTAGACGATTTTAATAATTATAAAATGCAGACTTAGGAACAGTCGATGTTGGGAAATTTAGGGTTGATTGGTCAATTTAATTTTTTCGTAACCTTTTGATTTCTAGAGATCCTTCCTAATTTGATCAAGTTTGTCTAGTTTTAGGTAGAATAAAATGAAAAAGACACCACCGAATTGAGAGTGGTACAGAGCCGGACACATAACAGTACAACGAGAGGTGATATTACCCGATCACTGGAGTCTACAATCACCAGCCGTCACCGTTTATTGGAAGGCAGGCCTGGTGTGGTGAGAGAGAGAGAGAGAGAGAGAGAGAGAGAGAGAGAGAGAGAGAGAGATTGCAGAGCAGTTATAAATATAATGTAGGGATACAAGTGATAGTATGGATTTTAGTATTAGTAGCAAAGATGTAGGTGTGACTCGATCCAACAAAATACAAAACCGTACGTACTTAATATTTGCAATTTGACAAATTATGTGAAATTAAAAACACTTTCCACTTCCAGTAATGAGTCATCACTAACTACCTCATTATATATATTCTTTTGTTCACACTAACGACCGTCACTTTTGATGACTATATTTCTGACAACGAAAACTTAACCCACTGAGCACCAGTTGATTTAATAAAACTGTGCTCTCCAGAACCCACCACCTGTTTTTTTTCTTTTTCTTGAAAACACATGGGATGGGTTTGTAATGAAGGCAAAACAACATAAAACCACTCACCTAGGTAATTTGGGGGTCCTTGGGGGCGGGGGAAAGTCACAATTAACATGGGGTAATGGGTAGGCAAAATACTGGAAAATCACCCATGCGCACCCATACGCACGCGGCTGGACTTGGGGGTTTGCCAACCATCGGTATTGTTCTGTGGCATCCTAAAGCAGTTCCCATACAAAAATCTATTCTGAACCCCTCATAGGTCAGATAGGACAAGAGTAATTAAGGGCGGGGACGCAACCATTGCGTCGCGGACTTTTGGTTTTGTGGTTACATACATAGGTGACGTGAACTCATAAAAAACGCGGTGCCTAGTGGCCACGTGGTGCATCCCTGGTGCTCAAGGGGTTAAGCACGAACAAATATGATGGATGTTACAGATGTGGCTCTGAAATTGTAACTGTGTGTGTGTGTGTGTGTGTGTGTGTGTGTGTGTGTGTGTGTATGTGTGTGATATTCTCAGTATCTTTGTGTGACTGTGCACATAAATGCTTTTTATCTGCAGAAAAAGTGCCAGTGAGTTAGGGTGGATGGATAGGGTTAGTGAAACATCTGATGTTTCTCACATGGTAATTGAGAGGCCAGGTAAAGTGCAAGAGAGGGCGTGAGTGAGGGTGGATGGATGGGGTTAGTGAAACATCTGATGTTTCTCACATGGTAATTGAGAGGCCAGGTAAAGTGCAAGAGAGGGCGTGAGTGAGGGTGGATGGATAGGGTTAGTGAAACATCTGATGTTTCTCACATGGTAATTGAAGAGGCACTCCCAACACAGCAATACACAAGAGTAGACTTTCCGTTCAAGAGAGGGCTGAGTGAGGGTGGATTGATGGTGGTTAGTGAAACATCTATCTGATGTTTTGTTTCTCTCCCACAATTGGTATTGGAGGAAGAGGGAGGACAGAGGAGGGGTCCGAGGTAAAGTGCAACAACAGGCTCTTTAAGTGAGGGTTGGAATGGCATAAGGGTTAGGTGAAATAATCTGATGTTTCTCACATGGTAATTGAGAGGAGAGGAGGGGGGCCATCTTAAAGAACTTGGACGTTTCAAAAACATTTATTGATGTTATGTGAACACACTAGGGGCGAAAATCATCTTAGGTAGAGGATCGATGTATTTATGTTATTGATCACTATAATTCTACTTCCCGAGGTGAAGTGAACAAATGCAACTAATTTGAACCCTTTCAGTATAATGAATATTTTTCATTATAATATCATGTTCACTATTGAGGATTTGATTCATCTTAGAGAGGATCTGCATGTATTTTATGTTATTGATCACTATAATTCATCTTAGAGAGGATCTGCATGTATTTTATGTTATTGATCACTATAATTCATCTTAGAGAGGATCTGCATGTATTTTATGTTATTGATCACTATAATTCATCTTAGAGAGGATCTGCATGTATTTTATATTATTGATCACTATAATTCATCTTAGAGAGGATCTGCATGTATTTTATGTTATTGATCACTATAATTCGCAAAGTCATCTAAGGTTATATAGCTTACAATGAAAAAGATGTTATGATACTGAAAGGGGTTCAATCTTTGGAGGATTGATTTATAAGA
>CM064557.1:9860458-9897989 GCA_032716605.1 Paralithodes platypus | reverse complement strand
TGGTACTAGGCGAGATGGGTATAATATGGTTCACCTAAGCTGATGGCTACCTAAGCCTTCGGGCCGAGACGGTACCGTCCTATAGTGAGAATGGTACCATACCAGATCCCCCTAAGCCTTCGTTTCCGATGTCGACAATTGGCTAACCAAACTACAGTACTAAACAACATCCACAGCACATTCCAACAGTACATAAAACACTTAACATGCATTTCACGCAAATTACATTCCCAGCTTAAGGGAGGCGCGATAGCTGTATAATGAACTTAGACTCGCATTGCGTGGATTCCCCTTGACGGATAAGTAACTGAGTAACACCCACTATACATACCACTGCTACATGTTCCCTGGTGAAAACACAAACATTATACAACATTTACATTTGACTATGACACACTCAGACACACTATATAATTGATAAGGCAAGGAATTCGACACGGTACAGGCTGGCGCCTCTGCTCCCACCACCACTAGGGGGATTATACAGTATAATCAAAACGAAATATATAAAAAGGGAAAAAAAAAAACATGCATTCATACCGGTAATTATATTAAAAAGCTGAATATCATGAATACAGAGATTATTATACGATTTGGAAAATGAGACATATATACGAATTTTTTTTAAATTAACAGTAATGCGGTTTGCATTTTTTTGACAGTTATTTTTTAACTTTTGCTATTCATGTAACATAATTGTCTAAACAATAGTTAGTACCCCGTACATATTTCATGATATGTCATACTCTAATATACAGTATATTCAGTTAGTAACAGGTGTATACTATTTACGTGGCTATTTCCAATGGACATTAAATGTTGTTATCTGATTCGTCTTAACTTTCCAGTTCCTCCATCGTTCTTCTTCTCCTAGCGGTGGCACATTCTTCATCATAACTGGTTCACAGAGATTTTTTTTTTTTTTGTTTTCTCTCTCTCTATCTTACTATCTCTCTCTCTCTCTCTCTCTTATCTTCTCTCTCTCTCTCTATCTCTCTCTCGCCCTCGCTCTCACACTCAGTTTAGAAGAGCATACAGTTTGAGAACTGATCACGTTCTATATTATTTTTTAACCTATTTTTAATCTTTTTTATATAACGTTTTTAACGTATTTTGGGTAAGAAGGTTATTGATCTGTAACCTCTTAACGGACACTGTTATGTATTATGTATCATGCATTATGTATTTGTTTTTTAAAATTAATTTATTGTAATGAACAGCTCATTGTATATTTAACAGAAGAAAATAATCTAACATCTAAATCTGAATCGCTAGGAGCACAGGGAATAAGGGTTAGTATTACAAAGATCCTGCTGGTTCATTCCGGGGAGCTAGTATAAGTGGTCTATGTATTATGTAATTTGTTTAAGATGATACTATTGTATGAACAGCCATTGTATTATTTAATGAAATAATAAAAATAATCGGAATCTGCATCTCTATCTCTCTCTCTTCTCTCTCTCTCTCTCTCTCTAATATCATAATACACCACACACCAACCCTGTACTGGATTATTGTACCTATACAACACCCCCACCCCCCCTCCCCCCCGCCCCCACCGCCCCCCCCCCCCCCCCCCCCCCTCCTCCCCCCCACCCCCCCCCCCACCCCCCCCCCCACCCCCCCTCCCCCTTACCCCCCCACATTATTTCCCCCCCCCCCCCCCGTTCCCCGTGAGATGTGAGGGGCACAGATGATAACTAAAGTGAGCCCCCACAAGGGGTAAGTCTTCATAAAAGGTCTTTGGGTGGTTTTTAGTTGCATGACAATATTTTTAATCTCGGGAGGAACGTTTCTTGTAACTTTGTAACTTTTTGCGAGGCCTAGCACCAAACTATTATCAAATGAAGCTTTGTGATCGATGGTTAGATAGTGGGTTTGTTTAGTGGCATTGGTGTGGAAAAACTTACAGTAGTCTAGTTGGTGGTTTCCACTGCAATATCAAATTAGACTCTAAAGCAGTAATTTTTGTTTTTTAATAGTTCCTAAGTGGAGTAAGAACAACAAGGAAAGAAAAAATCCGTTATTACAGTATGACAAACAACACAATCGTAAATATGGAAGATGTAGTATAAATGTATGAGAAACCACCCAGCTATGAAGGAACACTAAATATAATATCTGCAGCAAGGATGTATGATATGAAGATAAACACATAAAGTTGATGGTAAGATAAGTTGTGGTGAAGGGATAATACTGACATAAGGAGGAAGGACCTGACTTTATGAACACCTGATAACGTTCATCACTACCAGAAATACCGGATTAAATAGACGGAGAGGAGAAAAAAAATAATTAACCAAATATGGAGATGAGAGGGGGAGGACGCAGGACATAAAACAACTATCTGTTTAAATGGACTCAATGAGGGGAGACCAGATACAAGGATAAATATAACAAGAGGGGGAGATAGTGAGATACATTGAGTCAAAACAGGTGGAAGGAAGAGTGAAGAATGCAGCGTGTACAAAAATAAATCATATTTTGTTTTTCTTTTACCGTCTTATATATAGTTCATTAATTAGGTTTACTTACAAGTTAACTGGTGGGTTGGTGATAATATGAATAAAACTAACTTAATCTGTTTTGCCTATCTTGTTTGTATTGTAATCAGATTTGAGGGACGTTTCCACTTTAACAACTACAATTGCATCCGTATCTTGCAAAAAAACAATGTATAATTAAACAAAAATGTAATTAGGTGAATTTTTGTTTCCGTCCGTCTGTTGCGGATCGTAAATGACATTACCAATTAGGACTTGTCATTATTATGAGTTTTCTGTGAAGGTATGGAGAGAGAGAGATTATATACCATGATCAGGTACGAATTGACCCTGATAACTTTAATATATAATACCAGTGCGGTATATACAATATATATAAACAACGATGAAAATGTGTTCAAATTTTACATGTTCTGTATATATGTTCCTCGCGCAAATAAAAACAAGAAAATCTTACTCATAACGGTGATATTATAGTGGAAGTTTGTTAACTATATTTTAGCGACACTATACACAATACAATAACAATACAATTAATATACTTACAAGTCCCCAGTCCAACAACACCACACTAGAGTTGTACTTGTAGATCAACTTACCTGCAAGAAACAAACAAATGATAACATGTATTGTAGTCTATTGCATACAATATATACATGTAGTACCAAATATTTAAAACAACGAACACACACACACACACACACACACACACACACACCACACAGAGACCAACCAATAATAACCCATAAGAGACCTGTAACAACATTCATCATTGTTTGCACAAATATCAAGGGAAGAAAAGGTACAGTAATTTCCGAGTGGGAATAGTGCCGAGTCATGAAGGGCAGGGGGCTAGGAATCCTCCTCCCTTTGTATAATTCTCCTACTCGACGAGACAGAGAAGAAACGGACGCCGGGAATCCTTCCCCTTTCGATAGGAACGCGAAAGTGGTCCTTGCCACCCTGACGAATAGGAACTTTAAATGTTCTTTCTGGTCTAGGCTCTGTCTCGTGTAGGGCCACCCCCAGCAAGGGGGTGTAGGTGCCTTAGTACTTACCATTACATCACAGAAAGGTATAAAGAAAAAGAAACGAAGCAGGAAGAACAAATTAATCTGGTTAGATCGAAAAAGAAAAAAGAAAAAGGAGAAAAGAACTTGTAGAATTATGCCGTCTTATATTCACACACACACACACACACACACACACACACACACACACACACACACACACACACACACACCAAAACAACAAACACACACACCAACACACACACACACACCATAAAAAACGTTTTTTTTTTAAATCCTCATAAGCGTTTTTCGATCTGGTATTCGAATGAAAAGAGATAAGGATTCCATACATCATATGCCAGGCTGAGGCTACGTACAATATAATACACTACCGTACAGTATAATAAATTATTATACCTTACATCCCCTCCGGTTTATTACCAAGTTGCCCCCCCCCCTTCCTCTCTCTTTCTCTCTCTCTCTCTCTCTCGCCCTCTCATCTCTCTTCCTCTCTCTCTCTCTTCTCTTCTCTCTCTCTCTCACTCTCCCTTCTCTCTCTTATATATATATATATATATATAATATATAATATTATTATATATAGTAGATAGAATATATATATCATAGCTCCCCTTGTAGCTAGTTTTATTTTCGTTATTTGGTCTCGCATCTTGAAACAATATGACATTTTGTTATTTATAATATTGCTCGACCTTGCAAGTAACTAATTAATCATTATTGTTAGCACAATATGTCAGGGTCATATCCTTAGTAGTCAATATATTACACATGGTATTTACAAATATATGATACGTATTCTGAATGTTCATGTTAAAAAATAAAAATAAAACTTGTTTCTAAATCAATGGCTTACGTTGTACATTGGGAGTGTATTTGATAATGGGGCGATTGAGATAATATACAATGTTCAAGTTTCGTACACAAACACCATATACTGTATATTGGTTATAATGGCAGGAAGTATAGACCATAATATATATATATATATATTATATTATTTATTATATAATGTATATATCTAGTTTTTTTGTTTTTTTTTTTTTTTTTTTTTTTTTTTTTTGGACCTACCTGTGTGTCATGCATGTATATGTTGCTTCCAATTACCTCCCCAAGTCTTATATATAACCACAACCACAACCACAACCATGTTATTGCAGGAAACTCTACACCAAGTACAGAGATAAGGGGGGCTGGGGGGAGTGGATAGTTTATTTTTCCGGATCGCTTTCTCCCTCATGCTTAGCCCCATCAGTTTTAAGTTTTTAAGACGCTTAGCACATTACTTTGTTCGATTTTTAGACTCTTCGCCCCATTTTTTTGTCAATAATAAGACCTCTCGTGCCGTTTAGGTGTCGATCTTTTTCCTGGCGAGCGATAGCGAGCCTGTAATTTAAGAGGGGAAACCCGGCCTTTCAGCCCGGGTGGAGAAATTTTGTCTTTATACCGAAAAAATATAAAAAATGTATCTAGAATGGGGAGATCTTGTGGGATGATGTTCTATTTAAAGTCTGGCTTGGATGGAGGTCCTGGAGGAGGGAGGCCCCGGGGAAAACTCTAAACAATTATAAATGTATAACAAATATATCTACCAACAAATATTCCCAACCCCACTTAAGGGGAGGTATTTAGTTTGTTCCCTAGGCCTCCATCAAGCTTAAAATTACACCCCCTTGAGTCCCTTTCGAAGATAAAATGTGTACATTGTTTCGGTTTATAGCTTTAGAATAGAAAAAAAAAAAAATGTCCTGCGGCCGAAAGGTCCGGTTCCTCTTAACTTACAGGCTCGCTATCGCTCGCCAGGATAAACATTGACACCGTGAATTGGGCACGAAATGTTCTTAATATGGGGTGAAAGTTCTTAAAAATCGACTAACAACGAAATGGCAATGGCGGCAAACGTTTATTAACAAATCAAAAAAGCAATGGGGCTAAACATGAGGGAGAAAGGGGTCAAGAAAAAAATCCCTCAAGTGGATATCTCCCCTTAAAGCTGCACAGATCTGGGCCTACAGTATGTGTTTATGTGCACACACTTGGGGTTAATCCCAACCTTCACACCGCTATGTGTAAGGTACGAATCCCTTGGTTCTCCTGACGTCTACTGGTATAATGATTATTGAGATGTGCTACTATTGGATGGGTCAGTGTATCTTAATTATGCCTTATGGTTCAATGTTTATACTTCATATTACATGTTACGAACGTTGCATAGAGGAATGTATTGTCTTGCAGCGAGCGCACAAGCAGCAAAAACATGTTATTGCTAGTATATTACGATGAGTTGATAAACGTGAGAGGGAGCACTACAGTATTCTAGATAATTATAGATTCAAAACATCTATGAACGGCGAGCGGAAGATGACGTGGTGGAAGGGGAGAGAAAGAGGAGGGCGCACACACACACACACACACACACACACACACACACACACACACACACACACACACACACACACACACACACACACACACACACACACACACACACACACACACACACACACATTAATCCTCATAATCTCTAGATCCTGTACCTAATGAAAGAATCCTCTACATCACCTACCAGTACAGGCTACATACACTATTATTCCTTACTGTCCTATTATTGTAAGTCTCTCTTTCTCTCCTCACATACAACTCCTCTTGTTCTTAGTTTAATTGTTTCTAACATAAACAGTTAGTGTTACATCCTTATAAGAAAGTATATTAGAAACAGACATAACAAAACTTAGGATACCGGTACGCATTTGGCGTTAGGAAATCGTTAAAAGTTGCTTATGAATCAATGACTACGTTGTAAGTTAGGACTTTAATTGATAATGGTAATATAATGTTCACTTTCCGTTCACAAACTACATTAAATGGATTCAAATGACTTACAGTAGAGAACAGAAACTAACCATGTGTCATGTGTATCTTGCTTTCAATTACCTTCCCCCAGTCTTACATTATGTCCACAACCAGGTTGTTTTCACAGTATGAATAAAACTATCCACCTTAAACAAAATTAAAAACAGGCAAAATGTGGAGTTAGTAATGATATATATCTACTGGTGGACAATACATAGAGCTTATAAAGAAAACTTGACCCGTAATAAATATAGCCACACTTTCTAATCTCATGAGTCACGACACAGTATCAAGAAGTAGTAAGTAGAACCAAGTTACGGTAAGGTGCGTCGAAACTTTTGTTAATTTCGTATGTCTAATATACAAAACCTGTTCAGATTGTCCGGTCATAATACACACACAAAAACCATATGGTTAATTAAAAATTTATATTATTACCACTGACACCCTGTCACACCCTTTAGTATCACAGCTATCTGCAATAGTGCAAACACGCACGTACGGTCGTGTGCGTGCGTGCGTGCGTTGCTGCTTTCGTCGCGTTGTGTGTGTGTGGTGTCTGTGGTGGTGGTGTTGTTGTTTTCCTGTTCCTCAGGCTGTCTAGACAACGAGTCCAAGCACCCAAGGTCCACCGACGCATAGGCCTACAAAACCATAACCGAGCGCCCCCACAAAACCCTCCCTGCTTAATAAACCACTAATAAAGCCCAGGTGACCGAAGCCACTCCAAGGCAGGGAGCTGAGGGGGGTGCGGAAACGCCCGGGAAACCAAAGCCCCACCCAAGGCCCTGTGCCCCTCAGCAATTATGAAGGGAAAGCTGAGGGGCAAAGGAAAAATGTGACGCTTTGGCTTCCAATCTTGGTAGATTAAGAGGTCAATCCACGGAAAAGATGCCGTCACTTGAGATCTAGAAAATATATAAGTAATATGAACAGTCAGAGTAAGCTATGGGTATGGCAGAGATCGCTCAGTTCTCACTCTGATAGACCAGCCCATCACCACTGAGAACGAGGTTGTGAACTACCCTGCATGATATATGAAGACAAATGCTACTGTAATATATAACTTACTGTGATTGTGCTGTTGGGGTTAAAGTGGCTTGGGAAGAAAGGGAGGAATTGTGAAGAGAGGAGAAACAAGTAGAAACTGAAAATGGGAGAAATGATAAGGTAAGAAAAAGGAGAATAGGGGGGGAAATATTCTGTATAGGACTGGACAAAATCTCTCTCTCTCTCTCTCTCTCTCTCTCTCTCTCTCTCTCTCTCTCTCTCTCTCTCTCTCTCTCTCTCTAGTTCTCTCTCCTCTCTCTCTCTCTCTCTCTCTCTCTCTCTCTCTCTCTCTCTCTCTCTCTCTCTCTCTCTCTCTCTCTCTCTCTCTCTCTCTCTCTCTCTCCTCTCTCTCCTCTCTCTCTCTCCTTTTCCTCTCTTTTCTCTCCTCCTCTCTCTTCTATCTCTCCTCTCTCTCTATCCTGTCTCTCATCCTCTCTCTTGTCATCTCCTCTCCTCTCTTTGGTTCTCTCTACTCTCTGCCTAACCATAATTTTTCAGTGTTTGTTAGTTCCTGTAATTCTCTACCACCAGACTCACAAACATCAATCTCTCTCCTTCTGCTTCTCCTTCCTTCATGGTCCTTACTCGCCTTATCAGTGTTATTATACATTATGGAAATCCTTCACTTTGGGTTCATTCTTCTCTTTTTACTTCCCTCTTACCTCTAAAGTTATGTTTTATGATCCAATTAGTTCATAAAAGTACAAAAAATAGTCTCTCTCTCTCTCTCTCTCTCTTACACAACAAACCACTGTCACATCCATCTCTCTCCCTTTGTGTGTTTCATGTCATTGTAGTGACCCTACTCCACCTGGGTCAGAAAAAGTCAACCGTCAATGTAGGTCCGCCAAGGAGGTCATAATGTATGTCCGCCAAGGAGGTCATAATTATACTGTATGTACATACAAAATATGGACATATTACATATACGCAAATACTCTGGAAGGCTGTATGTATATAACTGACACACTATTATAGGATGAATTTGAGATTGTGAACTTTAAAATTTGAATAGAGAATGTGCTTAAAGGGGATGTTTCAAAATACTTCATCAGCGTTTCATAATTGTTATACAGATAGTCCACCTTTGACTGCAGACTATTGTACAAGACAGGTATAGCTCCTTGTCTGCCGTACATATTTACCATATAAAGGAACAACTCCAGCCCTCCCCTCCTTCTCTTTATAAGGTTATCTACACAATCATTACATCACTTCCACCCCATTAACCTCACCGCTATCCTGTCCAGGTGATCTTGTTCCACACTGCGGTTCTTTGGTCACATTTATCAAGGATCTAATGTTAGGCAGGGAACATAATCATAGAGAAAGGGTTGTGGGTAGTACCTTTAAAAAAAAAAAAAAAAAAAAAAAAAAAAAAAAAAAAAAACACACACACACATACACACACACACACACACACACACGCACGCACACGCACACGCACACGCGCGCGCACACACACACACACACACACACACACACACACACACACACACACATCCTTTCCAACGATACATAAACACTTAACATGCATTTCACGCAATACATTACCAGTTAAGGAGGCGCGATAACAATGAGCTTAGCTCGCATTGCGTGGATTCCCCTTGACGAACAAGCAAGTGAATACACACACACGTGGCAAACACATGAAGGCAAGTATTACATTATATCAGGTCAGGTCAGGTGAAGGTATTGAGGGCTAATATATTGATCGTATAATTAGGCTTATAAACCCACCATGTTGATCCATTTCCCCTCCTGTTGTGTTGATGTAAGAGAGACAGAGTTTAGGTTAACTACAGGCAATAGTGAATGTTTGTATATTTGTGTGGTGGGCTGATGGTGTGGCTGTGAGAGTACAAAGGAAATCAAGCAACAACAGGTCTAGTGACCCTTCTAGGCTGCTTGTCCTCCAAAACACTGAGGATCAAGTGTCCAAACAGTGGTTTAGAGTGGGTAAGGGAACATTGGAAAGGGAACAACTGCCCTGGAACTAATGTCCGTGGCAGGATTTGGAAGTTAGTAGGGGACAGATGGGTTAGTAACTGAGGGGAGGATAAAATAAAGTTATTCATTTACAAACGCAGTCAGTCCCGGGTTTGATGCGAGATATTTGTCTAGGCGAAGTATAAATGAATCAACGGTGCTGCAGTCTATGACATCTTGGGGAAGCCCATTCCATAAGTTGACAACTCAATTGAAGAAGAAATTCTTAGCTTCGTGTGAGTTAAATGATTTACCAATAATTTTGCAACCATTTCCCCGCGTGTAATTAGATTGGTCGATAGTGAAGTACCGGAACTTACTACAGTTCATATTGTTGATGCCTTTGATGATTTTGAACACTTGAATTAAGTCACCTCTTCATCTGTGCTGGGTTAAAGGAAATAGATTTAATTCTCTAAGACGCTCCTCATATGGTTTGTTCTTCAGGCTAGGTATCATTTTGGTAACTACGTTGAACTCGTTCTAGCTTGTCTATATCTTTTTGGTAATAAGGGCACCAGGATTGAACGCAGTATTCAAGAAGAGGGTGGACTAAGGAATTCTAAAGGGTTAGGATAACGTCTTTGGATTTATGCTCAAATTACCTGCCTATAAAGCCAATTATTTTGTTTGCCTTCTTAACAACTTCTGAACATTGTTGACTCGGTTTTAAGTTACTCGATATTGTTACTCCCAGATCGGTTTCTCTGTTTACATTCTTAAGCTGAGTGCCATTCATCATATAGTTTGCTTTCTCATTTTGGTATCCGATATGTAGTACTTTACATTTATCGTATTGAAACTCATTTGCCAAATTTGGGCCCAACATGACAACTTATCTAGATTGTGTTGCATATCGTCAACTTGTTCTTTTGAGAGTATGCTATTTGCAATTTTTGTATTGTCAGCAAATTTTGAGATTGTACAGGTGAGACCCTCATCTATGTCGTTGATGTAAATTAGAAAGAGAATTGGTCCTAGTACCGATCCCTGGGGTACCCCGCTACTTACATTGGTCCATTTAGATGCCTTACCGTTTATGACTACTCTTTGCTTTCTGTCGCTAAGCCAATTTTCTATCCATTTCAACACACCATCTTGTATTCCATGCACTTTTAGTTTTATCAGTAAACGTTTGTAGGGAACTTTGTCAAAGGCCTTTTGAAAATCAAGGTATATAATATCTACAGCTTTACTCTCATCGTAGAGGTTGAGAATACCGTGGAAGAAGTCTAAGAAGTTTGTTAAACAGGAACTTTTTTACGAAAGCCGTGTTGAGTATCTTTAAGTATGTTATTTTCCTCTAAGTGATTTACGAGTCTGTCTCTTATGAGTGTTTCTAACATTTTACATACAACTGAGGTTACGCTAATTGGACGATAGTTACTGGGTAGGGATTTGCTGCCTTTTTTTAATATAGGTGTTACGTTGGCTAGCTTCCACTGATCAGGCATAGTTCCAGACTGCAAGGATTTATTGAATAGCAATGTCAGTGGTTTGGAGAGCTCATCCTTAGCTTCCTTTAGGACTCTAGGTGAGATTGTATCAGGTCCAGGCGTTTTATTTACCTTGAGTTTATCTAAACAATTCAATACTTCTCTCTCTGTAACGGTGATATTGCTTAGAACATCTGAATTATCAATCTGAATCGGCGATGGTGTAGGGGTCTTCCGTTGTAAAAACTGATGCAAAGAAGGTATTGAGGGCATTACTCATTTGTACTTCGTCTTTGATGTATTCTCCATTTTCATCGACTAACGGTCCAACAGAAGGGTGGCAATAATTATATTATATGGAGAGAGAGAGAGAAAGAGAAAGAGACAGAGACAGAGAAAGAGACAGAGAGAGAGAGAGAGACAGAGACAGAGACAGAGACAGAGAGAGAGAGAGAGAGAGAGAGAGAGAGATGCAAAGCAGCAATAAATCAATGTCAAATCTTTGATGAGAAAAAGATATGCTCAAAAAGAAGATGTAAGGGTTGTTCTAAAGAGACCCATTGGAGGGTGAGGAAAAAGAGAGAAGCGAACGAGGGGAGAGGCTGTGTGGTAATTTAAGGGGGAACTGGGGTAGGATAAAGGGAGCATTAAGGAAGAGATAAAGGTCCTATAAGAGGAAATATTGATTGGAAGAGATCTATGGACACGTAAGGTCATAACATAATGGGTCTAAACAATACAGTGAAAAATAATGGAAATACAAAAATGACAAAAATGATCCATAATATTAGAAATCTTCCGTATAAAGAAAGGTTGAAGAAATTAGGCTTACATTCGTTAGAGACGCAGAGTTAGAGGGGATATGATAGAGGTGTTCAAGTGGGTTAGTGGGATTAACAAAGGGGACATGACAAATGTACTAAAGCTCAGTGATAGCGAAAGAACTCGTACCAATGGTTTCAAATTAGATAAATTTCGTTTCAGAAAAGATATAGGCAAATATTGGTTTGGTAACAGAGTTGTAGATGGGTGGAATGGACTACCAAGTGCTATAGTGGGATTAAAAACGATAGGGAGCTTTAAGATAAAATTGGATAAGCATATGGACGAGAAGGGTTGGGTGTGAAGGGGGATCAGCAGGGTTGGGCCAATCAGCGCTCTGCAGACCCCGTAATCCTGCGTTAATCTCTAACCGTTTTGGTAAGATGATCCTCAGGGTATTAGAGTGTTGAGCCTATAATTGGGCTTTGTAATTGGGGTTGTGTGGGACAGGGATCTGCCTTGCTTAGGCCAATCGGCTTTCTGCAGACTCCCATTTTCTTATGTTCTTATGTTCTTATAACGATGAATACAAAACCATACAAAACAAATATGCGAGTGCGGGTGAGATGAATGACCGAAATAATAAGTAGAATGAGAATGAGCAAAATATAGAAATCAAGTGTAAACCTGGTAACAATGCAGGCATGCTATGAAGAGAGATTGGCTTGAGGGGAAGTTTCTGTTTTTATGGACCCCATCCGCCCTCATATTTAGTCCCATTAGTTTTGAGATTTTAAGATGTTCTCCCAATTAGTTACGCGATTTTAAGACCTTTCGCCCACTTTCTGTGTAAACATCAAGACCTTTTGTGCCATTTAGGTGCCGATTTTTTTCCTGGCGAGCGAGAGCAAGCCTGTATTTTTTTTACTGAAAAATGTACAAATTTATCTCGAAGCGGGGTCTTCGGGGTGTTTTTTAAAGCTTGATAGAGGTCAAGGGACTAACCCCCCTTCCCCCTTAATAACAGACTTTGCTTTCCAGTGGTTGGCAGTTTAATGCACAGTTATCCGGTATTGCTAATAACTGTCTTCAGAGTTAGGCTTTCAGTATCTGAGGTACTTGTTATTATGGTACACAGATTCCTTTGACTATTACTGGAAGCGAGTGAGATATATTTCGGCTACTGTGCGTGAAGGAGACTGATGTGAGGAAAGGTTGTGAGGGGAAGTAGTTTCATATGGAGGTAATGAGGGGAAGATAGTCTGGTGAATGATGAGGAAGTAAAGTCGAGAGGGGAAGAGGGAGGAGAGGTAGAAGGAAGAAAAGAGAGAAAGGGGAGGAGGGATAAAGATTGGTAAATCATAAGCAAATTATACTGTATATAATGCTGAAGTACAAAGTGGAAAGCTTAGTATTACTAATTTACTGTATTATGTCCACTAATACATAATTACCACTTCCTGTACCATTCATTTCAGCCATGATACACTGTACAACAATATACAAATACTGTAATGTTAATAAGGTATAAGTATTCCATTTACGTTTACCACCATCTTCTTACACCTTGCCACCCCATGATCTCCCCAGCGTGTGGGTCTTGTACAACATTATTTATGACCTCTACTGACATGACGCCCTGCTGTTTCTGTATGCTTAGTTTACTATAGGGAGAGTTACGGCACCGTCTGTACAGTAGCCGCCAAGGTCAAATTAGTAACGAAATGAAGGTTTATTGTAAAGACACGACAGCTTTGATTCTTCTTGAGACCTCTTGTTTATGAGCCACACCTGAAAAGAGCTCCAGAAAAACAAAATATATACAGTATATATGAAACTGACGTGTGTTGACAATAAATACTATATTCGTTATCACATTGCTGACAAACAAGTCTTTACTGATTATATAATGAACTTAAACGAGTTAGACTTGCAGGTATTGCAAGCAGACTTTCAAGCCTGGCTTCTGCTGGTTTGCATTATATTAGGCACCGGAGACTTGAGTACAAAAGTGGTTAACAAAAATACACATCAAGGTAAGTAACTTGGTAATAATAACAATAAGAGGTGACTTAGGTTCTGTGTGTATGGCACCTGTTACACATCAAGGTAAGTAACTTGGTAATAATAACAATAAGAGGTGACTTAGGTTCTGTGTGTATGGCACCTGTTACACATCAAGGTAAGTAACTTGGTAATAATAACAATAAGAGGTGACTTAGGTTCTGTGTGTATGGCACCTGTTACTGTTCTGTTCTCATACTACTATTGGTAAACACACACACACACCCACCCACCCACCCACCCACACCCACACACACACCCTGTTCTTGCCACTATTACTGATTATATTCTCTATTGATGTTGCTTCACCGTTCATCGTATTATGTATCATTCATTGGAACATACACCGTGTGCATTATGCATGTAATGATTTACACATTTTTCAGTTCATAACTAAAAAATAAATATACATATTTGTTTTGAGGCAGCACTTTGCGCATTGAGACTCACAGGCATTAACATTACTATATAACCCTTGACAATGTATGTAGTGGGTAGCGGCAGTGTCATAGTCGTAATAAAAATAACCGTCAAGTAGAATCCATAGACCGAGCAAAATACCTATAACAATCCATTTACTAAACGAAAACTACCATATGAACCCTCACTGTTGCCACCACCACCACCACCAGTATAACAACCATTACCTGCATCACCATAGTGTATACCTTCATCTATGATACCATTACTGACACCTATAACATTACCTCTCTCTCTCTCTCTCTCTCTCTCTCTCTCTCTCTCTCTCTCTCTCTCTCTCTCTCTCTCTCTCTCTCTCTCTCTCTCTCTCTCTCTCTCTCTCTCTCTCTCTCTCTCTCTCACACACACACCGTGTACAGTAACCAGTAATAAAGTAGCCACATTAAGTAATTTATTCCACTACATAAGCTCTTTCTATTGTTCACCACAGAGTTACCTCACAGATTGTCTCACTACAATTTATAGACACATTACGGTGCTTTATTTTTACCTATGTTATTTTTTACCCCTTTAGATATTTTACCTTCCTCTTCAATGCTCAGCTTTCTACCTCTGTTCTTGAAGTTCACATCTACACCATCTATTTAAATTAATTTGAGCATAATCGAGTGTTAATATGATTTTCGTTTGAAGACAGTAGTTCCAGGGGAATAATCGTGTGTTAATAAATATTACCTAAGTCTACCTCTTAGCCAATTAGGTTTTCAGATCCATAAGCACACATCACACACACACACACACACACACACACACACACACACACACACACACACACACACACACACACAGTGAATTTCATATCAGCACTAACAATAACTCCAACACCACAACAGGAAGAAACCCTTTACCTTGAAACACAATTAATTTAAGACCCCAACACAGTAATATATTAAGCAGCCGGGTCATTATACAGAGAGGTAAAGGTTGTGTCCGCTTTATAAAGACAATAGCAACATAATAGTTTATTCATTATGATAACATAAGACCTTGGGATCCCTACCATCATAACACTCGGATACAAGATATTACACAAATATACAGTATACCAGGCCCTCAAAAGTACATAATTACTCGTAGCAGATTGCAGACTGTTATATTTTGTTAACATTTGTAGTGTACCGGTAACTCCTTTTTTAGTATAGGTTTAAACCTAATATAATAAGAGGTAAAATAACCCGTACTAAGGTGGCCAATATACTTTCAGTGGACCACTAAGAGTCTTCCATCAATCAGTATCGTTCACTGGTAAACTTACTGTGACAGGTTGTGGGCAAAATTTGTATGATCCTCTTTGGCGTTTAACGGTTGGATTACGTTTGTTCATGCACTCAACTTAATTAACTTGATTCACTTTACTATGTTCATCCTTGAAATAAGTTACAGCTTCATTATTCAAAATATATAATCGAAGAAAATAATGTATCGATAATTAAATACCTTTGACAAGGCATTCAAAGCAAAAAAATTAACTAATTTAGTGTTAACCCGTCCAATCCCAGCGACGGCTACCAGCCGTCAGTAGATAAGTCACTCCCCAGTCCCAGGGACGGCTAGTAGCCGTCAGTATCCTACGGTACAGTAGGGGTTACAAGTTACCTGTTTGTTTAAACTATGGCATCAGAAGCCAAGGTATATTACATATACAATTATCCATCATTACCAATTTCACAGCCAGGAACATTAATGACTTGCTCGGGTTCACAAATTCTTTCACTTAATCTGAACAAGAACTTGTTGAAGTTATTAACGGAGTATCCACCTTAGTCACAAAGTCCATGGTCCAGAGTGATAATCTCTACCATCCGAGAGATTAAATGTCTAAATATGGTCTACAAGTTCTTGTTTGTAAAGTTTTGGTGATGTTAGTTCAATATGATAAACAATGTCAAGGAGAATTTGTATTATAAGTACCAGTTTATTGGCATTTATGATGAATACAGAACAAACGTTGTCCCTTTATCAACTCATGATATTTTGGGCTCAGGTCATGGACTAAAGGATCTGTCAGCCTATCTGTCTGTTTTGGTGTTAAGCTATTCTTTTGTTTATGTGACTATCTACATTATAGTTTACCGGTATAATAATAACATGATCACTGTCTATGCTACCATTATTCCGCCCAAGAATATTGTAAGGAAACTCCGATAATGCAAGCATACTATTTCCATTGCATTTAACTGCCTACCCCAAATATTGAATTAGTAAAAGTTTGTTTATTAAATATGAACGTTTCGATACTGAAGACTGAATTTATCCTTGGTGGATACTCATAATAATACTAATTATATGCTAATTATATCTGTAATGTTTTCGATTAACAATAAATGGAAGACGACGTAATTAAATTGAGTACATTAATTAAAAGTACATTTTCTTCTTAACCTAATACGTTCTTTTAAATTTTCCCTTTGACACACGAGTGTTTTATCCGCATTTTTGATGACTGTTTCCCATTAGTTGGACAACTAGGCTGTAGGTAGATTATTTATGTTATGCGAGAGATTTCCTATAAACTTATAATTGTGATGCTGCCAAACAACAATCGCTGACTGCAACTCAACATAAACGGTATTGATGACCCGCAGGACCAATACTGTACAGAAATAATCTCTATCAGGAAATGTGTTCCACAGATGAAGAACATTGTCCACCATCCAGCCGCATTATATGACCAGATGTTGTGAACCTTATAAACCGAATATTGATTCATCAACACAATACATAATACATGATAAAGATAACTGGACTTTCCTTTCCATGGCATGACAAAAATGTTATAATGCAGGTGATGTTCTGCGATTATTAAATATTTTTGGTCCGATTAATATATACAAAATGTGGAATATGTGTAGCACCGTGGGAAAGGACAGGATGAAAGGGATTGATTATCAATATTAATTAAATTTGTCAAAGGGATAAAAGAGGTATGATAGGTTGTACAGAGAGAGAGAGAGAGAGAGAGAGAGAGAGAGAGAGAGAGAGAGAGAGAGAGAGAGAGAGAGAGAGAGAGAGAGAGAGAGAGAGAGAGAGAGAGAGAGAGAGAGAGAGAGAGAGAGAGAGAGAGAGAGCGAGAGCGAGAGCGAGAGCGAGAGCGAGAGCGAGAGCGAGAGAGAGAGAGAGAGGGGGGGGGGGGGTGCGATTGTCATAGTAGTTCCAAGTATCAATAACTTTTCAGACCCTGCAGCCTATATACCGGTACTGTAATTACATTAAGTCAAAGATCTAGCTTGAAGAGGAATTGCCGGAGTTGTTGTGTTCATTACATCAAGTGTAAGAGGAAATATTAGTGGGGAAGGGGTGCATAGGAATATAAGGAAAACAAAATACAAAACAGAACATATATAGAAGTGATTTACAGATGAAGAGAACAGTAGACGAAAAGCTAGAGTAGTTTAGGATAAACATTGTAAAGCTAAACATCAACCATTGAGTGTTGATTACTAAACCAACACCAGATCACTTATATAGAGTGAGGCAGATTGAGGATTACCACCATTATTGTCCATAATGATGACAGAGATTATACTGTAGATTATGTGTTTAATATTGTGTTACGGCACTAATATATCTGACCTTCGTGTTTGTGGTGCTGGTAATACTGTATAGTGAACTGTAACCCTTTGAGGATTATGACGCATTATGGCAGTTCTTAATGGCTATATTATTAGGCGGTTTTATTCAGATTAGGAAGAGCATTAGGAGGTCAGAGGGTTAATTGATACATTATGTGCCCTGTTAATTCCCAATATTCCTTTCTAAGCTGCTGTATAAAATATTCTAATAATAGCCAGAATAAACTGTCAACACGCGTCATGATCCTCAACGGGTTAAAGTATGTATAGTTAGAATCGCAAATGTATATCATAATCGTCTACAAATATTTGCGGTATCCTTAAGATATTATAAAACACCACTAACAACAACAACAATAACAACAAATCTAAAAACAACAATGAAACAAACAGACAGGACTGAAATACCAACTTCTGCTTCATCTTCGGTGTCGGAGATAAAACATACATTAATAACAAAATATACTGCAATATGTTTTCTTACGAAGATTGCCAATTACTGAAATCGTCCAAGCGAAAAGTATGACCTTTATTTATTCGATACATCCAAGTTACTACCTCAAGTATGGGTATCTAAGATGAATTACATATTTTTTTCAAATAGCCTGTAATTATAAAATGTTATGAAAATATTTGGAAATTTATATCTTAATGTAGAGATTTACTGATACCAATTATAATAACTATAAATTAGGTGATGTGCTCGTATGATTGTGTGTGTGTGTGTGTGTGTGTACACAGTAATGATTGTTTACATTATTTCCCTCCCCGTTTGTGTACATATCAGTCTAGACTCTCGCGTGTACACTACCCACTAACCTAAGATAAAGACATTAACAGTTTGCATGTATGAAGGCGTTTAACCCGAGTGCTTCATGGTTTCGTGAATCAGGCCAAATTATATTATTGATTTTGTTTGTGAAGTGAGTGTAGTAGCTTGTTAGTATGGTACACTATACAGTATGTTGTCTGGTTGACCGCAGCATACAACCTGTCTTGGTAGCATAATGGTTAGTGCGCTGAATATCGGTGTGAGTATCCTAGGTTCGAATCCTTGGAGTATCACATGCATTAATTTGTTTCATTGATTTCATTAACCCGGGAATGGCGAGAACACTCTTAAGAGGTTTTGGTGGGCAATGGTGACGATCCTCTTAAGAGGTAAGGCCTAAAAAAAAAGCCTTTTAACCAGTACTGTACCGTAGGATACAGTAATAAAAGTCCCCAGCAGTCCCAAGCAATGTGGCCAAAATGACAGGAGAGACCACCTTTTCACCTCAAGAGATGAGGCAAGAATGGATCTATCACCTTTTTTTTTTACAAGACTTTAAAAAAAACAAAAAACAACAACAAAAAACAAAAAAATAGCCTTGTACAGGCAGTTACAAGAGAAGTACATTACTAATGGCTATAACCGTCGTTGGGACTGGGGAGTTACTTATCTACTGACGGCTATGGCCGTCGCTGGGATTGGACGGGTTAAAAGGCCCCAGTAGCACTTAAAACAAAAGAAATGGTGTTCAAGTGAGATAATTCCCCTCATACCTCCTATCACTCCTCCACATGTGTCAAAATCCCCTCCTTTCCCCCCCCTTCAATTATCACCTAGTTTTCCTCTTATTCCCTTGTTTATCGGTTTATTTACCACGCCAACATCTCTAATCCGGTTCTAAGGTGTGGTCATATGCCTAGCAACTGCGTGGTGTGAGAAAGAATGAGAGAGAGAGCCTCAGTGTGCCTCTAGGCTCGAGAGAGGGAGGGTGTACGTCGCGTCCGCCTCAGATTTCATGAATGAACGGTTGGCAAAAATTTGCGATTTTCACCCTCCAAACACTTTTCCCACTTGTTTTATTGCTGTTACATGTTAATATCTTCATATTAAACATAAAATAGGCGCATATGAATAAGTAACAACTATATTGATCGTAAAATTACGATTTTAGGCTGGTATGAGGCGTAATATGGCCGCCCAGTTATAGGGTGTTCACTACATATAGCTCGCTCTTAGCGGGTTAATAAAGTTTATATGTAAGTCTTGTCAGTGCTCAAGAGCACTGACAAGAGTTAAGACACTTAAAGAAAATGCCTTCGCTACACGGGGTCCGAAGCTCTACAATGCACTGCCAAAAGAAATAAGAAACCAAAACTACCCAACCGTTGAAAAATTCAAAAAGGACTTGGATGATTTCCTGTCATCACTGCCAGACCAACCAATCCTACCCCACTACTACCTCCGTGCTGCCAGCAACAGCATTCTGACCAGCTGGCACAGAGGAGGGTAGATGGGATGTACAGTGGCGGCGCCGCAACGGCGTGGACCACAGGGCGCTAACTGACAGCCCTCAACTACAACCACAGGAACCACAGGTGTGTGTGTGTGTGTGTGTGTGTGTGTGTGTGTGTGTGTGTTTGAACAGTCACACATACTGTATTCTAGACTGCGTGACTATAATGTCCCTATTATACCCATTCCCTTCTCGTCAAGTTGTCATTTCTGTTCAACCTTGCTAGTATATTTCTCAGACTCGACGTTCATTATGAATAATTATGTTTGTTTTCTAATTGTTTTCTTTATAGAATCTTTGTTTTACTTAAATATAGATTATTAAATCAAGTATACATTATTTATAATATAAATATAGTAAAATTACCATTAAAGTATTAGTATGGTATGAATAACGCATAATTATAAGATGTGTAGACTGTTTGAAGAGAACGACAACCATAGTTCTCAATTACAAACTCATGTAAAATTGTCATGAACAATAAATGAGGGAAAACACTGACCTTGACATGTAAGTGGAATGTTTCAAAGTATTTCAATATCATATCTGAATAGTTCAGTCAAATGTGGACCACCTATTACTGTAGGCGATTGTACAATATAAGAGACTACATGAGTTGAACAGGCATAAGAACCACACATACACCCACACACACACACACACACACACACACACACACACACACCCACCCACACCCACACACACACACGTTTGGTCACGCTATACCCAGTTGTTTTTCACAGGTCATTCTGACGCTACACATCAGCCAAGGGACCACCAACATTACCAAGAATATTCACCGTCTACATGATTCTAGTCCTTACTCTAGTACAGGTTCCCAAATCCTTTATATATCTACTGAGAAATACTCTATCATACCTGGTAAATACAGACACCAACTGACAGTCACACCAAGTTCCTTCAATAATCCGGTTAAGGGGGGTGACCTGCTTTTTGTTATTTCTGTCCTTTTCTCTCTTTCTCTGGCTTTTATCCATTCGGCCCCATTCAGCCAACTATTTTAAGACGTTTATCCCCATCTAGGTGTCGATTTCTTCCTGGCGAGCGATAGCGAGCCAGCATCATATGAAGAAATCCGGCTTCGCCCGAGAATTTTTTTTATCGAAAAATGTACAAATTTAGCCTGCTGTCAAACAAAAATAAAAAATATGCTGGCTCGCTACCGCTCACCAGTAAAAAAATTGACACCTGGATGGGGATAAACGTCTTAAAACAGTAGGCTGAATGAGGCCAAATGGATGCAAGCCAGAGAAAGATAGAAAAGGACAGAACAAAACAGGCCACCCCCCCTTAACCCGAACAGGCACACCAGTACACTACATCACAATGACTAACATGTTGTAGTAACCAGAGATACAACTGTTGTCAACGGTGCAGTGCAGGGTTGTTGACGATAGTATTGCCTTGATCGAGTGTGTATTACAATCAATACACTTATCTAGGTGTGCTGTAGTTATGTGTTTTTTTTTTTTTTTTTTTTTGTTTTTTTTTACAATTCACAGTACATTAGTTTAAATACACTTTTATAAGGAGGAAATACGAAATTTTAAGTTAACGATTATATTGCACATAAAAGATATATTGAAGCAGGAGGCGGCGTAAATATGTCAATAGGGAAGTGTAGTAATTGCACATTAAAAATGGAAGAAAATGTTAATCATGGGAGTAAAGCAAAGAAGGTACGAATACAACAGCAGATAAAGGTTTAACTGTACGAGTTATGAGGTGTTGGATAAAATATATCCAATAGTCACGAACATAACCATATGACCTGACCTTACACCACCACCATTACCAAGACAGTCAATTAAAGTTTACTAGAAAACAAATTTGCTGAAACTATTGATTGAATCAGTAGGCCTTTTACGTGACAATGTTACCCAGATTATTATCCATTATCTATGGCATTCTCTCTATTTCTAAAGTTCAGCAACATTCCCGACAATCCAGGGAGTCATGGTGATGAGATAATGATGGTGGTGGCACGGAGGCGACACTAATGATGCCTCAACCTTAAATTATAACAGTATCTCCGAAAACTTTAGTTTAGTGGCGAACGGGAAGAAAGAGAGAAAGAGAGAGAGTTACAAGGAAGCTACAAGGAATAGTTAGTATCTCAGAGAGCTTGCGGTCCATTCCGAGGAGATACTCAGAGTGGAAGGAGAGAGACTGTATAGTGCATTACACTCATTACAGAGTGTGCAAAATACAATCGACTCTCTTCTTGAACTGCTCTACTTGGGAGATCACACTCAACAGACCAACATCGATGTCATTGACGTATATGATAAACAGAAGTGGGCCAAGGACAGATCCCTGTGGAACTCCAGAAGTGACTGGAGTCCACTCAGAAGAAACACCATTGATTACAACTCGTTGTTGTCTACCTGTTAGCCAATTTTCTATCCAGTTTGTGACCTCCGTATTGTTACCTAGTGCACTCACTTTTGACATTAGTCTGCAATAAGGCACTTTGTCAAAAGCTTTTTGAAAATCTAAGTAAAGGATGTCTATGGTTCTACCTTTGTCATACTCCCTCAGCATTTCATGGAAAAATTCCAGCAAATTGGTAAGACATGATCGGTGTCGCCTGAATCCATGTTGGGAATCTGTAAGTAAATTGTAGATTTCTAGGTAGCCAACTATCTTGTCTACTCGCATCCCTTCTGAGAGTTTACTATGATAGATGTCAAGCTAATTGGACAATAATTCTTGGGGCACTCGTGATCCCCTTTCTTAAAGATTGGGGTCAAATTGGCCAGATTCCAGTCTTCAGGGACCTCTCCATTTTCTAGTGGTTTATTGAAGATGTCTGCCAAGAAAGGTGGGATTTCATCTTGTACTTCTCGTACACCTTGGGGAAGAAAGCTATCGGGGCCGGATGACTTGAATCAATTTAACTTATCTATTCTATTTGCTACCTCCTCTGGGGTATATTTAATTCTGCTAAGAACTTTACCCTCATGCACTAATCCTGGACTTGGCATGTCACTGGTATTTTCCCTTCTGAATACTGAGGCAAAATAGTCGTTTAGGGATTTAGGGATTTATCAGTGTCAGAGGTTTGCAGTAGAAGTAGTTGTAATAGTAGTAGAAGTAGTACTGTACTAGTAGTAGTAGTAGTTCTTGTTGTTGTTGTTGTTGTTGTTGTTGTTGTTGTTTTTGTTGTTGTTGCTGTTGCTGTAGTTGCATGGGTGCTGTTCTCAGTTAGGATGATAAGGGGCTTTGGGAGAAAGTCTATGATACACATAGCATACCTGTGTTATATATACTATACTATATATTACAATTTCACAGTTAGCTCAGGTTTCTTCCCTACCATACCGTCATCCGTAAGACCTTTCCTCCTCACATACAGTAACTTCCAAGAGCCAATGAATACCAAGTATATATCCGGTTGACATTCATGGATCTTGGCTCTAAGGGAGTGCTGGGAGTTTTAACAATTCACTCATACTTGCTATTGTAAATATATAAAGAAGGTGATGGTGGTTGTGTTGGTGCTTATATTGGGATTATAACGTACTTATTTTTGTACATCTGTGCATAAGTTGGCCTATTATAAAAATGAAAGCCCCAGATGGTATAAGGAATAGTAATTAAAATCAGTTATGAATGTGGAGAATGAGAGAAGTGCATCTATAAACTGTATGTTGATTAGTAGGGGTACGAGTAGAATGGGGAAGTGGTCACGTGGTCCTTACTGCTGCTATTTGTACAACACAGAACATATACTACAAGTTGTTTACCTTATAACAGGGATGTCACTGCCACCAATACTGTTGGACGTACCTGGAATACAAGAAACACACAGTCAATGACCCATGTTTGAAGATTATTCCAAAACATTTATAATTACATACCGTACATTCGTTTAAATACACAATAATTAATAATTAAATAATTATTTAATAAAATAGCTAACAAAGAAACTTACCAATATACTTTATATACGTATTTCCTGTTCCATAAGCGTACCCTGTTCTACTTACATTTATAATTAGCTCCATTGATCTTATTCTGTTCATCCATCTCTGTGACCTACTTCATCCATCTCTGTCTTAAGTCATCCATCTCTGTCTCACTCTTCTTCCCTTTACTCTCTATCTCTGGCTGTCTGTCTGTCTGTCTGTCTCCCGTCTTCCTCTTAACCTTAATCATTCCACTGTCAGGCCTGCTAGGTCAGAGGTAATTATGGCTGACGCTTCTTGATAATTGATTACCTTACTGATAACTGTGCAGATGGCAGAGAGAGAGAGAGAGAGAGAGAGAGAGAGAGAGAGAGAGAGAGAGAGAGAGAAAGAGAAAGAGAGAGAGAGAGAGAGAGAGAGAGAGAGAGAGAGAGAGAGAGAGAGAGAGAGAGAGAGATGAAGAGATGAAGAGAAGAAACCAGAATGATAATTGTGGATAACATATACTAAGATATGTTAGGAAAATATAAGTAGTTTATTTGAATAATGATATCTTCTTCCTCTGACCATAATAATATTACAGTAGCATAATACATGAAACTAACCAGTCTAACTACACCGTCAGTACATCAACAAGAAGTTACTGCTAGAGCGGCTCAAAACTAAAATTATTAAACAAAATATACTGTAATTAAATAATAAAAAAAAATCGAAGTTTCATTTACATCCCATGACATAATACCGAGCAATATGAACAGGAGTCGCTAATATCTGGGGAGTGGAGGGAGCCAAGGGGTATATTTGGATGATCAATATATAATAGATCGTAGGAAACTATGAAACAATTGTGAACAGGGTTTCTTATTTCCACTTCGAGAGTGGAAATATTCATGAGAGTTAAACTTTTACTGACGATATAATTATGTAATCTAAACACAGAAAAGTAAATGCAAGTGAATACATTAGAGCAACATATAACTGGAGCCCTTCTTCTTTCAGTGCCTTGACCAGTTCAACCCATCTCCCTAATCTACCTTATACCAACTTAACCATACCCAATATAACCTACCATAATCCATTCTAAACAATACAGTAGTAGTATTCACGATAAGTATTTTTGAAAAGGCATACATAAAAACCACAGTACATTAAACATTTTAAAACACCCAAATTAATTCCAAAGAAAAAAACACCTGCCGAAAAAAAGCGACAAATATCTGATGTGAAATGTGATCCCAACCTTACATGCTGGCTCCACAATATTCATTCAGACGGAAATATGAATGACAACCTTCAAATGTCACATAATACATAAACCTTCCAATAATGCCGGAACACAGTAAGTAATATGATGGGTCATGATGCTATGTGTTGGCTGGTCGGTTTATTGACAATATAACTGGTCCAGAGGAGTTGATTTATGTGAGTATTTGCATTGATATAAAGGAAGCTTAGTTGTTAAGTTAAGAGGTAATTATAAGAATTATGATGCCTAACATTATGCTAGAAAATTGCAAAGGCTGTAAATTCAAAGGGTGTATTTTGTATTATTGATTGTGACTATACCTACAATTTCTCTACCATGCTTTACATATAATAACATATCATCTCACCAAAGCATTGTCCCTTGATAAATACTTTCATATTCTTTTGCATCTGAGCTTTTAGTTCTAGTATCTTAACTATCTATTATGATTTATTTTAATCCATTACATCTATATCCTTCATCTTCTCTCAATATTCTTAGTGTCTCTTTTTCTTCTGCTCTCAATTGGAAGGACCATATTACCAGTCTTGCTAAGGCAGCCTGCCAGAAGCTGGGTGTGCTCAACCGCCTTAGGGGGTTCTTTTCCCCTGCACAGCTTCTTGCTCTGCACAGGGGCATAGTGCGTCCTTGTATTGGGTATTGTTCACATGTGTGGGGAGGTTCCTCTCACACCGCTCTCCTAGACAAAGTTGAAAGGAAGGCCTTTCGTATCATTAACTCCCTTCCACTCACCAACTCTCTGCAATCTCTCTCTCTCCGCCGAAATGTTGCATCTCTCTCGTTATTCTATCGCTACTATAATAATCAGTGTTCCTCAGAGCTTTCCCAGTGTATACCACCTCCTTTACGTAGGGCACGTGGTACCTGTCTTGCAACTCAATCCCACCCCTACTCTGTGCAACTCTCCAACCCGAGAGTGAAACATTACTCTCAAACTTTCTTCTACTCAACAGCTGAGCTCTGTAACTCTCTCCCAGAATCAGTCTTTCCCTCTTCCTATGACTTTAATTACTTCAAACTCCGTGTGTCCAGGCATTTTGGCTCGAACGTCCCTTGATTTTGGCCCTGTCACTCTTTCAACTATGGGGGAGGCACTCACTATAGGCAGTTCTGCCTTTTGCCTCCCTCAATCACATAAACAAAAAATATATATATATATTGCAATAAAAGATCATATACCGTATTGTAATTATATTTAAGTGACTCCAACTTGACGCAGTTGTCTAATATTCATTTATAATTAAACATTTGGACACAGCCTAAACTCAAAAAATAGAACATCATAAAATATTATAGCAACACAAAATCTGCGACAGTAACAAAGTCAATAAAGCATGTTGGAGGAGGAAGGGAAAGAGACAAGTTGTTGAGCGTGACTTGGGTAATTATTTACTAGTAGGGTAAAGGTGGTGTCACACGAGCGCTTTTCCGGCAATGTTTACTGGCAATTGTTCTCTGGCAGCTTCAAATTATAAGTTTCATAAGAATTCATCACCTAACATAAGCTACCTTCGATCTACCTTATGATTCCATTGTGAAAGTGCCTCAAAATAGTACGAGAAAACACTTGCTCATCAAAAATGGCCAGAAAATGTACTCGTTTGACACCACCTTAACAGACACAATCCTCCATGAACCAAGCTCCATCCTGGAAGTGTGAACAAGGACAAGAAAAACAAAAATCTGCAACAAAAAGAAATGTTCAGGCCATTGACAAACAAAGCAAAAGAGAACACAACCGTAACAGCTGGAAGTTATTGTGTGGAATGGTCAATGGAGCTGAAGGTGAGTGAGAGGTTGTGGTGGGGGGGGGAGGGGGTAAGGAAGAGAACTAGAGGAAGTTAATAGGATAAACAATAAGTGACAGTGGTGGTGAGGAAGTAAGGAAGGTGTACACAAAGGATGAATGAACAGTAAAGAAGGTTTGATTGCATAAATATGTTAAAGAACATAAGTTTGAAGGCTAATTTGGTATTTGACACAACCCACTGGGACTGTCCGCCACTGGTCATAGAAGGACTCAATCGTGTACTGAATAATACATAAGTCAGGTTATTACGGAATGTCATCTTGTGCGGCTATAATCTTCCTCTGAATTATTACCTACGGCCAGATTGTCTATTACCTTTGCCAACAACCACGTTTATAAATTGGTTTCAGATTGCTCTCTTATCTGTCGCCATCTTAAATGAACACGTCACTTTTCATACGGAACCAAATTGGATACAGTAATAACTGACGGTGTGTTCGACCATGTAATATTATCTTTGCACTTACAGACCAATGTAAAACAATTTGTGTATGCACCAATGAACGGATGGATATCTAGAATATTATGTGTGTGTGTGTGTGTGGGGGGGGGGGGGGGGGGCGTGTGTGTGTGTGTGTGTGCTTGTCATTTTGAGTGAATTGGATGAATGATATTGATAGTTATCATTATTATAGACATGGAATCAAAGTTGGAGGGCAAGAAACAAATATTATTCGAATCCTGGTGGATCACATACAGTATATTGTATGCTTTCATTAATTTCATTAGAGGTGTTTGGTGTTGTGGTGAAATTAATAAAAAAAATATTATGGTATATGATATTCCATGGTGTAAGATAAGATTTGATACTAGTAAGAACAACGAAGAATGGACAGGGTGCATGTAACAGGATTGATAGTCTAAAACCAAGTCATAGGTAAGTTCGACTTGCCAAACACTCTTTCATCAATAATAAATGCACTGAACTATCCAACTCTAGCTCTTCCCAAGCTTTCTGGCATCTAGCCAAAAACCTCTCCAACAATTTTTCTTGCTAGTCTTTCCCTCCCCTTTTCCACTCTAACGGCACAACCATCACTTCTTCCTCTGACAAAGCTGAACTCTTCGCTCAAATATTTGCTAGAAACTCCACCTTGGATGATTCCGGTACTATTCCTCCCTCTCCACCCCCCTCTCTCCTACTTATGCCTAATATCTTAATATCTTCTTAAGATGTATTTTCTACCCTATCTGGGCTTAATATTAAGAAGGCGTACGGTCCGGACGGTGTTCCTCCTGTTGTACTCCCTGCCTAGGCAAACTTTTTCGTCTCTGTCTCTCCTCTAACGTCTTTCCCTTCTTGCTGGAAGTTTGCTCTCATTCAACCTGTCCCAAAGAAGGGTGACCGCTCTGAGCCCTCCAACTATCGTCCAATTGCTCTCATCTCTTGTATCTCTAAAGTTTTTGAAACTATTCTTGCTTCCAAATTTCTTAAGTATTTCTCTTCTCATAATCTACTCTCAGATCGCCAGTATGGCTTCCTTAAAGGTAGCTCTACTGGTGATCTTCTTTCATATCTTACCAACTCTAGGTCATCCTCCTTTCGGGACTTCGGTGAGACCTTTTCTATAGCACTAGACATATCGAAGGCCTTCGATAGAGTCTGGCACAAATCTTTAATTTCTAAACTACCCTCCTTCGGTTTCTATCCCTCCATCTGTGCCTTTGTCTCTAATTTCCTTTCCGGCCATTCCATACCAAACTCTGCTTACAGAGTTGATATTGAATTCATACGGTATGGAATTGAAAATACCTTTTGCATTACTTTAAGTAAATACAACCACAACACTAAATACGAAAACAGTAACAACGATAAAAGATATTACCAAAAATTGCCTAATTCAAACATAGAATAGGTTCACAAATAAGAGAAAGACAATGTGAATGAGAGAACACTGTTACGTAGACCAAATTATATATTTCTTACAAAAGGTATACCGTTATTACAGGGAGATAAAGAGCGTGAGAGAGTGCAAAAGACTGATAATGTGTGTGAGAGTGAGCGAGAATAAAAGCGAAAGAGAGATAGAGAAATAGAGAGAGTGGGTGTTAGAGTTACATAGTTACATAGATACACAGACCTTGCGGTCCCTACTAGGTAGTCCGGACTTAATGCTAGAATAGAATTTGCTACAAAGTGGAAGGCAAGGATAGCAAAGAAGAAGGCTCTCTCCCCACCCACCTCTCCCTCCGACCGTTGGTCGGCATGAAATTAAGTTGGGGAAAGAAGTCACCCAGCAGAGTGAGAAAAACAAAAAATCTACTGGGAAATTTATAGTAAAGAACGAAGATGCGAAATATTATATACTACTGATGCTTAACCTTTGTTTTAGTTTTTTTTACTATAATATTCCCACCTCCTCGAAATGAATGTCTAGACTTCTTTTGAATGTGTCAATTTTCTAGACTTCTTTTGAATGTGTCAATTATTGTCTTACATTGTACCACTTTCTCAGGCAATTTGTTCCACTTGAGGACTACACTGTAGGTGAAGAAGTTCTTTGTGACATCGAGATTCACCCTCCTGGTTTTTAATTTCATTCCATTTCCCCGAGTTAATGAACTATTATCTATTTGGAAAAGTGAATCTACATAAATTTTGTCAAATCCCTTTAGTATCTTGAAACACTCGATTAAGTGGCCATGCAATCTTCTGTTCTTAAGTGAAAAAAAAAAATATATTTTTTTTAGTCTTTCATAATAAGATTTATTTCTTAGTGACGGAATCAACTTTGTCGCTCTACGCTGCACCTACTCGAGCTTCCCATTGTCCTTGCTCAGATAAGGAGACCAAAATTGCACACCATATTCAAGATGGGGCCTCACTATGCTTTTAAACAAAGGTACTATAATGTTCTCATTTTTATAAGTAAAATTTGTCTTAATATATCCCAATGCTCGATTGGCCTTATTCGCAGATGCTCCACATTGATCTGAGGTCTGTAGGTGTTCAGATATAAGAACCCCCAAGTCTTTAACTAATGCACTTGTTTTGATTGGCTGGCCTTTCATCTTGTATTCATATTTTTTGTTTGTATTACCTATTTGCAAGACCTGGCATTTGTCAACATTGAATGGCATCTGCCATTTTTCCGACCACTACTATTTTATTTAAATTAGATTGCAGTTTATTTCTGTCTTCTTCAGTTAATACAGATTTTCCTATCTTTGTGTCATCAGCTAACTTTGAGATACTATTATTTAGTTCAACATCGATGTCATTTATATAGATTAGAAACAAAACTGGCCCAAGGACCGATCCCTGAGGCACTCCACTATAAACAGGCTCCCACTCAGATTCTACTCCATTTATCATTACTCTCTGCCTGCTGTTTGTCAGCCAGCTTTTTATCCAGGCATGATTTTTTCCTGTAATGCCCAACATTTCCAATTTCTTCAATAATTTTCCATGAGGAACCTTATCGAATGCCGAGAGAGCAATGGTCTCTGAATTGCTTTGTGAACCCCCTGAAGTAACCAGGAGCATTGACATTCGAAAACTAAAGTCAAATGGGAAGAAAATAAAAATAAATAAAAATAAAAAGGTAAATATCGCAGACAAATAATTATATAACCTGTTGTAAGATAATAATAGAAGATGAGCAGCCTGAACACAAATAATTTTAATCTAGCCAAAATGATTGAACAAAACTGCTTCGTGACAACTGTAAGGACTCCAGATAAAATTACCTATTCTGAAAACAACAAGGGTATTTCTGAAGCAGCTCAAACATCCGTTTAGGCTGTTCTCGGCTAAAACATTAACATCCTGCTAATAAATACAGACAGACACACAAATATGGTCTTACATCTCCGCTTTATAATTTCCTATACTGTGTAAAAACTATCGCCCCCGGGTGGGCTCGAACCACCAACCTTTCGGTTAACAGCCGAACGCGCTAACCAATTGTGCCACGGAGGCTTGGTATTCGAGATGCAAAAACATGTATTTAATCACAGTCCATCACAAACGAATTATTCGTATGAGTTTTTAGATTTACCGAATAGTGGTTAGTCAGCTGCATGTAAATAAAACGAATTAGACCCAAGTTGTCTATATACAGAATATGATAACATACATTGTAGTGTACGATATAGTGTGTGTGGATGTGGAGTGTAGTGATAAGGTCACCTTGAATACATAATTTGTTTATTGTTTAACTTTCTCTCGCCAACATGTTCTGTGTACACACAACAATACCAATTGTATAGTTTTAGGTGCTTGTCGCTGTTCGTCTCGTTGTTTTTTAATAGGTTTGTGAACCAATTATTCAAAGAATGTGTGTAAGAATTCAGCCTAAATGTAATGGATATCTTAATTTCGCACTCAAATAGATATAAATTAAGGTTTGTGTACAGTAGACAATGTTGCCCAAACCATTGTTATTTAATATATATAAAATATCTACTGACCCGGCGTCGGACATCATTATGTCAAGGCGTATTTTTCTGCCACATATATATAGATATTTTATAAATCTTTATCATTGACCCTCGTTAAATGCGGCGCTGCAACATTCAATAAAACATCCACATATATAGATAAATGTGTGTGTGTGTGTGTGTGTGTGTGTGTGTGTGTGTGTGTGTGTGTGTGTGTGTGTGTGTGTGTGTGTGTGTGTGTGTGTGTGTGTGTGTGTGTGTGTGTGTGTGTGTGGAGAGTGACAAATAGGTGTCAATTATTTATAGCTGCTCGTCTTCGACGCAGATAAACTATTTACAATTTACAGTATATTGTGCAGCCATATAATTATTAAGTTCATCATTTATGTTATTCACTGTTCCTCCGCAATATAATCAACGAAAGTCATTGCCTCTTTTCCCTCCAAACTTTGTTTCCTCCCTCAGGTCCACCTAGGCCAACCAACTTGTACACAAAGTTGCCTTAACTTAATTATCCACCAACTTGGCTCCCCAAACTTGTGGTGCCGTGACCTATAAGTTCTGGTGAACCAACTCACACACACACACACATAATTATATACACACACACACATACAGCTTCATCTCTCTACATACATCCTCTACTGTTCACTTTTCCTTCATCAATAATGTTCGTTATTCTATTGTGCTCAAACTATCTACTTTCATAGTTATATATATAGCTTCCCCCCCCCCCCCTCCTCTCTCTCTCTCTCTCTCTCTCTCTCTCTCTCTCTCTCTCTCTCTCTCTCTCTCTCTCTCTCTCTCTCTCTCTCTCTCTCTCTCTCTCTCTCTCTCTCTCTCTCTCTCTCTCTCTCTCTCTCTCTCTCTCTCTCTCTCTCTCTCTCTCTCTCTCTCTCTCTCTCTCTCTCTCTCTTTGTCGTCACAATGCACTGCAAGCTATATTTACCTACCACCTTTTTGTTTTCCCATGCCCCCTTTTGTCACCAGGATAACAAGGCTGTTGTGTTGCAGTAGTTCGGGTGATAAAGGATAAATGTAAATGAGACAGTCGGGGTGTGAAGTGTTTAGTTATTACCTTTGGTGTGGTAACATGAACTATGTCTTACTGGGAGAGTCATCTGACTGATGAGGAAGCTGAGACTAATGAGGTGAATGAATAAAGAAGAGAGAACATTTTATACTTACCACGTTATTACTACAATCTCTTTACCTTCTCTCCTGCATTATCTCACTCTCCACCATCTCCTTCACTACCCCTCTATAACACACACACACACACACACACACACACACATTATTTGTTGATAGCTCAACTGTTCCCGTCAAAGTCTCTCTACATACGGTATCTTTTACGACCTATACTCGTAAACCCATTAAACAATAACAATACACAACGTCACTCTGGTAATAACAGTGGGTGGAATAGTTGATAACAATAAAGGTTAAACTGTCCAGGCTGAGAGTGATATAATGTAAACAACGTACAGTTGGTGTCAGGAATGTCTGCACAACTTTCCCAGCCACAAATATAAAACACCAAAGTACTATTGTGAGCCACGAAACTCTCCTTCCTGGGACTGACTAGTTAACCCCTTCTGTACCCAAGACGTCTGTTTCATTTGAATTCAGCTACATCTAGACGATGTTATGAAGCTTAGGAAGGATATATGGTAGGTAAATGGATTGAGATATTATGTAGCCTTTTTTTGGTAGACGTCCTTCCTAAGCTGAATTAAATTTTCTAATAGTTGCCAGATTATAATGAAAAGTACGTGAGCGGTAGTGAATGGGTTAATGTTGACCGTGTTGTTGTTGTTGTTATCATCAGATGGTGGTCCAGTATTACTGACCACGACTGTACCGCTAACTAAACCTCTCTGGCAGGGCACATTATGACTGGGTTTACTATATAATTTACTGCAGACGACTTTATTGAACTTAGGGTATGTCACTATTTTTATAGCAGAAGCACTAATATAGCAAATAAATTGTTTTCTGATTAGGAGGCTTAACTACAACTTGGGCACATGCCAATGATACACACCCGACACAGGCGACAGCAAGGAAATAGGTCTGGATATGTCAAGGATAAACTTGGAAGGCAGAGTGAAGAAAAGAAAAGTAGAATAATTGGGATATTAATTAATGAATACAGGAAAAATAGCAACGATCGGAAAAAATGGAGGGAAATTGATGGAAATAAGCCAAGGTAAAAACGCTAACGAGAGGTGGTCATAAGTGTTGCCTCCATCACACTAACCTCCTTCATTAACATAACTTTATTATGGACCTGGGACAGACTTGGGGAAAAACTAGGGTGGTGAAGGAGAGGGAGGGAAAATAGAACAGAGAAGGAAGTGCGAGGGAAAAGAGAAGTGTGAAAGGGAAAAGAGAAATAGAGATTAAAGGAAAGGTCTATATCTCATGGGATTAGATCAAATGAAAGGTGTAAGATGAGGGAAGATTACTACAAATGGTTTGGAAGGATCGAACAGGTAGACAGAGTGTCACAGCAGGGGTGCTATAAATCCCAAGAGTCCAAAGGTTAGGGAACCACACAGCAGGGATGGATGCACAGTTGGGAGCTAATGAACCTGGTACTTTAACGCTAATAATTTATGTCTCAGCTGGCATTACGTTTGGCTTGTTCTGTGCTGTATTAATGTCTGTCAGATGTTGAATAAGGTGGGTAAGTGTAGGAACATTTTTGTATATCTCACTCGAAACGAATAAATAAAGTTTTCGATATTGCTGACACCAAACATGTATCAAGATATCTATCTATCTATCCTATTGCCTGACACCGTGATCCCCGAAGGGGTGGATATGAATGAAACGCCCCCATGCACCACTGTCCCCAGTTAGTCGATGCCCCTCCTCCCAACCAGCACCGCCTTCATCCATAAACTTCTTCACTCCATCCTTCCACTTCTCTTTCGGTTTACATCTCCCTCTCTGTCCTTCCACCTCGCTCTCGTACACCCTCTTAGTCATTCTCTCGCTTCCCATACGTTCCTTATGGCCGAACCATCTCAAGGTGTTCCTTTTCACACTTTCCAGCACATCTACCTCCGCACCACACCTCCTTCTTACTTCATCATTCGTCTGTCTATCCCTCCATGTAACTATGCACGCACTTCTCAAGTAACTCATTTCCACCCCTCTCACTCTTGGTCTGAGTTTCTCCACCAACGTTCATGCTTCGCTGCCGTAAGTCAGTGTCGGGATTATCCCACTGTCATGCAAGGACTTCTTCACTTCCATACTAACCAAGCTATTTCTTGTTACTGTTTTCAGCATTCCTACAAACCTCTTCCCCTGTTGCACCCTCTCCCGCACTTCATCCTACTCCAATCTTCACTCAGCACACTGCCCAGATACTTTAACCCCTTCTATACCGTCGACGTCTTTTAACTTTATTCTGGCTACTATTAAACAATTGTATTCAGTTTAAAAAGGGCCTCCAGCAATTAACAGGCTTCGAACTATCTCACTTGACCCTTTTTACTCCCACAGATCATTCTTAAACTGCATAAAAATATCTAAATATATGTATAGAAGAAAATTAAAGACTTCGCCAGTACAGAAGGGGTTTATGAGCTGACAATCTCCATAGCCTGACCGCTCTTCACCTCACACTCTGTGGCTTCACCCCTTTCGAAGACAGTAAACAACCACGGGGACATCACACACCCGTTTCAACCCAACATTCAGATCAAAGAACTCGTTCTGCTCATTCTTCACACATACAAAGGAGTACAAAGGAGTACAAAGGAAATAAAGAAACAACAGGTCTAGTGACCCTTCTAGGCTGCTTGTCCTCCAAAACACTGAGGATCAAGTGTCCAAACAGTGGTTTAGAGTGGGTAAGGGAACATTGGAAAGGGAATTACTGCCCTGGAACTAATGTCCGTGGCAGGATTAGGAAGTTAGTAGGGGACAGATGGGTTAGTAACTGAGGGGGGGATAAAATAAAGTTATTCATTTACAAACGCAGTCAGTCGCGGGTTTGATGCGAGATATTTGTCTAGGCGGAGTTTAAATGAATCAACAGTGCTGCAGTCTATAACGTCTCGGGGAAGCCCATTCCACAAGTTGACAACTCGATTGAAGAAGAAATTCTTAGATTCGTGTGAGTTAAAAGATTTACCAATAATTTTGAAACCGTTTCCCCGCGTGTAATTAGATTGGTCGATAGTGAAGTACTTACTACAGTTCATATTGTCGATGCCTTTGATGATTTTGAACGCTTGAATTAAGTCACCTCTTAATCTGCACTGGGTTAAAGGAAATAGATTTAATTCTCTAAGACACTCTTTGTATGGTTTGTTCTTTAGGCTAGGTATAATTTTGGTAACTCTACGTTGAACTCGTTCTAGCTTGTTTATGTCTTTTTGGTAATAAGGGCACCAGCATTGAACGCAGTATTCCAGAAGAGGGCGGACTAAGGAATTGTAAAGGGTTAGGATAACGTCTTTGGATTTATGCTCAAATTACCTGCCTATAAAGCCAATTATTTTGTTTGCCTTCTTAACAACTTCTGAACATTGTTGACTCGGTTTTAGGTTACTCGATATTGTTACTCCCAGATCGGTTTCGGTTTCTCTGTTTACATTCTTAAGCTGAGTGCCATTCATCGAATAGTTTGCTTTCTCATTTAGGTATCCGATATGTAGTACTTTACATTTATCCGCATTGAAACTCATTTGCCAAATTTGGGCCCAATGTGACAATTTATCTAGATTGTGTTGCATATAGTCAACTTGTTCTTTTGAGAGTACGCTATTTGCAATTTTTGTATCGTCAGCAAATTTTGAGATTGTACAGGTGAGACCCTCATCTATGGCGTTGATGTAAATTAGAAAGAGAATAGGTCCTAGTACCGATCCCTGGGGTACCCCGCTACTTACATTGGTCCATTTAGATGCCTTACCGTTTATGACTACTCTTTGCTTTCTGTCGCTGAGCCAATTTTCTATCCATTTCAAGACACCGTCTTGTATTCCATGCGCTTTTAGTTTTAGCAGTAAACGTTTGTGGGAAACTTTGTCAAAGGCCTTTTGAAAATCAAGGTATATAATATCTACAGCTTTACTCTCATCGTAGAGGTTGAGGATATCGTGGAAGAAGTCTAAGAGGTTTGTTAAACAGGAACGTTTTTTACAAAAGCCGTGTTGAGTATCTTTAAGTATGTTATTTTCCTCTAAGTGATTTACGAGTCTGTCTCTTATGACCGTTTTTCTAGCATTTTACATACAACTGAGGTTAAGCTAATTGAAGACGATAGTTACTGGGTAGGGATTTGCTGCCTTTTTTGAATATCGGTGTTACGTTGGCTATCTTCCACTGATCAGGCATAGTTCCAGACTGCAAAGATTTATTGAATAGTAATGTCAGTGGTTTGGAGAGCTCATCCTTAGCTTCCTTTAGAACTCTAGGCGAGATTGTATCAAGTCCAGGCATTTTATTTACCTTGAGTTTATCTAAACAATTCAATACTTCTCTCTCTGTAACGGTGATATTGCTTAGAACATCTGAATTATCAATACTGCCACCTTTGCACCCCCATACATGCTCTTCACTGCTTTCTTCAACTTACCATCTACTCCGTATATTCTAAGTACTTTCCACATATCTTCTCTATCCACTCTGTCATAGGCCTTCTCCAAGTCCATAAAGGCAACATACACCTTTGGTTGCTTCTCCAGATATTTCTCCACAACACAATTCAGGGTAAAAATCTGATCTACACAGCCGTTTCCCTTCCTAAAACCTTCCTGCTCGTCGCCTATCCATTTCTCCGTTCTCACGCTCACTCTCCCAATCACTACCCTAATGTACACCTTCCCTACTACGCTTACAAGACATATTCCTCGGTGGATACCACACACTCCTCTCTCCCATTACCCTTATATAGGGGGATTATTATGCCTGTCTTCCAGTTATCAGGTGTACTCCCTTTCTCCCATGCTAGTTTGCACATTTTCCATACCCATTCGATCACTATCTCACCATCATACCTCAGCATTTCCCCACACACTCCATCTATTCCTGGTGTTTTCCCCAACTTCACTCTTTTCATGGCTTCACACACTTCTGACCTCCTGATC
>CM064557.1:9757694-9860358 GCA_032716605.1 Paralithodes platypus | reverse complement strand
TCCCTCAAATCTGATTACAATACAAACAAGATAGGCAAAACAGATTAAGTTAGTTTTATTCATATTATCACCAACCCACCAGTTAACTTGTAAGTAAACCTAATTAATGAACTATATATAAGACGGTAAAAGAAAAACAAAATATGATTTATTTTTGTACACGCTGCATTCTTCACTCTTCCTTCCACCTGTTTTGACTCAATGTATCTCACTATCTCCCTCTCTTGTTATATTTATCCTTGTATCTGTCTCCCTCATTCCATTTAACAGATATTTGTGTTATGTCCTCCCCTCTCTCTCCATTTGTTTTTATTGTTTTTCTCTCTCCGTCTATTTATCGTGAGTGTCTGGTAGGGATGAACGTTATCAGGTGTTCTATATCAGTCCTCCTCCTTATGTCAGTATTATCCCTTCACACAACTTATCTTACCATCAACTTTATGTGTTTATCTTCATATCATACATCCTTGCTGCAGATATTATATTTAGTGTTCCTTCATAGCTGGGTGGTTTCTCATACATTTATACTAAATCTTCCATATTTACAGTTTGTTGTTTGTCATACTGTAATACGTATTTTTCTTGGTGTTATTACTATTAGGAACTATTAAAAACAAAAATTGCTTTAGTCTATTTGATATTGCAGTGAAACCACCAACTAGACTACTGTAAGTTTTCTACAAGTGCCACTAAACCCACTATATAACCATCGATCACAAAGCTTCATGTGATAATAGTGCGAGGCCTCGCAAAAGTTACAAGTTACAAGAAACGTTCCTCCCGAGATTAAAAATATTGTCATGCAAATAAAAACCACCAAAGACCTTTTATGAAGACTGACAACTTGTGGGGTCACTGTAGTTATCATCTGCCCTCACATCTCACGGGGAACGGGGGGGGGGGGGGGGGGATAGGGAAAATAATCCAGTACAGTGTGTGTGTGTGTGTGTATGAGAGAGAGAGAGAGAGAGAGAGAGAGAGATTCAGATTCAGATTATTTTATTTCCATTAAATATACAATGGCTGTTCATACAATAGTATCATCTTAAACAAATTACATAATACATAGACACTTAGACTATCTCCCCGGAATGAACCGCAGGATCTTTGTAATACTAACCATTCCCTGTGCTCCTAGCGATTCAGATTTAGATTTAGATTATTTTCTTCTGTTAAATATACAATGGCTGTTCATACAATAAATTAATTTTAAACAAATTACATAATGCATGATACATAATACATTAACAGTGTCGTTAAGAGGTTACAGATAAATAACTCTTACCAGAAATACGTTAAACGTATATAAAATAGATTAAAAATAGGTTAAAAATATATAGAACGTGATCAGTTCTCAAACTGTATGATCTTCTAAAATGAGTGTGAGAGCGCGAGAGAGAGAGAGAGAGAGAGAGAGAGAGAGAGAGAGAGAGAGAGAGAGAGAGAGAGAGAGAAAAAAAAAAAAAAAAAAAAGCTCTGTGAACCAGTGATGATGAAGAATGTGACACAGATAGGGAAGAAGAACGAGGGAGGGGAAATTAAGACGAATCAGATAACAACATTAATGTCCATGAAATAGCCACGGAAATAGATACACCTGTGAATAATTGAATATACTGTATATTAGAGTATGACATATCATGAAATATGTACCGGGTACTACTATTGTTTTAGACAATTATGTTAAATGAATAGCAAAAGTTAAAAAATAACTTCAAAAAATGCAAACAAATTACTGTTAATTAAAAATTCGTATATATTTCTCATTTCCAAATCATTATAATAATCTCTGTATTCATGATCAGCTTTACCGGTATTAATGCATGTTTTTCCCTTTTTATATATTTCGTTTTGATTATACTGTATATCCCCATAGTGGTGGTGTGAGCAGAGCGCCAGCCTGTACCGGTTCGAATCCTTGCCTTATCAATTATATAGTGTGTCTGAGTGTTCATATACAAATGTAAATGTTGTATAATGTTTGTGTTTTCACCAGGAAACATGTACATTGGTATGTATAGTGGGTGTTACTCAGTTACTTATTCGTCAAGGGGAATCCACGCAATGCGAGCTAAGTTCATTATTATCGCGCCTCCTTAACTGGGAATGTATTGCGTGAAATGCATGTTAAGTGTTTTATGTACTGTTGGAATGGCTGTGGATGTGTGTGTAGTCTGTATTTTAGCCAATTGGCGACATCGGAAACGAAGGCTTAGGGTGGATCTGTATGGTACCATTCTCACTATAGACGGTACCGTCTCGCCCGAAGGCTTAGGTAGCCATCAGCTTAGGTGAACCATATGATACCCATCTCGCCTAGTACCATTTTTGCCAACCCCAGATGGGACGTCACAACGTCGTTCACTTATTCCAGGTACCTATTTACAGCTAGGTGAACTGAGGCTAACACATGAAAGGAGACAAGCCCAATTTGTCTCCGCCCGGCCGGGGATTGAACCCCTGACCCCTCGTGTGTGAGACGAGAGCTCTACCTACTAGGCTACGGGCTGTGTGTGTACCTTTGTGTGTACAACATTGTTAGTGTAAGATTGTGTACAACTGTACACCATATATTTCCTCCACCAACAAAGTTGGACGAAGGTTATGTTTTCGCCTCCGTTTGAGTGTTGGTGTGTCTGTCTGTAAACAAGATATCTCACAGAGTTTTGAACCAATGTTCACAAAGTTTGGTACACAGATAGGATATGCACCAAGGAAGTGGTGATTGCATTTAGGAGGAGATTGGTAGAGTGTAAGCAGAGGTGTGAGCTCTCCCGAGTGCCCAGCTAGTCTAAGTATAGTTTCCTCCCAGCCACTCCATGTTCTGTCCATTCCTTGGGTCATGTTATTTACTACCTAATTACCATATATGACAATAGGAGTCAATTATATAGTAGTGAGGGAGGGAGAGGGAGAGGGTCATATGGTGCAGTGCACAAATGTGAAATGATAATGAATTCACATAATCAGTACAAAATATAACTTGCAATTACATATCCATCCTCTTAAGTATTTTGGATGAGTCCGTAATTCTCTATTTTACTATTTATTGTATTTAATCTATCTCTATCTATCTATATGCTCAGGCCCAATCCCCATTTTGGGGGTAGCCGACTCAAGACAGAGCAAGAACAGGGAAAACACAAAAACAACATAAACAAAAAATAAACACAGATAAAAAACACAAACTCACACACATCCAGGTCACCCAGGAGAAGACCCAGAGACCAGGGTTACCAAGGTCGCTCCAGCACTCCCCCGGCCCCTGACCACCCAGAGAGGTTCCGATCTCGGCAGGCAGACATGCAGCGGAGCCAAAGCCACAAGCCCTCCCACCACACTTCCAGGCACACCCTTCATATTAATCGTCTCCCCGGGCCAGGCGCCTGATGGACTATTATCTAGTCCAACTTGCGCCCGACCCCTTACTCCAAATTACCACGTGTTCACTCAACTATTCACAAGCATTCTCCATTCACTCCTGTCCACCACCACTTCCCCTGCCTGATCTATAGTCATTCCTCTATCATCCAAAGCCTTTCTTACACAGTCTCTCCATCTCAATGGGGGTCTTCCTGCCCTTCTATCTCCCCTTGTACCTGACTCACATATTCTCTTTGTAAGCCTTTCATCTCCCATTCGTTCAACATGACCATACCAGCTCAGCACCCTTCTGTCCACTCTGGCTGGACAAATGTTCCTGCTGCCCCACTCTCCTACGTATCTCTTCATTCCTCAATCTGTCTCTACGAGTAACTCCACACATACTCCTCAAGCAGCTCATCTCCATCACATCCAGCCCTCTTTTCTTCTTTTTCTTCAGAGCCCATGTCTCAGCCCCATACATCACTGTTGGCACAACAATTCCTTGATACAGTGCACTTTTTACTTTCACTCCGAGATTTCTCGTCTTCCACATACTTCCCATTGCTCCGAAAACCTTCCTTCCTTCACACACTCTCTGTTTTACCTCCACTTCCGTACCTCCACTCCTGCTTATCGTTCCTCCTAGATATTTAAAACACTACTTGTTCCAATATTTCCCCATCCAGCCTCACATCTAGATTCACCCTATGCTCTCCCCTATTACACACCATTACTTTACTTTTATTGAGGTTCACCTTCAGTTTCCTCCTTCCACAAACCACACCAAACTCTTTGACTACCCGCTGCAGTTTCTCATCAGAATCCGCCACCAATGCTGTGTCATCAGCGAAGAGCAACTGATTCAACTCCCAATCTCTACCATTCTTTCCTACTAAACCCAATCCTCTTCCCATAGTTCTCCTTTTCACCTCCATCACCACACCATCCATAAACATATTAAACAGCCATGGTGACATTACACAACCCTGTCGCAAACCTACCTTTACCTCAAACCATTCACTCAGCTCACCATTTCCTACTCTCACACATGCTCTGCTCCCTTCATACAAACTCTTAACTGCTTCTAACAAATTTCCTCCTATTTCATAAATCCTTAACACCTTCCACATTGCTTCACGGTCCACACGATCATACGCTTTTTCCAAGTCCATAAAAGCCCAAAATATCTTCTTATGCTTCTCTAAATACTTCTCGCATAACTGTCTTACTGCATACATCTGATGTATTTAATGCCTTCCTTTATTAGTTATATATTTTCTTCATATATGTTTTTTTTTTTTTTTTTTTTTTTTTTTTTTTTTTTTAAATTCTTCTCCGTGTGTTACCTTCTCCAAAACAATATTCATTAACACCGCTTTTTTTTCTCCATTACCTTCACCTGTGTTTCATCCACTCGTATTCTTCTTTATAAGGTTCACAGTTACCTACTCCTTTACAGCGTCGGAAATTTCGTTCGGTTTCCTCAGAAATGTCACCAAGCAGGTTCGTTTGATCATGCACAGGTTGATAGGAATGTTTGTTGTATAGTTTACCCATCGCGATTAATTCCTTGTCTTCTAGTTTAACCACATTATTCCTGTCTGTGTACACTATCATTTTATCGGATCATTATCAAGTCAGTCATCAATAAATGTTATCAAACCGCATCATCTTCCCTATTACCATGGGTCAGATATTGAAAAACGCATTGTTAGTAACTCAGGATTTCTATCTTGTAGCATGAACTCCAATAAACAGCTACAGGTGATATAAATACTAACCGACAAAGGTTATAGCACTGAAATACCTTCTCTACAACATCACAAATGGTGTTGTGTAAATTATTAATGTAATGGTTATTAGTCCTCTTGGATGTTATGTTCACTCTGACTCATCGATTATATACTGGCAGTGACTTACACAACCTAACCTAACCTAAAGCTTAATATAACCTTAATTTGGGAAGGGAGTTTCGTTGACCTGGGGGTGAATTGATCGACAACCCATTTATTTATCCTTAACCTTCCCCATTATTCTAACCTGACCTTCCCATATATCAGCTATTATCCACTGTCAGTCACCCTATCCAATATACCTTATATCTCTGTTATACCCTCCTCCCTCCCTCCCTCCAATATACCTTATATCTCTTATACCCTCCTCCCTCCCTCCCTCCAATATACCTTATATCTCTGTTATACCCTCCTCCCTCCCTCCCTCCATCCAATATACCTTATATCTCTGTTATACCCTCCTCCCTCCCTCCCCCCATCCAATATACCTTATATCTCTGTTTACCCTCCTCCCTCCCTCCCTCCATCCAATATACCTTATATCTCTGTTATACCCTCCTCCCTCCCTCCCTCCATCCAATATACCTTATATCTCTGTTATACCCTCCTCCCTCCCTCCCTCCATCCAATATACCTTATATCTCTGTTATACCCTCCTCCCTCCCTCCCTCCATCCAATATACCTTATATCTCTGTTATACCCTCCTCCCTACCTCCCTCCCTCCCCGTTCTCCAGCACACACAAAGTTTTAGTGTAGTGATATAATTATAGGTTGGAGCTTCATTACTGTCTGCCAGTCGTTACTAACCAACAGTACCTTAGAGCAGGGACGCCCGAGATTGTCCATAAATTAGGTTTACTTTGGAATTTGGGCAAAATGTCAGACGCTAAATTGGTTTTACTTTGGAATTGGGGTAAAAGGTCACTTTGGTTTTACAAAGGTTTATTGTAGTACTTTTGCTTAGACCGATTTATTGGTTAATACAATAGTTTCAGGGACTGTTTAATAGTACCGTTTCACTGATGTCTGTATGTTGACTATATAAAGCCAAATTCAAGGTAAGTTAGAGTCAAAATATCTGGACACACGGAACTTGAAGCATTTTAATTCATAGGATGAGGGAAAGAATACCAGAGCATGCCTTTTGAGTAGAAAGACTGGGAGTATTGGTTCAGTCTTGGGGTAGAGAGTTGGACGGAATAGGGGTGTAACTATGTTACAACTTAATACAATTATATAACATGCAACGGGAAGGCGCTTTGGATAAATAAAAGCGTAGCGATTTACGACTATTAGTGAGCAATAATTCATTAGCAGCTTATTATTATGTTGTGTAGTGGTAATGTTTATCCTGGTGTGTAATGTATGTGGTGCCAGTGTTATGATGAATGTGGTGGTAGGGGGTCAGGGGGTTGGGGTAAGGAAGGGGGGGGGCGGGGAGGGCTGAGGGGGTCATGCTAGCCTGTTATTATTCAAGATTAACCTGTTTCAGTCCGATCACGATTATGTTGTTTACTTTTGTTTATGTTTAGTTTTAGTTACTGTCTGATATATTTACTCAGCTTGGGTATAACACAAAAGTCAAAGGTTAAGGTATGAAGGATTTATATTTTAGCCCAGAGTGTGTACTGTACGGCTATGTGCTATATGGTGAAATTAAACGATTAGAGGGTATACATATTTATGCTAATAATATGTCAGAAAGATAAATGAATTAATATACAAGGCTGGACACGCACACACACACACTCTCTCTCTATTACTCATTCTCACACACTCTCTCACTCTCGATGATGATGATGATGATGCTGATGTATGGGGGCAAATCTTATATAACATACCGTATTATCTTTCTATTTATGAGGCGACACATATTTCTTAATTACAAATTGGTCGCCAAAGACAATAACTTGTGTCATGAATGTGTACCCAGCCAACACATTAATATTTATCAATATGTATTTATACTTGTAAAGTTACTTGTGTAAGCTATTGTAGCCATTCAAACAGTAGAGTAATTCCCCGCACGACCGTTCATTATAGAAGCAGGTTGTGGCCACATTATAAACTGTACAGAATAGTAAACAGGTTCAGCTCCATGGCTTCTGTACACCAGTATTATATTTACTGCATTATTTGTTACGGCTCTCAAGTTATTCTTAATGTTCTACGTTTTATATAAAATCATATACATGTATTATAGTTACATTTCTGCATACAGTACTTGTTTAATAGTTTATTCACACGATCATTACTGGTGCACATGATACTTAAATTCCAAAATATGCTTATCTTCAGCTAATATTGATATTGCTTTTTTATTTGTGTTATGTTCTCTTTCTATATAAGATTTCCTTTACTGTCCTATTTGTCATTGTAATTCTCCCTCTCCTATCATATTAATAATCCAGGTTACCAGTAAAGCCTACATAACAACTATCTAACGGAGTCCTTCTCTTGCATCCCTCAACTAATAACCAAACCTTTACGCACAGTTGCCTGCAAAGGTTTACTCCATTTCTGCTGTGTTAATCATGTTAATACGAAGAATGAAATTTTAAATTTGTATTTTGATTGTCAATGGTTGGTATATAGATTCTCAGTAACTTTAATCACAGTGACTGTATTACGCAAGAATATCGTGTTAAAATAATTGATGAAAAGTAGACAGAAGTTATGTTGTCAACTGTACCCCAAATCATCAATAATTCTCTGCACGTTACTTTACATACCTGACCCCTGCTGGTGGTTGGGTCTCTGTCGGCTGTTGTCTTAGATTATTGTCATATCTTGACCATCCACGAGTTATTGTTCATACTAGACGGTGTAGATGTTCTGAAACTATATGCGATACAAGACTACATTATAATAAGAATGTCGTATCTTGACTTTCGCAAATGCTCGATATAACCTGGATCATAAATTAAAACTTTCTTCAGATTTAATGTTTGACTGAGATCATACCTAAAGTCATATCAAGGAGGAAACATGGCTGAGTGGCCGACTACCAACCACATGATCGTACTGTATAGTCTACGTGAAGCGCCCAAGATATGTGTGATGTAGTATCGACATTACCGTAGTTCTACAGTATCATGGCTATACCGCTATAAACAAAATATATACATTGATAAATACAATACATATAATCACCAAATCATAATACATAATATGCATGGCGATATTTGAAAATACTGTGACGACGCTACGGTATATCAACCCTCACATAGTAAAACACATGGCGGGTGTAAATAACATGTCACCATCTGATGTGGAAGACAATAACTAAACGAAGGTGATAATAGGAACCATAATTAGTTTATAATAATGATGCATGGGTATCAAATAAACATACCGTACATATTTACACTATGTAGGTGAGACAAACTTATGTTAGTTGTTACAAGAGACCTTATTATGTACATGAGACCTTATTATGTACATCTTCCTCAACTTTACATTACTACACATTATGTATACATTTTGTATATCTTAATTCTTGTAATATATATTTTTCTCCCTATCACAAACTCTCTTTTATTAAAGCGTCCCTCCTTTTTCCTGCTTTACAGCTGGGGTCTCCCTCTCTTTCCTTAGGTCATTAATTAATCATGCAAAACCCTTATTGAACCATAATTTATTTACCTATTATCCTGTCCTTACCCTGTCATTAACTTTTCTCCTCCCCACCCACCCCCTCTCTCCCCCTCTCAACTTGTATCTCTCCCCCACCTTCACCCTTCATAATGTTCACATCATTCTTTTATTTTCACACACAATAAATCACATATTTATTGTAATTTTCACACAATATTATTATTACAGACTCTGGTTTTCCTTCATTACCCTTTAAGTTCACTCAGAATTGCGTTATAGTCAGGTGTTGTATTAATTTAAAAACAAAATCGTTACATTCCGTCCTTAAATTACTCGCTCAAACAAAATCGTTACACTCCGTCCTTGACTTACTCGCTCAAACAAAATGTCATCCATCTTAAAGTGCATAACTTCAAATGGTAACCATGTATATGTGTCTTTACTTTCCTATATAACTATACTGTTTAATACAGAAAGAGGACTCAAGGAAAAGCCGAAAATGTCATGTCATACATTATATTCGTTATAGAGATTTAAGTGTTCATACAAAGCACAACCATAATACGAAGTTTCGTCGCAATATTTCGGAAAATATAATATTTTTGAGTTTGGAATAACTGGGTAAACGTAGAGGATGCCCGCAGGGATAGTTAGTAAATTAATCAGGATAATTAGCTTTACACATTACGGAATTGGTGTCCCTAGCTTTATTGATGCCCCACGTCTACCTCCCAACCCGCCCCCAACCCCTCCTCATCCTTCATCTCACCGCCCTATCATTAATTCCATGTTACTGTAGGTAGAGGATGGTTTTCACACCACTTTACATGATTTCCTTTGTGGACTTGCTCTGACTTTTGTTTTTGTTCTCCGCCACCCCCACACCTTTTACCATTTTTTGTCCGCTGTTTTTCATCGTTCACTTCTATTGTTTTCGTTATTTCCTACCTTTGCACCAGTGTCTCCCCCTATCTTACACATATTGGTATTCTTGTTGGTATGGTCCACAGTCCCCTTTTAATCCAGCATCAGTAATTTGGTCTTGCTTCTTCAGCCCAGGTTAATTATGTACACCCTCCAGCAGAGATACCTGTTATAGAGCTACTTGTATTGGTTCTTTTATAGTTGTATAAGAGTATATAATACCTAGCAAAATACTCTCCTGATACTATGTTCCTTTTGATGGTTAAAACCGGTAATTGAGTTTATCTCTCTCTCTCTCTCTCTATATATATATATATATATATATATATATATATATATATATATATATTGAAGTTCAGTAACAGGTAAATCTGTGTGTGGCTGTACAGTTTGTTACCGTTTGACATTTTCACCTGTGCGATCTCTTCATTACATCGATCTCTTCATTACATCGATCTCTATACTCCTTTAGTCCCTTCTTCATATTTTCCTGGTGACTGACCATTTGGGAACCATCTTGGGATAAAGAGCTATATCATCAGCACACATATCACCCCGTGGTAACTCTTAAACCTCGTCTTGTATCTGTTCTTGACCTCCCCCACGGACTTCCCAAAATCTATGTTATTCTCCCCACTGCTCTCCACTGTTACTATTGTCTCTGTTATATCCTCCCCCCCTCCCTCACTGCTCTCCACTGTTACTATTGTCTCTTGTTATATCCTCCTCCCCCTCCCTCACTGCTCTCCACTGTTACTATTGTCTCTGTTATATCCTCCCCCCCTCCCTCACTGCTCTCCACTGTTACTATTGTCTCTTGTTATATCCTCCTCCCCCTCCCTCACTGCTCTCCACTGTTACTATTGTCTCTGTTATATCCTCCTCCCCCTCCCTCACTGCTCTCCACTGTTACTATTGTCTCTGTTATATCCTCCCCCTCCCTCTCCGCTCTCCACTGTTATTGTCTCTGTTATATCCTCCTCCCCCTCCCTCACTGCTCTCCAACTATTGTCTCTTGTTATATCCTCCTCCCTCCCTCACTGTTCTCCACTGTTACTATGTCTCTGTTATATCCTCCCCCTCCCTCACTGCTCTCCACTGTTACTATTGTCTCTGTTATATCCTCCTTCCCCTCCCTCACTGCTTTCCACTGTTACTATTGTCTCTGTTATATCCTCCTCCCCCTCCCTCACTGCTCTCCACTGTTACTATTGTCTCTGTTATATCCTCCTCCCCCTCCCTCACTGTTCTCCACTGTTACTATTGTCTCTGTTATATCCTCCTCCCCCTCCCTCACTGCTCTCCTCTGTTACTATTGTCTCTGTTATATCCTCCTCCCCCTCCCTCACTGCTCTCCACTGTTACTATTGTCTCTGTTATATCCTCCTCCCCCTCCCTCACTGCTCCTATTGTCTCTGTTATATCCTCCTCCCCCTCCCTCACTGCTCTCCACTGTTACTATTGTCTCTGTTATATCCTCCTCCCCCTCCCTCACTGCTCTCCACTGTTACTATTGTCTCTGTTATATCCTCCTCCCCCTCCCTCACTGCTCTCCACTGTTACTATTGTCTCTGTTATATCCTCCTCCCCCTCCCTCACTGCTCTCCACTGTTACTATTGTCTCTGTTATATCCTCCCCCCTCCCTCCCTTACCGTCCACCAACACACATCATTGTTGTAATGTAGTGAGGTAATTATAGGTGGGTCCATCATTAATGTCGCTCACCTGTTACGGACTATCGGTGCTCTGATTTGACGGTGATTTTGTTGTACTTTGGAATTAGGGAAGCAAGTCATGCATATCATATGAGACTTTGGTTAAGTCTGTGGAATGTGATGTAATGTTTCAGTCAATAGTACCTCGGCTATGGTTTCACGGATGGGTGTCATTAGACTAATTTTCCTACAAAGCATCTTCCCCTTAGACTTGTCTTTTGTGATTTAGTTTGTGTATGTGATGAAGGGCGAGGACTCAACATACCCATATCACATTATGTTGGTGGTGTTTGGTTCTGTATTGTCATCACTAACACCAGCATAATTACACCAGCAACATGAACCATCGGTGGTGGGAACAAACCACCAACAAGTTGTTTGTTATTCTGGTCTGGTCTGGTACAGAACGTGTGGCATGTTTTGTGTGTTGACAGTTCTGCTGTTGACATCCTTGTTCCCGTTGTTGTTATTGTTGTGTAGCCGTGCTGGGGATCCTAAAAATATCACTTTAGTTGTTGTTGTCTATCTCTATTATGACAGACCTGCTGATATATTCCCTTTCGTGTTCAGTGTTCTTATTAAGTTTGTTGCTGCTATTGTTAAAAATGTCTATCCCAATATGTAATGAAAGTTCTCATGATGCTTCTCATGCTGTTGTCTTATCCTTACCTGACATCACTATATTGTATCATTCAGTGATAGCCTTCTCCACCGGGCCCCTAGCATGATATACAAGTAGTGAAGGAGGCGGGGCTAAAGGGTAAATAATGTTCACTTACACTACCAAACTGATGGATGGCAGGACAGGTCCTATACAAGTCGATAGCCTTTAGCTTTTAGTGTAATTTAGCTTTCCCTTCAAAAAATGTCCCTCGTTGTTGTTACATACATTGATTAATTATCGTGTTGCTCTCTTGTTCCCCCTTTAATATTACGTATGTATGTGTGCGTCCGTGACATTTTCAGTTTCGTTTTGAAATGTATCAATAACCAAACTAACAATCACTCATGATAAAAGTTGTTATCGTGTCACTGTTCAATTATCGTTATAATATTGGCAAATTATGTTGACTAAAATAATAGAGTATAGTGAATTTCGATAGTTTTTAACTCTTTTTACTTTTGTTTTAGCCTGCGTATGCCTCCCTCTTACATCTGTTTATGGGTCTAACTTCTTGTTGATGTTAGTACGACTTTGTTAAGGCCAATGTTCCATTACCTTTATATATAAACCCTGTATTTTACTCATCACATTTCCTCCCTTCTTTTGTTTCGGCCTCCTCAATTCCCCTCAACTCCTTTTAACTTTCTTTCCTCCTTTGTCCATTCCACAACTCATATTTACAACACCTCCTCTTTAAATAATAATCATACATGCATCTTAAAAGTGACCATATCACCCTACACTATATCCTTCATCACTACAACCTTAAATTAACCTTCCCAGGTAAAGTGTCAAACTCCCCCTCTTCCCAATCCCAGGTAAAGTGTCAAACTCCCCCTCTTCCCAATCCCAGGTAAAGTGTCAAACTCCCCCTCTTCCCAATCCCAGGTAAAGTGTTCAAAACTCCCCCTCTTCCCAATCCCAGGTAAAGTGTCAAACTCCCCCTCTTCCCAATCCCAGGTAAAGTGTCAAACTCCCCCTCTTCCCAATCCACAGTTGATGACCTATAGTAATAAAATTGGTCACCATGACAACTTTATTTTGGTAATGTTAGGTTTGCAGCTGTGATCAATATGTAACAGACACGTGTAAGACATATTTATGAGTTTGTCACAGTGTGTGTGTGTGTGTGTGAGTGTGAGTGTGAGTGTGAGTGTGAGTGTGTGTGAGACGCAATAACGATCAAGTCAGTAGCCTTCCAGAATAGCCAGGTACATTCCGGCATACGTGGCTAACAGCGTGGTGTTGTCTGTATTATTATTATTGGTGGTGATGGACATGGTACCAGCTGTTCTCATGGCGGCCTCGTTTGGCTTGAGGACCGGGATTCACTGGCATTATCTCTGCAACCTCTTCCACCTATCTTTACCCCCACCCCGCTTTCTCTCTCTCTCTCTTTCTCTCCTCTCTCTCTCTCTCTCTCTCCTCTCTCTCTCTCTCTCTCTCTCTCTCTCTCTCTCTCTCTCTCTCTCTCTCTCTCTCTCTCTCTCTCTCTCTCTCTCTCTCTCTCTCTCTCTTCTCTCTCTCTCTCTCTCTCTCTCTCTCTCTCTCTCTCTCTCTCTCTCTCTCTCTCTCTCTCTCTCTCCACAACATACTTTCTATGATAATCTTACCTAACTCTCCCCCTCACTACTACCTTTTTATAGTTTCCTTTTCCCCCTTTGACTGACTCCCTCCCCTCAATATAATGTATTTTCACACTGTTGCTCTCTTTTACGTCTGGCCTCCCCTCATAAATGTTTTATATTCCTATTTCTATTCTTCATAAAGTATTATCTTTTTGCCTATCACTGTCTCCTCCTGTCAGTTATTTAATTATTGTGCAATATTGTCTGTTCACATATATAGTAAAAGCTTAGAAGTATAGCTTTATATTATATTGACCCTAGTTCCCTTTTCTGTGTATTCTCCTTACCTGTGATAATATACTGTATAACATACTATTGGTGAAGAAAGAATATTGGATGATGATGATGATTATGATAGGGGTGACCTTTCAGTACCATGGCGTATTTTCATCTTATTCTGGTTACCATTAGAGGATTTAGCTTATAATCTACCTCTAGGACTCAAAGGAGTAAATAGGGTCTCAATAAACTCTCTGAATAACCTAGGACCTCCATGAACTGCATAAAATCGTCCAATTTTATCCAGCATCAAATGGGAAAGACGTCATGGTGATGAGGGGGTTAAACAGAACATATCATAAAATAATTGTGAATGGAAATTACCTTTTATACAATATAAGAGAAATACAGTATTTACGTAGACTTTGTGATTAATATAGACTAAAATATAGAACAATTGTATTGCTGTAATTCCATGTTTTATGCATCGCTAAGTTCAATGTCATCATCTAACTTGCCTCACGTCTTAACTTGTGTCATCTTCTTTATGTTGTCTATTATTTTATACACACACCTAACCTAACCTAAGTTATTTATTTAATATGTTTTATGGAAGGAATCATGACCCAAGGAAAGTTGAAGAGTGGCCAAATACTACAGGTTATCTGTTTGTTTCGTTCACAAGAAATTACGCACTAATATACTATTGGCCACAATTATGTTCGTGCACACTAAAGTTATTTTTGTTTAGGTATACTCATGTTGATATTTGTCAAGCTCCATAATGTGTTCACTATGATATTTATATTTTGTTACATCTTGCTGAGCCCCCATATTGTGAATCTGTACACTATAAGACAGAGCCACCATGTTATATGTTATACCTACACTGTTATTATAGTGAGGGTGTTATTGTGAGGGTGTTATTGTGGTCACCATATTGTGGGTCTGTACACTATAAGACAGAGCCACCATGTTTTTTTTTTTTTTTTTTTTTTAAGAGACAATGAATGGAGGAAGGAAAAACACAGATAAAACAAAAAGGTCCATGTGCCTAAAGGCATCCTCCATTCATAAAATGTTTGTAACAACTGGATTTAAACATTTGTTGATTGTAAGTTTGTGGAAAGCAATTCGAGGGAAGTGAATTCCAAAGAGTAGTAGCTCTGGGGATAAATGAATTCTGATAAGCAGAAGTTCTGCATTGTGGAGGAGAAAGTGTAAATTCATGGGCGCTCTCAGCTGCCCTAGTTCTACGGGGAAAGATGTGGAGAGGCGGCACAATTGAAGCAAGTTCCTCGGAACAATTGCTGTGAAAATATCTGTAGAATAATGCAAGGGATGCAACGTTTCTTCGTATGGCTAATGTAGGAAGGTCCTGTGTGATTGCAGGGTTATTGTTTAATCTAATAGCTTTATTTTGAATTTTGTCCAACTGCCTCAATGCAACCACTCCACTTCCACCCCACAGAGGTGAACAGTAATCCATCTGAGAGCGCACATGACTTTTATATATTACGGCCAACTGCTCGTCAGTGAAGAATTCTCGAACTCTGTACAGGAGTCCCAGTTTTTTAGAGGCATTCTTAGCAATGCTTCTAACATAATGTGTCCAGCTCAAGTTAGTAGTTAATGTTACACCGAGAATGTCAATACTAGGGGAAGTGGGAATATTTACATCATTAAAAAATATATGGGAGTCAGTGAGATTCTGTCGGTTAGAAAATTGAATGTACTTGGTTTTCTGTGCATTAAAGGAAACTAGATTCTCTTGTCCCCATTCATTAATTCTAGAAAGGTCCTGGTTCAGAGAAATTGCAGTGTTTATTTTTGAATTTATAAGATCGGGTTGGGTGAAAGAATTGGTAAATGTGAAGGAACTGTGGAGTGTTGAGTCATCTGCGTAGGAATGTATTGGATTATGAGTGGTAGATATGAGATCATTGATATGAATGAGGAACAGAGTTGGGGCCAAAACTGATCCCTGGGGAACACCAGCATTTATTGAGTGAAATTGAGAATAAAGGCCATCTACCATTACACGTATTTTTCTGTTATGAAGATAAGAAGAAATTAGTGGAACTAATGATGCAAGGCCGTAGTGTGACATCTTCGACAATAAGGATTGATGCCAGACTCTATCAAATGCCTTTGATATATCCAGTGCTATTGTATGTGTTTCACCATGTTGGTCTGTAGCTTGGTTGATTTGATGCGTAAGAAGGCAAAGAATGTCTGCAGTTGATCGACATCGTCTAAAACCATATTGCCTATCACTGATTAATTTATTATTCTCCAGATGCTTAATTATGTGATTATTTAATATAATTTCAAAAACTTTGCCAAGAGTGGAAGTTATAGCTATTGGTCTGTAGTTTGATGGATCTGAAGAGGCACCTTTTTTAGGAACTGGATGGATGTTTGCTTCTTTCCAGGGTACTGGGAAGCATGAGGTATGAGTACACAGACGGAAAAATTTTGCCAATACAGGAGCGAGCACCAAGGAGCAATTCTTAAGTACTATTGGAGGAATTTCATCTGGACCAGGAGCCTTATCTACTGAGAGATTCTGCAAAATAGTTTTGACATGTCTGGTGTGGATCTTAAGTGAGGGAATTTCAGGTGAATTAAAATTAAGTACAGGGACATCTTGATTTATGTCATCTAAGGTTGAGTTGGTGGAGAAAATATCTGCAAGAAGGTTAGCTTTACCTCGTGGGTCACTTACAAGATTGCCAGTCGGAGATTTTAATGGTGGAATGGATGAAGCAGTAGTGAAGTTGGATTTGAATGAGTTAAGAGTAGACCAAAATATTTTGTTATCATTTGGATTATTTAGAAGTTTATTTGCCTGCTTATGGAGAAAGTTTGATTTAGTTAGGTTTAATACAGTTTTGGCATGATTTCTGATGTTTCTAAAGTAATTAAAGGCTTCATGTGTTTTTGATCTTGTGTATGCATTGTAGGCTATTGCTTTTTGTTCAGTTACTCTAGCACAATTATGGTCAAACCATTTAGGTGAATTAGATCTTTTACTGTACTTTTGATGAGGAATAAAAGTTTCCATTCCAATTTTTACAAAATCTTGTATGTGGCTCAAGGTGGAGTGTGCATCAATAGAAAAGAAAGAGGTCCAGGGAATATCAATAAAGAAACCTTGAAGACCCTCCCAGTCTGCCCTATCGTAATGCCATTTAGTCACCAAAACAGGTTCAGAGTGGGAAGGTGTGGTAGGTGATAGACAGGTTGCCTGTATCAGACAGTGATCAGAAGATCCAAGTGGGGACCTCACTGTAACATCATATTTTTCTGAATTGGTTGTTAAAAATAAGTCCAGTAGGTGGGAATTATGATTAGGATTATCTGGTACACGGGTGGGTTGGTTGACTAGTTGAATGAGATTAAATGAGTCTGCAAATAGCTCACATTCAAGACCAGCATCATCAGTCCTGGCTGAATGAGTGAGCCATTCAACATTATGGACATTAAAATCACCCAACACAGTGATTTCAGAAGAAGCATTTAAGTTGAGGACACTGAGTTGTGAGGACAGAGAATCAAAAAGACTTTGCTCTGGAGGAGTATTTGGGGAACGGTAGATGCAACATATGTATTTAAATTTACCAGCAGAAATTAATTTGTATATAGAATAATCAAAATAGGGACAATTGAAACTAGTAACCTCCTCCAGGGCAATTTCAGATTTTGCGAAGCAACATACACCACCTTTAGGTCTGAAATTTTGGAGCAGTTGATAACCTGGAAAATTAAATCTAGATGTGTCAGATGTGGATGTTACTTGAGTCTCTGTCAAAAAAAGGAGAGTAGGGGATTCTGCTTGAAGAAATTGGTGTACAGAATTGATGTTAGAGTGAAGTCCCCTTATATTACTAAAGAAATAGCTGTACTGACAAGCAGCTTTGGGACGTTGCCATGCTCTTGACACAGTCGCATGATGACGACCGGGAGGGCCCTGTGTCAATAACCCAACCCTGCCGGGGCGGGATATCCGAGGGACCACCAGGTTTGCTCTTAACAATTGTACTGCCATATTTAAGGTAAGTGTATGGTGTTACATGTATGGTATGTAGTGGGAAGAGTAGTATTTTATGGATAGAGGATAGCGATGTAGGGCAATGTCGTGAAGTTGGATGTGTATGTTATATAAAGAGGGTTTTCCTGATACCCCTGATGTGTGAGGCAGAAAGATATGTATCCAGCTACCAAGGCCTGGGAGAGAAAATGGAATTCAGGCTATTCCCTGAGTCTCCCGAAACCTTGGCGGTAGTACTTCCCTGGGCGGGGCTGCCTACCCCTACTACCTGCAGTTACCTAATGTTATATGTTATACCTATACTGTTATTTACCATTATATATTATTGTGAGGGTGTTATTGTGGCCACCATATTGTGGATCTGTACACTATAAGACAGAGCCACCATGTTATATGTTGTACCTACAGTACACTGTTATTTACCATTATATATTATTGTGAGGGTGTTATTGTGGTCACCATATTGTGGATCTGTACACTATAAGACAGAGCCACCATGTTATATGTTATACCTACACTGTTATTTACCATTATATATTATTGTGAGGGTGTTATTGTGGTCACCATATTGTGGATCTGTACACTATAAGACAGAGCCACCATGTTATATGTTATACCTATACTGTTATTTACCATTATATATTATTGTGAGGGTGTTATTGTGGTCAGACAGACACTATACATGGTTGTAAGGATGGTGCATAATAACATCCTTGGTAGACTGATACACTTCTACTGTACCTCACACTCAATATTGTCTACTAATACAACACTATTATGTTCTGCAATATTGTAGTATTAGCGATCATACCGTAATGTATAATACTCTGTGCCTTAGTTCGTGAATTTCTTCATGCGAATTGTCACACTACCATCTTGCATAATCACACAGAAAGCGTCGACTATATTTCAGGTTTTTCATGACTATTATTTTAGGATTATATGTACCGTGTACTGCACTATCTGCCATGTTATTATCAACCAATATTCGTGGGCTGCACTTTGCCAAACTAGTGCATCACGTGACTAGGAAACATTATCTCATTCTTACGAGATTTAACCTTTCATTCTTACGAGATTTAACCTTGCAAGTTGTTCAAATGCCATGACTTATGTTACTTGATATCCAACATGACACAACTTTACGTTAATGAAATCATCTTCATTATATTTTAGTTCATGCATGACACGCAAGAAGATCATTATAATCATGTTAATTTCATTTGAAGAGTGTTGAGACTTCCGGTAACTCTTCCAGTAGTGTAGCGAGGTTTTATTTAGTTACTGAAAAACTGTTTCATCAAGGGAGTATTCTCTTATTTAACGAGTTATAAACTTATCTTAATTAACCTAGTAGATATATAGGCTATATTATCATTACGGTGGCAGAATCAATATATTATGCAAATTATATTTTCAACATATCCTATTCCATTCTTTGTAAAGACAGCAACATTAATACATAACTTGTGACCATGACCTTTATTGTCTGTCATATACAGTATAATGATTACCACTTATGTATTGTTTGTTGTTCCAGGTAAGTTGATCTACAAGTACAAGTCTGGTGGAGTGTTGTGGACTGAGGACTTGTGAGTATATTAATGTTATTGATATTTTCATTGTGAGGGAAGTTGTTGATATTATGTTAATATTGGTACATTATGATGTTCTCCTTATAATGAGTGAATGTTCTATCAGATTAACATGACATATAACTTATATACACGCTATGACTACGAGCAATTTCCATCATAAATTAGATAGATATACCGCTCCAGCATAGTATTTTTTTATAACTTATACATTTGTGAGCTCGAATATGGTCATGCTAGTTCTTCTTTGTATGGAATCATGTTTGACAATTAAGTTTAGCTCTACTGCATAACAGTAAAGGGCAATTGACAGTGTGATTAGCTAATTGTATAGTGTATAGTTATACAAAATACAACATACTGTAATATATAGTAATATATAAACACCTGCACATTCCAACCTGTAAAGGACCTCTTTAGTGTCATCTGTAAGACTGATGAGGGCGAGTCACCCTGGTAATTGTCTACTTTGTTTTAGGAAGGAGAGGCCCTAGGGGGGAAAAGTAGGGAAAACACAAGTGAAATGATTGGTACATATTTACTTTATTTTATTTTCAATATGACTGAAGGAGACAGAGGGCAAATTGTCGTCCCCAAAGTTGAAAGAGTGAAAAGAGTGACAGAGATAAATTCAAGGTAAATTCGAGTCTAAATATCTGGAAACACAGAGTTTTAATAGGTTTAAGTCATAGGATGAGGGACAGACAAATTGGGGAAGGAATGAACAGAAGGGCTGATAGATGAGCAATCCTGAACGAGCTATAGAGGTTAGTGTCATTAAAGATAAAAACTAGTTTATTGTTGCCAGCGAGAGAGAGAGAGTGAGTGTGTGTGTGTGTGAGAGAGTGAGAGGCAGGGGGATGAAGAGGATACAATGAATTACGGTAGGTGGTGAAAGTGGAAGTTGGTGTATGTTGATTCCCATACGCAGACAGTCTCTTGCCTTTATTTGGTGGAGGGTTGTGGATGAAATAGCCAATATGATATCATCTAACAGTGTTCAAAATAATAGTCCACTATCATCACTATACATATTGTACATCCCTTTGTTTGTCTTTGTTTCATGTTCCTCATTATTGAACCTACTTGACCCCAACCTCAAACCATCATTGTTCATAATAGTTAATTAGTCATATGTGTAGTTATACTCGATACATTACTGTACAATCATATACACCGCTCAACCTGTGTAGAGTGTAGACTAGGCTTCAATATGACAATTCATTCTCTACGGGGCAAAATCGGTCGTTGAAAGAAAACAGTAGCGCTCGTTTCCTTTAGTGATCATAATTTACGGTTGGACACCATTCCTGTGCCAACACAATTTAAGCGCTCCTTAAAACGTATAATAATTCTATACAGTAGGAATAGTCATTGTAACCCTCTTCCCAAGTGCAGTGCTGCGGAACAAACGCCCCTCTTCCCCCAGGGTGGATCATTATTCATATTAATAAGTAAATTACAGTCAGCGGGAGGCTGGAGTGATTTAGGTGCACCTTGTGTTCCTCATTACCAGGTATTAACCCCAGGGAGGTGTGGCCCTGTAGGATGGTCTAAGACTATTAATTATGGCCTACCTACCTTAGTACTTCATTATATTTCATCCTATTCCTGCCCTGTGGCTTTTAGTGTAAGATGACACACATTCATTGGGTCTTTCTCCAGTGTCCCTCTTACCTCAACATCTCCCAGCCCCTGTTACTGTCCTGAAAGACTGGTTGCTTCCTGCTGTGTCTCTTCATTTACAGTGTATGCCTCCTGCCCTGTCCCATAACCTTTGGACTCTTAAGAATTATACCACCCCTGCTGTGACACTCTGTTTACCTGTCTGTACCTATCATCACCTATAACTTCACTGTTACCACTAATGCCTTAAGGGGAGGTATTTAGTTTGTTCCCTAGACCTCCATCAAGCTTAAAATTACACCCCCTTGAGTACCTTTCAAGATAAATTTGTACATTTTTCGGTAGAAAAATGTCCCGGCCGAAGGCCGGTTCTTCTTAAATTACAGGCTCGCTATCGCTCGCCAGGATAAAATCGACACCTGAATGGCACGAAAGGTCTTAATATGGGGTGAAAGTTCTTAAAATCGCTAAACTAATGGGGCAAACGTTTTATAATATCAAAAGCAATGGGGCTAAACATGAGGGAGAAAGGGGTCAAGAATATAATCCCTCAAGTGGAGACCTCCCCTTAACCGGTCACCACCTCCACCTTTACGTATTATTATATTTCTTGTGGCCTGGTTATGTCTAATTTGCTTAATGTTTCTACTTAAGCCTATCTATCCCTATAGCGTATACAGTTGCTGCCAAATTAACCTAATTGAAATTAGCTGAGTATTTATCCACCTTGTATGAAGCAGGTGTTAGTATATTAGTGATTGTGTGACCTTTAAGCTGTCTGTCCTACACAAAGTTCTCTCCTATCCTCCACTTCCCTACACCATCCATCTTTTACCTATCACCCAATAGAGGATCATCAACCTTGTCTCACAACCTTCCACTCTCAATTTTCTTCCGACTAATCGTGATTGATGGAAGGTTTTCGTTGGTGAAGGTTTTGAGGGAGAGAGAGGTCCCTTGGGAACCTGTAAGGGATTTGGGTGATAGGAAGGTGACTGATGGAAGAGTATATAAATTCAAGTTAATGATAAATACACAACAAAGTCATTATCATGAGTTGTACATTTATCTGTGTGTGTGTGTGTGGGCAGAGGGCGGGGGGGGGGGGAGATGCGCATTTTAATGGTATGATCCTCTCCATTATTTAACTTACCTTAATATTCTCTTTATATTTCCCTTGTCACATGCTTGTACCAGTTGTCCTTATCTTCCTCGTACCTCATTTATCTCTACCCTCTTTACACTTTTACCTCCCTTCTCTCGCTTTAGTCTCAGTGATTTTGTTCTCTCTTATTTATCTCACCCTCCTATTATTATCATTTACTCTCCTTCACTTCTCTCTCCCTCCTATTATTCTCATTTACTCTCCTTCACTTCTCTCTCCCTCCAATCCACCACCCTCCTATTATTCTCATTTACTCTCCTTCACTTCTCTCTTCCTCCTATCCACCACCCTCCTATTATTCTCATTTACTCTCCTTCACTTCTCTCTCCCTCCTATCCACCACCTTCCTATTGTTCTCATTTACTCTCCTTCACTTCTCTCTCCCTCCTATCCACCACCCTCCTATTATTCTCATTTACTCTCCTTCACTTCTCTCTCCCTCCTATCCACCACCCTCCTATTATTCTCGTTTACTCTCCTTCACTTCTCTCTCCCTCCTATCCACCACCTTCCTATTCCCCTCCAGTCTGGCCGGGGTCCACAATAAAGTAATGTTAAGGGGAGGTTTCTAGTTTGTTTCCTACTCCTCCAGCAATCTTAAAATGTCACCCCCTTGACCACCTTTCAAGATAAATTTGTACATTTTTCGGTAGAAAAATGTCCCGGCCGAAGGCCGGTTACTCTTAAATTACAGGCTCGCTATCGCTCGCCAGGATAAAATCGACACCTAAATTGCACGAAAGGTCTTAAAATTGACAGAATGGGGCGGAAATTCTTAAAATCACCAAACGTATGGGGGCAAACGTCTTAAAATCTCAAAAACAATGGGGCTAACCATGAGGGAGAAAGGGGTCAAGAAAAAAGTCCCTCAAGTGGAAATCTCCCCTTAATGAAGACAGTTAGTGTGGTGGAGGCAACACTGCCCTGTTATGATCACCAACTCTCTTTAGGGTTTTTACCTTGGCTTACTTCCACCACTTTCCTCCAATGTTCCCAATCTGTGGTCTCTTCTATGTTTGTATTCTTAACTGTTTTTTTTGGTCTACGTTCTGTATCTCCACTCTGCCTTCCACATATCCAGACATCTTTACCTCCCTGTCGCTTCTTCTTTACATTAGTTATGTGTTCCGTTGGCCTGTGCCGGAAGTTGTACTTGAATACTCTTAACTATACGAACATTTATTTACTATAGTAATGCAACTGACATTATTATTAAATTTAGCTTAGAAAGGACCTCTAGCTATCATAGGGTCTATAAGAATTTATCATCTAAATTGTGACAAACCCTTCCTAAGTTCAATAAAATCGTCTGCGGGAAGTAATAATGTGCCCTGGCAGAGAGGTTTAGTTAGCGGTATAGTCGTGGTCAGGAATACTGGACCACCGTATGATGATTACAACAACAACAACAACAACACGGTCAACATTAACACATTCTGTACAGGTGACGTCCTTTACAGTATGTTCTGGCAACCATTACAACATTTTATTTAGCTTAGGAAGGGCGTCTACCAATTAAAAAGCCACACACTATATCAATCCATTTAGCTACCATATATCCTTACTAAGCTTCATAACATCGTCTAGATGTAGCTGATTTCAAATAAAAAAGACGTCGCCGGTACAGAAGGGGTTAATTAACTAATCAGTCCCAGGCATGAGAGTTTCGTGGCTCAAAATAGTTCGTCGGAGTTTTATATTTGTGGCTCCGAAGGTTGTCCAGACCAAGATATACAATAGTCTATACCTTGGTCCAGACATTCCTGACACCAACTGTACGTTATTTACATTATATCACTCTCAGCCTTTTTTTTTTTTTTTTTTTTTTTTTTTTCTATGTGATTGAGGGAGGCAAAAGGCATAACTGCCTATAGCGAGTGCCTCCCCCATAGTTGAAAGAGTGACAGGGCCAAAATCAAGGGACGTTCGAGCCAAAATGCCTGGACACACGGAGTTTGAAGCAATTTAAGTCATAGGAAGAGGGAAAGACTGATTCTGGGAGAGAGTTCCAGAGCTCAGATGTTGAGTAGAAGAAAGTTTGAGAGTAACGTTTCACTCTTGGGTTGGAGAGTTGCACAGAGTAGGGGTGGGATTGAGTTGCAAGACGGGTACCACGTGCCCTACGTAAAGGAGGTGGTTTAACCTTAGACAGTTTAACCTTTATTGTTATCAACTATTTGACCTACTTGATGGCTGTACGAGTATAGATCGTAATGGATACCGGTACCGTATATATAGAGATATTTTGACGGGAAAAGTTGAGCTATTAGAGAATAAATGTGTATGTGTGTGTGTGTGTGTGTGTGTGTGTGTGCGTGTGTGTGTGTGTGTGTGTGTGTGTGGGGGGGGGGGGGGGGTATAGAGGGTTAGTAAGGTAGAGAGGGAGATAAAGCAGGAAATATGGTAAAGAGTGTGTAGTAATACAATGGTAAGTGTATTATGTTCTCTCTTTATTCATTCTCCTCATTGGTCTCGTCTTCCTCAGCAGTCGGATCATTCATGTTACCACACCAAAGGTAATAACAAAACACTTCACACCCTGACTGTCTCATTTACATTTATCCTTTATCACCCTAACTACTGCAACACAACCTCCTTGTTATCCTGGTGTGTATTCATAATTGTATTCATAATTGTAGTTTGACAAGCATTGAGTTTTTGGCTCGTATTGTCCCGCTTCTTAGACATTATTAGCAGTGACAATTACCCATCTCCTTGCTCAAGGGAGATGGTAAACGCCGGCTATGTCTCAGAAAACCTACATCAACCTGAGCGAGATTTGAACCCTGGTCTGCTTGGTTGCAGGCAGGGACGGTACCACTGAACTAGCCTCGCGGTGTGTGTGTGTGTGTGTAATAATAATAATAATAATAATAATCGGTTTATTTCAAGCCGGCAGCCAATGGGGCTGAAAATACACAGACTTAACCTATATCTTATCCTAAGTGATCAACAGACTGATCCTGGCTGCTAACGAGAGCGCCTACATACCCCCGAGGGAGTAGGAAGTGGGCAGGAGACTTTGTGGGTCCCCCGAGACGGTCCTTCCAGACCTTGCCTTCACGGCCAGGGAAAGTTTTTGAGAGAACCTCCCCTGCCGGCGCGTGGGATCGAACCCCCGACACCAGGGCTAGCACTCCCAATACAGAGTACTAAGCGCGCTCGGCCACCGTGACCGTGTGTGTGTGTGTGTGTGTGTGTGTGTGTGTGTGTGTGTGTGTGTGTGTGTGTGTGTGTGTGTGTGTGTTACTCAGTTACTTGTTCGTCAAGGGGAATCCACGCAATGCGAGCTAAGCTCATTATTATCGCGCCTCCTTAACTGGGAATGTATTGCGTGAAATGCATGTTAAGTGTTTTATGTACTGTTGGAATGGCTGTGGATGTGTGTGTAGTCTGTATTTTAGTCAATTGGCGACATCGGAAACGAAGGCTTAGGGTGGATCTGTATGGTACAATTCTCACTATAGACGGTACCGTCTCGCCCGAAGGCTTAGGTAGCCATCAGCTTAGGTGAACCATATGATACCCATCTCGCCTTGTACCATTTTTGCCAACCCCAGATGGGACGTCACAACGTCGTCCACTTATTCCAGGTACCTATTTACAGCTAGGTGAACTGAGGCTAACACATGAAAGGAGACAAGCCCAATTTGTCTCCGCCCGGCCGGGGATTGAACCCCCGACCCCTCGTGTGTGAGACGAGAGCTCTACCTACTAGGCTACGGGCTGTGTGTGTGTGTGTGTGTGTGTGTGTGTGTGTGTGTGTGTGTGTGTGTGTGTTGATCTTAAGTCAACAGCACCACTGTTGAATCACCTCATTTGGGGCGGACATTTGTAACTGGGTTGCAATTCGTGTAGTATATTTTTGTCGTAATGTTGATGTGAAATATACTACTTAGAAGTGTCACGTATATTATGAAAATAATTGTTACATTATGTCAAACATTAGAACACGAACACGCATTTATATTATATGTTAGAACATTGTGAAATGCCTTTGAAAGAGGAGCCTCCAGTAAATAACAGGCTTCGAACCATCTCACTTAACCCTTTTTGCTACCACAGATCCTTTTTAAGCTGCACAAACTTATCTCTATATAGATATAATTAAATTAAAAAGACGTCACCCGTGCAGAAAGAGTGAATTGATGTACATTTTAACGCTTTGATTTCAGAGTTAATTTTTCTTAAGCTGAATAATGTCAATTGTTAGCCAGGGTATGATTTTAATGACAGTGATGGTATTAAAGGGGTTAAAACTTTAGGGGAAGTTGGAATAATATGACTGACCCAAATTAAATATGTTAATTATGACCTGGGTGTTGTTGTGAAGTAACAGACAGACAGACAGGTACCGGTACACTGACCACAATAGAGATGTTAACTATGACCTGGGTGTTGTTGTGAAGTAACAGACAGACAGACAGGTACCGGTACACTGACCACAATAGAGATGTTAACTATGACCTGGGTGTTGTTGTGAAGTAACAGACAGACAGACAGACAGACAGGTACCGGTACACTGACCACAATAAAGATGTTAACTATGACCTGGGTGTTGTTGTGAAGTAACAGACAGACAGACAGACAGGTACCGGTACACTGACCACAATAAAGATGTTAACTATGACCTGGGTGTTGTTGTGAAGTAACAGACAGACAGACAGGTACCGGTACAGTGACCACAATAAAGATGTTAACTATGACCTGGGTGTTGTTGTGAAGTAACAGACAGACAGACAGACAGGTACCGGTACAGTGACCACAATAAAGATGTTAACTATGCCCTGGGTGTTGTTGTGAAGTAACTTGGGTGGTTTGATATGAACCCCAGCAAGTCATTAGTGTTGGTGGTTGTATAATTGGTAATGGTGATTGATGGCTGGAATAAAGTAGGAGATTAGAGAGTTTTGGATAGAGGAAGAATAAGTTGAGAAATGAGAAGTATAGTACAAGATAAAAGTACTTGGGCTCAACCAAGTGTGGATAATTGTATGTGTAATATAGGACCTCTCCTGCTGACCTGCAGGAACTGGTTTATAATTACCACACCGATGGTTCTGGTTGCTGTTCCGGTAAGGATTTCGTGATGATATTATTAGCCTGGTAATATGGGACTTGGAGATTTAAAAACAACTACAAATACTTTGATATATGTAGCTACAGAATTAATGGTTTTGTAGAAAATTGACTTGTAACTTTCATATACCTATAATTTGAAATCATTAGAGAATCTCAAAATTGACCATGCTCTTTACTTTGAACATAATTATATATTTAATAATTAACCTAGTCTCGAAATTGCCATGATTCCGGAGTCCTATTCATATAATTAGGCTTGTGCTTTAGTAATCGTATATATATATATATATATATATATATATATATATATATATATATAGATAGATAGATAGATAGATAGATAGATAGATAGATAGATAATAATTATATATATATATATATATATATATATATATATATATATATATATATATATATATATATATATATATATATTGTGTGTATGTATACTCAGGCACATACCCCATTGCTGGGGGTGGCCGACTCGAGACAGAGCCTGAACAGAAACAACATTCAAGGGTTCAAATTCACAGGGTCCGGGGCCACTTTCGCATTCCCTCGCAATGAGTAGGAGAATTTTACAAGGAGAGGAGGATTCCTATATATATATTCATCATCAGCCTTAGGAAATGAGACTCTTTTTCGTTTATGACTGGGGTTAATGTTTTTGTTTTCACAAATTAAAAGGTTTACCTATTATACATTTTCCAACCAACTTCCAATTTACTAAAACTATAATACAGAATCTTTAGAAACTATATAAGAAGAACAACTCGATTGAAATCTAATGTATATATATACAATATCCCCATTGCACCGGCCCTCCTTCCTTCGACATGTCTACTTGAATGAAGAAAATACACAATAGATGTAGGAAAAACTTAAGACAGCAAATTAAATAAAAAGGTATAGGCCTATACCTAATTATTTTCATCAATTTCAATCTCCCCCCCCGCCTCTCACCACCCCCACCCCCACCCCACCTCCACACAGCACCCCACCACCACCTCTCATCTTTCATCTCACCGCCTTATAATTAAGTCCTTGCAGGATAGGGATATGGTTTCCTTATTTGGACCATTTCCACATTACCCTTTTGTTTTGCTCCAGTTGTTATTGGTCTTGAATAGAGTCTCTCTCTCTCTCTCTCTCTCTCTCTCTCTCTCTCTCTCTCTCTCTCTCTCTCTCTCTCTCTCTCTCTCTCTCTCTCTCTCTCTCTCTCTCTCTCTCTCTCTCTCTCTCTCTCTCTCTCTCTCTCTCTCTCTCTCTCTCTCTCTCTCTCTGTATATATATATATATATATATATATATATATATATATATATATATATATATATATATATCTTACAGCAGGTGTTTTTAGGATGGATCGGGAATGTTGGTGGCAATTGTATCTTCATCTTGGCAATAATAATTCATCTATTTGTTTTTGTTTTTACTGTTCTAGTGTTGTCTCAGTTTATCTCAGTATCTCCCCCTCTAGCTACAGTATATATATTGTTCTAGCATCTGTCTCCCTCTCTCTATTGTTCTAGCTTCTGTCTCCCTCTCTCTATTGTTCTAGCTTCTGTCTCCCTCTCTCTATTGTTCTGGCTTCTGTCTCCCTCTCTCTATTGTTCTAGCTTCTGTCTCCCTCTCTCTATTGTTCTAGCTTCTGTCTCCCTCTCTATTGTTCTAGCTTCTGTCTCCCTCTCTCTATTGTTCTGGCTTCTGTCTCCCTCTCTCTATTGTTCTAGCTTCTGTCTCCCTCTCTCTATTGTTCTAGCTTCTGTCTCCCTCTCTCTATTGTTCTGGCTTCTGTCTCCCTCTCTCTATTGTTCTAGCTTCTGTCTCCCTCTCTCTATTGTTCTAGCTTCTGTCTCCCTCTCTCTATTGTTCTAGCTTCTGTCTCCCTCTCTCTATTGTTCTAGCTTCTGTCTCCCTCTCTCTATTGTTCTAGCTTCTGTCTCCCTCTCTCTATTATTCTGGCTTCTGTCTCCCTCTCTCTATTTACCGTATATTTTTCCTTTCTCTCCCCTCTTCCGGTATGTTTTTATCTGTCTATTTTTCTCGGTCTTTTTACCGTCAGTGTATGGTAAAGATGAACGTTGTCAGTTATTCTACATCAGTCCTCCTTCTGATGTCAGTATTATCCCTTTATACAAATTATCTTATCATCAACTTTGTCTCTTTATCTTCATATCATACATCCTGGCTGCAGATGTTATATTTAGGGTTCTTTCATCGGTTGGTGTTTTTTTACACCTTTATATGTATTTTAATTCCTAATATTGTTTGTATCAATTTCATATTTGCGGTTTTAATATAGACTATGGGTCTGTTATATTATATTTGTTTCGTGTTATTAGCATTAGGAATTTTTATAAACATTGATTTAATATATTAGGGATTGCAGTAAAGCCACCAACTTGACTGCTGTAAGCTTACTACAAGTGGCATTAAACATTCTGACCATCGATCTCAAAGCTTCATTGGATAACAATGGGGCCTCGAAAAGAGTGTCAAGTTTCGTCCCAAGATCATAACAATACTAGTAACATAAATGTAAGTACTTCCCAAGACCTTTTATGAAGACTGACAACTTGTGGGGTCACTGTAGTTATCTGCCCTCACATCTCACGAGGAACGGAGGGAGGGAGAAGGGGGGAGGGGGGGGGGGGTAATTTAGTGCTGTAAAAACTCGTGAGAGAGAGAGAGAGAGAAAGTAAGTGAGTATGGGCTATAACTTCCTCTGCCTCCTTGTCATCATCATATTATCATTATTATCATTATCATTATATACACGAACAAGAATAATAATAATTATCACTATCACTTCAATATCATAATTTTCTTCATGATGTACGTTTTACAAGGAAGAAGTTTCTAAATAAAGCGTTAAATTAATTCTCTCTACAACAACATGTGTCCCCTTTGTTGTCCTCTACCGGAGGGGTTGAGGACAAGGGAGGGAACAACAGAGGGAACACATGTAGAGAGAATTAATTTAACGCTTTATTTAGAAACTTCTTCCTTGTAAAACGTACATCATGAAGAAAATTATGATGGGTGAAATAACGGAGCCTAAAGGACAACCACACAGAATAGCCACCGTCAGAGAATCCAGGGAGAACAGAAGAAAGGAATTTAAAAACAGATTCATTTCCCATTCTCCAGAGAACGGAAAATCTGACCCCTGGACCCATTCTCTAATTCCCGGGCGAACAGGTGAGTTACCCCCGAAGGGCAGGTCAAGCCCCACCAATCATCACCTCACACGGCCCTGCCAATCACAGTGCGGGGCTCAAACAGCCAACTTTCTCCCGAATACTATGATGAAAAAGTGTTTATGCAATCTAAGCATAAAGAGCCTTGGGAGTATTTAAATCGTTGGGGCCCTCCATCCTCAAGAAGCTGCCAGACGAGAAGGAAGGTGAAATGATGATAGGAAGTACCACCGAAGAAAATCATTACATAAACAACCCAAATAGCCAAAACAATTAGTGAACAGAAAATCACGAATTACATAATCAGGTTTAATGAGATAAGTAAGAAACAAAGGTTAAAAAGACGAGAACCTCAGTGCGATGTCATTAAGCACCATAATATTTTTTTCATGTAATTATTAACCTCAACATAGCCAATTTTTATGTATATACTATGCCCCTATTCATGCGAGATCTCTCAACCTGACCAAGAGAAATAACCCAAATACATACTGACTGAAACTACAGGAAGTCAGTTCAAACTCAGTAAGTTGCTCCGTCTGGATTATTGTCCGGGAGTATTAACTACCTAAACACTCCGTCCGGATTATAGTTGTTTCCCCCTGAGAGAGAAGGAGCTTGCTGTCCACTGCCACCCTGCCCTTGGACTCCTGACGAAGTGGTCCCCTGACGTCCAACCCCTGGCTCTTGGACTCCTGCTGAAGCAGTATCCTGACGTCTGGCCCTGCCCCTTGGACTCCTGACGAAGGTGGCCCCATTACGTACAGCCGCCGTGCCCGGACCTCTGTGACGCCCCGACCCTCGTACTTGGCCCTTCTCCCCCATGCTACATAAGAACATAAGAAAATGGGAGTCTGCAAAAAGCCGATCGGCCCATACAAGGCAGATCCCTGTCACACCCAACCCCAATTACAAGGCCCAACTCACTAATACCTTGAGTACTGCCCCCACCAAAATGGTCAGGGATTAACACAAGATTACGGGGGTCTGCTGAGCGCCGATTGGCCCACACCTGGTAGAGCCCCCTCACACCCAACCCTTCTCGTCCATATGCTTATCCAATTGTATCTTAAAGCTCCCTATCGTTTTTAATCCCACTATAGCACTTGGTAGTCCATTCCACCCATCTACAACTCTGTTACCAAACCAATATTTGCCTATATCTTTTCTGAAACGAAATTTATCTAATTTGAAACCATTTGTACGAGTTCTTTCGCTATCACTGAACTTTAGTACATTTTTCATGTCCCCTTTATTAATCCCACTAACCCACTTGAATACCTCTATCATATCCCCTCTAACTCTGCGTCTCTCTAACGAATGTAAGCCTAATTTCTTCAACCTTTCTTCATACGGAAATTTCTAATATTATGGATCATTTTTGTCATTTTACGTTGTACTCTCTCCAATGAATCTATGTCCATTCTGTAATAAGGACACCAAAATTGAACAGCATAATCCATATGGGGTCTCACTAATGACAAGTAAAGTTTTAAGATAACATCAGCAGTTCTGTTACTCACACTCCTAGATATGAACCCGAGAATCCTGTTTGCCTTGTTACGAACGCTTATACATTGTGTTCTAGGCTTCAAATCATTGCTAACAAACACACCTAGATCTTTCTCACAGTCTGAGTTTTCTAATTCCATATTAGCTAGTTTATATTTAACATTTATATGCATCTTCCCTATTTTTAATACCTTGCATTTGTCAATGTTAAACTTCATCTGCCAATTTACTGACCATTCGTGTAAGGTATCTAGATCCCTTTGCAGACACTCTATCTGAATTAATTTTTCTCCCCATTTTGGTATTGTCTGCAAATTTACTTATCCTACTAGTTATACCTAAATCAAGGTCATTTATGTATATAATAAACAACAGAGGACCTAATACAGATCCCTGGTGTGTTTCTGCGTATCTCAATTTGTGGCTATTGTTGAAGGTAAGGTAATATATGCGAGTATTCCGGAAGTGTTATTAAGTTGATCTGTGCCAAGGATATGTGCCTTTTAATTGTTCAATTGTCGATCTGTGTACACGTTACATAGTCATTTGTCCTCCCATCAATCTTGATCTGTGCAAGTGAGTTCATAGCGCCAGATATTGCTACGTGTAGCCTTTGAAGTATATTTCCTGTGGTGTTATTTATAATTATCAATTGTGCACCCGTTATATAAACTTATCTCGATCCAGGCTCAAGACGAAATACTCTGAGATGTCACCTATTATTTATTCTCTTGTGTATCCAAGTTGAGGCGAAAGCGTATACCGTGAAGATATTCCCTAATGTACTACCATTTACCTAGGACCTATGCCCAAATATTAATCTATCTATCTTTCCTTGCCGAAAAGTCAAGAACTTTAATTCTATTATTCGAGCTATCTAGTTTATACCAGTGCTTGTGAATTAATCTGATCTACGTGTGTGGGTAATTAATATTTATTTTCACACATTTATAGTAACTCTTATTCGAGTTATTTTATATTCGTGTCTCCATATTATCGTAGAGACCGTTTCTACTTTTACTTTACTATTTCAATAGTAAATCTTTAATTACATTGTATGTTTATGTAATTCGCGTTACGTCATATCTTTGATCCACGTATTGCCAGATAGGGATTTGTTAATGTATTCAAATTTCCTTTAATACTATTCTCGTAGTATTTTAACCCAGTACAACATCGTCGTGTATTTATTCCGAGTTCATTTGAATTCTAATTTACTGTGATTTCCAGTCGCATTTTAATTGAGTGTATTGTCCTCATTTTATATTAACTTGCATTCATTCCAAAACCCTGTAATAGTGATTCATTGATCTAAATTTTAATTTTAATTCTATATTTGTGTGTATCGATCTCATACCCGGTCTAAATCTATTTTCGTATCCGTAGGTTGAGTCTTTCACAAAAAACATTTATATAAGTTAGTTCCAAATTAAACTACCTTGCGGATAAGCTCCTTAGTATATCTTTAACATTCACTACTGTCTCATAGTCGCACTATTTTGAATTATAAATTCATACCAAAGCAGTCTCTGTGACCTAGGGTCGAACGCACTACCTTGTATTTATCTTACCTGTGTGACCCTCCCGTTAATCCCCTTGATAAGCGCTCACCGCCCCGCATTAGTGAACGCTGTTTCAAGTCAATTCGCCCTGTGCCAGAAATCTTCATGTTAGACGCTACGCTCGCATACGTGTTATCATCTGACTGATTTCCTATGTACATGTGTAACATCTTTATTCCTGCATATTTATGTTACTGATACTGTGTGTAAATGTAACGTGACCAAATATAATTAAGTTATCATTATAGACCATTCTATATTTGATACGTCACTTGTGTACCTTTTATTGTCTGCCCTAATATGACAGAACAATATAATTTATTCCATAACCTATGCCAATTGAATAAACTAAGTTGTGAAGTAATATTGTGTTCTTATTGTGTGAATATTGCCTTGGGATAAAGAGTTGATGCAAGATATATAAAGCTAGACGTGACCCTGTCGAGCATATTCCATCTCAAGATACTTATTATAAGATTGGTATCGAGATTATACCAAGTCGAGTTGAAATACCAACCTGACATTTCAATGTTGAAGTGCTAGTGAAAATTATTCTTGTTCGTGTATATAATAAGAACATAAGAAAATGGGAGTCTGCAGAAAGCCGATTGGCCTAAGCAAGGCAGATCCCTGTCCCACACAACCCCAATTACAAAGCCCAATTATAGGCTCAACACTCTAATACCCTGAGGATCATCTTACCAAACCGGTTAGAGATTAACGCAGGATTACGGGGTCTGCAGAGCGCTGATTGGCCCAACCCGGCTGATCCCCCTTCACACCCAACCCTTCTCGTCCATATGCTTATCCAATTTTTTCTTAAAGCTCCCTATCGTTCTTGATCCCACTATATCACTTGGTAGCCTATTCCACCCATCTACAACTCTGTTACCAAACCAATATTTGCCTATATCTTTTCTGAAACGAAATTTATCTAATTTGAAACCATTGGTACGAGTTCTTTCGCTATCACTGAGCTTTAGTACATTTGTCATAATGATAATGATAATATGATGATGACGAGGAGGAAGAGGAAGTTAACAAACAGACTAGTAAAGATACCGGTAATGGTTAGGTTGTATTCATCTCACCAACAGTTTACCTTATTTACCAATCTCCAAACACTCTCGACACTAAACATTACTTCCAATACTATTAACACAATTATCACAAAGTCATGATCCGTCATTTAGTCTGTAATAGTATCACAATATTAATATATTTGTTTTACCAATCACCAAGCGATACATGTGTCTACTTCTACGAGGTACCCTGTCTCTGTGTTATGGTTTCTGGAAGCGTTGTCTATTTTCCTTCTCTTGGCAACTTCATCCCAATAATTTACCCCTAGTCTTTCTGTGTGTGTGTGTGTGTGTGGAGGTGGTGTGTGTACTTGTTAGTGATATATTTAACCACTGTTCTTGTCTACCTCAGAATCACAAATTTCGACTCGCTTTCCTAGAAATGTCACACAGCAGACTACTTTAAATATGCGCAGGGTGGATGAGCTATTCTTGTTTATTCCCTGCAGTGTCTTCATCTCCCTGATATTACTGACTTCTCTATTATTCCTCTTTTCTTCCTTATATATATACAGTATATATATATATATATATATATATATATATATATATATATATATATAACTATATAAATACACTATATTATATATCTCTCCTATTTTCTGGTTCTCACATTCCCCTATAGTTATTAGAAAGTACATTTTATTACCAGTAGTTTCTCTTTCTCACTCATCTTATTAGGTTCACCTTTATTCCAATTTCTTACTTTACTTCATCCTTATTTGAACGTCTTATCTCCTAATCAATTTATCTACATTGTCCTTTCCTGTTCTTAGCTGTTCTCCCCTGTCAGTCACTCTCTCCTGTGCAACCTTTACCTTGGATTTCACCACCCCCTTCCTCCCTTCCTCCACACCCAATGTTATCGGTGGGCTGAGTAAATTATATGTTGGAGCCTCATGACTGTCGCCTCCCTCCCACCGACCGTCAGTATCTACAGACTACTGGTTTGTCGGGAATGTTGTTGGGTTTTAGATTTAGGGAAGAATGTCAAATATATTGTTGTTGTAGATTGTGCAGAACTTTGGGGTTAATCATGTCAGGTGGTCAACAATACCCGTAAATATATTCCAGGAAGACATTTTGCTTTTTTAGTATTATGGTTTTAACGGTTCGTTGATAACGCTTAGATTAGTGTGTCTTAATATATTACTATTATTCGAAACCACATTTACATTATTTAATCATGGTGTATTTATTAAGACGTTGGGGTTTAGCTATTATGTACTTAAATTTAATCAATTAAATATTCACTAAGGAGGAATAAAGTAGACAAGATAAATGTTTGAAGTATAGAGGAAGAACTTCTGCCACACTTAGATACAAGTAGTAACAGTAAGCAGCCAACCCTTTCACAACATTAGGAAACAGAATATACCAATTTATAAGGAAAGGAAAACTAAATGAGGCCGATATATATTATGTACCGTACCTTAGCTTTAAGACATTGATGTATTAATGTTGGTTGATCTCTCAATCATTTACTGTACACAGTTTCTTTCTGACCTTTCAGTACACCACCACACCAGTAGATTTACTACTTTACTCCAATAACTTCCACATTTACAGATTAAGTTGTCTGGCTGGTACATTGACCTATTGTACCTAAATATTATCCCGAAGTTTGGGGTTGTTTGCATTTCTTTTGTCTGGAACTATCACTTTGAGTGATGCCGACCCTATTATCTCTGTCTATATACTGTATGCAGTAGAATTAACAGATCAATATTCCTTCTCTCTTTCTTCTTACCCAAACATGTAACATTCATCATTGTATAATGAATGTACTGTCCTATATATTACCTCCCCTTCCTTCTGTTCGTAACATCACAACAGTCCACAGCTATTTTGACCTTTCAGTTTTTCATAAATATTCAGTTTGATGGAGGACGAAATTAAATTATGATGAATGCAAATATATACCTGAATTAACTAAAGAGGTACGGAGCAAATCAATGTATCTAGAATAGCATATAAACACAGAGAGATTGCTCAAATATTTTAATGTAGAGATCGTTGAGTAGAAGATAAAGGAGAGTGAGAGTTGTAGAGTTATAATGCATGATAAGACCCAAAAGTAGTAAGCAATAAAGACAGCATATATAGGAAGGTTTTATCTTGAATTATTGAGGACCTTTTGCTTGAATTGTGACCTATAAAACTGTGGAAGAATTTAAACCAACCTTCTAAATAATAAATGTGACCTTCTGACTGATTTAAGAGGAAGAGTATAAAGAAGTTTAAATCGCAGCTGTATAATTATAGTATTATTGAAGTAGGTCTATATATGTGACTTATAATATCATGTCTCATTGTGCAGTAGTAATTCGTTAGTGTCGTACAGTTCTTGACATTGTTATATGACATTCCACCTCTTTGCCCCGTCCTCCTTGTTCGCATAATAAAACTTGCCTTTATCCAACACACAACTTACTTATGTGGTTAACCCCTTCTGTGCCGGTGACGTCTTGTTAATTGTATTCTAGCTATATTTAGACGAGTGTGTGCAGTTCAAGAAGGATCTGTGGTCGCATGCAGGGTTAAGTGAGGTATTTCTAAGCCTGTTGATTGCGTGAGGTCCTTTTTAAATTGAATGAATAGTTTAACAGTAACCAGAATATAGTTAATAGGACGGCACTGGTACTGATAGGGTTAAGACAACTAATTATATTTCCATTTATATCTTCCACTAATTCAGTTCTCTTACAAATAATCAGTTTTAACATTGTATCACTTACTCTTATGTCTTCCTTTCCCCCAACTTTTAGAGAGAGAGAGAGAGAGAGAGAGAGAGAGAGAGAGAGAGAGAGAGAGAGAGAGAGAGAGAGAGAGAGAGAGAGAGAGAGAGAGAGAGAGAGAGAGAGAGAGAGAGAGAGAGAGAGAGAGAGAGAGAGAGAGAGAGAGAGAGAGAGAGCAGAGTGTGTGTATGCTAATTAATGGTGTTGTATTACAATGTTATTATCATCGATGACAATACTTATGGATAATTAAAGATATAGATACAATTATGTTAAAGGGAAGGAACACAATTATTTGGGTTATTGTGCAATAAGACATAGAAAGAAAACACTGTTTTCCAATAATAGTTTGGCTAGATTGAAATAGTGTGAACATTGTTATTAAAAATGCGTGATTAGTTATTTTAAATAGTACTGTACGTTCTTCAATTTTAACCAGCCTATTATTGTGAACTACAGTTTGCCTTAGATCTTAGGGCTAAGGTCTACAGTGATTCCACTTTTAACTCTATCAATAACATTACTGTAAGTTGAAGTGATAATTGTTGTCCATGAAATTAATGCGTCATTTCAGTAAGAGCTACAACTTCCTCCCATATCATCTATTCTTTGACCTTAATATTGGTATATAATTACAGATCCCTGGATAATATATTACTCTATACTTGCTCAACAGTTTTACCCCACCTCTAATGACGGCAGGTGATAGTAACCCAACCATTACAGTCACCAAGTTTAACATATTATTAGTGTCCCTTTCTCATATACAGTAATTATATACTTCTGTAATTATGTATCACCGCCGCCACTTGCTTAGTTGGAACTTTGTCGGATATATTTGCCATGGCAACTTTCCTTTTATCCGGCAGTAATTATTATTTCACTCGTTCTTAGTAACTGAACAACTGTATCTTAGATCTTTATTATGAACAGACGTCTGGCTACTTTCTCTGAATTAATACACTCTTTCTTGCGATATACTTTTTGCGTGCATTACCTGACATACTTATGTCAAAAGTGTTTGTTTGGTGTTCATAATTATTATTTTCTCCCCCCTTACCGTCTTCATTCATAGCCTCCTCTGTCTTCCCCACTTCTCCCTCCTCCTCCTCTTCTTGTTCTATCACAACAGAGCCACTTTAACTTAAGGCAGAATTGGATTAATAAAGGTACTCAGACAAGACGATAACACTTGGTAGAAGTTAATTATAGTTCACTCTCCTCTTAGCTATCTCCTTCCCTCCCCTCCTACCCTCTGTTCTCCTCTTAACTATCTCCTTCCCTCCCCTCCTACCCTCTGTTCTCCTCTTAACTATCTCCTTCCCTCCCCTTCTACCCTCTTCTCTCCTCTTAACTATCTCCTTCCCTTCCCTCCTGCCCTCTGCTCTCCTCATAACTATCTCCTTCCCTTCCCTCCTATCTTCTGCTCTCCTCTTAGCTATATCCTTACCTCCCCTCGTACCCTCTGCTCTCAATTATGATTACATTATCCATTGTGTTTATCATTAAGGAGTCAAAATGCCATTACCAGTTTTACCACATTAACACAATAAGCACAACAGGATGTCAACATCGGAAATTGGGATAATTGTTAAAACAAGTTAACAGGTGCTGAGCTGACAGACAGTGAGAGCTGTAGCTATATATATATATATATATATATATATATATATATATATATATATATATATATATATATATATATATATATATATATATATATTTTTTTTTTTATGCGACGTTATAATTTAACGTGCTTGATAATGATTCCGCTTTTCCACCTTAGGAAAAACTGGGAATCTGAACTCTCTCACTGAAGCATAACTAACTTCAATATTATAAATCATGCAACAATAATAATCAATGGACTCAGAATGCACAATTGAGGTTCACAATGTGTATTCCTTAATTAGCTAGGGTACAAATCAGATAGATACAAAATAAGAGATCGAAAGTCCTGTAGGGAGAGGGTCACTTCGACCGAACACTAAATATGAATTATGAATGTAATTAGTCCTAGGATAACTGATGACCTAGGACAAAGTGGATTAGGTTATATAATAGTACAAATAATTATAATAGAATATTCTATCGTAAACACAGAACAAGTGTACACAAGAGAGAGTTAGTCTCCAACAATAAATAGTACCTTGAAGGGAATTTAGCAAGGGCGAGGTAGCTTTGAGCTGAGTGTAAATATTTGTTACTGCAACGGTATACATACAGCACTGAAGTTATGGTAAGTAAGGTACTATTTGATTTAAGTTTGACCTTTACGTTAAGGCAATGTTTACAGGAGAATTAACTCAAAGAACTCAAAGAGTCAAGATAATGAATATAAATTCATAAATAGTTTAAATAAATACAATAGTCATGTATGCGTGACTGAGATATCCTCGCCGGGCGGATAATTTATGCGACGTGAAATGCAGAGTTAGAAACAAATCAAATGAACACTGTGAATTATAAGTCATGAAGCGTGATAATAATAATGGTCAATAAAAGAGACTGAATGGTAAAACCCTCTGTGAACAACTCATCTATAAATTACGTACCCTGCTGACGATATTAGCATGGAAACAAGATCTGAATAAGAGTTAACTTTGGTTTTACGTGTATAGGTGCATGTATAATTTCCCGAACAAATATCTATATTACTCCTCGTAAGAATACAGGAGCCTATACTCGAAGAATTATATATATATATATATTTATTCCGCTGATAGAAGTGTGGTGTTCTCTCTAAATCGAGTTACGGATATCTGAGAGAAGTGAAGAATGGAAAGTCTTCAGAGTCTACGTTAATGTGAATCTTAACATATCTTATTAACCCTTACTGTAATCTTCAAAACTCTTTACAAAACAAATTTTACTTAAAGGATTTGAGTAGAAAAGGTAGGAACCCGTAGAGAGTCTGGTGCGCACGTGGTGATAAGTCCAGTTGTCCCTCCTATTTTACCAAGGGGAAGGTCATGGTATCAGCACACCGTCCAGGTAGACAATGCTTTCTTTCATTCTTCTACGTCCTTTCTTCGGGGTCACAATTCAACACACTTGTTTGCACTATTTGTTAAGACTCTTCAAGGAGCAAGGGTTAGCCTTGAGAGATGTCTTATTTCCTAATTTATTGATTTGCAGTTAAGTAGGTTCGTCTGAAGAAGAAATACGGGAATGTTTAATCTATGGCTGCTTGTCAAGAGTTTAAGGGGAGAATGGCTTGCCCCTACGGATTCTTTATCCGAATTGTTAGCTAGGAGTTAAGTAGGTTCGTCCGAAGAAGAATCACTCGACTGGTTAACTTCCAGTTTTGCCTAACTTTCCTTGGGTCAGTTGAGATCCTATTCATTTTTTGGTCAGGGTTAATTAAGTGGCTGTCTTTTCGGGGCAGCAGGGACATGGTGTTGAGAAGTTTTTTTAATTTACTGTGAGCTTAGGATTTGTACTAAAATTATTAGGGTTATTTCTCCGTGATGATGGCTTGGATGTTCTTCGTTTATTTATATTTACTTTAGGTTTGGAGATGGCCTGCTGGGGTAATGAAAAAAGGATTTCTGACGGTGGGGAAAATAGAGAATTCTCCTGTTGTATGGAGGTGACTTTAGAGGACAGGTGATACTGAGTTTCTACTTGTTTGTTCACTTGGCTGCCATGATTAAGTTCTCTTTGGGCAGAAGATACAGGGGGATATTGGGGGTTTTGGTGGCGAACTTTCATAAACATCTCTTCAGAATAGAGAAGGTCTGGCTGGGGGTAGGGTATGTCCTGGTGGGGAGGTGTAGACGCGTTCATTCTCCGGGAAAGGGGGAGTAAGGCGTTTTCTATCACGTGAAGTGGGATTGACGCGTTTTCTCTGAAATGACCTTGATCAAGAGGTGTATGTGATGGAGGGGGCTTTGTGGTTTTCGGTCTGCTTGATATGCTGGCAATACGGCACTGGTTGATTTGGTTGTTGTTTGGATACGGAAGCAGGTGTTTGGTTGTGTTTGGCTCTTGTTGGCTGCTCCCCGTAATTTCATATATATATATATACTGTATATATATTTTTTTCATCTTCCCTATTCCTAGGCCTGCAAAGTATTTCACATTATTTCAATAATATTTAGGTATTTTTGTAAACATCACTCACAACCCTACACTCTGCTAAACTCTCTCTCATCCTCTCGCACCGCACTCCTAGACAAAGTAGAAAGGAAAGCCTTTTGCATCATTAACTCCTGTCCACTCACCAACTCTCTGCAATCTCTCTCTCTTCGCCGCAATGTTGCATCTCTCTCGCTATTCTATCGCTACTACAATAATCAGTGTTCCTCAGAGCTCTGCTAGTGTATACCACCTCCTCTACGTAGGGTACGTAGTACCCGTCTTGCAACAGACTCCCACCTCTACTCTGTGCAACTCTCCAACCCAAGAGTGAAATGTTATCCTCAGTCTTTCGTCTATTCAACAGCTGAGCTCTGGAACTTTATTCTCAGTCTTTCTTCTATTCAACAGCTGAGCTCTGGAACTCTCCCATAATCAGTCTTTCCCCCTTCCTATTACTTAAATTGGTTCAAACTCCGTGTGTCCAGGCATTTTGGCTCGAACGTCTCCCTCTCTCTCTCTCTCTGTCTCCTCTCTATATAATCAGTATCAGGGCTCTACTTCATTACTACTATGGCCCCCAAGCCCCAACCTTGTTACTTAAACTCTCTTCAGCTTCTTTTCTCCTCTCTCTCTCATATTTCGTACCCCAGTCATACATCTCCCCACTGAGTGGTCTTGTTATTTCATCCTATATTTGTATTTGTAATCTATTCATTCACAGTTCTTACAATATAATTTGAGGTATCATTGGCAAAATTACTTACTCAAAATTGTTCTTCATTTACTTCTAGTTCTAACCATAATTTATGTCTTGATCTTTAATTGATTTAATTTTATGTACTATGTGACAATAGCTTCACGTTTTCATATTATTATATATTAGGCTAACTTCATAATATCCTTAATTTCTGAATCTCACTTTTCCTTTTCATGTCATTAATTAGTTATCTCTGGCAGCCTGCCCCATGTCTTTCATACCTCAACATTTTAATTCTTGTCCTCACGATCTGCGTGTGTGTGTGTGTGTGTGTGTGTGTGTGTGTGTGTGTGTGTGTGTGTGTGTGTGTGTGTGTGTGTGTGTGTGTGTGTGTGTGTGTGTGTGTGTGTGTGTGTCAAACATGTGTATGGATATATAAAACGTAGTAATTTATATGAGAGTAGCATTGATGAATTATGATATGAATTAATATTTGCAATTAAAATACAGTTAATGAGTAAAGTTATGCCCCTTTCCCACTGATGCGATTTCATACGATTTACATCGCCGAGGACGTAGTTTTGTCAATTCGCAACGAATTTGTGCGACGTCAAGTCAACGATTTTGACCGTTAAAAACCGTTGACAAGTTTACACTCGGTGACGATGTCGCCGATGGTTACGACGTAATCGGCGACATTATGCGACTGTATTGGCAAATTGAGCGATGGTTCGCCGATGATCTCGGCGAGAACTGTCACATTTGAATAAAATATTGCGAAATAATGCGAAGGATGAACGAATCCTCGGCGTATGTTCTATGACGTCTTCGGCGAATACCTCGGCGAGATTATCCGAAAACTTTTTGCATATATTTCATGGCACAAACATAAGAACATAAGAAAACGCGAGTCTGCAGAAAGCCGATCGGCCCACACGAGGCAGATCCCTGTCACACCCAACCCCAATTACAAGGCCTAATTATAGACCCAACTCACTAATGCCTTGAGGACTGACCTCACCAAAACGGTCAGAGATCAACACAAGATTACGGGGTCTGCAGAGCGCCGACACCCACACCAAGCAGATCCCCCCTCATACCCAACCCATCTCGTCGAAAATTTACAAATTTATCTTAGAGGGGGGTCTAGAGTTTTTTGTTTTAAGTTTGATGAAGGTTTAGTGAGGAAACTAAGAAATAAAGGAATGAATGACCAAACAAACGGTCCGTTTCCCCTTAAAGGGGGATGGGCGTAATATTTGCTCATTTATATATTTGTTTATGATTTATTTAGTTTCATCCCTAGACCTCCATCAAGCATATAAAGCACCCCCCAACACCCTCCTTCAAGACCAATTTGTACATTTTTCGATAGATAAATATCCTGGCCGAAGGCCGGTTCCTCAAAAAGTACAGGCTCGCTATCGCTAGCCAGGAAAAACTCGACACCTAAATGACACAAAGTCTTTATTGACAACGAAATGGGGTGAAATGTCTTAAAATCGCCAAACTAATGGGCCGAACGTCATAAAATATGAAAACTAAAGGGGTTAACCATGAGGAAGAAAGGGGACCATAAAAACGACCCATCTCCCCATAATTCGGAGATTGGCAATGTCCTTGCCGTATGTTTACGTTACGGCTTAATTGAGCCCACCTCGCTTTTTTTGTTTTCTCTTTCTCTCCCTCTCTCTTTGTCTTGTATCCGTTCGGCCCCATTCAGCCTACTGTTTTAAGACGTTTACCACCATCCAGGTTTCAATATTTTACTGGAGAGCGGTAGCGAGCCAACATATATATATTTTTGTTTTGAGAGCAAGCTAAATTTGTACATTTTTCGATAGAAAAATGTCTCCGGCGAAGCCAGATTTCTCCATACAATGCTGGTTCGCTTTCGCTCGCCAGGAAGATATCGATACTTGGATGGGGATAAACGTCTTAAAACAGTTGGCTGAATGGGGCCGAATGGATACAAGCCAAAGAAAGAGAGAAAAGGAGAGAAAGAGAAAAAAAACAGGTGAACCCCCTTACGAGAGGTGCATAGAAAAAAGGGTTGACAGGTTCACTATAGGCCTAATCCTTTTTCTTTACCCACCTCGCCGAAGGTGCTCTTTGGCCTCGGCGAGGTGTTTTCCGAGCATTCATCTACGTCGCACAGCCCTTCGCACACTTCTGGGAAGTATACCCGTGGCGGGTATACTCTCGGCGACGCTTTATTTTCGTGCGACACCCTCGTCGATGTCTCGCCGATGTCGCCGAAGATCTCCGAGGGCCTCGTCGATCCCTCGGCAATGTTCGACGATGCTTGCGAGGGTTCGGACCCCTCGCAAGTCTTCGTCCCAAATTTTGAGCAATCCGAACATTTGCGATGACCCGCGAGGGCCCTTGCGAGGCCTTGCGAGTCGAACGATTACCATGCGAGGGTTTAAAATTTTGTTGCGAAATTTTTTTTTTTTTTTTTTTTTTTTTAAAGAGACAATGAACGGAGGAAGGAAAAACACAGATAAAACAAAAGGGTCCATGTGCCTAAAGGCATCCTCCATTCATAAAATGTTTGTAACAACTGGATTTAAACATTTGTTGATTGTAAGTTTGTGGAAAGCAATTCGAGGGAAGTGAATTCCAAAGAGTAGTAGCTCTGGGGATAAATGAATTCTGATAAGCAGAAGTTCTGCATTGTGGAGGAGAAAGTGTAAATTCATGGGCGCTCTCAGCTGCCCTAGTTCTACGGGGAAAGATGTGGAGAGGCGGCACAATTGAAGCAAGTTCCTCGGAACAATTGCTGTGAAAATATCTGTAGAATAATGCAAGGGATGCAACGTTTCTTCGTATGGCTAATGTAGGAAGGTCCTGTGTGATTGCAGGGTTATTGATTAATCTAATAGCTTTATTTTGAATTTTGTCCAACTGCCTCAATGCAACCACTCCACTTCCACCCCACAGAGGTGAACAGTAATCCATCTGAGAGCGCACATGACTTTTATATATTACGGCCAACTGCTCGTCAGTGAAGAATTCTCGAACTCTGTACAGGAGTCCCAGTTTTTTAGAGGCATTCTTAGCAATGCTTCTAACATAATGTGTCCAGCTCAAGTTAGTAGTTAATGTTACACCGAGAATGTCAATACTAGGGGAAGTGGGAATATTTACATCATTAAAAAATATATGGGAGTCAGTGAGATTCTGTCGGTTAGAAAATTGAATGTACTTGGTTTTCTGTGCATTAAAGGAAACTAGATTCTCTTGTCCCCATTCATTAATTCTAGAAAGGTCCTGGTTCAGAGAAATTGCAGTGTTTATTTTTGAATTTATAAGATCGGGTTGGGTGAAAGAATTGGTAAATGTGAAGGAACTGTGGAGTGTTGAGTCATCTGCGTAGGAATGTATTGGATTATGAGTGGTAGATATGAGATCATTGATATGAATGAGGAACAGAGTTGGGGCCAAAACTGATCCCTGGGGAACACCAGCATTTATTGAGTGAAATTGAGAATAAAGGCCATCTACCATTACACGTATTTTTCTGTTATGAAGATAAGAAGAAATTAGTGGAACTAATGATGCAAGGCCGTAGTGTGACATCTTCGACAATAAGGATTGACATGTCACGAATGTGCCCATTTTTTGGTGTCGGCGATGAAAATCGTATAAAATCGCATCAGTGGGATAGGGGCATTATTAAGAGGTAAATATATGGAGAGGATGCATTAATGGAGGGATAGAGAGTTGTCCATTGCAGGGGCAGGCTTATACAATGGTAGAAATATAAACATACTACACGCTCCCACAGTTTGGTCTATTACCTGAGAAAACATTGGTGAAAAGACTTGGTGAGAAATGAGGCGTGAACAAAACAAAAGAGTTAATGAAGTGGAATAAATGATTTAATGTGCCTTAAGGGAGGGTAGCACCTTAGTTTGTTATGATTAATATAAACTCTATTATGTATAATGACATAATAATATACCGGTACTGTATATTTAACAATTACTAGGAGAGAATTTCAACATACACTTTACAAACGTTTTTGTTTTTAAGTTACTGTAAGTATACTGTATATGCAGCAACTGTTGGTAGCCCTGTAAGTTGGTCAGTATATATATGTTGTCTGGTCATCAACCTGTTGTTGTTATCACACAACATCTTACTTGTTATAAACTACATCGGACACTTCTGATTTTACATAGTGATCCCCATTATATTTTACATAGTGATCCCCATTATATTTTACATAGTGATCCCCATTATATTTTACATAGTGATCCCCATTATATTTTGCATAGTGATCCCCATTATATTTTGCATAGTGATCCCCATTATATTTTGCATAGTGATCCCCATTATATTTTACATAGTGATCCCCATTATATTTTGCATAGTGATCCCCATTATATTTTACATAGTGATCCCCATTATATTTTGCATAGTGATCCCCATTATATTTTACATAGTGATCCCCATTATATTTTGCATAGTGATCCCCATTATATTTTACATAGTGATCCCCATTATATTTTGCATAGTGATCCCCATTATATTTTACATAGTGATCCCCATTATATTTTGCATAGTGATCCCCATTATATTTTACATAGTGATCCCCATTATATTTTGCATAGTGATCCCCATTATATTTTGCATAGTGATCCCCATTATATTTTGCATAGTGATCCCCATTATATTTTACATAGTGATCCCCATTATATTTTGCATAGTGATCCCCATTATATTTTGCATAGTGATCCCCATTATATTTTGCATAGTGATCCCCATTATATTTTACATAGTGATCCCCATTATATTTTGTTTATAAATATTGACAAGGTTTGCGTGAAATAATATTGTCATCTGATACTAAACATGACAATTCAGACAATGTATTTGCAGGAACTCCAAAAATAAAATAGTTTTACTTTGTTATCTCAGTGAGGTTTGTTCAAGTTGAGTCATTATTGTGTGTAATTGTTTATTATCTAGACAACAACCAAACGTTTGTCAGATCAGTTGATTAATAACAAGGACCACCTCGGTTGTTCTATAACGTGTTCATAATATATTATTACCCTTGTTTGTATTATTTATGGTTGTATTTATGATAGAAAATTATATATTGAGAGAGAAAAATACATAGATTGGTAGATAGAAAGATAGGTATATAAATAGATATATAGATCAATAAATATACTGTATATAGATAGGTAGATAGATAGACAGGCGTATAGGTGGAGAGAAAGAAAGATTTACCTATATCTGCATAGATACACTGGCCACACAGACCTTATGATCCCTGGGAGTTGGTCAGGACCGGATTTTGGTAGAGTAGCAAACCCAATAGTAAGGGAAAATGGAAGGAAGGGATAGGAAAGAAGAGAGAGAGAGAGAGAGAGAGAGAGAGAGAGAGAGAGAGAGAGAGAGAAAGAGGGTGATTATAAAGACATTGTAGGGAAAACAATGTATGGCATGAGTGTCAGTAATGGTATCAGAGTGGAAAGTGTGACATTAATAGTTTTACGAGTGGTAGATGTTATGGTGGTAGCTACGGGATATTGTTGTGGTAGTTGTCGTTTGGGGAATATATGTTTATAGCTGTTCTGTTCGGTCTATGGATGTTACCTGTCGTGTACATGTTTATGACTATGAGGCTGCCACACTCCACTACATATATTGTGCAGGTTATAGTGGTGAGACTATCCTAAGATATTCACACAACCCCCAGGGCCCAACATAACACATTAACCAATTCAATATAGTAACGCTTTTAATCGTTTTATTCTGGCTCTCGGTAGACGATTTTGTTCAGTTTAGGAAGGCGATGTGGGAGTAAAAGTGTTAATTTGCATCTTTTGTGCCCGTTTGATTCCTAGATATCATTCCTAATCTGATCAACGTTGTATATTATTTAGCCAGAATATTATGAAGAGGACACTACCGAATTGAATGTAATACAGAGCCGGACACACAGCAGTATAACGAGAGGTGATATTACCCGATCACTGGAGTCTACAATCACCAGACACCACAGTTTAGGGGAAGGAAGGTTGTTGTGGTGTGTTGGGAGGTTGTAGTAAGAGAAGGAAGGAGAATTGGACAGATAATGTTCTTATTGGATATACGAAGAAGCAGGCTATTATATGGGCTAACAGCAGATGCAGTAAATTGCGAACACATAAGCTATAACCAGACCAGACCAGATGGCTGGAGTAAAGTAGGAAAGAAGAGCAATTGGACAGAGGAAGAACAAGCGGAGAAGTGTGAAGTACAGTAGAAGACTGAAAGTTCTCGGGCTCGACCAAGCCTAATTTACATATAAATAATAGTTATACTTTGTTCACTGATACATTGGAGATCTGATACATTGTAGATCTGAGGTAACTATTGTTCCGTATAGAAAACGGAAATATAGTTGAAGTGATGGATAAAACTGAAATTAATATTAACTGAAATGAAGGAATATGTTGTATATAATAGTAACATAAAGCTTAGTGTATTGTATAATTGAGTTAGTTATTCCAAGAGTAACAAAGTCTCAAGTGTAAAATATGTTAGTTAGAATTATTGTATGATATATTAGTATATTTATTGTTCAGGTGGACAATAACTGTAGCAGAGACAGATGTTGTGTGTTGTTTGACTGTTGTTGACCATCACATACAGTGTATTGTTCTTCATATATATATATATTGTATACCAGGACCCAGGCAGGTGTTGGACAGTTGTTATATGTTGCAGTACAGTGTGTTGATATGGTCACGGTAACAGTCTGGACTCTGTGTGACACTCTATAGTGACACTTGGACGTTTATGTTGCTCTGCTATTTGTTGACAATACAGTCTCCCTCTCACCCCCTACCCCACCCTGCCCCCCTAGACTCTCCCACCCCTACCCCACGCCCCCCTTGACTCCCCCTCCCCTACCCCTACTCCCCCTCGACTCTACAGTCTCCCTCTCACCCTTACCCCACCCTGCCCCCTAGACTCTCCCACCCCTACCCCACGCCCCCCTTGACTCCCTCCCCTCCCCTACCCCTACTCCCCCTCGACTCTCCCACCACTACCCCTAACCCCCCTCGACTCTCCCACCACTACCCCTAACCCCCTTCGTCTCTCCCACCACTACCCCTAACCCCCTTCCACTCTCCCACCCCTACCCCTACACCCTCTAGACTCTCCCACCCCTACCCCATAACCCTTCGACTCTTCCACCCCTTTCTTGGAGTACACATATAAACTTGTAATTTAATGAGTCTCACTAAGCTGCATATCATTCACTGTCGACAATTATTGTTTAAAATGTTTTGTAAGACAGGTTAAAAACTTTATTATAGTATGTATAAACTGATTAAATGCAAAACTAGAGGTACAGTATATACAATTGGATAACGCATATCCATACTTTAATACAACTGCCATTAACTACAAATCCAAAATATACATTCATTGCTCTAGTGGATTATAGATGACCTGAGTAGTACCCGTCTTGCAACAGAATCCCACCCCTACTCTGTGCAACTCTCCAACCCAAGAGTGAAACGTTATCCTCAGTCTTTCGTCTATTCAACAGCTAAGCTCTGGAACTTTATTCTCAGTCTTTCTTCTATTCAACAGCTGAGCTCTGGAACTCTCTCCCAGAATCAGTCTTTCCCCCTTCCTATTACTTAAATTGGTTCAAACTCCGTGTGTCCAGGCATTTTGGCTCTCTCTCTCTCTCTCTCTCTCTCTCTCTCTCTCTCTCTCTCTCTCTCTCTCTCTCTCTCTCTCTCTCTCTCTCTCTCTCTCTCTCTCTCTCTCCTCTCTCTCTCTCTCTCTCTCTCTCTCTCTCTCTCTCTCTCTCTCTCTCTCTCTCTCTCTCTCTCTCTCTCTCTCTCTCAGATAGCTAATCATTGACCAAGCACCGTAGATAATACAGAATAGGTGATAATTCAGCCAGGGTGACCAAGGGACACACGATTATTTTGGACGTCAATAAAGAATATCAAATGTGTTGTAATCTTACTGACCTAACTAAAAGAACCCAGGAAAGCAAACCTGTCCTTATTTCTGATGCATTAAACATAGTCTGAGCATCATAAACACTCACCACAATGCTTAGTAATTTATCATTCACATCATGCATGTGGCGTAAGTCCTACATTCCTAAATATATACCCTCTTCCACTAGTTGTGTTTCGAGATCATTGCTTAAAAGATAGTCTCAAAAACTTCCACGTTCCTCCCTTCCTTAATGAATGTTGTATGACCTGACTGGCTGACCTTCCTTGACCTTTGCCAACACATTTGGTGAGCAGGGTCACTATACTGACAGGACAAACACACAGGGAGAGAGATGAACATGACAGTGGAAGGGAGGTGGGGATATTGTACACCCACCCACCCCCCCACCCCCCCACCCACCACCCACCCAAAGAACCCACCCACCCACCCACCCACCCAGAGAGAGAGAGCAAAAGGGAAAGTGATTGGTTCTCAGTGTAAAAATGTATAGCAACATGAATAGTAGAGGAATCTATAGTAGGCGAGAAAAGTGTATAAATAGACTAGCCACACAATATGAACCGGAATTTAATGACGGTAAGCAATTATTAGGGACGTAGTACAACCAGAATCCTTCAAATATTTTGCAATATATATCTTTCTATTTCTTATTCCTGGTCATTATGTTTCGTTTTCAGATTTTTTTCTGTCATAAACAAGAAAGGAATCCTGATGAAATTCTGATCGCACGTCACCAAACACATTGCAGAACCCTCCCACTTAGCCGTACACTAATCCCCCCCACACAACACTCACACAGGCACTTAACCATGGTTCACACATACAAGAGTCGGTGCCCGGTGCCCGAGTCCAGCACGAGTGAGGAAATTTTCAAATTCGGCCATGACTCTGGCATACTCTTCGTGAGTCGTGTTGGTATCAGGGTGTGTCCTGAGGACTCGTGACGACGTGGCCTAGAAATGTCATGCCTGCATGAAATTTCTTGTCCCCGTCAAGAGTCCGAAGGACACGTGTAGACAAGTGTTGACTCTTGTTGACTCTTTGTGACTTGTGTTGACTCTTGTTGAACTCTGCATAACTCTTCGTGACTCGCTTGTGACCCAACTTCTTCAAAATATAATATTAAACCATATTTAGCCATATGAAAACTTCGAAATTGCAAAGACCCTTTAGAAAACAGATCGAAAACATCGTAACTTCGGTGACCATTTAGAAAACAGAGACCGCTAGTGTTATTTGTGTACATTTCGTATTATAATTTTCCCTGTCATCTGCTTACTCTCTCTCTATTACTTATATTTATATCTACTGTATTAATTTCGTTTGGCTTGAGAGCTAGGATTCACTGATATTGCAATTCATGTCTGCAACTCCCCCCCCCCCCCCCTCTCTCTCTCTTTTTCCACCATTTCATCAGCGTCATGACCTGCATGTACCTCATTTCTCTCATGTCCTCCAACTCTTATTTATTTTTCTCCGGTTATATGTTCCCTCCACTTTTCCCGTGTTTTTCACGTAATTTTTTTTTTTTCGAAATCTGTTCTCCCTTTTTCAGAATTACAATTTTAATTAATATTCTTCATGTCATTTTTATATATTGTTTTCTAAATGTCAGCCATTGCAGAGAGCACTGGATCTACATAACCTTTCCTCACCTAGGAAGCCCCTTGGAACGGATAGAAGTGACATTGAGAATCTAGATAGGCCTATTCCTTGTAACCCCTTGTAAATATAATTTGTTTCTCTATCTTCATACCATTATGTTGTACACATCGTTCGTCCTTATTTCCTTCGCGCATGTTCCATTATTCCTCTCTCTGTGTTCATTAACCTTCTCTCTCTCTCTGTGTTCATTAACCTTCTCTCTCTCTCTCTGCCTTCCAACATTGAGATGCAGATTAAGTGAACCCGGAGCTGTCACTGAATAGTAATCTGTCCTGCTGGAGATTCGCTTGTCAGATATCCAACCAGTGAACCACCGGATTAACAGGCCACTTACAAACTATAAACTGTCAGTAATACCAACACATTTAAGTGCGGAAATGGTAATGCATGGTAGATCTAATGTTTTGTATTTAAATTCTATATAAATTTGGTTATTTATTCTTTAGCATTACATAAAACTGAATTAAGATGCCAATATAATCCTGCCATTTATCTCCCCCCCCTCCCCCCCCCCCCCCTCCTCTTTATCAACACATGCACACATGCTGTACTGAACGGGTTAGCCTGTGTACCCTTTTTCGATCCTGTCACCAACACCTGCATATCAGGTGTTGCCGTCTGTTTGCCTCTCTGTCAGTTATATGCCAGTAGCCACCTGACTGGTCCATTATAATAACATGGTAACAGCGGTACAGGATAATGTTATATATTGTTGTTGTTAGTTATATGCCAGTAGCCACCTGCCTGGTCCATAATACTAACTTGGTAACAGTGGTACAAGATAATGTTATATACCGGTATTGTTGTTGTTGTTGTTGTTGTTGTCACTTCAGTCAGTCAACACATCATCAGGGATCCAATAAACGTCTCACGCCTGGCTCTACTGTTGTCATATTTTTTTATAGTTTGGATAAAAGAGCTACCTCCTCCAGTGAATCGAGTACAACTTGGTACATTATGAATATGAATATATAGATTATATATTGTAGCTGTGAGGTGGAGAGGTTCAGGTTTAGATACAATGGCGTCATTTGTTCCTATTATTATGTTTATCTGTTTACTAACCTTATCCTGTTTACTGATAACCTGTGGGAGTCTAAAGGTTATTTGAGATAGTTTATATACTCCTTTGATTCCCAGAGGTTCTTCCTGTACTAAATAATAATACATAATGTTAGCCAATATATAATCAATATGGCGCCATGGTATAGAAGAGATTAAAGAGATACTTCTACTAATTCCCTCCTGATCCCTTCTCACATTTAGTGAAACGAGGTTGGCGACTGGTTGAAATGTTTTGAACCAGACTTCCTGCTTCTTCCACCAGGCTAAAGTGGGGGACGGCCCAAGATATGAGAGAGAGAGAGAGAGAGAGAGAGAGAGAGAGAGAGAGAGAGAGAGAGAGAGAGAGAGAGAGAGAGAGAGAGAGAAGGGGGGAGAGAGAGAGAGAGAGAGAGAGAGGGATAGAGAGAGAGAGAACGCGAGAGAGGAGAGGAGGAGAGAGAGAGAGAGAGAGAGAGCGAGAGAGAGAGAGAGAGAGAGAGAGAGAGAGAGGAGGAGAGAGAGAGGATGAGTGAGAAGAGAGAGAGAGAGAGAGAGAGAGAGAGAGAGAGAGAGAGAGAGAGAGAGAGAGAGAGAGAGAGAGAGAGAGAGAGAGAGAGAGAGAGAGAGAGCAATAAACTGAGTCCTTTATCACTTCAGCTGACAGTGAATGGTGTAATATCATCCTGTGTAAGCAAATGTACTCTATGCAAGTGGGCACTAGGGTTTTTGGGTGTAAGTATGGCGCGTACATATACAGTACATACAGTATTTCACATAAGAGCGTAAACACACACACACACACACACTGTGTAAGTTAAGTACAACTACATACACATGCTTTGCATAATAATTTAAACTGACAATTTCATACATAAAGTTGCTCTTCATTTTCTAGCAATTACTTTGTCGCTTAATTTACAGGAAGACAGAGCAAAATATACACATAGGACTATTTTATTAAGTTTCTTAAGTATATAAGTAATATTACAATGTATATTCAACAAGCTTCCTAATTTGTCCAAGCTTCGTGCCTTTTCTTGTTAGTAATTTTATTCCAGTCTTTTGTGTCGTCCTTCCTCCCATTCTCAAATCCTCCACCCCCCTCCCCTCCACAAACACAAACAACGCTCCGACACAAAAGTTAGTTTCACAACGATTTGTTCTCTCTCTCTCTCTCTCTCTCTCTCTCTCTCTCTCTCTCTCTCTCTCTCTCTCTCTCTCTCTCATAACCATAAGAGAGGATCATCAACCTTGTCAGCAACCCTTTCCCCTAACTGTTGTTGATTGATGGAAATATCTGGTGGGTGAGCCATAGATCAGGAGGGTAAATGGGTCGCCTGAGAGTCTGTGGGAGATTGAAGGAAATCATTTGAAAATAAGCTTCTTTAGTATATTCCATCTTGTAAATATTTGGTCAAACCTCCTCTGTCTGCACTCGCTAGCGGTGTAAGTTTTAAGCATTACAATACTACATCACTTATATATATATATTGATTACCACATTAACATAATTGATTACATCCATTATTATATATCAAAATAAGGTTATGCAGAAATATACTACTATAGCGTTTTACTAAAATAATAATAACTGGATATGTGAGGATGATCGTTTATTGATGTATGTGTGGGGAGAGAGAGAGAGAGAGAGCATTATATTTGTTATCATTATTTTGTTTTGTTTAATGCATGTAACACGTTTAGGATAATAATATTTGTGTGTTGATGTGTTTTAACGTACCTACAGTAACACATTCCAACATTAACTGCCATAACTAATACATTAATCCAGCCCATAACTCTGATTAGTGATGGCTTGTCACCCATGAGAACATTCCATAATACACATTAAGCCCCTTATTAATATGGGGGGTAAGGAAACAGCTGCATTAATATGGGGGGTAAGGAAACAGCTGCATTAATATGGGGGGTAAGGAAACAGCTGCATTAATTATGGTTGTGAATATATTACTGCCTGGATTGTCAACACGATAAGCCTCTCTCCCTTATTGGCCACTACCGAACAATATTGAAGTCGGGGGGAATAATCCATAAAACGTTATTTAGTTTTATATTTTTGTTCTTGCATTCTCAACTATTTTGTTGGCTTGTTTCGTGTTGCCGTATATCAATGTGTATCACCCAAAAATCTATCTACATTGGCAGCTTTATTAATCTCTTTCTTCTGTTATATATTTTCTTTTTCGTACTATTTTTTACGACGTTGGTCTGTACTGATATCCCTTTACTCCTCCCTTGTATAAACCCTACTTCCTTCACCAAGCCAAGTTCCCTGATATTGTGATGCGGATTAACAACCGACCGTGAAGTGAAACCCGAGGAGCCTCAGAATATTAATGAGTCCAGCCTGTCACAATGATCCCAGAGAATAACAGACCATTTATAATGAACTATTCCAGATTTCGAGAAGGGAACCAAATATAGAGTATAGATTTCGGAATCGGGATATGTGCACTGCTGATGCAGTTACTGTATATCGTGGAATAACAAAAAAAAATTGAGAGAAAAATATAATTGGGTTATATTTGAGACGCTATTTAAGTTTGAGTCAAATAAATATTATCCTTGACATTCCTCCCACCATGTTGTTACCCATCCTACCTGGTCTGGTGGCCTCCTTAAGCTCTGTTCACACATGCACGAATTAACGTCCCGTCCGTCCCCGACCGTCCTTAATTCGCCGTGCCTGGGCGGCGTCCTTTTTATGCATGCATAAAATGGTCCGTATGGGTCGGGGCAACTGCCAGAAAAATTGCTATGTCGGGGACACCCAGGGGACACACACGGACACACACGGGAGCAATCGTCGTCTAGGCGCAGCCTGGCGGCGTCTAGACAACGAATATAACGGGATGAGAACGGCGGCAAAAAACCGTTGGAACGGAACATGGGGCCTCCAGATTGATGCCGTCCTGCCTATTTTCTTGGTCGGGGACGGACGGGACGTTAATTCGTGCATGTGTGAACCAAGCTTTAAGCTCTGTTCACACATGCACGAATTAACGTCCCGTCCGTCCCCGACCCCTTAATTCGCCGTGCCTAGGCGGCGTCCTTTTTGTGCAGCATAAAATGGTCCGTGTGGGTTGGGGCAACTGCCAGAAAATGTGTTATGTCGGGGACACCCACAGGACACACACGGACACACACGGGAGCAGTCGTCGTCTAGATGCAGCCTGGCAGCGTATAGACGACGACTGGCGGCGTTTAGACGACGATTAACGGGATGAGAACGCCGGCAAAAAAACGTTGGAACGGCCCTAGTGGCCATCTTGGCCACATGGGGCCTCCAGATTGATGCCGTCCTGCCTATTTTCTTGGTCGGGGACAGACGTGACGTTAATTCGTGCATGTGTGAACCAAGCTTTAGCCAATACCCGCTCTATTATTAAGTACCGTCTTTCATCATATTACATTACCTTAATATTTTCAATGAACCATAACCAATGTATAATACTGAACATTCTTCTTGCCCTGGCCGCCATTTTCCACAATTGTAAAATTGTGCTATAGATAATTATATTCCCCGTCTTCCTTCCGCCTTCATATTATCATGAAAGATGTACCAATATATTCATGGTCAAGAGTCATAAACCACATCTATTATTTGGTATTCACTTTTCTCTTCAGGCTTAAAAGGAATTTATTCCATACCGTACTTGAACACAGCGTAAGCATAACATTTGGTGGTACTATTATAGCTATACCAGTATGTACAGTTGTCTACAATATATTGTGGTACTGTTATAGCTATACCAGTATGTACAGCTGTCTCCAATATATTGTGGTACTGTTATAGCTATACCAGTATGTACAGTTGTCTACAATATATTGTGGTACTGTTATAGCTATACCAGTATGTACAGTTGTCTACAACATATTGTGGTACTGTTATAGCTATACCAGTATGTACAGTTGTCTACAATATATTGTGGTACTGTTATAGCTATACCAGTATGTACAGTTGTCTACAATATATTGTGGTACTGTTATAGCTATACCAGTATGTACAGTTGTCTACAACATATTGTGGTACTGTTATAGATACTTATATAATTTTCATTCACCTTCGAACTCCCTCTCAACTACCTTAAGTTGTACTGTTTTAAATGTATCCTTTTTGCTCCCGAGGGGCACTGCATAACTGAATATATGCTAATGGTGCTATATTTGTAAGCAGTAGCCTAAATTCTTCCCCAAACTAAAAGGATTAAGTGTTTCTCCTATTGTTTTCGTAATTATATCCACTTGTCACCCATCTAATTTAACCCTCCCAACACTCTCCTATAGTTACCTCTCCATATCTCCCTCATGTTTCTCCACTTCTCAGTATTTCCCCCAGCACCAATACAGGAACATCAACCACCCACAGTAGACTATTAATCCGTTTTTGAGTCTTAGCGTACTATTGTTTATATAGCTACAAAATGGCCAATGTACAATGTTATATACTTCATGGTGTGTGCGTATGTGTGTATATATGTATGTGTGTGTGTGTCATTTGAGGAAAATATAATATTATTCGAATAATAACAAAAAAGTTATATTCAGTACCAAGCCTTGGTAACATTAAATATAATAACATGAAGGCAATATAGAAATATAATAGTAATGAACATTGTGAGATGAGAATGGTGAGATGGATGTGTGGGGCCAGGCTACAGGATAGAATAACAAATGTTGAGCTGAGGAGACGTTTAGGTATAAAGAGTATTAGCGAGGTGATGCGTACAAGTAGACTGGGATGGTATGGACATGTGGAGAGAATGGATGAACAAAATTGGGTGAAAAAATGCAGGTCTGTGATTGTGGAGGGAGCTGCACCAAGGGGTGGACCGAGGAAGACCTGGGATCGGACTATACGCGCCGATCTCAAATCCAAGAACTTGACAAATGAAGCAGCCCTTAACAGGGTTGCCTGGAACGCCGCCATTAGGACAAGAGACTGAAACTGCACTTATGTGTGGAACACTCAGTCTTAAAATGTTATGTATGTATGTATGTATCGTAATGAAGACAATGTTTGTATAGCTGGTGATACTCCAAAATATTAATCTGTCCCCATCATGGCACCATTCACCACTAATATGGCTTTACATAACAATGACCTCTTGTGTACATTAACGTAAGTAAGTCATCGGGTGTGTCTTTTATATTTTGGTGTCGGTAACATTGTTGTGCTAATGAACTAATTTTGGATATAATGAGTCATAAACTGTAGTAGGCCTATTCTCTCTCTTATCGATCTGTCTATCTATATCTATCTTTCACTAGTATGATAAAACATGTAAAGAATGAGGTACATTTAAGCATTATATAAAGAGAATAGAAAATATATGTGAGATTAGAACAAACATATTAGCAACAAAATCGTAACAAATAGAAGATATTAATTGATTGTCTAGAATGACCCTGTATGATGATTGTAGCTCAACATTTCAGTCATTAACAAATATCCTCGTTTATTATTAACTCTAGACCCGTGTGTATTCATTAATATTTGTTCTACATCACCTATAGCTGCAAGTAAATGCTTAATTAACCCCATTAATCCACCTCATTAACTCAGTGACACAGTTGAGCCAAATCATAAATTATCAGGTTGGATGGAAATATATGCGCTCACACTGTACTTCACACTGCATATGTTCCACTAATACAACACTATATTGTTTTCATATTGTAATATTACCGATTATTTCGTGATATATAATACTCGGTATCCTAGAATGTGAAGTTCTTCATGCACATTGTCACACTACCATCTTCCATAATCACAAATATATCGTCGACTACATTTAAGGCTTTGCAAAACTATTATTCCAGGATTTTGTGAAGTGTAGGCTGCAATATCTGCCATGTTGTTAGCAACATACAATCGTACGCTGCACTTTGGCAAACTATTGTTTCAAGTGGACTAGAAAACATTGTCCTTCTTACTAGATTAAGCCTTGTAATATTTTCAAATGCCATGACTGGTTTTAATTAGCATCCAACTTGGCATAACCTGACGTTAATGAAACAATCTTCACGCAAATCAACTTTATAAGATTTGTAGAGTGATGAGGTTTTATGATTTATTTAGTTACTACATAGCTGTCTTCTATAATGTATCAGTTATAAATGTGTTTTAATTAGCCAAGTACATGTGTATATTATCTTTATGGTGTCATAATCAATATACATTTTATGTTTTCAACTCGACTTCCACTCTTTGTAAACACTAAATTAACATTACTACATAACTTGTGACCTTGACCTTTATTGCCTGTCATATACAGTATAATGATTACCACTTCATGTATTGTTTGTTCTTCCAGGTAAGTTGATCTACAAGTACAAGTCTGGTGGAGTGTTGTGGACTTTGGATTTGTGAGTATATTTATTTTATTGATATTTTCATTGTTAGGAAAGTTGTTGATAACCTGTTGATAGTCATTACATTACGATGTTTTACTTATAATGAGTGAATGTTCTATTATAATAAAATTACAACTATATTGTATACACATTATTATTACGAGCAATTTTCATAATGAATTAGATTGGTATGCCTCTCGAGCGTTGTTTATTTTGATAACTTAGATACATATAAACTCGTAAATGGCCATGATAGTTCTTCTTCGCATGTATATATAATTGAAGTTTAAGTTTAGCTACACTAACTAAAAACTAGATAATAGGGAAGGGTTATTGACAATGCAGTTAATATGACATTGCATATATATATATATATATACTGTATACATATTGTAGTGCATAGTATTATCACATCACATACATGCACATTCCAATCTGTAAATGACCTCTTGAGTGTCACCTGCAAAAAACATAAGGGCTCTTCACCCTGTTAATTGTCTCATTTTTTAGGAAGGAAGGTTGTAGTGCCATTCACACCTGTACCTGCGCCGTCCTTTTAACTTGATTGTGACTTCTATTAGACGATTAGATTCAGTTTAAAAAGGGCCTCCAGCAATTAACAGGCTTCGAACTAACTCACTCAATCCTTTTAACGACCACAGATCCTCCTTAACCCTTTCAGGGTCCTAATATGCCGCTTAGTATTTATCTATGAAATTATCCTAATCTCGTAATTAGCTCTGCAAAATGTATGTTCTGCCAATAAACTCACTCAAAGATAACTGCAAGGGTTGACAAAACTAAACTAAAGGTTTCTAAACCCCCCTGATGGTCACAAAAGCTTTTATATTAAGTATGCCAGGATGGCGCAGGTGCATCTTCCCATACACTAAAGGGTTAAGCTCCACAAAATCGTCTAAATATTGCTAAAATAAAATTTAAAAGACGTCGCAGGTACAGAAGGGGTTAAGGAAAAAGGTAAGACAGTGAAAAACACAAGGACGAATTGGTAGGAGCTTATTAAAACTCAAGGAAATATTAGAAGGTCTGACCGGAGCAAACACACTTTAGTTGCATCTTGCGACATACAATTGTATGCAGTAGGAATAGTCATTGAACACTCTGCTCAAGTGCACTACTGCGGAACATAGGTCCCCTTTCCCCCAGGGTGAATCATTATTCATATTAGGACGTAAATTACAGTCAGCAGGAGGCTGGAGTGATTTAGGTGCAAGGTATTAACCCCAGGGAGGTGTGGCCCTGTAGGATGGTCCAGGACTTATGGTTACAGCTGCCTTGCAGTATGACTTCATTATATATTCACCCTTCTTCACCATTCTTCCGTCGGTAAGTTGTGGATCCTTGAGTATGATGACACTCCTGTACTGGTTCTTTATCCAATGCCCCTGCCAGCTTAACACCTACAAACCCTAGACACTGCTCTCTAATTACTGTTCTTATAGACTGAATTTTCCCTGCTGTCTCCCTCTCATTTCCTGTAGAATACCTCCCGCCCTGTACCCTAACCTTAAACTCCGTAAGATATGTTACCCCTGCTGTGACACTCTGTCTACTTGTCCGCTCCTAACCTCACCTTGAATTCCATAGAACCTACATATATTTACTGACGTTTCCTCTCTCATTAAGCTTTATCACATGGTTTGTGGCTCTTCTGTTAGTATCATTTCAAGTTTTCCTTCTAAACCATTTCCATCCCCAAAAGTAGAATATTTGCTGACAAATATCATGTTTGCCTTTTTTAGATTAACTGAGTGTATAATATCTATTAAGTATGAAGTTGGTGTTGTTATATTAGTGGTTTAAATTACCTTCTATGTTTCTCGTTTTCTTTTCCTTATCTCATTATCCCCTCTCTTTCATGCTAACTCATTTTGTCCACGTCTTCTATCCCACTCTGGATTTCTTCTTATCCGTGTTCCCTCCCCTCCCCTCTCTCACCTTTCTCCCCCCTCCCTCCCCCACTCCTATTTCCCCCCAGTCTGGCCGGGGTCCATAATGAAGTTATGTTAATAAAGGAAGTTAGTGTGGTGGAGGCAACACTTTCCTCTTATAATGTCCACTCTCTTGCTGCTTTACCACGGCATATTCTGACCATTTGGCTTCCATTTTTCTCTTGTATTTCATGTTTGCATTTTATAATATCCTAATATTGTATGTTTTTTTACTGATCTATAATTTGCCTTCTATTCGTCGTTTGTCTTAGTGTTTTGTTTCTTTTTTTCATGATTTCGTCTTTTCCATTTCCTCATGACTGGAACTTTTTCCGTATATACTGTAAGAGAAATGTAAAATATTAAAGATAAATTAAGTGAAAATTATGAAGATTGTTAGCACATGGTATAATTTCTTACTAACTTGTTCACATGGAAAAATGATTAAGAAGTGCTGAAGATTAATATGAATTTAATGAAAGGTGACAATATGTAACACAAATAAAAAATAAGAACAAATGCGATTTAATTATGTTTTGTGATTAGTTATATACACATACATAATCTGTAGCAGTTATTGAACAAGTACAAATAATTTAGTGGTCAGTATGAGTGTGAAGGATATACGGTACATAATATAAGGGAAGAAGTGGTCAGTACGAGTGTGAAGGATATACGGTACATAATATAAGGGAAGAAGTGGTCAGTACGAGTGTGAAGGATATACGGTACATAATATAAGGGAAGAAGTGGTCAGTATGAGTGTGAAGGATATACGGTACATAATATAAGGTAAGAAGTGGTCAGTATGAGTGTGAAGGATATACGGTACATAATATAAGGGAAGATGTGGTCAGTATGAGTGTGAAGGATATACGGTACATAATATAAGGGAAGAAGTGGTCAGTATGAGTGTGAAGGATATACGGTACATAATATAAGGTAAGAAGTGGTCAGTATGAGTGTGAAGGATATATGGTACATAATATAAGGGAAGAAGTGGTCAGTATGAGTGTGAAGGATATACGGTACATAATATAAGGGAAGATGTGGTCAGTATGAGTGTGAAGGATATATGGTACATAATATAAGGGAAGAAGTGGTCAGTATGAGTGTGAAGGATATACGGTACATAATATAAGGGGAGAAGTGGTCAGTATGAGTGTGAAGGATATACGGTACATAATATAAGGTAAGAAGTGGTCAGTATGAGTGTGAAGGATATACGGTACATAATATAAGGGAAGAAGTGGTCAGTATGAGTGTGAAGGATATATGGTACATAATATAAGGGAAGAAGTGGTCAGTATGAGTGTGAAGGATATACGGTACATAATATAAGGGAAGAAGTGGTCAGTATGAGTGTGATGGATATACGGTACATAATATAAGGGAAGAAGTGGTCAGTATGAGTGTGAAGGATATACGGTACATAATATAAGGTAAGACGAACTAGGAGAGGAACACAGAGATGAAAGGTTTGATGAGGGTCTCTTGGTGGCGTGACTCAGTACAGAGAGAGAGAGTTATACAGAGTTACACAGATACATAGACCTTGCGTTACCTACTACCTTGTCTGGCATTAATACTACTACATACAGGGACAATTAATAGTAGAAGAATAGGACAGCAGATAGATAGAGAGAGAGAGAGAGAGAGTGTGAGAGTGAGAGTGGGGGTTGGGGGAGAGCGTTTTATTGCTAAGCTGAACGTCTAAAAGCTTTCCAAGAAGAGGGTGATATAATTGGATTTAGAAGGGAAAGAGAATAGAAAGCGGCTTAAGAGAAAAGGGGGATTAGATTAGCCCTAGGAGATCATAAGTATTTTATTGGCATTTCTAAACAGTATTATGGAAGTGTCATTTTTAAGGTATACATGTAGACAATGTTGATACATAAGAGAGCTGGAACAGTAGAAGATATAACGGATGGAGAAGTAGATGGAGAACTAATATGAACATATAAAGTGTGAAGAAAACTGTCAAATTAAAGAATAATAAGAAGAAAGAGAGCGACATGGGCGATGTGTACACTCGTATAGTGAGCTAAGAATACTTTAATTACAATTGGATTAATTAAACTAGTTTTATAATGGGCATAGGCTTAGAAAAGGTAGATACAATATATAAAATACGAAGATCATCATAACACCAGAAAGAAGCAAATTAATAAGCAACAACTCAGATGTAAGTTAGAAACGTTAAATGTTGCAATTGCATAAAACATATTCCAATAGAGATTGAGTTATAAACAAATAGTGTAGTGTAATAAATATATCCTAATAATCAAAGTAGCCTTTGAGTATTAAACTGATTTCTCCCCACACTGCCATTATGTGGAGGGTAAGACAGGAGGACATTAATATAGGATTTGTTATGACTACAACATCGGATAATGGGTTTTGCTGGATTCACGACCTCGGCTGCCGGATTTAATTTGACTAAGTTTATTGGACGGATTTTTTTTGATATTAGTATAGTTTTTGACCGCGAAAGGAAGCTGTTTTGTTTGTTGGTGACGAATAAACTAAGATAAATATGGAGTAGTTATAAAGAAGAGATAAAAGAGCAGAAACATGAAGTATATTCAATGGACATTCAATATACATATAATCAAATGTGTGTTTACAGCCATAAAGCAGTACATTTGAAAGATGGGAATTATATAAAATAGGAAAGGTAAATTGGAGGAATGGGGAAAACAGCACGGGGAACATCATTTTATTCTCAATTTCACTCAATAAATGCTGGTGTTCCCCAGGGATCAGTTTTGGCCCCAACTCTGTTCCTCATTCATATCAATGATCTCATATCTACCACTCATAATCCAATACATTCCTACGCAGATGACTCAACACTCCACAGTTCCTTCACATTTACCAATTCTTTCACCCAACCCGATCTTATAAATTCAAAAATAAACACTGCAATTTCTCTGAACCAGGACCTTTCTAGAATTAATGAATGGGGACAAGAGAATCTAGTTTCCTTTAATGCACAGAAAACCAAGTACATTCAATTTTCTAACCGACAGAATCTCACTGACTCCCATATATTTTTTAATGATGTAAATATTCCCACTTCCCCTAGTATTGACATTCTCGGTGTAACATTAACTACTAACTTGAGCTGGACACATTATGTTAGAAGCATTGCTAAGAATGCCTCTAAAAAACTGGGACTCCTGTACAGAGTTCGCGAATTCTTCACTGACGAGCAGTTGGCCGTAATATATAAAAGTCATGTGCGCTCTCAGATGGATTACTGTTCACCTCTGTGGGGTGGAAGTGGAGTGGTTGCATTGAGGCAGTTGGACAAAATTCAAAATAAAGCTATTAGATTAATCAATAACCCTGCAATCACACAGGACCTTCCTACATTAGCCATACGAAGAAACGTTGCATCCCTTGCATTATTCTACAGATATTTTCACAGCAATTGTTCCGAGGAACTTGCTTCAATTGTGCCGCCTCTCCACATCTTTCCCCGTAGAACTAGGGCAGCTGAGAGCGCCCATGAATTTACACTTTCTCCTCCACAATGCAGAACTTCTGCTTATCAGAATTCATTTATCCCCAGAGCTACTACTCTTTGGAATTCACTTCCCTCGAATTGCTTTCCACAAACTTACAATCAACAAATGTTTAAATCCAGTTGTTACAAACATTTTATGAATGGAGGATGCCTTTAGGCACATGGACCTTTTTGTTTTATCTGTGTTTTTCCTTCCTCCGTTCATTGTCTCTTAAAAAAAAAAAAAAAAAAAAAAAAAAAATATTGGAGGAATGGGGGAAACAGCACGGGGGAACATCATTTCATATTGGAGGAATGGGGGAAACAGCACGGGGAACATCATTTCATATTGGAGGAATGGGGGAAACAGAACGGGGAACATCATTGCATGTTGGAGGAAGGGGGGAAACAGCACGGGGGAACATCATTTCATATTGGAGGAATGGGGGAAACAGCACGGGGGAACATCATTTCATATTGGAGGAATGGGGGAAACAGCACGGGGGAACATCATTGGAGGAATGGGGGAAACAGCACGGGGGAACATCATTTCATATTGGAGGAATGGGGGAAACAGCACGGGGGAACATCATTTCATATTGGAGGAATGGGGGAAACAGCACGGAAACATCATTTCATATTGGAGGAATGGGGGAAACAGAACGGGGGAACATCATTTCATGTTGGAGGAATGGGGGAAACAGCACGGGGGAACATCATTTCATATTGGAGGAATGGGGGAAACAGCACGGGGGAACATCATTTCATATTGGAGGAATGGGGGAAACAGCACGGGGGAACATCATTTCATATTGGAGGAATGGGGGAAACAGCACGGGGGAACATCATTTCATGTTGGAGGAATGGGGGAAACAGCACGGGGGAACATCATTTCATATTGAGAATGGGGAAACAGCACGGGGGAACATCATTTCATATTGGAGGAATGGGGGAAACAGAACGGGGGAACATAATTTCATATTGGAGGAATGGGGGAAACAGCACGGGGGAACATCATTTCATATTGGAGGAATGGGGGAAACAGAACGGGGGAACATCATTTCATATTGGAGGAATGGGGGAAACAGCACCGGGGAACATCATTTCATATTTTCGTTTAGAAGACAGTTTTTGAATATTTTACTTTATATTATTACAAAATAAAAACAATATTGAGTATTTAAAACTAAAATAACGAAACTGCTGCAGTGAGAGTGGAACTAGGGCAGCTGAGAGCGCCCATGAATTTACACTTTCTCCTCCACAATGCAGAACTTCTGCTTATCAGAATTCATTTATCCCCAGAGCTACTACTCTTTGGAATTCACTTCCCTCGAATTGCTTTCCACAAACTTACAATTTACAAATGTTTAAATCCAGTTGTTACAAACATTTTATGAATGGAGGATGCCTTTAGGCACATGGACCTTTTTGTTTTATCTGTGATTTTCCTTCCTCCGTTCATTGTCTCCTTTAAAAAAAAAAAAAAAAAAAAAAATGAAAGATGGGAATTATATAAAATAGGAAAGGTAAATTGGAGGAATGGGGGAAACAGCACGGGGGAACATCATTTCATATTTTCGTTTAGAAGACAGTTTTTGAATATTTTACTTTATATTACAAAATACAAAAAATATTGAGTAGGCCTATTTAAAACTAAAATAACGAAACTGATTCAGTGAGAGTGGAAGAGGTTGAGTGAGAAACAAGTTACGTTATCAAGGTCACTACGTCACTACCTTCCACATCCAAACACACTACACACTTCTCTTACAGTACATTTGTTTTAACATTTATATATACATAACATAATGTGTATTATCTCCATGCATCTGACACACCATCATACAGTAAACCCTATACGAGGAAGCTTGTTTGTTTAAATAATGTTATATATCGTGTTTGGGTATATCTTTTCCAAGCCTCCGTGGCACAATTGGTTAGCGCGTTCGGCTGTTAACCGAAAGGTTGGTGGTTCAAGCCCACCCGGGGGCGATAGTTTTAGCATTCTATATGGATATATGGAGTGGAGATGTGATGTCAATTATGTCTGTGTGTGTGTGTCTGTTAGCAAAATAATAACTTTTGGGCGGATTCAGATGAAGATTTTGTGTGTTGGTATCTTATTTGTAACAAGAAATGTATTGCAATATACTTTTGGATAATACCTGATACCCAGCTCCACCCCCTGTGCCCTCATAAAGACAACATTTGTATTTAAACAATGCCCACTTTTGTTCCTCATTGCATTCTTGATAAATGTAGACGGCTTTTTTCATGTTCTGACGGACGTGTAAGAATCAATTGGGTACACATTATTTAATTTAACCTTTTGACGTCCGGAGATAATTCCCAAGCTGAATTATATCATCTGATGTTATCAAATATTCAATGAAAATAAGACATCATCGTACTTAAAAGATTTAGCCAAGTTAAATAACCTAACTACTGGTCCGGAACAAATCATTATTGTTAGTGGCTGGACAATAAGTAATGATGGTGCTTGGTCCTATCATAAATATTAGGTTTTATTTGGTAACTAATCTTCCTTGGTCTGTATTATTGTTTTATAACCTCTTACGGATATGTATGTAGACTTCTTTATAGGTGTGTGTTATTTCACCTTTTATTTGACTCGTGCGCGCTCTCTCTCTCTCTCTCTCTCTCTCTCTCTCTCTCTCTCTCTCTCTCTCTCTCTCTCTCTCTCTCTCTCTCTCTCTCTCTCTCTCTCTCTCTCTCTCTCTCTCTCTCTCTCTCTCTCTCTCTCTCTCTCTCTCTCTCTCTCTCTCTCTCTCTCTCTCTCTCTCTCTCTCTCTCTCTCTCTCAGGTTTATCATTATGTGTCTGTAGATTTAATCTTACATAGTTATTTATAAAGTAGACTGTGCGAAAAACGGAATTTGAAGGTAAATGCGGGGAAGAGCAATTATATGGACTTCGAAAGGGGTGAAGTCACAGAGTGTGGTGAAGTTGAACGGTCAGGCTATGGAGATCGTCAGCTCTTTTAAGTATCTGGGCAGTGTGTTGAGTAAAGATGGGACTATGGATGAAGAAGTGCGGGAGAGGGTGCAACAGGGGAAGAGGGTTGTAGGAACGTTGAGAGCAGTAACAAAAAATAGAGTGGTCAGTATGGAAGTGAAGAAGTCCTTGCATGACAGTGTGGTAATCCCGACACTAACTTACGGTGTGGAGGTAGATGTGCTGGAAAGTGTGAAAAGGAACTTGAGATGGTTCGGCCATATGGAACGTTTGGAAAGTGAGAGATTGAGGAGAGGTGGGAATATGGAGGTGTGGGTGGGGGTAGAAGGGGAGGGAACCGAAGGGGGCCGTTGGAGGGGGGGGGGGGGGTCATGAAAACGGAGGGAGAGAGACAAAGAGAGGGGTGGAGGAGACGGGGGTGTTGAGAGGGTGGGGTTAGTCAAAATCTCCACCTTGGTCAATCATCAGTCAACCGTGTGGGAATCATTGTTTACATTGTGTTGTGTTGTGTCTAGGGTGTGTTACGGCCCCAGTGTTGTAGGAGGGAGACCAGGGAACATTACAACACTACAGGATGATAAGGAAGGCAATGTTGTTAAGTGAGAGAGAGAGAGAGAGAGTGTGAGTGAGTGAATGTGTTACAGGAAGGAGCTCAGAGGCACCAGACACATCACAATGGTTGAAGCTTTGGCCTCGGCATATTATCTAATTAATATTAGGTGAGGGTTGGTCCTATCCAGAGTGAGGCTTGGCATCCCTACCCAACCTTAGCAGTTTTTGTTTGTCCTACTTTTCCTTCTCGGGGCTTGGGGCTAGGAATCCTCCTCCTCAGTTAAGATTCACCTACTAGGCGAGACAAAGAAAGGGGCGAGGGAACGCAACAGTGATCCCTGACCCTAAGAATTGGAAATGTATATGTTGTTTCGGTGCTGGCTCTGTCTCGAGTCGGCCACCTCCAGCTATGGGGAATGTGCCTAAGTATAATAGGCTACACACATTCAGAACATCCCTGTGGAATGTGTGGTTTCCTTACCGTATTTCCTTGCTGATTTAATTTTATATGGTGTCCAATCGTATGCAAACTTTTAAGCACCGGCATGTGTGTGTAAGTGTGTATGTGTGTTTTTTTTTCTTTCCATCCTACTCTTTCTCCATCTGTACCTGGGAAGCATTACCGGTTATTTCTTAATAGTTATTTATGTTTTTTTGTTCACACACACACACACACACACACACACACACACACACACACACACACACACACACACACCCATATAGCCACTTTAACTTTCACAGACCCACAGTTATTAATACAACTCCATACTAAAGTATTCTTATTATTAGTATACACATCCACCGGAAGAGAACAAAACCACACAATGAAGACCTTTGTTATACTGCTTTTCACCGCACGTTTTCATAAATATTTAGAAAAATCCAATCTTCTTGTTGACTTACTTTTTGATTAAGGCGACAAAGGAATTAATTATTGTCTGTATAATGTCTTTTGTCAACGACGGAAGATAATGCCAATTTTCAGAAGTAAGTATAAATCCAGAAAATATATATAACAGCTATCAATAAAACGAAGTGGCTGATGAGAGTAGGTTGTTGTTTTTATGAGTTGTGTTAAAATGTAATATATAAAATGCATTGGGCTCATCGAGGTATTGACTTCAGTTAGTGACAATTGGAGGGATTCTCACATAGGTCTCACTCTCTCTCTCTCTCTCTCTCTCTCTCTCTCTCTCCAAATTTGTTTTTATCACACTACCTTCCTCAGTCCCCCCTCTCTTCTTCCTTGTTATTATTCCCCCTCATGTTTGACTATATAATTATCTTCCCTACAATATATGTTGATCATATTGTTGCTGTCTCACGTGTAGCCTTCATTCCTTCTGTAAATGAGTCATGTTATTACTCCTATTATAATACTTTCTTCTTCTTAGCATTTATCGTTATCACTAACTGTGAATAATGATCACATGTATACATGCGTCAACTTATCTCGAAAGAGATACACAAGTACAATCTACTATGTACACCCTACTATGTATTCCCTTGTAACACACACACGAACACGTGCGCGCACACACACACAGTTTATCCGTAAAACATGCACATACCAATTCACATTGACACCCTCTGCCAATCTACCTGACACATTCACACCTTTATCCCACACGACTAATATACTGTACAACTACCCCTAATTATAGCCTGTCCTCTGACTGTTTTATATCAACACAACACGTAACAGGAGGGGAGAATGGTTTACCCTATACGATCAATATATAATAGAATAATTGTTATACGAGAGAGAGAGAGAGAGAGAGAGAGAGAGAGAGAGAGAGAGAGAGAGAGAGAGAGAGAGAGAGAGCATATGATTATTCTCAATAACATATATTAACTCTTTCTGGAGTGAGGGATGTGTTTGGTATTCAATGGGAAGTCACATGTACTGCCTGTGTTTTTTATTATTTTTTTATTTTTATTTTTTATTTTTTATTTTTTTTTTATAGTTTCAATGCTCAACAACATGATCCATCTGTCATTGATCACCCAAGAGAAGCTCATCATCTTTATCCTTCAACCTTTAATAATAATGTTTCCGCTGGTGATAGTGATTGGTGGCAGATATTGATCATGTGGGAAATACAGTAGATTGGCTGGGAGTCTATGATACCCTTTTAATTTAGCTTAACCCATATCGTATTTATATATGTGATTAATAGATTTTCTTGTTTTTATTCAGCCTAGGGAGCGAATAAGTTACTGGCAATATCTGTTAACTATTATATTCCCACAGATCCTTCGTAACCCCAAGTAAAATGGTTATTGATGATGTGGCCGGTTATCAGACAGTTGGCAGTAAATCCAGGCACCTTAATTATGGGAATATTGAGAGGCTGACTGTTGTGGTACGGTAATTAACATTCAGAATATATTACTGTCAGGATGTCGCCACCAACGTCTTAAGGGGGAGGGAGTTGCCTTTTCTCCCTCATTTACCCTTGAAATTTTAAGACGTTTGTTCCATTAGTTTGGCAATTTTAAGACCTTTTGCTCCATTCTTTTGTCAATATAAAGACATTTCGTGCCATGTAGGTGTCGATTTTTTCTGGCAAGTGATAGCGAGCCTGTATTTCTTGGAGTAACCAGGCTTTGGCAGAGACATTTTTCTACCGAAAAATTAACACATTTATATTGAAGGGGGAATTTGGGGGATTTTTAAAGCTTGATGGAGGTCTAACGAGGAAACTATAAAATAAATATATTAATAGACCAACAAATATCTAATACCTGACTGACGTAAAGTCAAGAGTTCTAACTTGATTTTTTTTTTTTTTTTTTTATGTGAGTGAGGGAGACAAAAGGCCGAACTGCCTGTAGCGAGTGCCTCCCCCATAGTTGAAAGAGTGGCAGGGTAAAAATCAAGGGACGTTCGAGCCAAAATATAGGTTTGATTCCCGGAGGGAAGTAATGAAAACCTAATATTTAGTAGGGCCCCGTAATCAATTGACTAATTGCTATTAATATAATAGTCTCCCATTCAACACCCGCGTCAGCTATTTGAATCAACCGCCGCGGGAGGAAAACGGGAGTACTCCTCATAAGTGCAACGTGTATTCTCTTATGGAATCGTCCTTATGATTGGGTACCCTACAGAAAAACTTCGTAGAAAAAAGAAAAAAGACAAATATAACTTAATATCTGTTATATTATGGCTTTCCATGTGTGGATTTCTTGTGCGCAGGCTTCCCTAGCAGCCATACTTCCTTCAATGATATATCAAGACTTTACTAGAAATTAACGAATGGGAAGGGGATGGATGGGAGGGCCAAACATCGTCAATTGATTACGGGGCCCTACTATTACTCTAGGCGAGATTGTATCAGGTCCTGGCATTTTATTTACCTTGAGTTTATCTAAACAATTCAATACTTCTCTCTCTGTAACGGTGATATTGCTTAGAACATCTGAATTATCAATCTGAATCGGCGATGGTGTAGGGATATCACTGAGGTCTATTGTTGTAAAAACTGATGCAAAGAAGGTATTGAGGGCATTACTCATTTGTACTTCGTCTTTGGTGTATTCTCCATTTTCATCGACTAGTCCAACAGTTGAAGTAACTACTTTTTTCTTTCTGATATAACTATAGAATTCTTTCGGGTTTGTTTTACTTTGATTTGCAATATGTAACTCTAAGGTCTTTTTACTTTGCTTAATTAACTTTTTGGCTTTGCGTCGTAGCTCTACAAATTTCACCCGTTCTTCGTCATTTTGTGAGGATTTTAATCTATCATTAGCAAATTTTTTAGCAAGCAGGCATTTTGAAATATCTTTATTCCACCATTTGGGCTTATTATTATGGCCTGGACGCCGTATTTTCGATGGTATGCAGTCTTGCACTGCTTTTAGGTAAGTGGTTTCGAATAACTTCCAAGATGTATTTATGTCGTTATTGTTAATTAAAAAGCTCCAGTCAGTTTATTTAAACATAGCTCTAAGTTTATGGAAGTTTGCTTTCTTGAAATTAGGGACTTTTTCGATGCTACTATTTGGTTCGTTACTAGTAAACTTTAAAGTGAAAGTTATCGTACGATGGTCGCTGTTACTGAATTCATCACCAACATTCAAATTCTCTATCAATTCTTCTTTTGTTGCAAGTACAATGTCAAGAATGTTATTACCACGGGTCGGCGTTCGAACAAATTGATAAAGCGAACTCTCTTGCAAGTTCGTATACAAGTCATGTCCGGAGTGTGAAGTAAGAGTATCACCCCACTTGGTCACAGGTAAATTAAAGTCGCCAAAAATTACGGTATCTTGTGAGTTACTTACATCTGCAATTTGTTCGTAAATTTCTCGGTCAGTTTGCACTGTTGAGCTGGAGGTCTGTATATTAACGCAAGTATTATTTTTGTACCTTTATTATTCTTTATTAGCACAAAAGATGTGTTGACGTTCACAATTTGAGGTTTTGACACTAGGGTCGGGTTAAGACTTTCTTTGATATAAAATAAAACGCCACCTCCATTTTTATTTATTCGGCTGTTCTCAAACATTACATAAGCGGGAAGTGAATACTCTGCTAAAAAGTCTCTATCTTCTGTATTGAGCCAAGATTCTGTTATGCCAATCACATCATAATTTTCTGTAAACACTAGTTCCTCTAAATCTGAAAATTTATTGCGTATGCTACGAGCGTTTGCATAGAAAACCTTTAAAGTTGCGGTTTTAGAACTCGCAGAACGTTCTTTCATCGAATTTTTGGTTCTGGTCGGATCTACATTTACATTCATGGCTGTCCTCGGTCCTCGGTCGTTATCCCTGGCGGTTTTGAATTTGGGTCGTGTTGGTGGAGCTTTATCCAAATTCGCGGTTCTTGACGGATTAGTATTTAATTCCTTTGTAGGTTGCCGTCCTCGCTGTCTTCGGTCCTCCTTCCTGGTTGTCCTGTGCTGAGTCGATTTCTTAGTAAGAGAATACGAGATAGGACAGAGCCCTGAGGAACACCGGAGTTGGTAGGATGAAGAAGTGATTGATGGCCATCCACAACCTCAGCTTTGGAATGGCTGTAAAGGAAATTAGAGACAAAGGCACAGATGGAGGGATAGAAACCAAAGGAGGGTAGTTTATAAATTAAAGATTTGTGCCAGACTGTATCGAAGGCTTTTGATATATCTAGTGCAATAGAAAAGGTCTCGCTGAAGTCCCGAATGGAGGATTACCAAGAGTTAGTTAGATACGAAAGAAGATCACCATTAGAGCGATCCTTAAGGAAGCCATACTGGCGATCTGAGAGCAGATTAGGAGAAGAGAAATGTTTAAGAAGTTTGGAAGCAAGAATAGTTTCAAAAACTTTGGAGATACAAGAGATGAGAGCAATTGGACGATAGTTGAAGGGTTGAGAGCGGTCACCCTTCTTTGGGACAGGTTTAATAAGAGCAAGCTTCCAGCATGAAGGGAAGACATTATAGAGGAGAGACAGAGACAAAAGAGTTTGCCTAGGCAGGGAGTCAGCACGGAAGCACCATTTGAATGCTTCTTCCTTGTTGCGGACAACACTAAAACAAGCGTCAGTAAACCAAAAGTTTTTTGCATTTGACTGAGAGAAAGAACATGGAATGTACGATTCCATGCCCGAGAGGATTACCTTGGTAATGCGTTCAACACTCTCCGAGGGTCCTCGGTCACGGAAGAAGAAGTCATTCCATGGAAAATCAAAGAAGTACTGTCGAACTCCCTCACGCCAAACTACTCATACAATATTGTGGATTAAATAATAGGAGACAGTTCTTTACTACTTCCCGTTTATAATTTTCTTTCTATTTATCGCAAAACAATTTATAATGTAGGCCTATTCGAGTTCATCGAGGAATTGGTTTCAGATTGTGACTGGAGAGAATCACGTCACAAATGTTTTCTATCTATTTGTATATCTCTATATTTATCTGTCTGTCTATTGTCATGTTTACTGAATGTTTTGATGAATTATAATGTTTCCTCTGACCGTTCCCCCTCTTCATGTTTCTCCTCTCGTCTCTCCCTCCCTTCCACCTTGCTGCTGCTGCTTCTGCTCCACCATTCATTAAGTAAAAGTAAATAGGAAGGATTTTTTAGCAGTTTGTACTGAGCTAAATTGCTTAATAAGGTGTGTGTGTGTGTGTGTGTGTGTGTGTGTGTGTGTGTGTGTGTGTGTGTGTGTGTGTTTTTTTTTTTTTTTTTTTTTTTTTTTTTTTTTTTTTTTTTACCCTCCTCATACCTACACCTTGTATCACCTTTTCCCCTCCCTACTATCTTTATATATTTCTGTGTTATCCATGACTGCCTCCCTTCCCACAATCATGTTTGTACCTGTTCTCTGTTTATACCTCACTTACCTTAAATTTAACGTTTTTGTTTCCAATGTCTATATATAGTTTTTCTTCTAAATTTATCCTTTAACTAAAGAGGATAAGGAGACCTATGTTGTTTTAACTAATGCAACAATCCGCACCATCATCCTCATTACCATTGGTCATTTATCAGCATTACTCACCTCACAATCGGTTCATTATCACGGATACAAAAGGACAGTGGCGGTAGAAAAGAAATTTGATAGGCGTGAAAATATTGAAAGTCGGTGTGAGAGAGAGAGAGAGAGAGAGAGAGATTAATATTTTATAAGTATGTTGAACGAAAGGGATTTGTATGAATGATGGACGTTTTTAAGGCTCCAAAATTTAAAAAAACAAACAAAAAACGCATAGAAAATATAATTATATGTTATTGATACAGATGTTCAGAGTATTAGCCACTAGCAGTAGTAATGGTGGGGAGGAGTGGTGTCCCTAACCCCCGCACTGTATGATGCCCGAGAACAACTTTCTGCATTCGCCAGTAAACTGACATTAACTGATCGTGATGAAAAGAGGGAAATCCAGTACAGTAGAGAAGATTAAGTTGATATTTGTATTTATGTATTAATAAATACATTTTATATATTTTATGAATATACTATTTTTCTTTTCTTTTTCCCGCTTCCTACCTAGGCCTCCATTAAGCTTTAAAAAATACCCCCAAGATTCGAGATAAATGTGTGTATTTGTTCGGTAGACAAATGTTCTCTTAAATTGCAGGCTCGCTATCGCTTGCCAAGAAAATATCTACACCTAAATGGCACGAAAGGTATTAAGATCGCCAAATTAATGGGATGAACGTCTTATGGTCGCAAAACTAATGTGGCTTAACATGAGGGAAAAGGGAGTCCAGAAAAAAAAAACTCCCCTTATGGAATATATACTTAAACACTTAGCTAATGTAATGGAAACATACTGGTACTGGTAATCTATGTTGATCTATATATCGCCAGACGTTTTAATTCCCGGGTGGGTGGACAGGAATGAATCGCCTCTATATTAATACAAGGCTTTAACGTTTCACATGTTTGGTCTATTCCAGGTATGTTGATCTGCCAGTACAGGCTTGGTGGCGGGTTGGTCCACAGAAAATGTTTAAGTAAATGTGTAAGTAAATGTGTAAGTACATTTATTGTTAATATTAATGTGAGGGAGTGCGTTATGCTAAAGTGTATAGTTAGTACTCAAGAGTCCCACCTCTTATGGAATATATACACGAGTAGATTAAAACCACATTTAACTTATATACTGTATGTGTTGCGACTACGAGCAATTATTGATCATGAATTGCTTGGATATATCGATCAATCTTATTTCATTTTTTTTTAACTTCTATATAGTATTTCTCCAATTCGTATATGGTACTTTTTCTCTCCTGTGTGTAATAATTATTGACACCTAAAATTAGTTTTTCTTCCGCGAACAAAAACTACCCAAAAGTGAAAGGTATAATGTTATGATATGTAACACAAGTTGAATTAATAGTGTTTAGTTACCAGTATACGACATACGGTACCGTACACCGTAGTACACGGTAGTTTGTCAACATATATATACAGTACATATTCCAAGCTGTAAATAACCTCTTTAGTGTCACTTGCAAGAAATATAAGGCCGAGTCACTCTGTTAAATTAATTGTCTCATTACTTAGGACTCAGGAGGGACGGCTGAAGGTCACTTTAAGGAAAAGTGAACGTAACAGAAAATGAAGCAAAAGAATATCTAGGTTCAACAGAAGGATTTGAGAGAAGTTACAATATAGTTAATATAGTAAATCATGGAGAGAGAGAGAGAGAGAGAGAGAGAGAGAGAGAGAGAGAGAGAGAGAGAGAGAGAGAGAGAGAGACTCTGGATGACTAATGAAATGTAAGAGATATACAACCAATAATAAATTAATCAAGTGAAATATAAAACTTAAGGAATTTTTAACTTCCTATAATTTTTACGTTTCTTCAAATGTAAATCTAACAATAAGGGAACAATGACTATATGAGTAGTGACATGATGTGAAACAAAAACAAATATTAAAAAACAAAAGGAAAAACTGAAAAGGAATAATTATTGCAATATTTTCCGTGTAAACATAATTATATATTTATTTAGACACAGGTACATGCTAGAGGGAATTTTTTTTTTTTAGGTGTCTGGAAGAGCGTGAAGTAATATGTAAATAAGAGAGAAGGTAGTAGGGATGACGCTGAGAGATGACGGACTTAATTTGAATTACATGATGACGGATTCATTAACCCTATTTGGTCAGAGGGGGGGGGGGGGGCTTTTTGCATCTCCCCACATCCGGTACGCTCCATTAGTTTGGAGATTTTACGACGTTTCACTATATTCGTTTGGTGATAATAAGACGCTTCGCCCCATTCAGGTGTAGATTTGTGTCTGGTCGAGCGATAACGAGCCTGTAACTATACTAAATCGGCCTTCGGCCGGAACATATTTCTATCGAATAATATACATATTTAGCTTGAATGGGGTTTGGTTGTGCATTATTCAGTTTGAAGAAAGTTTTGGAAATCGCTTTTTAGTTAGGGAGGAACTTAAATATTTTGCTCGAAAATTGCAAAGCCCTCAATAATAATTAAACAGAATATCGTATTAACGCACAAGACGTCGGACCATATAGTGTTAAATGTTTCCAAGAGAAGGGTGATATCATTGTATTTATGAGAGAAGGACTATACAGAGCGACGTGTACGAGGTGAGGGAACTGTCTAGGGGATAACACAAATGATCCTCTTATCCTCTCTATAATAAGATTATGGAAGATATTACATTAATACAAGAATCTTTGAGGATTAAATTAAATCTTTCCCCACAATCCCTCTATTAAACAACAGGAGGGAATTATCACATGATTTGTTGATGACAGAAAAATTGGATAATGGTTTTGTGAGTTTCGGGACCATGGCTGCTGGAATTGATTTGATTAAGCTTAATGGAATGGACAGTCTTGTTTGTATTAAATAATTAATACAAAATATATAATAATCTTTGCCGTTATTTATGGAGAGAAATTAGACTGGTAAACTGATATAGTGGTATGTATTGTTAATGGAAATATATGTTTAGCCTGTAGACTCTGTAGAGGATGAAAACAGCTATACACAACCAATACAGATTACAGACATAACAGGTTGAGGAAAATGATAAGGGCGTAAGAAATTGTATGTGTGTGAAGGGGGGGGGGGGGGGGGGGGGGTGGGGTGTGGGGGGGAGAGGGGAGTCAATGTGTGAGGGGGAGAGGGGGCTCAATGTGTGAGGGGGAGAGGGGGGTCAATGTCTTTGGGTTAGTGTGGTGATCCTAAGTCAACAGACACTGCCGTACAATCAACAAACATGGGGTTGAATCTTTTCTTTACTTGGTCAACACTTTGTTTCAAATTTATATGTGAAATAAACTATATAGAATTAGTTGAAACATTTCTGTTAAAGGCACTGAAAGCAATAACGGTATTTAAATAAATAATGCACACTAATTACATTCAATGATAACAGAATACTTAAGTATAAGATGTATATACTCTTGTTAATATACCCAGCCTTTTATTCCTTCTTACTGCCATCACTTTCACTTCATTCACTCTCAGTGTTGTTATTAATGTGTCTTCTTTGGTGTTCTGTTATCAGTTATCTCATTATCACCCATTGTCTCTCCTTCCATCTTTATTATCTGTGGTGTTATCATCACCCTCTCCCTCTGGCTATTTTTCTTACTTCTTTACCATTCAGTCTCTCAGAAATAAAACGCTTAACTCTAAATATTCTTCATTAAATACCCTATGTCTTTCCTAACGCCACTTTTTTTCTACTGAAGTATAGTATATTGTAAATTATATTAGGCTAATATGAAAGAAACACATCGACTTTTCATATGAGTTTTGAGCTACCGGTACCTGGCAAATCTATAACAAACGTGTTGGTCTGTTTGTTGGTCTTGTCTAGATCCTCTATCATCTTAATTCATATCTTCCTTGCCCTCCTCCACCTCCACCTTTATCACAACAGAGCCACTTTAGGACAGAATAGGATTAATAAAGCTACTCAGGCAAGACCAAAACACTTGGTTGTTGTTGTTTTAGTTATCTTTATAACTATCTCCTTCCCTTCCCTTCCCTCCTGTCCTCTACTCTACTTTCCTCTCCTTTCCTCTCAGCCAGCTGAACGTCTAATATTTATGTGTTGTCCCAATATGTATGTAAATTAAGATTAGGGTGAACACCGTCTAATTACTCTTCCCCTTCTAAGATCATAGCTTAATTAATACTTGTATATATTATCTGTAGTTATTGTATCTCATTACCGAGTCAAATAAAATTAGCCATATCATCTCTGTCTGCAATCTTGACTCCATCCTAGCTTAACTTCAAACCCAAGAGGAAGCTATACACTAATACAGGAAACAATTAGTGTAGAAATAGTGGCAGTAAACAGTTTGCTAAGGTGATGAAGGAGGAGCTGCAGGAGATCTATTTGATTCTATGGTGATCTATAGTGAAATTTGTTTTGTTCTATGTGAGTGAGGGAGACAAAAGGCAGAACTGTCCGCATCGAGTGCCTCCCCCAGCGTTGAGAGAGTGACAGGGCCAAAATCAAGGGACGTTCGAGCCAAAATGCATGGACACACAGAGTTTGAAGCAATTTAAGTCATAGGAAGAAGGAAAGACTGATTCTGGGAGAAAGTTCCAGAGCTCAGCTGTTGAATAGAAAAAAGACAGCGTAACATTTCACTCTTGGGTTGGAGAGTTGCACAGAGTAGGGTTGGGATTATGTTGCAAGACGGGTACCACGTACCCTACGTAGAGAAGGTGGTATACACTGGGAGAGCTCTGAGGAACACTGATTATTGTAGTAGCGATAGAATAGCGAGAGAGATTGCAGAGAGTTGGTGAGTGGACGGGAGTTAATGATACGAAAGGCTTTCCTTTTTACTTTGTCTAGGGGTGCGGTGTGAGAGGATCCTCCCCACATATGTGAACAATACTCAATACAAGGACGTACTGTGCCTCTGTACAGAGCAAAAAGCTGTGCAGGGGAGAAAACCAAAAATTGAGGCGATTGAGCACACCCAGCTTCTGGGAGGCTGCATTAGCAAGACTGGTAATTTGGTCCTTCCAAGTGAGAGCAGAAGAAAAAGAGACACCAAGAATATTGAGAGAAAATGAAGGATTGATTTTGTTATTGTTGACAGATAAGGGCTAGTCCTCTGGAAGTTCCAGACGGGAAGATAGATGGAGAAATTGGGTTTTGGAAGCATTAAAGGCAACAAGGTTTTCTATGCCACAATTGGAAATAGTAGTTAAATCAGAAGATAAATGTTGTATGGCTTCATTACTTTGTTTTTGAGGGATTGCTGGCTGGGGCGTTCTGGAAAACTAATTGCGTAGTGTAAGGTAGAGTTGTCTGCGTATGAATGGATGGGACTGGAGGTACAGTTGAGAAGATCATTTATGAAAATTAGAAAGAGAATGGGAGATAGGACAGAGCCCTGAGAAACACCGGAGTTGATAGGATGAGGAAGTGAGCGATGGCCGTCCACAACCGCAGCTATGGAACGGCCGGAAAGGAAATTAGAGAAAAAGGCACAGATAGAGGGATAGAAACCGAAGGAGGGTAGTTTAGAAATTAAAGATTTGTGCCAGACTGTATCGAAGGCCTTCGATATGTCTAGTTCAATAGAAAAGGTCTCACCAAAGTCCCGAAAGGAGGATGACCAAGAGTTAGTAAGATATTAAAGAAGATCACCAGTAGAGCAGCGGTCCTTATGGAAGCCATACTGACGATCTGAGAGTAGATTATGGGAAGAGAAATACTTAAGAAATTTGGAAGCAAGAATAATTTCCAAAACTTTAGAGATACAAGAGATAAAAGCGTTTGGATGATAGTTGGAGGGTTGCGAGCGGTCACCCTTCTTTGGGACAGGTTGAATAAGAGCAAAGTTCCAACAAGGCTGTGTGTGAGTGTGAGTGTGTGTGAGTGTGTATGTGCGCATGTGTGTGTGTGTGTGGTGAGGCTCTGTTTGTGTATTGGTACATTGCTGTACTGGTACATTGCTGTAATGTATGTGTGTTTGTGTGTGTGTGTGTGTGTGGTGATCTAGTGAGGCTCTGTTGGTGTGTTGGTACCCTGCTGTACTGTATGTTATTGTGTGTGTGTGTGTGTGTGTGTGCGTGCGTGCGTGTGCGCGCGCGTGCGTGCGTGCGTGCGTGCGTGCGTGCGTGTGTGTGTGTGTGTGTGTGTGTGCGCGTGCGCGCGCGCGCCATTATGGTCCTCTCAGATTTATGGCAGCGATTACAATCACAAATTTGTTTGTGGATAAGAGGAAGAGCTGTTGGGGAGGTAATGGGAAACACGAGAATGATAATACAAGATATGCAAAGGTTTAACAGTCACGGAATGTAGAGGGTGAATAAATGTTGGTTTAAGGTATGAATATGTGTAGGCCTACTTAAGAGGGTAGTGGTTATTTGTTGGTCTATGTATGTATTTAGTTATTTATTTTAGAGATTCGTCGCTAGGCCTTCAACAAAAAAAATAAAATAAAAATACAAAATAATAATAATAATAATAATAATCCGGTAGAAAAATGTCCCAGCCGAAGGCCGGTTCCTCCTACAATTACAGGCTCGCATTGCTCACCAGGAAATTCTCGACTCCAAAATGGTACGATAGGTCTTTGTCTTGATAATGAAATGGGGTGAAAGGTCTTACAATCGCCAAACTAGTGTAACGAACGTCTTAAAATTCCAACGCTAATGGGACTAAACATTAGGGAGAAAAAGCAACTACCTCTCCGTAAAAAAAAACAAAAAAATTGATATGATATGAAGGAGACGAAACTATAATTGGCAGTACATGTAACTCCTTCATCACGATGACGTATTGTTAACTTGATTCTGGCTACAATTGGAAGATGTTATGCAGTTTAAGAAAGACCTAAAATGATTGAGAGGGTTTATTGAGATCGTGTTTACCCCTTCGAGTCCTAGAGGTTGATTATCAGCAGAAGAAAATCGTCTAATGGTAACCAGAATATCATGAACATCACGTCATGGTGTTGAAGGTGTTAACGAGACTACAATCAAGATCCTGCACCCAATGTGTCATCCTGGAACATAGTTGACAAATCCACAACACTAATTTGGGGGAACCAGATATAGACTTACAACTTTACTAGTTTACTTGTTCCTCCTTGTAACTTTTATTTAGTTTATTATGGCTATGTGGGTGGGTATGTGAGTGCATAACATTGTTATTGTGTATGTATCATTGTTAAGCGTGTATGTATGGTTGTGTATGTGTGTGTGTGTGTGTGTGTGAGTGAGTGAGAGGAAACTAATGTGAACCATGGAGTAATATATCACAGTGTTTACCCTTCGGTGCTAAGGTGCCATTAATAGCGTGTAGGTATGTGTGTGTAAAGTGATATATGTGAGTGGTGGTAGTAAAGTAGTAGGGAAGGTATACAGTATATATATATATATATATATATATATATATATATATATATATATATATGTATGTGTATATACAGTATAATTACATAATATTTATATAGCCTATAATTATATATATATATATATATATATATATATATATATATATATATATATATATATATATATATTCTTTTTTCTTTTCTTTTTGTAACTAGGAGGGGTACCCGGCGTTGCCCGGGTTTAAATTCTACTACCATAATTACCATCATCAATCACTACTACCACAATCATCACAATACTACTACTACCATAATCACCGGCCTCGACCTCCCTGTGCCTCATTAAACGGCGACCTCGATTTCGGCCGCTAAATGACCTCCGATTTTGGATCTGACCTCATCCGTACCCCCATTTTGGGGAGCTGCGAACAACTTTCGTTCCATACACCTTTTCGATCGGAGGCCTCCTCCTGCCCCAAACGGCAATTTTTTTCGCATTTTTTTCGCTCCCGTATACTACATAAGTCCTGCCGAAAATTTTATTAAACAAAAGTGTCTCTGATTTCCACTAAACTCGCCTAAAACCATCTCCAAAGCCTGGGCTTTCCAACGGTGCCCCACACTCCCACCTGGCACCAAAACTGTGGGAGGAGTTTAGTAACAAAGGTCGGGTAACTGACAAACAGACAAACATTGACCTTTGTTATTATAGATTGAAGGTATACAGGGTGTCCCGCGAGTTTTGTCAAATACTTCCAGAGATGAAAGATCAAGTAATTCTAAGTCAACATTGTTATATACACATAGGCTTTTTTGGGGCATTGTTTTGTAGTTATGGACCCTTAAAGTCGGCATTTTGGTGTTTTTTGTAATTTCTAACCCTGTTTTTCTTCAATAAGATGAGGATAGGAAAACAAACTATAAAGTGTATTATGAAGCATGATATCAACACTTCAAACTGAATATTACAAGAAACCAACAAAATTTAATTTTAAGCTTATCATCGCGGAAAGAAGAAAGGAGCTACAGAGGATTTTTTGGTGTTTTCTGTCAGTTTAAACCCATTTTCCGAGTAATGAAAATGAATAGCGATAACGTTAAATGCTGTATGGTGGTGCATGGTATCAATACTTAATGAAAACACCAAAACATCCTCTGTAGCTCCTTTCTTCTTTCCGTGATAATGATCTTAAAATTAAGTTTTGTTGGTTTCTTGTAATATTCAACTCCGTGTCAAGTGAATATGAAGTACGATGTAGGGAAGTTAATGATGTCAGTTTGAAGTATTGATATCATGCTTCATAATACACTTTATATTTTTTTTTTCCTATTCTCATCTTATTGAAGATAAACGGGGTTAGAAATGATAAAACACACCAAAATGACGACTTTAAGGGTCCATAACTACAAAACAATGCCCCCAAAAGCCTATGTGTATATAACAGTTTTTACTTAGAATTACTTAATCTTTCATCTCTGGAAGTATTTGACAAACCACGCGGGACACCCTGCCTCATGTGAAGGCAAGATGGCAGGTGCTCGTTGTACTCTACGTACTTCACATGTCTCACTCCCTAGACTGGAACAAGACCTCACGGGCTTCACTGTTCATTGTAAAGCGGTGAATGTTAAGGCTCTCAGCCTATGCCCGAGAGGAAATAAGTTGGAATATAGAAAAAAAAAAAAAAAAAAAAAAAAAAAAAAAAAAAAAAACATAGGATTGGATGGGGAAAACTATTCTAGCATTAAGTGAAAGAAGTAAAATATGAATGGAGGGAAAGAGGAAGGCAGAAGGCTGATGGTAAGGCAAGAACATAATATCAGAAGACTGAAAGATACAGTAAGGGAAAAATACTTGTTTGTTGAACATCTATTTTCAAATTTTACCCAGGGCGCCCCGCTGTTGCTTCCCTTCTGCTAAAGTGGCAGAAAATGTGATCCGGTGGTACTGAAATACTTACGTACAATGGCACTTTATTTTAATTACTTCCGCCAATGAAGTTGGAGGAGGTTATATTTTGCCTTAATTTGTTTGTCTGTTTGTTTATTTGTTTGTCTGTAAACAAGATAAGCCTATCAAAAAGCTATCAACAGATTGTCACGAAAGTTGGAGGCCAGATAGGATAGGCACCAAGGAAGAAGTCTTTTAACTGTGGAGGTGATTGGTAGAGCGCATACCTTCGCCACCGTAGACGGCTCACAGTTATTAACCAATGTTCACGAAACTTGGTGAGCAGATATAATATGCACCAAGAGAGAATTAATTACATTGAGGAGGAAATCGGTAGAGCGCATTACTCTGCCAGCTTAGGAGGAGGTGCGTTAAGCGCTTTCCAGAGTGCCCCTCATTGGTACCTCAGCCATCGAAGGTGGACGGAGGTTATGTTTTTGGTTCAGTTTGTCTGATTGCCTGTAAAAAAGGTATCTCAAAAGTTATGAACCAATGACCACGAAATTTGATGAGCAGATAGAATATGCTCCAAGTAATATTGGAGACGATCAATAGAGTGCAAACTCCAGTGTAGGCGGCTCTCAAAGTTATGAACTGATTTTCACGAAATTTGGTGTATATTTTTTAACCAGATTTAATGATCTGCCACATGCATATACTTTACTTTATCCTCTAGCCCGTAACGGAGCCTATTTTGTTTACATTTCATCCTGAGTGTCGCGCCTCAGAATTAACATGGCTGCACGGACCTATAGTCCAACTTGTGAGATTATAGGTGTATAAAAAGCAATAATTCCATAGTATATAATTTAGTATTCTAAAATGTATTGGTGTTTCAATACTTGGACTTGTCTGGTGTATTCCAGTTTATTTTCTGTTGCATATGTTGAGAGAATAAATGTAAGTATAATAGAATCTAAAATTAAGCCCAAATAATTATCGGGGAACAGAGCACCACCAAGTTGTTTGTTATTCTGGTCTGGTCTGGCACAGAACGTGTGGTATGTTTGATGTTGACATCCTTGTTCCCGTTGTTGTTATTGTTGTGTAGCCGTGATGGGGATCCTAAAAATATCACCCATGTTGGTGTTTTTCGTGTTGTTGCCTAGCTCTTTTATGACAGACCTGATGATATCTCCCCTTCCTTGTTCAGTGTTTTTGTTATAAATAATGTTGTTTTTGTTCTTGGTGCCTATTTTTATAAATATTGAAAGTTCTGATGACACCTCCCATTTGTTGTCAGTTTTATTGTTTAATATAGATACTAAAAGATTTGTCTTCTTCTGTAGCATTTAACCAATTGTTTCCTTCTGGTTACATTGTGTTTTTATTTTATAAGCCCCAATCAATGTTGTCTCTTTTCCTTCTCTCTCTCTCTCTCTCTCTCTGTCTCTCTCTCTTATGTCTCTCTCTCTTCTCTTCTCTCTCTCTCTCTATCTCGCTTCTCTCTCTCTCTCTCTCTTTCTCTCTCTCTCTTTCTCTCCTCTCTCTCTCTCTCTCTCTGTCTCTACTCTCTCTCTCTCTCTCTCTCTCTCTCTCTCTCTCTCTCTTGTCTCTCTCTCTCTCTCTCTCTCTCTCTCTCTCTCTCTCTCTCTCTCTCTCTCTCTCTCTCTCTCTCTCTCTCTCTCATATGACCTTACCTACAGTATTCCGGAGGTGTCAGCATCAGAGGTGACCAGTGAAGCCTATTACAGACGGATTACAATCTTGACAGAACCTGAGTGTCCTGCATATAACCGGGGGTAGAGAGAGAGAGTGAGAGTGAGTGAGTGAGTGTTGGTGTTCATACGATAAAGCTACCGGAATAGACCACAAACACAGAATATGTACTACCAATATATTGTTCAGACTCACATTTTCATAACAAAACAAACAAAAATCCCACCCAGACAGAGAGAGCGTAAGTGGTCAATTTGTTTGGCACAAATTGTTTGAGGAAAATATTGTTGACGGGATAACTTTGTATGTTTTGGTAGAAATGAGGTTTTATGGTATGAGAGTGATGCAGGGTTTTATACAGCGACGTGGTTGGTATTTATGGAGGGTAGATTAAGTATATATATATATATATATATATATATATATATATATATATATATATATTCCTCTAGACCTCCATCAAGCTTAAACAAATAACATCCCCCAAGACCACCCCCCCTTCAAGATAAATGTGTACATTTTGCCATAGAAATATGTCTCAGCCGAAGGACGCTTCATTCTAAATAACAGGCTAGCTTTCGCTCGCCATGAAAACAAATCGACACCTAAATGGCACGAAAGTTCTTAATATGTATGTGTGTATATGAACATAAGAACATAAGACAAATGGAAATCTGCAGAAGGCCTATTGGCCCACACGAGGCAGACCCCTTCTTCCCTACATCCCTATTTGTTCTTTTTTCACCTTTATGACTTACACTACATCTCTCAATATAACCTATACCCCCTGCACTACGTATATCTCCTGCACCACATCTATCTTATGGCTACCTAAGAAATTGAAATGTACTCATTTATGTTTAAAGTATTGTATATGATTAATTTAAATTATTACTTGACTACTGTATAATATGTCTGACTGTTGAATTTAGTCATTTTAGACATAATGTGAACATAATCTTCACAACTACATACATTTAATGTATGTACACATATGTTTCAAAATAGTTTAAAGTCACTTGGAAATAAACAACATGTTATTACAGACTACTTGATAGTATTCCAGACAATGCTAATTCTAGACAACATAACTCGTTTCTTTTATGACTATAATTATGGACATTTTAGTAATCTCTTGTGTATTGTTCTCCAACCCTTATCATTACTATCTCCACATCTTGCCAGCTTTTTACTTTGACCTTGGTGTAGAGTTACATCCATAATGTGAAAATAACGCGTTTGTGGTCATATATAACACTGCTAATTGAAAGCAAGATACTGATGACAAACAATTACTTTATCATTCTGGTTTGTACTTACAGTCATTGGCATTAATAAAGGCGTGGTCTGTACAGTAAACAGGAACATCTATTTTTTGTTTTTCCATCGTACCATTATCTTGTATAGTCTTAATATATAAACATAGTTATTGGTTAATATTGAAGGATTCCCTAATACCGGTACAAATGTTCACTATACTTTAGTAGGTTTGTGTTTGTTGTATTTGTGAATATTCTAGTCCCCAAGGATGTGACAGGTATAACAGATACATTGGTAGGCTATATATTTTACTAAATATATTAGTATGTATAGTTTTGTCTGTTAGGTATATATAACATTATATTTGTATTGTTCATAGTGTTAGTTCATTCATATCACAGACAACCAATACTACTGTTCAGTCCCACCTCACACATCTGGGTCACTTTGGCTTTGATCTATTGATAATTATTGTCTATCATCAAGTCCAGCTATCTCTCACAAACACCTTCTTTTGTTCACTTCACTACACTGAAACGATCTCACTACACTTCTTTCCCATTCACCTATTACTATGTCACGACTTCATTAAATTATCTGCATGATTTGGCTTGTATAATTATTGATCTCAGATTGATTCACCTCCTACTGCATTTTAAGCAATAATATCATCATTATTTAATATTCATTTTTGTCCTTACTTCTCCCCCTCATTTTAACCACCATAGTTGAGTCAGCAGCCACAAAGTGTATAGCTGCATCATTTGGTCTGGCCACAGTGGATACGTTTGTTGTTGGTGTGCATAGAGAGAGAGAGAGAGAGAGAGAGAGAGAGGGAGAGAGGGAGGGAGGGAGGGAGGGATCCTATAATGTTCAATAGTCCTGTATATGATAGTCTAGTGTTGAAATGGAAGGTAAGAGACATTATAAGAAACACAATTGATTGAAGCTGATAATAGAAAATATTGAAGCTTATCCAGGATGGATCACATATAACACACTTTCAAATATAAGATGTTCTTCACTGTCAAATTCAAAATTATTTAAATTAAGAACTAACTGGGCTTTTAAAACTGCAAAGGGCACATTTCATTGTGATTGTGTAAAACCCACAAAAAAATTACATATGCATAAGATATCTGCTCTACGGAACACCTTTTAATATTTATTTGAATTACTTTTGAATAAGTACACAATATGTTGATCGTGAACAAGTGCATTCATTTTTCATCGATATTAGCGAAAGAAAATGTCATACTATTTGGAAACGAAAATTTGCTTTCTAAAATATTCAGAAAAGAGACTTCCTAATTAAACTTTGGCCATTGGGGAAGTAGTTAATTAGCGCTATCTTTAAGGTAATTAGTGAGATTAAAGTTTATCCGTGCTCGATATATTAAGTTATCCGCTAGGGTGCCTTGAATATCAGCGAGATCCTGCCTGGTTCATGTAATACTATTAATCTGGGATAAGAGCTTGTGTTTTATGAGGCATTCAAAAGAAAATGAATGGAAGGGACACAATATGGAGATAGTATCTATGTTAACAGAAATAGGTAATCGTCCATTAAATATGAACAGACAATATTCAAACTTCCATATGCATAGTGAATATGTAAGATAAAAGCAAAGTGAACACATTTTAACACCAAAATGTATACATGAGTTAGTTTCATATATAACGGCATTTTAAGTAGTAGACTTAAAAATATATACGTTAGGTAGTATGACCTCCTTGTATTAGATACATTAGATAATGTATCTAAAGCTCCCATGGAATTATTTAGGTATGTGTGTTTACATTATCCTGTAGCCTTAACTACTTCTATTTAGGTGGAATGATTTTAGTCGTGTTTTTTATATATTGCCCTCTGCCTTCATGACTAGTAACTCCTTCAGTTCAATGCATCTTTTGTTGTATTTTACTCTGGCTAACACTACAGTATATGATTAAATGAAGCCAAGAACAGGCCTCTCATAGGTAAGGGATTAGCAATATTCACGGGAAAACTGAGCCTGAAGTAAATGTATTCATATTAGTCTTATGAGCTTGCATTAAAGGTAATTTATAATCGTAATATACGTGTATAGTATATCTGCATTAAATACACACCTACATGCAGGTAATGACACTCACACACACATCCATTAGGCTAGACCCCAAACAATCCCTCTTACCCTCAACAACACATTACAACAATCATATCCACGTTTGGCAGGATCGTTACCTTTATTTGTTCGTTGTTTTATGATTCTTTTATCGCCTTGTATGTTATTCTTGTCAATGTTGTTACTCGTTTATAGCTCACAGATGCATTTCTTATATTCATGTTTTGTACATAATATGTTTCTCCACTTTATCTATCCTCCATCCCTACACCTCTCCACTTTACCTGTCCTTCCTCCCTCCACCTCTCCACTTTACATGTCCTCCCTCCCTCCACGTTACCCGTCAATGAATCAATCAATCAATCAAATATGTTTATTTAGCCATAAAGTATACAATAAGTTAACAATATTATTAATATATGTCGGACATCCGGCTGAGCCTTGTGAGAGAAACTCTCTTAAAGGCACCTTGCATTTAACCCGAATTTATTTACATTTTACTACAAACTATTTTTTTTTTTTTTTTTTTGCTAATGCAATTTATTTTACCTGTCCTCCCTCCCTCCACCTCTCCACTTTACCTGTCCTCCCTCCCTCCACCTCTCCACTTTACCTGTCCTCCCTCCCTCCACCTCTCCACTTTACCTATCCTCCCTCCCTTGTAAATGTGACTTGCTAGCGAGCGAGCGAGCGAGCGAGCGCGCACACACACACACACACACACACACACACACACACACACACACACACACACACACACACACACACACCGAAAGTATAAGCATATATAAAATTAATATAATTAGAATTACGTCCTTTCATAAAATATGTATTTAAGATAAATTAAGAAGCACTTGTTTCAATATTGTGCATTAAATTAATTGCATATTTACCTTTCCAATCGGTTTTGTCAAAAGCATCCCAAAATTAGCGAATATATTGAAAACACAATAATTAACTATTACGTTGCCTCAAGCACTTTTTTGTAGTATATTTAAATATTTCATCTGCAGCTTGAATGACTGGAAGGAAGGTCTACAGTAGGTAGAATTTTGTGTCCAAAGATAGCCCACCAAAATATGTCAGGCTCGGAGGAGAAATTGAGAAAACAGTGAAGATATCCTGGAGTTGGAGTAAGTGGCTTTGTATGTAAACTGATGGTGGGGAGGAAGTGAGATATATGATAGACTGTAACTGACACTGATAGTTGGTTGATGGTGGTGGTGGTGGTGGTGGGAATAACAGACAGACATTCAGACAGACAGGTAGGTAGGTAGGTAGGTATTCAGACAGACAGGTAGGTAGGTAGGTATTCAGATATACAGGTAGGTAGGTAGGTATTCAGACAGACAGGTAGGTAAGGAGGTATTCAGGTATGTAGGTAAGTATATTCAGGGAGACAGGTAGGTAGGTATTCAGACAGACAGGTAGATAGGTAGGTATTCAGACAGATAGGTAGGTAGGTAGGTAGGTATTCAGGCAGACAGGTAGGTAGGTAATTACTAGGTATTCAGACAGACAGGTAGGTAGGAAGGTATTCAGGTAGGTAGGTAGGTATTCAGGCAGACAGGTAGGTAGGTATTCAGACAGACAGGTAGGTAGGTAGGTATTCAGGCAGACAAGTAGGTAGGTATTCAGACAGACAGGTAGGTAGGTAGGTAGGTATTCAGGCAGAAAGGTAGGTAGGTAGATGTGTCGGGAGGATCCTCTCACACAGCCCTTCTCGACAAGGTAGAAAAGAAAACCTTTCGTCTCATTAACTCACGTCCACTCACCAATTATCTGAAATATCATTCTCTGCGCCGCAATGTTGCATCTCTCTCGTTATTTTATCTCTATTACAATAATCAGTGTTCCTCAGAATATACCTCTCAGTGCATAGCACCTCCTCTACGTAGAGTACGTAACACCCGTCTTGCAACACAATCCCACCCCTACTCTGTGCACCTCTCCAACCCAAGAGTGAAGCGATACTCCCAATTTGTATTTTATTCAACAGCCGAGTTCTGGAACTCATCGAATACATCTTTTCCTTATCCTATGACTTAAATTGCTTCAAACTCTGTGTGTTCAAGCATTTTGGCTCAAACATTCCTTGATTTTGGCCCTGTCACTCTTTCAACTCTGGTGGAGGCACTCGTCACAGGCAGTTTTGCCTTTGGTCTCCCTCATCCCCATAGGAAAAATCAGGCAGACAGATTGATAATTCAGATGTTCTAAGCAATATCACCGTTACAGAGAGAGAAGTATTGAATTGTTTAGATAAACTCAAGGTAAATAAAATGCCTGGACCTGATACAATCTCGCCTAGAGTTCTAAAGGAAGCTAAGGATGAGCTCTCCAAACCACTGACATTACTATTCAATAAATCCTTGCAGTCTGGAACTATGCCTGATCAGTGGAAGATAGCCAACGTAACACCGATATTAAAAAAAAGGCAGCAAATCCCTACCCAGTAACTATCGTCCAATTAGCTTAACCTCAGTTGTATGTAAAATGCTAGAAACGGTCATAAGAGACAGACTCGTAAATCACTTAGAGGAAAATAACATACTTAAAGATACTCAACACGGCTTTCGTAAAAAAACGTTCCTGTTTAACAAACCTCTTAGACTTCTTCCACGATATCCTCAACCTCTACGATGAGAGTAAAGCTGTAGATATTATATACCTTGATTTTCAAAAGGCCTTTGACAAAGTTCCCCACAAACGTTTTACTGCTAAAACTAAAAGCGCATGGAATACAAGACAGTGTGTTGAAATGGATAGAAAATTGGCTCAGCGACAGAAAGCAAAGAGTAGTCATAATCGGTAAGGCATCTAAATGGACCAATGTAAGTAGCGGGGTACCCCAGGGATCGGTACTAGGACCAATTCTCTTTCTAATTTACATCAACGACATAGATGAGGGTCTCACCTGTACAATCTCAAAATTTGCTGACGATACAAAAATTGCAAATAGCGTACTCTCAAAAGAACAAGTTGACGATATGCAACACAATCTAGATAAATTGTCACATTGGGCCCAAATTTGGCAAATGAGTTTCAATGCGGATAAATGTAAAGTACTACATATCGGATACCTAAATGAGAAAGCAAACTATTCGATGAATGGCACTCAGCTTAAGAATGTAAACAGAGAAACCGATCTGGGAGTAACAATATCGAGTAACCTAAAACCGAGTCAACAATGTTCAGAAGTTGTTAAGAAGGCAAACAAAATAATTGGCTTTATAGGCAGGTCATTTGAGCATAAATCCAAAGACGTTATCCTAACCCTTTACAATTCCTTAGTCCGCCCTCTTCTGGAATACTGCGTTCAATGCTGGTGCCTTATTACCAAAAAGACATAAACAAGCTAGAACGAGTTCAAACGTAGAGTTACCAAAATGATACCTAGCCTAAAGAACAAACCATACGAAGAGCGTCTTAGAGAATTAAATCTATTTCCTTTAACCCAGCGCAGATTAAGAGGTGACTTAATTCAAGTGTTCAAAATCATCAAAGGCATCGACAATATGAACTATAGTAAGTACTTCACTATCGACCAATCTAATTACACGCGGGGAAACGGTTGCAAAATTATTGGTAAATCTTTTAACTCAACACGAATCTAAGAATTTCTTCTTCAATCGAGTTGTCAACTTGTGGAATGGGCTTCCCGAGACGTTATAGATTGCAGCACCGTTGATTCATTTAAACTCCGCCTAGACAAATATCTCGCATCAAACCCGCGACTGACTGGGTTTGTAAATGAATAACTTTATTTTATCCTCCCCTCAGTTACCAACCCATATGTCCCCTACTAACTTCCTAGTCCTGCCACGGACATTAGTTCCAGGGCAGTAGTTCCCTTTCCAAAGTTCCCTTACCCACTCTAAACCACTGTTTGGACACTTGATCCTCAGTTTTTTGGAGGACGAGCAGCCTAGAAGGGTCACTAGATCTGTTGTTGCTTGATTTCCTTTGTACTCTCTCTCTCTCTCTGTCTCAACTCATCATCACCAATAAACACCAACTCTCATGTTGTGATATTTATTTGTTGTTGGATCAAAGACATGTACTGATCATCTGATGAACCTGTTCATATTATAAGTATTAATTAGATTGCAAGTGTATATTTATGATGATAAAACTATTATTGGTGTTTTGGAAGGATTGGTGATAATTGAATAAAGAGTGTCATATACCTGTATATATATTTAGTTTTTACTTATTTGCTTTTTATTGTGTGCGAGCCTTTTACCTTTACTTCATTATCCTTCATCACGATAAGGATTCTATGTAAGCAAGTGACTGAACTATTGGTATCGGTACCTGACTAACTGGGAGGAGGCCAAGCTTTACCGATCAATTAATTCAAATTGAGATAGAGAGAGAGAGAGAGAATGTTTCTTGCAAATGAAGCTATAACGTTCAGTAGAGATGTTACATTTGCATCTCTGAGCATACTGAACGAACCTATGGTGTGCATATAATACATACATGATTAATGTAAGTAGATACAAACATGCATGTCAAACACACACACACACACGCACAGTACACTTTTAGTTTACAGCTTGTGTTTACAGCTTAATTTACACACTGACAAAATATATACACGCATTAACCAGGCATTTGCATTATTATCTAGTTAGAGGCTGGATATGTTGCCTTCTTGACAATGTTGAATGTTTTAGGTCAATATACCGGCATATAATTTCTGGTAAACATTCCTACTCCTTTTTAATGTTCTTGCTTTCTGTCTTCCTTTCTCTTCTTCCATCTACTTTGTTCTCCCTTGATGTTCCTTCTCTCCCCTTTTGTCGTCCTCGTTTGTTATCCACTTTATTCTTCCGTATCGTTCTTGCACTTCTTCCCTTCACTCTCCTCCACACATAACACGCTCCGACACACAAGTTGGTTTTGGATTTCATAGCATTTTCATTCCTTTAAATTTCTCCACTTTATTCACCTTTCTCTCCTACTTATTCTCTGCAGTCGTGATATTTCAAGCTCGCTGTTATAATTTGTGAGATTAATCAGAATGGTAAGTATAATAATTATAGCAGTAATAAGGATAATAAAAATATTTACCTGATTTCCACCTTACGTCAGATTATCACCTACAGTCTTAGTTATCGGACAGTTGAAGGTAAACCCCGGTGCTTCAGTTATGTGGCCCTCAAGACATTGGCAGCAGTAATTAATATTCAGAATATATTACTGTCCACGTCCAAACTGTCCTGACGTGCCTGTCGTCCCCCTCACGCCCGACTAACGTCCAATATTGTAGGTGGACCAGAAGGTGACTCAGTCCAAGTTAATATGGCCCAGACCAAATGAATATGTAAGATAATGTTGGTCTATTTTCGTCTACATCTCACATTCTCTCCTTTGTCTCGTGATATTTGTTTACTTCTCTATCCAATCTAAGGCGTGTTTACTATCTTGTTATTATATTGTAGTGTGTATTCCTTATATTTTTCTGTTGATACTCGAAACACTTTCTTCTCTACCTCCCACCTCCTTAGGTTCGCCTTATACTCCATTGTTATACAGTTATTGCCTCCTTGTTTCCTTCATCCATGCTTCTATATTCCTCTCTCAACCATCATTAACCTTCCCCCTCCCCCAACCTGCCAAACATTGTGATGCAGATTAACAACCGACGATGATGTGAACCCAGACGTGCCTCAGAATATGAATCAGTCCTGCCTAAGTTTACCTTGTCTTAGATCATTAGATATATTTTTATGCAGCTTAGGAAGGATCTGTTGTAGCTATATGGGTTCATTTAAATAGTTTGTCGCCATTAATCGCTAGAGGTTCTTAGTGAACTGAACACAATCGTCTAACAGTACTGAAAGGGTTAAAAACAATACATTGTTAGTAAATTATTTATATACATAGGCCTACTAATTGTTCAAACCATGTGTTCTGTGAAGATAGCGGATCAGATTTTCCGTATTTTAGTAACAATAAATAGCATTTATGTGTCACATTTTCTCAGATATTCGATGTCATAAATGCATATGAAGATACCAAAGTATTAACCCTCGCCTTTCCAAAACACACACACACACACACACACACACACACACACACACACACACACACACACACACACACAGCACACACACACACACACACACACACACACATGTATAGTAGGAGAGCTCTCGTCTCACACACGAGGGTCGGGTTCAATCCCGGCCGCGCGGAGACACATTGGACTCCTCCCCTTTCATGTGTTAGCCTCAGTCCACCTCGCTGTAAAGGGTACCTGGAATAAGTGGACGACGTTTTTCCCCATCTGGGTTGGCCAAAAATACAAGGCGAGATGGGTATCAGATGTGTTCACCTAAGCTGAGGCTACCTAAGCCTTCGGCGAGACGGTACCGTCTATATGAGAATGGTACCATACAGATCCACCCTAAGCCTTAGTCTCCGATGTCGCCAATTGGCTAAAAATACAGACTAACACACATCCACAGCCATTACCGATACATATAACACCTACACATATAGGCGGAAATAACGAGCATGCTCACTAGCCTAGAGTACGTCAACTAGAGTAAGTACACACACACACACACACACACACACACACACACACACACACACACACACAAATTGATAATTACAAATTCACCATCTCTCCTTTTACCTTCACGTCACTAGCAACAAAAATCCACCTCGCAATTAGAGTTTTTATTTTCCTTTTTTTTTGGTCTGTTGTGGATCGCTAATGACTTTACCAATTACGATTTTTCAAAGTTAATCGATTTTTATCTCTGTAGGGTTTATAATGTAACTTAATGTGGTTGTTATAGAGTCGTTAGTATTTATGAAAAGGAGTATGTGTTTGTTCATGGATGTGTTAGTGTGCATGAGAATACGTGTGTGCAGTTATGTGTGCGTTATGTTTGTAAGGGAGGGATTATAAGATGTTCGTGTGTGTGTGTGAGATAAGTTTATCTTTGACGCTTATATATTTCAATATTCCTTCATGCCCTTATATTCCGTCTATTCAATAATTTTCTGTCGCAGACCCAATAACACAATTCAAAATACTGGGTCATTATGATTCTGTAAACCCATAGGAAGGGAAAGAAACGAGACCTTTGGCACACTTATCTTCATTTTAATCTGTTATTAATGTTTAGAACAAAATTGTCTTCCTGTTCACAGATTTCCCAATTATGGTGACAAAGGAACCGTTTCTCTTTGTAAAAACAAGTTGTCAACCACAAAATATTATCACATTCCTATAATATATTCATATATAGAGGTAGGTGTGATCAGTCTTGTAATGGGAGATGAGCAGATAATGGACATAGGACAGAAACGTATCGTGTAAACAATAACATAGACGAGGAAAGGGAGAAGGTGATAAAAGGCCTGAAACAAAAACAAGGGGGAAGCATTGTCATATTTTGATTGTCCTTTCCTATTGTTGTTTTTTTCCAGCTTTGTTATTTGCGCCTTCACCTTGTCCATTCCTTCTCTTGCTACCCATTAATGGCTCTTTACGTACGAGGCCACCACCACTTTCGGTTATTTCCTTTTCCCCAACTGCTATGACTATACAACTAATATTTTATCTATCCATCAATTTCTTATTTGTTGTTATGCAATGTTATGTTACTATCACACTAGACAGTTATTATTTGTTACAAGCTAATTTGGGGAAATCGTAGGCACCAATCGAGCTGGGCAATAACCAGGAGAGGCCACATAGGCATATGATAAGTAATTGTCTGGCTCCCCCCACTGTTTCTATTTGTGCCTCAACTACACATAAAGTAATCCAGTTAACTCTCACAAACCTCCTTCCTTCTTTTTACTTCACTACATTTAATAAGCGCACTACACTTCTCTCTAACATACCTAAATTACCTTTAACGTACCTCGATTTTGGCTGTCTATCTTTCTTTTAATCTTGTGTTTGTGTGTGTGTGTGTGTGGGGGGGGGGGGGGTCAGGATTAGTATGTATTTGTTGTTTGATTCCCTTTATATTCCATTCTATTCTCCACCACCAGAGAGAGAGAGAGAGAGAGAGAGAGAGAGAGAGAGAGAGAGAGAGAGAGAGAGAGGCGAGAGGAGAGAGAGAGAGAGCGGAGAGAGAGAGAAGAGAGGAGCGCGAGAGGAGGAGACCGAGAGAGAGAGAGACGGCGAGAGGAGGACGGGCAGAGGAGAGAAGTGAGACCGAGAGAGATGGAGAGAGCGGAGAGAGCTAGATGAGAGAGAGAAGAGGATAGATGGAGTGAGAGAGAGTAGAGAGAGGCGAAAAGACGCTGGCAGAGAGAGAGAGAGAGGAGGAGATCTGACTAGAGACTGAGAGCGGTAGGAGAGCTAGAGGGGGCGAGAGGGGATGTCTGAGAGAAGAGAGCGATATCTTCCTGACGGTCGATATGTCCTGTATATTGCATATTATGTCTGTCTGGCGTTTTTTTTAAGTAAGTAGATGCGTGTCTTATAAATATTAAGAACTACAATTACATACAGATTGGTGCTATATATGTCGTATTCTCTGTTCCAGGTATATGTACTGATATTTGGACATCGATTTTGACTAGCCACAACAGCAGTATCATCTCGGTAAGTAGCCAATATATGTTGCATATTGGTTACCATCACCACACATTCATTATTATTCACATGATTAATTATTTAGTTGATTTTATTAGTTTCCGTAAAAATGTAAATAGGTGTAATTTAGATCCTCTCGCATTGTTGGCTTTCTGCACCTGTTGTAGTTCCTTTTAGTTTGTTTTTCTTATTTAGCCATTTTTGTACCTCTCTTCAATTTCAACTGCACGACGTTAACTTTTACCAGTTCCCTCATAGTGTTGTTACCCCAGTGGACACCTAATACTTTACCAATGATACTCTAGTTAAAAGGCATTTTGATTAACTTGTTATTTTAGTATATTTCCTCTTTAATGTTATACTGTGTATTGTTTACCCATTTCCTTCATAACAATAATGTGTAGGAAGGAAGGTGATTATCTTTTATTGCAAGATACGTGATGATTTAGCGACAAACCTTATATCTCTCTACAGGATGTCAAACGGAAGCAGAGTATATTCTGTTAGGTCTTTAGTATTGTCTATACAGTATATAGCTAAAACTATAGTTTATATTTCAAATTATGCGTTTGAAAGTGATACCATGGCCAAAACATTGCTATTTCATGTTAATTTTCCCTGTATTCCTTCTCAAATTCATCCAAGTGTTTAAACAACATTGTTCCGGTTTAACACCCCATCTCTCCTAAATAGTATCATTATATTGGTGTTGTGGACCACAGCCAACCAAACCAGCATGTACTGTACACGAAAACTACTACACTCACTTCACAAACGAAATCGATAAAATACATTACCCTGATACACCAAATCATGAAACACTTGAACTAAAAGCTTCCATTCATGCACAATGTTGATGTCTAGATCTTGTTGGTGGATAGTATACACACAAGACTGATATGTTGACAGACGGGGAAAGTAATAATATAACTTCACTCACGCTCGCGCGCGTACACACACACACACACACACACACACACACACACACACAGACGCACGCACACACACACACACACACATACATTAAGTATCAACTTAAATATACCTCCAAAACCATAACAGAAACATATTCCTTTACCCTGAAACACAATTATATTTAAACTCCACTTCAGTAATATATTCAGCTGGCAGGTAATTATACAGAGAGGTTAAGGTGTGTGTGTATGTTGGCGTGGAGGCCATAGGTGTTTAGGGATCTGGAAACATATTCTACCAAGAAATTTATGTTATGCAAAATTAACTAACGTGTATGTCTTTTCATGGAAATACTGGCTTGAAACGAAACATAAAACAAAAACAGTATATAGCCTTGTATGCTGAAGTATAATGCAAATGTATGTTGTAGATGTGAATAGGATATATAACACTAGTAAAAATAGATAAATTAATGGCGACACTTGGAAAACTAAATAACAACCTTACAAAAACCTTCTGTGATAAAGCCTATATAAAATCGTAGAAGACAATAGAGATGGAGGATGAAGGTCGGGGAGAGAAATGAGGTGTGAACAAAACATGAGTTAATATAGTGGAATAAATTACTTAATGTGTGTTACTCAGTTACTTGTTCGTCAAGGGGAATCCACGCAATGCTAGCTAAGCTCATTATTATCGCGCCTCCTTAACTTGGAATGTATTGCGTGAAATGCATGGTAGGAGTTTTTATGTATCAGTTTTGGAATGGTAAGTGGATGTGTGTGTAGTCTGTATTTTTAGCACAATTGGCGAACATCTGGATACGAAGGCTTAGGGTTAACCACTGTACGGGTACCATTCTCACTACGGTACCCCCCCCAAGTCTCACCCGAAGCTTTAGGTTGACAGTAGCTTAGGTTGACCAGTACGATAACCCCAAATCTCACACTCACTTGTAACCGATCACCAACCCCGATGGGACCGTCACCACACTTCGTCCACTTTATACCAGGTTCCTTTTATACCTACTGCTAGGTGAACAGGACGGCTACACACACCGTTACGAGACTTTGCCCAAATGTCTCTTCCCCGCCCGGGTCTCGAACCCGGCGACCTTCTGGTTTGTGAGCCAGACGCCTCTATCAGTTACGCCACGGGGAGTGTGTTTGTCTGTGTGTGTGTGAGAGAGAGAGAGCGAGGGGGGGGGGGTATGATGTGTAGTACTGATAAAGTAAAGAAGTATTTGTTAGTTAATGTCATGACTAAATCTAGTTGAATTATAAGGATTCATTATAATAATGTAAAGACAATAAATATCATGAATACATGTGTAATGTATATAATAGTGTAGAGTAAAAAATGGATTCTAAAGATATTAGGCTATGGATTATTAAAATCCACCATGTTTTGTACACCGTAATTTATGGAATCCTGAAAATAATAGCAGAAGGCAGAAACTGTAACTAGAGAGTGAATTATAAAAGATAAAAAGGTTAGATGTTGTATGAGGCATAGAACCAACAACAATAAATAATACATATAAATATAAATAAATAAATACATAAGTTAGTAAGAAAATGGAAAAGCGTCAGACTCCCATAACTCAAAATGTTGTATATTATGGTGTTCACTAAGACCTAGGACTGTGCACTTGACCTACAGCAGTCATACATGACATATACACATTAGACATTAGTGGTCAGATAGTTCTGCTACGCTCTTTATACTTCATAAGGTTACTTCTACTAACTGTTGCTCTTGATATGCTATTCTTACTACTAACTCTTGACTACATATTTTCCCTTTTATTTATATTTTTCCTATATTACCCTTTCTTCCCCCAACACCGTTCATTAATATTGTTCTCCAGCCAGTTCTTGTCTATGTTTATATTTTTCCCTTCACCCCCCCCCCCCCCCTACAACCTCTCACTCACCTTCAGCTCCATTGACCATTCCACACAATAACTTCCAGCTGTTACGGTTGTGTTCTTTGTTTTGTTTGTCAATGGCTTGAATATTTACTTTTGTTGCAGATTCTTGTGTTTCTCTTGCCCCTTGTTCACACTTCCAGGATGGATCATGGTTCATGGAGGATTGTCTGTTACCCTACTGGTAAATAATTAACCAAGTCACACTAAACCTTTCCCTTCCTCCTTCAACATACTTTATTAACTTTGTTACTCTCCCAGTTTTGAATCCGTATCCTATTTACTACTGTTCTATTTTTCGATGTTAAGCTATATCTAAACTTTTCATTATATGTGGAAGGGATGTTCGCTCGAATATCGGGAAATATTAGTGACTTAAGACATTTATAAACATTATATGTATGAGCAAACTGAGAAGTGGTCCTGGTGTTGACTGGTAGAAATGCCAGTTTGATCTGACGGTGGTGTTGACAACAGGGATATGGTCAACATGGGAAGGAGAGGGACGGGGGAGGGACAGAGGGAACATATTAAACGATATACTGTACTAGTGTAACATATTTATCTAGATCTATATATCTATCTATTGCCGGACGCTGTGATCCCCAAAGGGGTGGCCACTAACGACAAAAAACAAACGCCCCCCCATCCCGCACCTCTGTCCCCAGTCAGCCGACGCCCCTCCTTCCATCCAGCACCGCTTTCAGGCATACACTTCTTAACTCCATCCTTCCATCTCTCTCTCGGTCTAGATAACAATCGATATTGACGGTTAAAATGACAGTTCTGGTGCAATTTTCCTAGCATAAATGGTTGGAAAAAACGAGGTAATGGTATTTGCCTGTAACTTAACAACTAAGCTTCCTTTATAGTTCCAAATGCAAATACTCACATAAATCACACTCCATCTGGACCAGTTATATTGTCAATAAACCGACCAGACCAACACACAGCATCTATGACCCATCATATTACTTACTGTGTTCCGGCATTATTGGAAGGTCTGTTTATTACGGTATGGGACATTTGAAGGTTGGCATTCATATTTCCGTCTGAATGAATATAATGAGACCAGCATGTAAGGTTGGGATCACATTTCACATCAGGTACTTGTCGCATTTTTATGCAGGTGTTTTTGTATCAATTTTTCTATTGGATAAAGTTGGGTAATTTAAAATGTTTGAGGTACAGTGTTATTTATGTATGCCTTTTCAAAAATACTTATCATGAATACTACATCTGCATAGGTTGAGATAGATTATGGTGGATTTTAATGGATATGGTTAAGTTGGTATGAGGTAGGTTAGGGAGATGGTTGCACTGGACCAGGGGTTGAATGGTGAAGGTATCCAGTTATATGCAACTATAATGTATTGAGTTATATTTACTTTTCTGTGTTTACATTACATATTTACATCATCAGTATTGTAAAATTATAACTCAAAAAAACATTTCCACTCTTAAATTGGAAATAAGAACCCAGCTCCCATTTGGTGCATACTTTCCTACGACATACCGTATTATCTATTGATCATCCAAAAATCTCTCTCCCTCCTCTTCCACGCCCCAGATATTAGCGACTCCTGTTCATATTACTCGGTATCAAGTCAACGGAATGCAAATGAACACTTCGGTTTTTGTTTATACGCAACCAAAACAATAGACAGAACTTTGGTTATTAGTTCCTGGGCTGCATTGGTCTGAGTTTTATCGGAAAGGTGTAATGAAGCACAAGCTATAAAGATTGTTTATTATTAGTCTATATCCTCTTCCCTCAACACCATCTCTTCATGGTCCCCTCCAGCCCTCCCTTCCATTGTCCATTCCACCCACTTAAATTCCACCACCGTTGTTGTGGTTGTTATTGTTGTTGTTATTGGTTATGGTTGTGTATAGCTCTTGTTTTGTTTCTTCTCAGCCGACTTCAGCATTTTCTTTCGCTTTTTTTTTTGTAGCTATCTTGACATTTACCGCGCTTCTATAGTATAATAGTGTAGTCATTGACAGTATATAGTCTAATAGATTCTTCACTTAGTCCTCATCAGTTGTGGGTCGGATATACAAAGTCTTTTCGCC
>CM064557.1:9690537-9757594 GCA_032716605.1 Paralithodes platypus | reverse complement strand
AGTGTAACATATTTATCTAGATCTATATATCTATCTATTGCCGGACGCTGTGATCCCCAAAGGGGTGGCCACGAACGAAACGCCCCCATGCACCTCTGTCCCCAGTCAGCCGACGCCCCTCCTTCCATCCAGCACCGCTTTCAGGCATACACTTCTTAACTCCATCCTTCCATCTCTCTCTCGGTCTAGATAAAATCGGATATTGAAGGTTAAAATGACAGTCTGTGCAATTTTCTAGCATAATGTTGGAAAAAGAGTAATGGTATTTGCCTGTAACTTAACAACTAAGCTTCCTTTATAGCAATGCAAATACTCACATAAATCAACTCATCTGGACCAGTTATATTGTCAATAAACCGACCAGCCAACACACAGCATCATGACCCATCATATTACTTACTGTGTTCCGGCATTATTGGAAGGTCTGTTTATTACGGTATGGGACATTTGAAGGTTGGCATTCATATTTCCGTCTGAATGAATATAATGAGACCAGCATGTAAGGTTGGGATCACATTTCACATCAGGTACTTGTCGCATTTTTATGCAGGTGTTTTTGTATCAATTTTTCTATTGGATAAAGTTGGGTAATTTAAAATGTTTGAGGTACAGTGTTATTTATGTATGCCTTTTCAAAAATACTTATCATGAATACTACATCTGCATAGGTTGAGATAGATTATGGTGGATTTTAATGGATATGGTTAAGTTGGTATGAGGTAGGTTAGGGAGATGGAGTGACTGGACCAGGGGTTGAATGGAGAAGGGATCCAGTTATATGCCACTCTAATGTATTCAGTTATGTTTACTATTTGTGTTTACATTACATAATTATATCATCAGTATTGTAAAACTATAACTCACATAAACATTTCCATTCTCGAATTGGAAATAAGAACCCAGCTCCCATTTGGTGCATACTTTCCTACGACATACCGTATTATCTATTGATCATCCAAAAATCTCTCTCCCTCCTTCCACTCCCCAGATATTAGCGACTCCTGTTCATATTTCTTGGTATCAAGTCAAGGAATGCAAATGAAACTTCGGTTTTTGTTTATACGCAACCAAAACAATAGACAGAACTTTGGTTATTAGTTCCTGGGCTGCATTGGTCTGAGTTTTATCGGAAAGGTGTAATGAAGCACAAGCTATAAAGATTGTTTATTATTAGTAGTATATCCTCTTCCCCTCAACACCATCTCTTCATGGTCCCTCCATCCCTCCCTCCATTGTCCATTCCACCCACTTAAATTCACCCGTTGTTGTTGTTATTGTTGTTGTTATTGTTATGGTGTTAGCTCTTGTTTTGTTTCTCGCCGACTTCAGCATTTTCTTTCGCTTTTTTTTTTGTAGCTATCTTGACATTTACCGCGCTTCTATAGTATATAGTGTAGTATACAGTATATAGTCTATAGATTCTTACTTAGTCCATATCAGTTGTGGGTCGGATATACAAAGTCTTTTCGCCGGCGTTTTCCTAGCTTTTATAATTATTAAAATCTGTGTCGTTCGCTTTCACTTTGGATTGATAGATTTGTCCTATATTTCTTTGTTTTCATCTTTAATTTGTATATTAGATAGTTCTTTGTTTCTCTAAAATGTTGATACTAGATCTTTCGTTCTTTCTATATTTTAAGTTTTCACTGTTGCATTTTACCAACATTTCTAGTTTGTTCACATTTCTATGTTTATGACCACCTTTCTTATAGTTTCCTTTCTGTTTCTCCTCTTCTCCCAATCCAGCCTCAGTCCTGACCGTTCAGAACCACTTGCCCGGAAACCTGACCGACCCTTCTCCAAATCCCACAGAATTGTGATTATAGAAGAAACGGATTGTGTCAGAAGGAAAATTTTGGAATCGGGTTATGACATAAGCAGAAAGAAAATTATATTAAAATATAGATGTAAAAGACAGACAGACATACAGTCCAATGATAACATACAGACAGACTGACACCCGATTAACAGGAACAGACAGGCAGTTTTACAGGTACCGGTAGGTTAATAAGTAGGAACAATATAATGAACTTGGCATATTGAATTATAAGTGAGAACACTGTATGAAAGGAAATATAACGACAACCAAATTGTTAGCTTTAAATGAGGATGAAGCAAGATGGGTATAAAAAGGGCAGAAGAAGCGAAGTACACATATAAATATATTGTGTTATGTTATTGAGACTGACCACAACAACAGTATTATTGAAGTACGTAAAATTACTTGTATGGTAATCACCCTAACAAGACAAACCTGTGTGTTGACTTACTTGTTGCATAAGTTAGTTACTTTACTATGCCCTACCAAGGTTTAGCTGGAGACCTCTGGTGGACGGTTCTGAACTAGCACCAGAGCTACGACTGTTGACATCAACAATACTCAACACCTTGGATATACACAGTTTATCACTATTTTTTACGATTATGCATGTTTTTACTATGTACTAGATTACTACACCAAGTGCTTATATAAAATGGTAGTCGTGGGAATTTCCGTATGCAGCTAGAAAAGACTAAGACCATAATTATATGATGGATTAATTATCATAAAGAAGCGCGAAAATACTGTCTTCCATATAGATATTTATTTACGTTATTTGAATATTATGGGTGACTAAAATAAAAAAATTCACTGCCTTGTCTTGTGTCGTTTGTTACACTATTGCCTGTGTTCGTCACACTTTCCTTCTCTTCCATTTGATCTGCACTCTACTTGTTTCCAACCAAAATTAAACAAACTAATTTCCCTTCAGGTTTTATCTATCTGTATATTATTCTGACAATAACCCTTTCCTCCACCGTGAGTGTAGTAGTCTCCATCTCTACCACCCACTCAATGATGTGTTCAGGAAATTCTTATGTAATAAAAATTCACTGTGATTAAAGGTACTGAAACCTGCCAACCATTGGAACTCAAAATATGGCATAAAGTGAACCTTATTCTTCATATTGGCATGATGGTAACTAGCAGGGAGGAATAAAACCTTTGCAGGCAACTATACAATCATAAAAGTTGGGTTATAAGGGAGGGAAGCAGGAAAGGTTCTCTGTTAGTTAGTTGGTATGTAGGATGAAGTGACGCTGGCAACCTGGATCAATAATATGAGGAGAGAAACAGCATTGCAAAGAATAAATATGATAGTGAATAAAGTCTTGCAATACGGACAAGCTGAAAAGTAGGACATTTATAATTGAATAGATAGTAATTATTATGTTCCCTCCACCAACCGACGTTACTCCTAAACTCAATTAATGAAATCAACAAATACATGTGGAAATTCCCGGGTCCAAGGACCCGTGCCCCCAGGGAGCGGGCAGTCCAGGGATTCGAACCTAGGATGCTCACACCGAAATTCACATTGAAATATCATATGATCATATTCGAAAAGCATTACGACAGTCATAGTAATAAATTAGAGAGCCATAATACGAAGAATTATAATATTGTACAAAAGCCATTAAGTTAAACCGGTTTACTATTTTGTACAGAATATAATGTGGCTACACACTGCTTCTATAACGAAGGGTCGTGCACGGAATTAATTAACTATTTCAATCGGTACAATGACTTCAGAATGGTTTTTTTGCAAGTATAAATATATATTAATATACAATATAAGATAGTTGGGTATAAAGTCAATAAATAATATATTATCTTGGGTCACTCGTATATTCGAACAGAAACCATGAGATAGAGAGAGCTATGGAAGTATCTTGATATATATGTACTGTACATAGTGTCATACTAATCATATGACATCATCCACAATTTCTCAGATTTTGCATATATTTATGGCATTTCCTCACTGCCTTTCAAGCGCTATTCCCTTCTCACAGGTCGCTAGAATGGGCCAATTTACAGTCCTATTGATCTCCAGGGTACAATATTATCACTGATCTGATTTATTACATGGAGGAAATAGGATAAGAGAGAGAGAGAGAGAGAGAGAGAGAGAGAGAGAGAGAGAGAGAGAGAGAGAGAGAGAGGAGAGAGAGAGAGAGAGAGAGAGAGAGAGAGAGAGAGAGAGAGAGAGAGAGAGAGAGAGAGCGGGTGAGAGAGAGAGAGAGAGAGAGAGAGAGAGAGAGAGAGAGAGAGAGAGAGAGAGAGAGAGAGAGAGAGAGAGAGAGAGAGAGAGAGAGAGAGAGAGAGAGAGAGAGAGAGAGACTTAGACTTAGGTGTGGTAAAGTGAACCCTGTCAGCAAGGTGGATTTTTTACATTTTAGTTTGACCGCTATAACTTGACAGTATTACTCAGTATAGGAAACACTTTCAGTTGACAAGGAACAACACAAGTCTCTTGCATTTTCCGTTTATAATTGCGTTTATAAGTATATTCTGGTAAACAGTACCTGAGTTTGCAAAGCTTAAGGACAATCTTCTAACAGACATTAATACATCCTCAACGTCTCTTTTATTTGACTCATCATCAACCTTTCCTTATATTGAAATGTAAAACTCTTTCTGCCTGTAATCCATTCCCTTCATATCAAGTCACACGCACACGGTGGCCTAACGCACTAAATAAGGTAGCCTTTCTCTGTATTGGAAGTCTTTGGGTTCAGAGTTAATTACAATCATATCTAATTTTGCTGTGAATCATCTCCTTTATGTACCTTTCATTTGCACTAGCAGGTAATAGGTATGTATTTATGTTTATATATATATATTTGTTCTCTTATATTAAGTATGTTATCTATATTATGCTGATGCATTATATATTTTGTACTACAGTAATAGTATTGTAATTTATTAGCCTTTAATAGAACGTGCACTGCTATTTATTTTGCATGCATTGGTGGAGATATTTGCTATAGAGTCCAAATATAGCTAACAACTAGAAATGTCGGGTTACCATATTAACTGTGTGCAATTTAATGAATCCTTGAAAATATAATGCTTCGATTACTACCACTGATTGACTACAAGAATACGATGAGGTTTACCAGCAAATATGATAGTGATTACTCGTCCCTCATATTTTATGATCAATTATCTGGCTACAGTTTATCTCTTACGGGAGGTGGGTGTGCTCAACCGTCTCCAGGGGTTCTTTACCCCTGCTCAGCTTCTTGCTCTGTGCATGGGCACAGTGCGTCCATATGTTGAGTACTGTTCACATGTGTAGGGAGGATCCTCACACACAACACTTCTAGACAAAGTAGAAAAAAAGCCTTCCGTCTCATTAACTCACGTCCACTCACCAACTCTGTGCAGTCTCTCTCTCTTCGCCGCAATGTTGCATCTCTCTCACTATTCTACCGCTATTACAATAATCAGTGTTGCTCAGAGCTCTCTCAGTGTATACCACCCTCTCTTCGTAAAGTATGTAGCACCCGTCTTGCAACACAATCCCACCCCTACTCTGTGCAACTCTCCAACCCAAGAGTGAAACGTTACTCTCAGTCTATCTTCTGTTCAACAGCTGAGCTCTGGAACTCTCTCCTAGAATCAGTCTTTCTCTCTTCCTATGACTTAAATTGCTTCAAACTCTGTGTGTCCAGGCATTTTGGCTCGAACGTCCCTTGATTTTGGCCCTGTCACTCTTTCAACTCCGGGGGAGGCACTCGCTGCAGGCAGTTTTGCGTTTTGTCTCCCTCATTAAACAAAATAAATAAATAAATACCGAAGGGCGGCGCTCTCATCGGTGCCACGTGCAGGTGGCAAACTCTGTAATAGATACAATAGATAGAACATACAAACTTCAAATAATCTAGAAAGCCTAACTAATACATCGGCCACATCATTAAAGCACTATTAACCAAATAAGCCAGTCTTTCTCCCGTCAGTCATAACTTATAAGTAGAATATCTCAGAGTTCACAAACGAACCGTGATGCTGTCACCCATTATAACATTATTAACACAGGAGTAAAAAAGATGACGGTTCCTTTTACTCTCTCTCTCTCTCTCTCTCTCTCTCGATATATATTATGTGTCATTGTAGTGACTTACACTAGCAGATTTGTTTACTTTGTTCTGTCTTTGAGGTGGTTAGTATGACCCGGTACACGTGACAATATTATTAGCACACAATGACTGCCTTCATCCCCTGACATTGATACTTAGTATTATTTAGTGTAACCTTTAGTAAATATATAACATATTCTCCTGGATCAACCTGTGTATATTGTAGACACATTTTTAAAACCAGTGAGAGCTGTGGAAAAGTCTGTCCAGTAAAAACAAAAGGGCATCAATTCCACTAAGCTACATTAATCCATATAAAGCCTGGATGGATCAATGTGGATAGAACCAGAATCACGTGAACAGAGATAGCACAAGAAAGGAAGAGAGAGTGAATGAGTATTAGAGAGTGAGTTAAAGAGAGCGTGAAAAGTGTATAATATTATATAAGTCAATGTTACCATCTGAATCTCTCTCTCTCTCTCTGTGTTTTTGTTGCCATATATCGCCGTGTTGAGAGTACTGCTATTACCCCCGTTTTAAAGTAGTTGTTGATTATCGTTGTTATTGGTTATGAAAGGGCTGATGATGCCTCCGGTTCCGTTTTCAGTGTTTTTGCTGTTGCTGTTGTTGTCTATGCCTATAACATGCCTATATGCCTTTAATCATGCCCTGTCTTTGTCGGTGAACATACTGTAGGTTAACTAAAAATATTGTTATGAATAATTTGATCATCCCTTCAGCAGCAAGTCAGACTTCATATCAGTGAACATGTTATGATAATTGGTCCATGAACGTTGATATCATTCTTATACAACCATAATTTCTTATTATATTAGCAGGTCTAGCCACAGTTGAAGAAATATCGGCATTAATCCGAGTTAATACTACTAGATCTTATCTACTTTGCTTTGCTTCGCGTTTGGTTCGGGCAGTGTATTTGTTGTATTTGTAGTGTATGTTTGTTGTATTTGTTGTATTTGTAGTGTATGTTTGTTGTATTTGTTGTATTTGTAGTGTATGTTTGTTGTATTTGTAGTGTATGTTTGTTGTATTTGTTGTATTTGTAGTGTATGTTTGTTGTATTTGTTGTATTTGTAGTGTATGTTTGTTGTATTCCCTTGTTTGTTAGAAACATATTGTAATCACCCCCTCCCCCCCACTCCGACACGCACACAAAGGAGAGATAATAATGAAACACCATAGATTATGTGGAATAGATAATTCGGCCAGGGTTACCAAAGGCAGCAAAATAGATATTTCGGCTGTCAGAAAACATTCCATATTTATATATTATTGGCATTCTTACTGACCTAACTATATATAAGAACTCAAATAAGCAAACTTGTTCATATGTCTGATACATCTAACATGACACTCATAAACACTCATCACAATGTTAAACAGTTTATCATTGCAATGCAATACTATCTATTGTATCTATTGTCTAACTATTGTAGAGTTCGCCACCTGCAAGTGGCACCGATGAGCGCACCGCCCTTTGGTCTCCTAGACAAATTGCCGACCAAGGCTGACGAGTCTCATCCACCCTATTACTTCATTATGTATTCTATTGTTTTATTTATACAGTAGATCTATTTTCCCCCTTGACCACCACCGTCTCTCCACATAATTTTATTTTGTTGTGGTTGTTTTTGGTTATTTATACTTTTATGATGGTATTAGAAGATAGCTGCCACCTCATCCGAACATACGGACATTAATTAATAATTCAATGTATAATAATTAGTATCAGGTAACTGAAACTTGCGAATAATTCACATTTGCTTTAATGAAATGATACCTTAAGACTTATTCAGAAGTACACTAAGATATTGAATATTTAAGTAACAAGTAATATAACCCAAGTATTAGGAGTCTGTTTTCACAATCACGAACTGGCCTTATGACCCCTTATTATGATAACAAGATGATGGGGTTCTCTGTTCTCCCGCTCCACATAACAAACTCTCCTTTTATCATTTCGGGTTACGCCCTCTGGATGACGTACAACCATACACCTTGGACTGTCTATAATATCCTAGCCAATACCTGTCAAGAATTGTATACCTGGGTGTGGTTTAAAGTCTCTGACACACCTTAGATACAAGTTAAACACACCGCCATCACACCCTATACATGCCCCTCTCACGTGATGGTGGGTGGCTATGGTTTGATGACATCGGTCCTGACATAGGTGATTCCCATGACCTGAGAGGTCAAATGTATACATTCTGTCGCCACTCGGTCTATATCAGTTGTATCCAATACAAGAAAATACAATGATAATAATATAAGCTGTTATAATAGGGATACAAGTATGAAAGATTAAATACATTTACTCCCTGTAAATAAGTAAGTAAAGGAATAATAGTTGGTTAAGTAAGCTTAAAATGGGAGTATATAACACGCCCCCCTTAAAAATAAGAGACACAATTTCCACCACTGAAATTACTCCCCCAAAAATTAATAATAGAAAGCATTAATAAGTATTAAGAATAATTTTCCCGTTTTGTAATTTTTTTAAGATTTTTGAAATTTTGTAAACTCATTATTAAAAACGAATTAAAATTAAGAAGAATCTGAGAAAAAACATAATAGAAATATATAGAGATTATATATATATAGAAATTTATATATATCCTAAACAATCAAAGACACAAGAGCAAAATCGAACATAATTGAATAAATGTAGAGAAAGTTCATAGCCCCTTTTTATAGGACCCATCAATTACTACACCACTCAACCAATGTCTTTGATCAAAATTCCATCTAGTCATTAATTGCTTGGTAATATTAATACAATAAATTGTAGGTTATAGTCTAAGCTAACACTCAAACATAAATTTGATAACTCGTGTTCCAAGAGTTAAAATACTAGTTTTCAATATTGATAAACACCGTGACGAAGCTGTAGAAGTAGAATATAATTATTGTTCAATATTTATACGCACTACGGTGAAGATTATAATAAAGAAAGGAAGAGAGAAAAAATGATATATGAAATCTGGTTATCAACATGTAATATCAAGGAAAGATAAATTAAACCAATCAGATATATGCAATATGCAAATCTAAATTAATTGTGCAAAATAGTTTAAACAAAATATATATATAAATAGTTAAAGTTAAAATTTTAAAAACAAAACTGAAAATAAAAATCTTAAAATAAAATTCTAAGAAGCTAAAAATAATCACGCAAAGTAAATTGAACACGGAATCGTTACTCAGAATGAACGAAATGCAAAAAAGATAGGGTGTCCATGGATGTGTTAATCAGCTCCAAAGTTTCAATCTCACGTGAAATTATCCTAGGAAATGAATAGTTGTTTGTAATGTTTACGTTAGACGGAATGCTAGCAAAAAGAATATCCTGCTTTCTGAACGAAAGCATGTGAGTAAACGAAGGGTAAAGAGTAAGATGAGACGAAACCAACAAACAAGAGTCCCTTACATAAACTTGGCCAATAGATGATTTATACACAGTAGGAGAGGAAAGGATAAGGATAGAAAATAGAAGTTTGAATTGATTTTTTTTTATTGAATTGAATTGAATTGAAATCTTTTTATTTAGCCTTTAGTATACAATACAATTTTGCTTACAAATGATTTGTTAAAAACAAAAATATATAATAATAATACAAAATAAGGCTGAGCCTTTTGAGAGATGTCTCTCTTAAATGCACCTGGCTATAACTCGATTTATGAGGAACTAGATTACCACTCGTAGAGTGCCTTTTGTAATTAGCGGAAAATGACCGCCTGAGTTTATTATTGCCTATAGAAGGCCTGCACCAAAAAAGTTAAGCGCACACAGTGACATGGGGTATGTGTCTTAAGGGAATGTTATATAATTATCCATTAACGTGTCAGGATAGTAGATGAATGAAGATATATATCAGTTTGACAGTCTTTGTAACTGCTGGTAAAGTTACTCATTATGGACAGTGGGAATAGAAATTAAGTTTCGTTTGCTGTTTTGCCGTAAGTTAAGCAACAGACAGAACTTTGTCTCTTAGTTCGTGAGAATTGTGTTGCTGTGAGTTGTTTTTGTGATGTAGTACAGTACCAGTTATGAAGGATAAGATAATGTAACAATTGATACTGACTGCAATAGTAAGTAACCAAACCCCTGCCATGTGTATATACCATGTTGATCCTCGGACAGTTGACGGAAGGCCACGGATGAACAAATATTATGTTTGTCTTGTCAGTTGTTAGTGGAGCAATAGTTGTTATAGGGTATTATGTTTGTATTGTTAGTTGTTAGTGGAGCAATAGTTGTTATAGGGTATTATGTTTGTATTGTTAGTTGTTAGTGGAGCAATAGTTGTTATAGGGTATTATGTTTGTCTTGTTAGTTGTTAGTGGAACAATAGTTGTTATAGGGTATTATGTTTGTCTTGTTAGTTGTTAGTGGAGCAATAGTTGTTATAGGGTATTATGTTTGTCTTGTTAGTTGTTAGTGGAACAATAGTTGTTATAGGGTATTATGTTTGTCTTGTTAGTTGTTAGTGGAACAATAGTTGTTACAGGGTATTATGTTTGTCTTGTTAGTTGTTAGTGGAGCAATAGTTGTTATAGGGTATTATGTTTGTCTTGTTAGTTGTTAGTGGAGCAATAGTTGTTACAGGGTATTATGTTTGTCTTGTTAGTTGTTTGTGGAGCAATAGTTGTTATAGGGTATTATGTTTGTCTTGTTAGTTGTTAGTGGAGCAATAGTTGTTATAGGGTCAGGGGTGTCCTATGTTGGTTTATGGTTAGTAAGGTGAGAGATAGAGAGTGAGTTTGGGACCATTCATATGTTTAATTGTGTAATAATATATTTTGTAAACTAGATATTTTAAGTTAGTAAATTAATGTAAATAACTATACATACTAATTATAGATAATAAAACAATTGATATACAGTGAATCACGTTAAAAATCCATCCTGCTTGTTGCAAGAAAATCCACGAATATTTATGAGTAACTTTACACACACACATTATCACTCTCTCTCTCACTCTCTGTGCTTCATTAAGATCACAATACACTATTTAACATACTGTATTTGTACATAATTAATTTGGTATTTTCCAATAGTTATAGTCAGTAAGTGAGCCTGGCAGTATAATAACCTGACGTGAGGGAGACCAAGGACATATACAAATTGCTGCCACAAACATTGACCAGGATTCTTGAGGATAGAAGATAAATTGGGTTATGGCATGCATTAATTAGTGTGTGTGTGTGTGTGTGTGTGTGTGTGTGTGTGTGTGTGTGTGTGTGTGTGTGTGTGTGTGTGTGTGTGTGTGTGTGTGTGTGTGTGTGTGTGTGTGTGTGTGTGTGTGTGTGTGTGTGTGTGTGTGTGTGTGTGTGTGTGTGTCGGATTGCTATTAGTGTGTGTGTGTGTGTTGGTTGAGTGTGTGTGATGCTTAGGAAGAGTACAATTACTTTTAAACAGTTAATGCTTCTGAATTTTATATCATAATGGAATTTAAGACAGTTATTGTATTTGCTCAACATAAATACAATATAATGATCCTGTGTTGAATAACCAGTAGGTGAGTCCCACAACGGAAGTTATAATTGGTCATACGACTTGCAAATATATCTAGTTTTTGTCTATGCTTCCATTATTAGCGAGGTCCCAGGTTGACAACTGAGGTGAAGTGTGTGTAAGTCTCTGTCACCAAGATCATTATCACCTATACAGTATAAACTGTGATGATAATGGTGAAAGGCTCAGGTTATTCTTTAGCAACTTTAAGCACAATGCCGCTAGATTATTTTGTTATCTAGCACGGGGTGAAAAGAAAATAGCGAAATAAGGATTAGTAATAAAGCAAAGAACAATAGTTGAAATAGAGATGCATGTTGTGAGAGAGAACGATGTAAGAAATTCAATGTTGTAATGTAGCCTTTGTGCCAGCAACAGGTTGGTTGCGTGTGAGAGTAAGATGATTGAAGTGATGAATGGTGATGCTATGTGATGGTGAACTAATTTGATGAGTGAACATTTGACGCGATGATCACACCAGATAATATGTGTCACTGCTTGGCTCCGTAACAGCTTGTACAGTTTTGGAGCATGTTTTGTATTCCTATCAAACATAATATAATTTCCTCCAAGGAAGTTATTGAGGCGAGAGAGACACAGACACTATTATGGTGATGATGTATACGGTCTATTGTAGACATTTATACTGTACGGTACCTCACACTGTAGGTTGTATTATGGTGATGATGTATACGGTCTATTGTAGACATTTATACTGTACCTCAGTAGGTTGTATTATGGTGATGATGTATACGGTCTATTGTAGACATTTATACTGTACCTCACACTGTAGGTTGTATTATGGTGATGATGTATACAGTCTATTGTAGACATACTGTACCTCACACTGTAGGTTGTATTATGGTGATGATGTATACGGTCTATTGTAGACATACTGTACCTCACACTGTAGGTTGTATTATGGTGATGATGTATACAGTCTATTGTAGACATACTGTACCTCACACTGTAGGTTGTATTATGGTGATGATGTATACGGTCTATTGTAGACATTTATACTGTACCTCACACTGTAGGTTGTATTATGGTGATGATGTATACGGTCTATTGTAGACATTTATACTGTACCTCACACTGTAGGTTGTATTATGGTGATGATATATGCGGTCTATTGTAGACATTTATACTGTACCTCACACTGTAGGTTGTATTATGGTGATGATGTATACGGTCTATTGTAGACATTTATACTGTACCTCACACTGTAGGTTGTATTATGGTGATGATGTATACGGTCTATTGTAGACATTTATACTGTACCTCACACTGTAGGTTGTATTATGGTGATGATGTATACGGTCTATTGTAGACATTTATACTGTACCTCATACTGTAGGTTGTATTATGGTGATGTATACGGTCTATTGTAGACTTGATATACTAATAATATAACCTGTATATTAACTCGTCTATCAAGACAAAAGAACAAAGAGGGCTCTCTGTCTCTCTCTCTTATCTGGTGTGATATAGTACAGAAGATCAGTAGGAATGGTTGATATACGTTTCAATCTCTTAAGTTGGATAGTTTCCGGCAACAATGATATGCAGTAACTTAAATTATGTACACATATAATGTGAACAGTGTGGCATGGTACTATAAGAATGATTACAAACCTTCTCCCTGTGCATTAAACTCATTACAACAATCACTTGCATGTCGTCTATCAACTCCAATATCATGGACAAAGCTGCATTACTGTCCTGTCGAATTTTAGAAAAGGATGGTGTGTGGCAGGTGAGAAAATTACTGTTTTTAATCTTATTAGAATGATGTAGTATGGTCAAATGTAGCACACACGAAGATCATATTTAATACGAAATGGTTTAGTAAATACAGAAAAGTTACTAACTCCAGAGTTAAACATTATGTTTCATGTATGATACTTTAAAATATGCGATATACTGTGATACTGCAAACTAGTTGCGTGAGAAGCCACATGACAAAGCTAAAGAAAATGTGATGCCATCTGTTCGGGTATATTGAGTGAGTATAATGCAATATAGCCTGTGTCTGAGACTTAACTGATACTACAATAAATAACAAGAGGACAACCTACAGTGTGAGGTACAGTATAAAGGTCTACAATAGACCGTATAGACCGTGTAGATTTTGTTGTTGGCGTATGTGGTTGTGTGAAATGCAGTCTTCTATGATGTGTTTAATGATATGGGGTGCTGTGTTACAACCTGGGCAGGTGTCGACGACTGAGTCATCTAGTCTCTTCTGATAACTCAGAAGAGCTGGATGGAGTCCGCATCTCAGCCTGGCCAGGTGGACTCTGTACTCGCGAGGAAGGGAGGATTCAGAAGGATGGATTTCGGGAGGTCGTGCCTGCAGCTGCGTGTTTTCTATAAGTGAGTGGATGGAACGGCGAGAGATATGAGTATGGATGTGCTTCTGGAAACTGGTTTGGGATGGGCAATGAGGGAGAGAAGATAGTATATGTGTGTGATAGCTTGTGCTGGGTGTTTTGATATTTCTTGGTGTCTGTGGGTGTGTTGCCATGTAGTGTAGTGGGTGGTGTTGGTTTGTGGAGGCTGCTGCCAGGAATTGAGTGCCTCTCATGTCCAGATGGTCTTTGACTTTGAGGACTTTGGTGTCTTGATGTAGGTGATCTGTAGGTGTAGTAGCTGTGCAGCCTGTAATGATTTTTAGGGCTTTATTTTGAATAGTCTGTAAGGTCTTATGATGTGTTTCAGCTATGTTAGAAGCTTATGTATTCCATCACTGATCTTATGTATTGTTTGTAAACTGTGGTGGTGGTTTCTTTATTGTGTCCATATTTTGTGTGGGCAAGTGACCTGAGGGCGTTAAGTCTGGGTGTTAGTTTCTTTTTCATGTTTGTTTGAATGTCATTTGAGTATCATATGTTACTTCTAGGATTTTGGGTGAGTGTGTTTGTGTTAGGGGTGTGTTGTTTATGATGAGTTGCGGGGAGTATGCGTGATCTCCTGTCCAGCTTGAAAGGAGGGTTGCTGTGGATTTGGCTGGGGCTAAATTGAGTCTGTTTGTAGTGCACCAGTCATGTAATGTGTTGAGATAGGGTTGAAGGAGACTTGTTGCTGTGTCTGGGTCTTGGTGTGTGCATGTAAGTGTTATGTCGTCTGTGTAGGAGGCTATGTTTATTTGGGGTGTATTGGGTGTATATAATTATATCATGCATGTATAGATTGAAGAGTGCGGGCGACAGGACGGATCCTTGAGGGACTCCGTTTGGGAAATTTCTGATGCTAGATGACTGACCGGCAAAAGATATGTGTGCACATCTGCCTGCTAGGAAGTTGGCCAGCCACTTTTGTGTGTTGTTGTGCATGTTTGTGTCGTAGATTTTGTTTGTTAGGTTGTGGCGGGGGATGGCATCGAAGGCTTTACTAATGTTGAGTGTGGCAAGTAGTGATCTGTGTGGTGGACTGGCTGATTTGATGCCGTCAAAAGCTCTTTGTGTAAGGTCTGTAAGAAGAGTGTTTGTGGAGTGCAGTGGCCTGAAGCCATGTTGTGCTGGAGCTAGGGGTAAGGTGTACCGGTATGTAATCAGTTGTAGTACAAGGCGTTCTATGACTTTGGAAGGGGTGCAGAGGAGTGTGATAGGGTGGTGTGAGGAGGGTAGCGTGGGGTCTTTGTTGGGTTTGGGGAATGTGATGATTGATACCATGCTTCCAGATGTCTAGTATTGTGTTGTGTGAATAACTGTAGTTTGATATGTTAGTGAGTGCTTGTATGCCGTGTGGTCCCAGGTGTCTGAGGTGTATGTTGCTTATGTTGTCTAGGCCACAAGCGGGTGAGTGCTTGCGATTGTTGATGATGTGCTTTGTCTGGTAGTTGGTGAAGGGTGCATAATCAGGGTCTGTGGGGAATTGTCTCTTTCGTCGGATAACACGTCGTCCTTATGGGGTTTTAGGTGGCTGACATGAGAGAAGTGATTAATGAGAGTATTTGCTTTTTGTTTACATGAAGGAGTAGAGTCTGTTGTTGTGATTGCAGCATGTGATTGTGTTTTGTTGTTGGAAAGTGTTATGCTGTTTAGTGTTTTGGGGTTTATTTTATGATCAAGTGTTTGTAGGAAGTTATTCCAATTTAGTGTTTGTTGTTCTTGTATTTTGTTGTTAATCTGGGTGTTGAGTGCTTGGATTTGTTGTGTGATGTCTTGTGTGTGGAGTGCTGGGGAGTGTTTCAGTGTGTCGCGTTGTCTGATGAGGTTTTGAATTTCTGGTGAGAAGTTTGGGTTGTGTAATTTTCTGTAATCTCTTGGAATATGTTTCTTGTCAGCATTTAGGATAGTTGTGTTGAATGTGTGGACAGCATTGTTGATGTTAGTAATGGGTGCTCTGTTTAGGGTTTCAGAGTGTTGTTCTGTCTCATTTGTGAATGCTTCCCAGTTGGCTCTTTTATAATTGGTGTAAGTGCGTCTGTGGCTAGCTGGGGTTAGTCTGGTTTTGGTGGTGATAATGACCGGGAGGTGGTCGAAGCCTAAGGTTTTAACCACCTTTCAGGATGTTGTGGGGGCGAGTTTTGGGGAGCAAAAGGTGATATCTGGAGATGATGGGTCGTAGAGGGCTTGGTGGGGAGTATGGGTATGTTGGTGGATGTCATTGAGGATGAAAAGGTTATCTGTTTGGTGTTGTAAGTCCAGCCCTCTGTCTGTGTCCGGGTTGTCGATAAACCAGGCCGACGTCTTGGCGTTGAAGTCACCACCCAGGATGATGTGTGGGGTGTTTGTGATTTGTTGTAGTTGTGGTCTGTATTCGTTAGGTACTGTAGGGGATGTTTGGGGAGGGATGTATGTGTTTATGATGGTTATGTTGGACTTGTTGCCAGTGCGTATTTTAATGGATTGTATTTCTGTTGTGTTACCATTTGGGGGGAAGAGGGATTTGGTATGTGCACTGATGAATATACTGTATATTATGTTAGTTCTTTGTGTACCAGGGTGATGAGGCCACCGCCACCGCCGACGGACCGGTCTTGTCTAATGGTGGTGAAATCTTGGAATGTGGGTGTTTTTTGTGTTGTGCGGAGTTTTGTTTCTTGTAAGATGGTAATGTGTATGTTGTGTTGTTTGATGAAGAGTGAGAGTTCGTGTTTCTTTGTGTTGATGCCATCTATGTTTAGTTGAAGAATGTTAATGTTGTGTGCACGGTGTATGTTGGGTGCTGCTGCACGAGGATGGGTGGAGGTGAGAGAGAGGGTGTTGTTATAGAATCTGGTTAGTAAGCTATCATATCAAGAGAGAGTGTACAAAGGAGTACAAAGGAAATCAAGCAGCACTCTAGTGACCCCTCTAGGCTGCTTGTCCTACAAAACACTGAGGGTTAAGTGTCCAAACAGTGGTTTAGAGTGGGTAAGAGAGAGAGAGAGAGAATGTAAACAACGATACTACAATAGTGGAGAGAAAAGTGGATTGGTGGTAGGGGGGAGTTGATAGAAACATGCAGTTTTTCATCTCGAAGGAAAATATTTATCTTATATATGTTGGTGGGGAGGGGGAAGGGGGGGGGGGGGGTGTCGGAAGAGACTAGGGATGTGTTTGAGTAAAACAGTTGCCGGAGGAAAACATTTGATTTATTCAACAGAGATCTCACATAGAAATGGAAGCATATAATATATTCATATTGAGTATTGGAATGGCGGACCATGTTAATATATTTTACTACCTGTATTCTGTGAATATATTCACATGTATGCAGAGATCTCCTTATATATTGATATTGCGATAAAATTACTGGACTAGTGTAGATTTGTCTTGTGAATAAACTATTTAGAATAGATAGCGATCTGTCAAGCCATAACAATTTAGTTGAAGCTATTGTTAAGCATACTATTCTGGTATGAAATAATGTTGCCCAATACCACAGCATAATTACGCATGACTAGGGATTATAGGTATTATTAACAATTACCTTACTTACAGCCAAGCCAGTACCCTATATATCACAAGTCAAGAAAATTAGTTTTTTTTTTTTTGCTACACATGTTATTTTCTGAGAACCGGTATAATAGCCCGTAAGGAACGCTAATGTCTTCTCTTGCCCTCACTCTCCGTTTGAAATATAGTTACATTACTTCAGCAATCTTATTACTAGCCTACTGTATTCTGTTTATTACATTCTCGTACCTGGAACCAGTCACTAACAATATTTTAGCCGAATATCCGTAATACACGACAGTAGTATGGAATTATAACATCATCCGACTCAATTCGTTGGCACAGTTTATCCGTAAATCTGGAATATTATATATTCTGTATTGTAACACAAATATACTGGCGGTTATTGTTGAATGGTATTGTGTTTTCAACCAAACCAATTACGTTTTACAAATATAGCGATAAAACGTTGGTGTGATGTCGAACACTTGTTTTTATTCCTGATATAATTTCCACAAACAGGCTGTCCAATATTACCATAACAATTTGTTTGATTGTGCTCTCTCTCTCTTTAGTTATCCAATTATATGTCCACCTCCCTCATTTGGTTTGCCCCTCGATAACCTTTTATACTTCCTCTTCTCCACCCACTCTCCCTCCCTCCCCTCATCCTCCTCTCCCTCTTGATCATCCTCCAGCTCTACCCTCCCCCTTCCTTCTATCCTTCTTCTCCCCCTCACTCCCATCCTTCCTCCTCCCTCCCTACCATCCTTCTTCTCCCCCTCACTCCCATCCCTCCTCCTCTCTCTACCTCTCAATCATCTTCCCTCCCTACCATCCTTCTCACTTAAGTCATGATTTACAGACATTTCAACGTGGTATAATTGCAGCCATGACCTATCAATGATTTAATCTTATCTTCTTTGATCTTCTCCAACTTCTTACTTGAATTTGGTACATGACATCTAGTTGCTTTATACTGTATTCTCTAAGTCTCATTATTAACCTTTCCTTTTACAATGAGTTCCTGATTTGTATATCACATGATGCCTAGTTTCTTGTAAATAGATTAGAGTGAGGGGACAGGTAATCGTAGAGGAAAGGAGGTACATTACCAGATACAAAGTAGACTTAACCAAAGATGAGGGAAATATACTGTATACTGGAAAAGTTTAGCCTTGAGTATAAAATGTGAGAAGAGTGAGCCAAGATGGTTCTGAGAGAAAAGTTTTATGGAGTGAATCACAAGCCCGGTAAAAGTTGGTGTGTGGCCAAATGGAAGGTTGGACTGAAGAACTATAGTAGCGTCTCCTTCAACAATAACACATTTTGATTTCCTACTCTTGATTTTATGATCGTATATTTGTTGGTTGAATCTGGAGGATGTGCATCGCAAAAAGAGGAAAACTGTGACGTGTGAATATATGGTGTACAAAATATGTATACCATGAACAAACAAGTCCTGTAGGTATGAAGGATACCCTAAGAAGAGTGAAGAGGAAATGAAATGCGATAAAGGAATGTGATGACATATAGAAGATACAAGGGGAAGGATGGAGGGCATATTGTGATAAGCGGCTGTTGTAGTTGTGGTCATCTCCTGGCTCACACATTGATATATAAACATAGAGCAAGGATAGGTATGTAACCTATAAGGGTCTTTATCCAGAATTATAAAATCATTGAAACGACTGTTTTCGTATTGTGAACCCTGTATATTTAGTTTGTTATTAGTGAGTGATTGTTAAGTATACTGCCTCAAATTGTGTTTCATCCATATTCTGTTTTATCAGGACGTCTGACCAAGCTTCCTCTACGTTTGTGTCAATGTTTGTTGTCCATTATTCAGCACTTGTCTCTCCCTGTCATTATATCCTCCCTGTTAACAAAGTGATCCTTTGACTCCCTGTGAGTGGTCTGACCCCTGGAGTGACTTTGTCATCCCTTATATCATACTGTCACACACACTACACACACTTTATAATGGGCTGGAGTTTGTGGACATGTTTAAAATTAATCCCATAGAGTCTATGAATGTAGTGAATACATATATTATACATCGAACAGTCTATGGCACAGACTGTTCGATGTATAATATATTATGTATTCACTACATCGCATAAAAACAAAACATATCAATTGTAATTCCGTATATCATAATCTTAATTAATTAATTTCACTTGCAACACCAAACACCCTCCATTGAAATAAAACAAAAACGCATGTGATCCTCTCGGGATTCAAACCTGGGATGTCACATACATAACTTAAACACTCTAACCATTACACCATCAAGACAGTTAAAGGTTCAGTACATGACCATGATTAATATCCATTTATCGAATACTCGATATCAATATTATCATGTACTGGACCCAACTACACTATGAATAGCGTAATGCGTACGTGAGGGGAAAGAACAAAATATTAGGCGTACATCTCAAAGGATTGACCTCGCAACTAACTTATTCCTGAAGCTATAAAACTAATCTTAGTTAATTAATTTCACTCCCAACACCAAACATACGCAATTAAAATGTTTGAAAACGTGATTCTCCCGGGATTCGATTGCCTTCCCTGAACCTCTACAGATATTAATTATCAGGCATTAACATTGAATGGAAGTATGTTCAATTAATTATGTCCCTGTCTACATTTAATGCTTAAAGTTTGGTATTTTCTTTATCGCATTGCACAGTTGTTGGTATGTTTATATGGAAATATTAATGTATAATTATGTTCACAAGTGCAAATTATATGTTAGTACGATTTGCACGTATGTGTGATATGCTTTATAAATTGCGATAAAAGGAAAGATACTCATGATCGTTCGTATGGTAAAGTAATACAAGTGATAATATAGCTCCAATCATAGACTACAGTAGATCTGGACTGGACACGAACATGGAACTTTGCAGTAAGGGACCCAACATTGGAGAACGAACCCCCAAGTTTGAACCTCGAAACCGCGAAAATATAAAATTTTCACGGTTTCGAGGTTCGAACTTGGGGGTTCGTACGCCGATTTTAGGTCCCTTACTGCAAAGTTCCATTTTTGTGTCCAGTCCAGATCTACTGTAGTCTATGCTCCAACATAACACAACACAATACATGATCAACAACAACCACCCAGATGATCAACACATTAATGGCCATATTATATACCTGTTGTGTACCTGTTATTGTATCAAAGGTAAAGTGTGTTGGTGTTAGTTAATTACTTGCAAGCAAGCGAGCGCGCGCACACACACACACACACACACACACACACACACACACACACACACACACACACACACACACACACACACACACACACTCTCTCTCACACACACACATACCAGTTAAGCTTAATCAATAGCCAGCATATTCAGTCTCATTGAAAAAGGTGTTACTCAGTTACTTGTTCGTCAAGGGGAATCCACGCAATGCGAGCTAAGCTCATTATTATCGCGCCTCCTTAACTGGGAATGTATTGCGTGAAATGCATGTTAAGTGTTTTATGTACTGTTGGAATGGCTGTGGATGTGTGTGTAGTCTGTATTTAGCCAATTGGCGACATCGGAAACGAAGGCTTAGGGTGGATCTGTATGGTACCATTCTCACTATAGACGGTACCGTCTCGCCCGAAGGCTTAGGTAGCCATCAGCTTAGGTGAACCATTGATACCCATCTCGCCTTGTACCATTTTTGCCAACCCCAGATGGGACGTCACAACGTCGTCCACTTATTCCAGGTACCTATTTACAGCTAGGTGAACTGAGGCTAACACATGAAAGGAGACAAGCCCAATTTGTCTCCGCCCGGCCGGGGATTGAACCCCCGACCCCTCGTGTGTGAGACGAGAGCTCTACCTACTAGGCTACGGGCTGTGTGTGTGTGTGTGTGTGTGTGTACTTGCATGTACGTGTTCTTGACTGTTTGTGTACTCTTTGTACTAATGAAAACAAAATTCCAAGATTTCTTAAAGTATTCCAATTAGCCCTGTCAATAAATGTAAGGAATATCACTGCGGAATGTGCATACTGTTAATGGATCGTTAAGTTGTTAAGATCTTGTTATATTTTATGATTTTTGTCTTGATTACGGCTATGATCCATCTTTCTTCCTACCTGTTAACATTATACTGTCCTCTACTTTCCTAATATGTCTCTTAGCTTTTAATTACCAGTGTTAATTATACCACTAACAAACACCTATACTCCTGCGGCCTCACATCCCATTTATCCCTTGGTATTATATTAGCATACCAGAAATATATCATAACCCCCCCCCCCTGCCTGTACAAACTGTATTATTTCAGATCATAAAAAGAAAATTTTAAAATATTCTGGGTATTGGATTTTGGCTTTTCATTTTGTGAATACTGTGAATCCCTCGCTTCCATGTACAGCATATAATTATATATACAGTATATATATATATATATATATATATCTAATTATATATACCGGGTATATATATATATATATATTTTTTTTTTTTTTTTTTTTTTTTTTTTGGTAATCGACTGATTGGCCCAATATGACCTGGAACTTATTTGACCGCATATAATTGTTAACTTTTCCCAGTAATTCCAATCTTACGAAGGAAGGGACGAGGATGGTTTGGAGTGGTCTCGGTGATGAAGGTTGGGCGACGGAGGTGTCCGTTGCTTTGTTATGCTTGTTTCATTGTTTATACTTGGTAGAATATTTGTTCATCCAATTGGGGTTGTTCTTGGTAAGGTTTAAGGGCACCTCGGGCCCCCCTCGGGCGGGTGGTCGGCCCTCAATTGGGTATTTCACTCCCACTGCAATAATCCATCTCTTCTCCTCCTTGCTTCCATCTCTGCCTCGACTCCCCCCACCCCCCCTCCCTCTCCCACCATTTACTAATTTACTGTCAGGTTTCCCCGGAGGGTCAGTTTATCTATAGACATACTCGGCGCGGCTCTTGTGATTATCCTGTTAATACCAGAACATAATTACCGACTACAGGGCATTATTTGGTCAGGAATTGGTTATATAGGTTTGGTTATAGACAATTATTGATTTTCATGCTGGTATATTCGTGAGTTTAGGTTTACGTTGGTTAATATAGTGATGCGAAAAGCTACGTCTTTGTGTTAACATTTGTTATTGAATACCTTGTGATCCTTGGTCCGATTAGGGATTTCGACATTGCCTAATGACTAATTTTGTAAATAACCTACTCTTGATTATTTTAAGAATAGGTTATCATATATTGTTAAATAAGAGATAATGCCACAATACAAGAAGTAAGGAATGAGAGTGAGTCATGGTGGCAAGGCGGTGGAGGGATAAACAATAATGGTGGTGTAAGTTAATAGAACCAACATAATGACTGTGTGTGGCAGGGAAGAGTGAGTCATGGTGGCAAGGCGGTGGAGGGATAAACAATAATGGTGGTGTAAGTTAATAGGACCAACATAATGACTGTGTGTGGCAGGGAAGAGACAGGGATGTGGGGGATGATTATATAGGATAAGTGCAGGATTAGTCTAAGAGAAGAATAATAAGGATGATAATAACGCAGGAGAGAAGGAGGTGGTGTGGGGGAGGGTGGGGTGTGGCTTATAAACACGAGTATTATGATTCCTGAGGTTACTGAGAGAGGTAGGGAGAGGATCCAGAAGCCAAGGTTAAAGAGGATAAGTTTTTAGCAGAGGAGGAATAAGGGCTTTACATAAGAATAAATTTCATAAAAGGAAATTGTACAACTTAAGGTTGGATAAAAGTGTGAGGAGAAGGGAAAGAGAGCAAGTGTTGGAAGAGTGGAGTGAGGGAGGGGGAGGAAGGTGTTGGTGTGATGGACTGTGGTGTTAACGCAAGGTGATGTAAAGGTGTGAACATCATTTGGCCGGTATGTTGTTAGTTACCTGTTTGGTGGTTAGGTGGGGAGGGGGTGAGAGGGAGGAAGGTTTGGAGGGAGCTACGTCGAGGGTAGGGAGTAGGAGGCAAAAGAGAGAGAGAGAGAGAGAGATTTGGCATAGAAAGAAAAAAACTATGAAGAGACTGAGGAAAAAAAACGCCGTCTTTAGTTGTTTATGTAATGTGTGGAATTAAGTTATCATCGCTTGTTTATCCTATAACACAATAATACTACCCGCTACTGCCCGGTACACAGTGTGTAGAGGTTACCTTAACACTGTAAGCAGCTTAGTTTTCTGTTTATTAACCTTGATGAAGTTTTCAGACATAATCTTCGACATAAACCTGATGCGACACTCCGCTTGAAACATGTATATATCCTGACTACGTGGTGTGACTGTCTATGTGTGACAGGTGTACATGTAAGATACCTATTAACATGATGAAGGCATGTTGAAGAATAAGCTTTCTTTCTTAATTTTTTGTTTTATGTGTTTATGTTTGTGTTTTAATGCATGTTTGTCCAGTTGCACGTGCGTGATTGTGTACGTGTTACCTGGTTTATGTGCGTGCGTGCTCTTGATAATGGTGTTAATATGTATGCGTGCGTGCATACCAATGTCTTGTAAGTTATTGTTGTGTAATATTTAATACCAGCGACGACATTTCCATTATATGCTGTTAACTGACGATTGTATTCAGCTCAGGAAGGACATTTATCAATCAAAAGGCTACAGACTATCTCAATTAATCCTTCTAGCTCCCCTACATCTTTCCTAAGATTCATAAACTTTCTCAATGTAGCTGACATCAAATAAAAAGTCCGTCACAAGTAATGTATTGGTTAATAATTGTATAATATTTGGAATCATCATAATCTTGATAATTCACTCGACTTACATCGAGGCTGATTATGATAGTGATAGTTATGTGTGTGTCATTTATTGTTTGTAATAAACTATATTGGAAGTAATATGAGTTTGTCTGTGTCCAGGTAAGTTGCAGTACAAGTATAATACTGTTAGCGTGTTGTTCAACCTAAGACTTGTGAGTATACTAACTTTATTGTAATTATCATGGTGACAGTATCTTTAAATTAAGTTATTGCACTAAAAGCTTCACACATCATAAGCAAAATGTATTTTGACTTGCAATTATCAAGTCATTTAACTCGTATAAAGTAACCTAATAATTTGAGGCCTGTTACGATCATGATGCTGATATGCTGAGGTAGTTTCGTAGCCATGTGACATTCCAACTACAAAGATTGTTTACTATTTATATAATTAAGAACTCAAGGCAATATAAGTATATTAGAAGGTATATACAATCTGGCGACAATGTGTTAAGGGGGATGGTTATTTTTTCTGGCCCTCCTCGCCCCTCATGTTTAGCCTCACAATTACTTTTCAGATTTTAAGACGTGTGACCCATTAGTTTGGCGATTTTAAGATCTTTCACCCCATTTTTGTTCAATATCAAGACCATTCGTGCCATATGGGTTTCGATTTTTTCCTGGCAAGTGATAGCGAGCCTGACATTTAGGAGGAGCCACACAATTTGTCTTGAATGGAAGTCTAGGGAGGAAACTTAACAAAATAATAAATAAACAAATATATCGATCAATAAATAAACCCCTCCCCATTAATGTTAGTGAGAGTTTATTCTGTCCAATAATGCTGTAGGGTAAACCAATATACCGGAACTGTAATACTGAACGGTAAACATTTATTTGTATTCTGGGATTTTATCAGTCTTTCCAACATTACCATAGAAATAACTGTGACTGTTTTGTTATTGTTTTAGTTGACTACATTATACAGGTGGTGATAAGGATGATAGTCACATTATTATAGTATGTATGTTGAGCTTTATGGTGTGTGGGGGATAGCGTGTTGTTGTTCTGCTATGGTCTTCGTTATTACAGAGATATAGTTGGTGTATGTTGCTAATGGTGACTCAAATACCACAAATACTAAAATGGATACGCAATTGTTAAATAATCGCTATCAAGTAACATTTATTTCTCGCACTCTCTCTCACACTTACACACACACAAACACAGACAGACACACACACACTCTCTCTCTCGTTAGTATAATCACCTACATATAGTGATAAGAATCGCTCGTTATAACAATAATTTTACCTTCAGTTTGTTATCAATGTCAACCTCTCCAGGATGTTCAGGGTTTTACGTCCAAATTACTAGTGCCTGTATGTAGTAATGACATATTTTGTATATGTTATATGTCTGTGCTTAACTTAGTAGACATATATGTGTCTTCGATCAGAATAATTATTAAAAATGTATATAAATGGGAAATATAATGTGTATTATTAACATATTTTCTGTGTAACACACACATACACACTCTCTCTCTCTCTCCGTATATTGATTTCTTGTTTTGTATTTCCTACTATCACTAATATTCCACTCCAATGTTTCTTAATTTACCAACAACTGCATTTATACATATATAATAATATGCCCCGCACTATTTCCCCCACACCATTGTTCCCACACTGGACACATGGCACTTTACCAAAAGGGCTCACTGTTACCGCCTCTTAAAACCAATTGGAGTCGGTTTTTCCTGGTTTTATTTTCACAATATTTTCTGTCACTCATTATTCTGGGATCCATTTAATTGATAAGGAAAATGTGAGGATAACAAGTGGAAGGTGGTTTAACCCTTTCTGTACCAGCGATGTGGTATATATTTTATATTAGCTCTATTTAGACGATTTTGTGCAGCTTAAGAAGGATCTGTAATAGTAAAATGGTTGTATTGTGATTGTTTGTAGCATTTTTATTGGCACACGTATTTCCTAAGCTGAATAACATCGTCTAATAGTTTCCAGAATATAATTAACAAGATGTTTGCGGTACTAAATGGGTTCATTTGAATATATATATATACAGTAAAAACGACAGTACTGAAACTTAGAGAGGACGGTGTCAATGTGTGTAAGAGTTGGTGAGACATGATGTAGGTAACATAATATATAGTGAGATAAAAGGAAAGCAACAGAGAAAGGAGAGAGTGACCGTAGGAAAGGAGAGAGTGACCGTAGGAAAGGAGAGAGTGACCGTAGGAAAGGAGAGAGTGACCGTAGGAAAGGAGAGAGTGACCGTAGGAAAGGAGAGAGTGACCGTAGGAAAGGAGAGAGTGACCGTAGGAAAGGAGAGAGTGACCGTAGGAAAGGAGAGAGTGACCGTAGGAAAGGAGAGAGTGACCGTAGGAAAGGAGAGAGTGACCGTAGGAAAGGATAAACATGCAAAGGTGGACGAAAACATGACATTTGTTTTACTGAATATGTAAGTACAATTGTGTTATGGGATATTATTACAAACCATAATAGTAGTGTATGATTAATGTCACATAATTAACAAAACAATATAATTAAATATACATATGTCCTGCACCAAGGGAAATCAATGTTTAGACCCACAAGGTCTGCCAACAATGCACTATTGTACTGGCTTTAAAGATCTTTGACTAATAGTAGAACTAATTACACTCAATCACCAAATACACTTTCTTCATAATCATACCAACTGAAGCGTAATAACATCATTTACTGACACTATCTTCCCTTAATAAAAACACGTCATACGCAAGCTTCAAAATAATATCTTAATATTCGCTAATAAAGACTACACACGCAAGTCTGACATAAAGGCGAGGTCAAAAATAGAACTACTAATCTCTCTCTCTCTCCAACACAGACAGAACTCACACAGCACTTCTAGACAAAGTAGAGAGGAAAGCCTTTCGTATCATTAACTCCCGTCCACTCACCAACTCTCTGTAATTTCTCTTTCTTCGCCGCAATGTTTCATCTCTCTCGCTATTCTATCGCTACTACAATAATCAGTGTTCCTCAGAGCTCTCTCAGTGCATACCACCTCCTCTACGTAGGGTACGCAGTACCCAACTCTCCAACTCAAGAGTGAAACGATACTCCCAATCTTTCTTCTATCAACAGCTGAGCTCTGGAACTCTCCATGAATCCAATTTTCCCTCATCCTATGACTTAAATTGCTACAAACTCCTTATGTTCTTTTGGTTCGACTGTTCCTTGATTTTAGCCCTGTCCCTCTTTCAATTCTGGGGGAGGCACTCGTCACAGTTTTTTGCCTTTTGTCTCCCTCATCCACATATAAAACGAATATATATTTGGCTAGTGCAACAAATATGTGTACGATTGAAGTATATAGAAAAATATCAACTATCAATTCAAGGAAAACAAAGAACAAGTGTTCAGTATGGGAAGTATAAATATATATTTAGAAATAACTTCGATTTGGAAATTAAGAAATATACAAGAAATTGAAATAGACTAATGAAACACTGGGATATACAGTATCTCAACTACAGAATCCTATTGGAACACAAATATATTTCATATAGGCCTACTTTATAAAGAAACGTGTGAAGGGGCAGTGATTACGAATACAAATAGTTTACATACATTATGATGAAATAATGGAGGCTCCCCTGAACTTCTTGCGCTTTTGGATATCTTGGACACTAAATTATAATGCAAGGGTGTAAGGTCAAGCGGACAGAATGGAAAATATATTGTTTAAAAGAAATAGACGGAGAAAGGAAAGGAGGCAAACACAGGAAAGTCCCTTTTACTAAAAATAGCAAAAGAAAACCATTGAACAAGTATTATTCTGTTAAAGAAATACGAGGAAGAAGTTTAATGAGACAAACGCTATAAACTATACTTGTACAGTTTATGTTGCATTTATAATAGGTGAAGCACTAGGTGTTGAAGTAGGTACTATATTGATGACGAGGACGGAAAAAACTACACAAGAGGACATTCTGGCAAATACAATGAGAGAGAGAGAGAGAGAGAGAGAGAGAGAGAGAGAGAGAGAGAGAGAGAGAGAGAGAGAGAGAGAGAGAGAGAGAGAGAGAGAGAGAGAGAGAGAGAGAGAGAGAGAGATCTAATGTAAGAAGTAAAGGTATTACTAGTTTTACATTATCCTAAATGTCCCAAAGATTCTAAGTATTTGCAATACCGGGATAAATACTTGGACTATAAAATGCACAATGCATAAGTGTGTTGATTTTCGGTGTGAGCGTCCTGGGTTCGAATCCCCGGATTGCCACATGTGTTTGTTAATTTCATTAATCGAGTTTAGGAGTAAAGTTGGTTAGTGGAGAGAACATAATAATATAAACCGCCAACGTTACGAGAACACCGAGAAGTTCTGTAAAACTGAATTGCTGAGAATGTCCAACGTAAGTGCAAGTTGACAGCTGTGTAAAATGGTGAAAAACACTTCTATTAGGATCAGTATTATAGAGTTGCAGTCATACACAAGTTTAATATATACTTTGTTAACCATTAAGACATTGTAACAGCCAACGTTTGTGCAGTATCTTTCAGGTGTTTTGAAGGGCTTCCAGAACACGAAGTTAAGGTAAAACACTAGAGAATATTATAGTTAAAATATATATATTCCATTGTGGTGAGCGGCTAGTGTAACAGACAGACAGACAGACATTTACAAACAGTACAACACAAACAATATGCGGGGTAACTATTTACTCTTCTCATTTTCTCACCATCACCGCGCGCGTGTGTGTGTGTGAGTGATATTTACTATCTTTAGCTGTCTCTCGTCCTATCGTATTTCCATTCATTATAATCGTCCACGGTAGATTTGACTGTACGTTCAATGTTTACTTTGTAATCACTCAGCACATATTAGTTGGCCACCACTTTCATTATGACATTGTTTTCATAGTTTACTGCATGCTATATTATTTACAAATAGGTTACATTATGTGGTATGCTAAATATTATCCTGTTATCGTAACGCTCGAGCAAACGAACACACACATGCACGCAGACCCGCACGCACGTGCACGCACGTACACACACACACACACACACACACGCACGCACGCACGCACGCACGCACGCACGCACGCACGCACGCACGCACGCGATCATATCTTAGTCCCTCCCTGGCCAAACTGCTTAACTATCAGCTTGTGTTAGCCTACACGTACTGCTCCCCAGTGCATCTGCATATCTACCATGATGGGAACTAGGCAGCTCACGTTCGCCAAAGGTCGCATGTGACCACGGAGTTAAGATAGAGTAAGCATTGCATTGTGCTGTACCTACAGTAGGTCAAAAAGAACTCAACCCCACGGCTACAAGTAAACAACGACAAATATTATTGTAATCACACACACACACACTTTCGTAAACATTATTATATTGAGCGACGTGTATTATTATCACACACACACACACTTTCGTAAACAGGTCGTAAGAATAAGTAGTACAATACAATATAATATATATATATATATATATATATATATATATATATATATATATATATATATATATAATCCCTCTATATCTGTTACCTGATAGTTTAAACTGTAATTGGCAGGTATGAACCAAGTGTATCAAACTGTGGTGAGAGAGACTGTTGTCAAAGTTAGTCAACAAGGTTGTAACAAGGCCTCCCAAACTGTGGTCTGGTTGGTCATTATATTGGTGTTACGGTAGTTATAAAGTTATCTCTGAACTATGACGAGAGAGAGAGAGAGAGAGAGAGAGAGAGAGAGAGAGAGAGAGAGAGAGAGAGAGAGAGAGAGAGAGAGAGAGAGAGAGAGAGAGAGAGAGAGAGAGAGAGAGAGAGAGAGAGAGAGAGAGAGAGAGTGAGAGAGAGAGAGAGAGAGAGAGAGAGAGAGAGAGAGAGAGAGAGAGAGAGAGAGAGAGAGAGAGAGAGAGAGAGAGAGAGAGAGAGAGAGAGAGAGATAACAACCAGGTGGCACCAAGGTTATTAATTAACAAGTTTGAGACAAGTTGTGATGGAGGAGACAGTCTTAATGTATCAACATTTCGTTCAGCAAATAATTTAATGTTGTGTTCGGTGTGTGTCTGTGTCTGTTCCTCTACGTCTTTGGATGTATGTAAATGTAATACAAGTTCCATTACCGTAGATTGCCACTACTGACTGTGGTGTGGTAGATCACTGTAGAGTAGAGGAAGGTGATAGTGGCTATGGTATGGTCAATGGTGTGGAAGATGGTGGTATTGTTGGTGGTGGTAGTGAACATACAATGAGGACAGTACCTTTAAGCCGTTATTACACGAGCTGTGTTTCTTGCAACTTTTTGTTTCGAGAAAAATATAGGATATAACAAACCCAGAAATATGTATGGAGGATCTTACGGAAATTATTTATTTAACTAATTGAGTACCGGTAGTTGAAATAAGAAATGTATGGAACCATAATTAACGCACCAAATAATTGGAAAGGTAATAGTATGATTTAATACAGTATTTTTCTGTGATGTGTGTGTTGTGGAAGCTGTATGATATAGTTATTGTATGATATATTGTTATGATGTGGGCAGTGATGGAGTTGTTTGGTGGTATTGTGGACCATGAAAGGACCCAGGCTCCTGTTGGACATCTGTTGGCTCTTGTTATGTTTTGGAGTACCGGTACAATGTGTTGATATGGTCACGGTAACATATCCGGACTGTCTGTATATTGTTATATATTGACAATTACATTACTCTCTTATTTGTTTGTATTACACCTGTCCCTCTCTCGCCCTCTTATTCGTGTCTCATACCACTACCATCAGCGTATTCTTCCTTTAGGACTTCCAGAGTGTTATGTTTAGGGTCGCAATATACATGTTTCTTATTAGTGTCATACTCTATAATGCAAGCTGACATGTTTGTTTACATTGGATACTTTATTTCACTCTGTCATTTTATATAATAAACAGGACAGGTAATATCAAATTGGCAGGCAGACAAAACACAGCACGAAGTAAACACTATGACGGAAAAGTACTGTAAATATATTGGTTTAATTCTACTTATATGTGACTGATGATGCAGCGACAAAGGGTGTTGTGTCAATGAGTCTCATATACTATTGTAGGGTACCGTACATTACCATATGCTGGGAAGAGAGATTAATGGGAGTGGTGTTTGTGTGTGTGTGTGTGAGAGAGAGAGAGAGAGTACAAAGGAGTACAAAGGAAATCAAGCAACAACAGATCTAGTGACCCTTCTAGGCTGCTTGTCCTCCAAAACACTGAGGATCAAGTGTCCAAACAGTGGTTTAGAGTGGGTAAGGGAACATTGGAAAGGGAACTACTGCCCTGGAACTAATGTCGGTGGCAGGATTAGGAAGTTAGTAGGGGACATATGGGTTAGTAACTGAGGGGAGGATAAAATAAAGTTATTCATTTACAAACGCAGTCAGTCACCGGTTTGATGCGAGATATTTGTCTAGGCGGAGTTTAAATGAATCAACGGTGCTGCAGTCTATAACGTCTCGGGGAAGCCCATTCCACAAGTTGACAACTCGATTGAAGAAGAAATTCTTAAATTCGTGTGAGTTAAAAGATTTACCAATAATTTTGCAACCGTTTCCCGCGTGTAATTAGATTGGTCGATAGTGAAGTACTTACTACAGTTCATATTGTCGATGCCTTTGATGATTTTGAACACTTGAATTAAGTCACCTCTTAATCTGCGCTGGGTTAAAGGAAATAGATTTAATTCTCTAAGACGCTCTGCTCTGCTCTTCGTATGGTTTGTTCTTTAGGCTAGGTATCATTTTGGTAACTCTACGTTGAACTAGTTCTAGCTTGTTTATGTCTTTTTGGTAATAAGGGCACCAGCATTGAACGCAGTATTCCAGAAGAGGGCGGACTAAGGAATTGTAAAGGGTTAGGATAATGTCTTTGGATTTATGCTCAAATGACCTGCCTATAAAGCCAATTATTTTGTTTGCCTTCTTAACAACTTCTGAACATTGTTGACTCGGTTTTAGGTTACTCGATATTGTTACTCCCAGATCGGTTTCTCTGTTTACATTCTTAAGCTGAGTGCCATTCATCGAATAGTTTGCTTTCTCATTTAGGTATCCGATATGTAGTACTTTACATTTATCCGCATTGAAACTCATTTGCCAAATTTGGGCCCAACATGACAATTTATCTAGATTGTGTTGCATATCGTTAACTTGTTCTTTTAAGAGTACGCTATTTGCAATTTTTGTATCGTCAGCAAATTTTGAGATTGTACAGGTGAGACCCTCATCTATGTCGTTGATGTAAATTAGAAAGAGAATTGGTCCTAGTACCGATCCCTGGGGTACCCCGCTACTTACATTGGTCCATTTAGATGCCTTACCGTTTATGAATACTCTTTGCTTTCTGTTGCTGAGCCAATTTTCTATCCATTTCAACACACCGTCTTGTATTCCATGCGCTTTTAGTTTTAGCAGTAAACGTTTGTGGGGAACTTTGTCAAAGGCCTTTTGAAAATCAAGGTATATAATATCTACAGCTTTACTTTCATCGTAGAGGTTGAGGATATCGTGGAAGAAGTCTAAGATGTTTGTTAAACAGGAACGTTTTTACGAAAGCCGTGTTGAGTATCTTTAAGTATGTTATTTTCCTCTAAGTGATTTACGAGTCTTGTCTCTTATGACCGTTTCTAGCATTTTACATACAACTGAGGTTAAGCTAATTGGACGATAGTTACTGGGTAGGGATTTGCTGCCTTTTTTTAATATCGGTGTTACGTTGGCTATCTTCCACTGATCAGGCAAAAGAGAGAGAGAGAGAGATCAGTAACTAATAGTAGGGATGACGCTAAATTGATAAAGAACGCCACAGGTAGTTGCAGATTATCTGGGCATTATGGTGCTATGACCATCAAGTGCCTGCATACACATTCATACATTTCCACACACAAGTCACACACTCATATACACATAGCCTATACAACTTTGCACACACTCTTACACAAATAACACCTACACATGGTATGACCCACTTTAGTACACCTCACCTCTGAAGATAACAGCCTTCCATTAGTGAACCATATTCCTTTTGTTAATGGCCAGATAAGCCCTTATAATACTGAAAGGTAGTGTTAGTTGAGTTATTAAACTAAGATCATAGAGAAGGTTAAAGTGGAATAGTATATGTTCAGAGTTAAAATTATATATTAACCTTGGTTGTTATACTTGGTTGAGCTGAATTAACTAACTGGTGTGTGTTGGGGGTGGGGTGGGAGGGGGGGGGAGCAAGATAAACAATTATTACAACAACCACTGTCCTCTTAAGACTTAACCCATTCGCTGTGGGTGACGTTCTGGAACGTCCTGGCAAGTTACAGCAATTTCCAGGCTTTAAAAGCCTGTAAAAACCGTAAAAATCGAGTGTCAGTGGGCGGGAGCGTGAGGAGCCCACCTCCGTCCCTCAGAGCAGCGAGCGGCTCACTGAGGTAGACTGTCTCTCGCGCGGGTCTCTCTCTCTCTCTCTCAATAGTGTAGCCAAGCGAGCGAGTGCTACCAAATAGCGGGTTTCCCGCGTTTCACTGGCACCGCTGCGGGTGAACCAGACCACGTACGGGGCGCGTTCTGGTCTCATTTTGAAGCTATTTTTGCCTAGTTTTTGGCAGAATGCAGTTCATTTAATGCAGATACTTGATTTATCATTTAGGAGTGCCTGAATATGCCCTAAATAGCCCAAACATAGCCGCAGCCAATGGGTTAAGGGGGGATGGGCCGGTTTTCTGGACCACTTTCTCCCTCTTGTTTAGCCCCATTAGTTTTCAGATGTTACCATGTTTGCCCCCATTAGTTAGTCGATTTTAAGACCTTTCGACCAATTTCTCCGTCAATATTTAGACCTTTCGTGCTATTTAGGTGTCAATTATTTCCCTGGCGAATGATAGTGAGCCTGTAATGTTGGAAGAATCGGCCTTCGGCCGGAACATTTTTCTACCGAAAAATTTACAAATTAATCTAAAAGGGGGATCTAATGGATGTTTTGTTTGAATTTGATGGAGGTTTAGGGAAGAAACTAGAAAAATAACGAATACATGCAAAAATCGCCCAAAAAGTTAACCATCCCCCCCCTTAAGTTATGTTGTCTGGTAGTTAAAAAGCTACATACTCCGTGAATGGTACATCTCCTGTGTTTGATCCACAGGCTTGGAACAGCACCTCTATTTAGTAATATTTATTGGATACAGGGATGTTCGCGGGGAACATGAATTTCAAGAGGAATATTGTAACAAACTAAGTAGTCTTCTTCCTCTCTTTCTTCCCTTTAGCCCCCCTCCCCCCCCCCCCCCCCTTTCCCTTCTTTCCCTCACACCTCTATGAACTGACCACTTCCTTTATTACACCTTACACACTTCCTCCTAAAGCTGGTTTATAGTTTCCGCATATCCATCACTAACAAAGTAAGAATACTTCCCAATCACTAATGTAGTGCTTCCCACTCCCTTCTCTCTCTCTCTCTCTCTCTCTCTCTCTCTCTCTCTCTCTCTCTCTCTCTCTCTCTCTCTCTCTCTCTCTCTCTCTCTCTCTCTCTCTCTCTCTCTCTCTCTCTCCAAAATTCAGTTTCCATCTCATACGTCGCTAGAATGATCCAATTTCAACCAATTTCCAGTGGTATTGATCTTCCAGTCTCAATATCATCATTGGTGTGACTGGTTATGGTGGGACGAGGTGGCATTACTCTGCCAGGAGTAGGCTATATTTGGAGGAATAATTATAGCTACCGTATATATATATATATATATATATATATATATATATATATATATATATATATATGTAATTGAATATACGGTTTTGTACATTTATGTGATGATTATTGCACGTGTAAGGGTCACGTAAAATAAGGGTCAAAGGGTCACGATAATAGTTGAATTACCTTCAATATCATCTATCTATTATATGTTGTATTCTCTGTCAGATGGTATGATCCAAGATATGGACACGTAAATCTACCTTGTTTCATTTGTTTCTGAAATCAAACCACATTGTACCTCTCAATAAAATATCCTTTGTGTTGATTATTAGGCTTATCTGAGGTCAAATTAGTTTATATATAAAGCTCAATGACCTTGTTTTACCGCATATTTCACACACGAAGTCTAAGGTTTAAATGTTTGTGCATACATGTAAATGTAACCGGTATGGAGCACTTAATTAAAGTTATGTGTCGTTAGTAGTTGTAAATGTGTGTATTGGTTATATATGGTGGCAATCTTCAGCCTTAATTTGAGTTATATTAATGGCAATGTGTTCAAGTTTAATAGAGAAAGAGACGCAAAGGGGCAAGGGTCCGTGTAAGGTCACTGTGAAGATAGAATATACGGATTTGATATGCAGCAACGAGAAGAGAAAACCGTGAAGTCTTGTAAAACAAGTAATCTTGGGAATATCAGAGAAAGATAAGAATAGAACCAAATGAGAAACCAAATGGCGAGGAAGAGAGAAATGCAGAAACTTACTTTTGTTTCTCTCGTATTTAGGATCATTACAAAACAAATGAAAACAATTTAATAAGAAATTATATTAATATATGCATTATCGTTGTTTGTGTAGAGCTAAATTATATTACTATATGCATTATCGTTGTTTGTGTAGAGATAAATTATATTACTATATGCATTATCGTTGTTTGTGTAGAGATAAATTATATTAATATATGCATTATCGTTGTTTGTGTAGAGATAAATTATATTACTATATGCATTATCGTTGTTTGTGTAGAGATAAATTATATTAATATATGCATTATCGTTGTTTGTGTAGAGATAAATTATATTACTATATGCATTATCGTTGTTTGTGTAGAGATAAATTATATTACTATATGCATTATCGTTGTTTGTGTAGAGATAAATTATATTAATATATGCATTATCGTTGTTTGTGTAGAGCTAAATTATATTACTATATGCATTATCGTTGTTTGTGTAGAGATAAATTATATTAATATATGCATTATCGTTGTTTGTGTAGAGATAAATTATATTACTATATGCATTATCGTTGTTTGTGTAGAGATAAATTATATTACTATATGCATTATCGTTGTTTGTGTAGAGCTAAATTACCATTACAGATATCTCAACATTCTTGATCTTCCTTAACCACCAAGATAGCGCCGGATTATTTGAACGAACCACGATTCAAGGAATTCACAGACAACGTAGGCAAACATTAAGATGTTTGCTTATTTGCCTTCATGTTCTCAGTCTCGACAGCAACGAAAAATACTGAACACCACTCTAAAGAAACAGTTTAGAGGCAAACACCTTGGTCTGAGAGTTGAGGAAAGCGAGAAGCCTGACTGACAGACAGGCAGGCGGACAGACAGACAATACAGTTAGATATACAACAATGAATTGATCTGGGTTAATAATATGTCGGAGCACCTAGATGAATATAGTAATACCAGAACAATGAGGGAACGCCATTTTGAATCAGTATACAGTGTTATTATAGTAATGTATTGGTGTGTCATTACCCCGATGTCTGACAATGGGGGAACATGACCTGTGGGACATGTAATCTGATATGTTACCTGATGGGGATATTAATGTTGGGGGAGATCTATAGAGAAAACTAATTCGTGTGTGTGTGTTTTTTTTTTTTTTTTTTTTTTTTTTTTTTTTTTTTTTTGTGTGTGTGTGTTTGTACGTGTATGTATGCTTGTGTATGTGTGTGTGGTTGTATGTATGTGTGCGCGTGTGTGTTGGTAGAAGGAATACAGAATAATATACAGATAATGACTTTCTTGCATTAGCTGTTCATGTTGTTCCGAAAGCCATTATTGTCCATACAGAAAACTAATGGCTTCCCTCAACTTAATTCTACCTCAGAAAATCGTTGCCTTGTTTCAACAATATCAATTCATGGATATTGACTATTGTTTATTTTTATGTTTTGTCGGGAACCACTTATTAACCCCTTCAGTGCCAGCGACGTCTTATTTTTATATAATTCTAGCTATATTTAGCTATAGTTGTGCGGCTTAGGAAGGATATATAGTGGTTAAAAAGGGCAGGAGCAATGGGCTAGGAATCCTCCTCCCCTTGTATAATTCTCCTACTCAACGAGACAGTGAAACGGGCCAGCAATGGGGTATGTGCCTGAGTATATACCTACATACATACATACATACAAAAGGACCTATTGAGATAGTCCGAAGTCGAAGACGTCCTTCTCAAACTGAATAAAATGATCTAATAGTTGGCAGAATATTATGAAAATGATCTAATAGTTGGCAGAATATTATGAAAATGATCTAATAGTTGGCAGAATATTATGAAAATGATCTAATAGTTGGCAGAATATTATGAAAATGATCTAATAGTTGGCAGAATATTATGAAAATGATCTAATAGTTGGCAGAATATTATGAAAATGATCTAATAGTTGGCAGAATATTATGAAAATGATCTAATAGTTGGCAGAATATTATGAAAATGATCTAATAGTTGGCAGAATATTATGAAAATGATCTAATAGTTGGCAGAATATTATGAAAATGATCTAATAGTTGGCAGAATATTATGAAAATGATCTAATAGTTGGCAGAATATTATGAAAATGATCTAATAGTTGGCAGAATATTATGAAAATGATCTAATAGTTGGCAGAATATTATGAAAATGATGTCACTTGTATTGAATGGGTTAACATTATTTAAGGAGAGTATCTGTATAAAATGCCAGCAATATGGAATCGTAAATATTATCATCTGGGTCACGTCACAACCACAGTTTATCCATAAATTCCATATTGTGACACAAATATACCTGCGTTAATTGATTACTGATATTTTGTGCTCTCAAACTGCCCACTTGGGCTCTAAAACGTAGCTATTCCAATGTTACTGTGATATTAAATACTTGTTTATATTCCTGAAACACTCGGACAGCCAGAGAGACCACTAGTGGTCAATTTTGATTGGCACAAATTGCATCGGGAAAATATTGTGAACGGGATAACTTTGTTTGTTTTGGTAGAATTGAGGTTTTATGGTATGAGATTTATACAGAGTTTTATACAGCGACTGGTTGTTAGTGATGGAGGGTCATTGATGGCTGGGCTACAACCGCGGGGAAAATATAATGATTGGATTGGCTTATTGGTGAGTTAGTTAGTATGTGATATTATTTTTCAGTTTGTTAATAATGGTGATATTCCAGGTAGCTAGCACCTAAAGTGATCACCTGTATAGTAATTAATTTGAAACTTATAGAAATTATATACTGTAGATTGTACAATTGTGCACAGTGATTAGTTGACTGTCAGGGGGGTTCTTGTGGTTTAGATTAAAGACTAAATAATGTAATATACAGTATATATATAATCCCCTTTTAAACCAAACGAAGAATAAATACTTGATCAATATTTTCAATATGGATTGTATTCCCTCCCCAAGCTCAACACAATATTTTCCTCTTACTAATGGATCCTGGTGGTGAATATATTATGGCACCAGAATCATATTGTAGTTTATTGTGATGGACCTGAGGGTGACTGTAGAACTCTTACTGGTAGTTACGAGGTTTTGGTGTCGGGATCCACTTGCATCATTATTATGGTTGTGTCGTTTGTCATGGCCAATTAATTAAAGTGTATGCACTTGACTAAGACAAAGAAAGTGATACCTTATGCTGTACACTTCTCAATAATTAAACAATCAGTATTTCAGCCTTGTGTTAAATATTTGAGCTGCAAAACCTGTCCTTCTAGGCTATGTCATTATCGAATAATAATCAAGGCCCTTGAGAATATGATTAGTTTGAATTAGTGTATGATAACTCAGTTATAATTATAGGTGCACACATTCTATTATGGTCACATTTATTACGCGTAATGTACATTTATCAGTCTTTAGTGTCCTTATCATATATTATCGCCCCCTTCCCATTTGTTCTCACCTTAACGTATAGTTATCGTCCTCCGACTTTTTCCTTAACCCCTTCATATGGTAATTATGTCACCTATAGTATCACCCTCTGAGCCTCATTACATGTGGCCAGATATGTTGCTTTATTTTATTGCAAGTTTGTCTAATTTATCCATACACATTATGTTTGTAAATTAACGCTGAAGTGGAATCTTGTAGCTGAGGTGAAGCTAATGATTATGTAGTCATAAAGCTTAATAATGAGTATATGTTTAGCCTAATTCATTAAGCAAGTTGTCATTTATTTCTGTGCTTGATTCACATTAATGTTCATCTTCTTAGGATCATTAATCCCTCTTCCCAGTTAGTCATAGATATTTGGATTGGCTACTGATTGACTGGCTGTTCACTTCATGGTTGTGAATAATAGGCCTGGTCCTGTAATCATCAACAGTTAATGTAGCGTATAAATATATTTGTGTTGATGTTGGAGTGACTCACCACCTACTGTTCCATCTCCACATTAAATCACTGAACATCGTTCGTCTCTTGATTTAGTAATACATTAATTTATTGATGGTTGACCTATTACTTGATATAGTTCATCAACACCGATTATCTGACTTTCATTCACATAATGCCAAAGGGCGGCACGCTCATCGGTGCCACTTATTGGTGGCGAGCTCTACAATAGATACAGGTAGACACTACAATAGATAAATATATCCTACATGGTTATATTGCCAATGATGCACGATCACCACTTATCATACTTGTGTATACATTTCGTAGATATGATTGATTCAGTACAAGAAATGGAAGTACTACACTCGGTCTCTTTGTTCTCGATATCCTAATATTATAATTAAATGGTCTTACTCCTCCTTCACCTCTTCAATCTCGCCCCCCCCCCCCCCCACCCTTACCCTCCTCCCCCCATTACCCTCCCCCCTCCTCCCCCACCACCATTACCTCCCCACAACGTCTTACATACTAAGATGATCACTCTTACCTCATGAATTTGGAAGCCGGTAACATTGTAATGCTAATTATACAGTATATTATAGAACTTAAAGCTCCCTAATGGGTGGCTTACTCTCTCTCTCTCTCTCTCTCTCTCTCTCTCTCTCTCTCTCTCTCTCTCTCTCTCTCTCTCTCTCTCTCTACAACATCACTTATAATTATGTGTGTATTTGATAAAGATTCCAGATACCATAATCACACATGTCACATTATGTTGGTGTAGTTTGGTTCTGTATTTTGATCATTAACGTCAACATTCCACAGTCCTAGTTGTTGGCTTCTTAATTATCTGGTTGGGGTACCATTATTAAGCGGACTGTTTGTCAGTTTAGGATACTTACTGAGTGATGTAGGGCCACATACTAGTAACACGGCTCATATAATGTTTGCTTACAATAGAATGATTAAACTTAAACTTTCGTATCATAAAATGTATTGGTATAATACGTGTTTTTATACACGGAATTGTTGTTCCTGTACTTTCGTCTTTTGAGAGTAAATGGTCATGTTAAAAGTATAGTTTTATAGCATACAAGAAAACTAGAGAAGAATAAAACCTAATATTGCAGATGGTAGGAACAAAGGTCTAACAAGTTGTTTGTTATTCTGGTCTCGACTGGTGCAGAACGTGGGCTATATTTTGTGTTGACAGTTCTCATGTTGACAACTTTGTTAATGTTGTTATTATTGTTTGTGTTATACACCAGTGTGGTGAGAATTATGATAATATCACCCATGTTATATGATTGTCTTTTGTTGTTACTTATGTTGTTTTTGCCTATCGCCAGATCTGGCAGATACCTCCCGTTCCGTTTCCAGTGTTGTTGTTGTTTTTGACTATTCCAATATGTAATGACAGTTTTGATGATACTTTCCCTGTCGTTGACAGTTTTGTTGTTGACAGTTTTGTGAACCCTTCAACAGGTTGACAGTTTCCATAGCAGTAAACATATTGGTATCATTTGACATACATCCCTGGTAAGAACATAATTCAATCACTATTTCCCCTTCCTATTGCTTCATAATTAATATTACTTAAGGGGGGAAGGTCTGTTTTTCTGGTCCCTCTTCTCCCTCATGTTTAGCCCCATTAAATTTCGACTTTAAGAAGTTTGTTCCATTAGTTTAGCGATTTTAAGACCTTTGACCCCATGTGCTGTCAATATTAAGACCTTTCGTGCAATTTTTAGGTGTCATTTTTGTCTTGGCGAGCGAGAGCGAGCCTGTAATATAGTAGTAAGACCCCGGCCGGGATATTTTTCTATCGAAAAACTTACACATTTATCTGGAAGGGGAGTTTTGGGGACGTTTTTTTAAGCTTGATGGAGGTCTGGGGAGAAACTAAAAACAATAGAGAAATAATAAAAGAATAAGCAATTAAATACGCCTATCCCCCCTTAATGGCAAACATTGCGTATACGATTCATAACAGCTGCTGTCAGTGTACACACACACACACACACACACACGCACATTCTTTCCTTGTTTGACTTAATTGACTATTAAGTTCAGGCTGAATGATTTGTTCCCTCTGTCCCTAGGCTCTCTCTCTCATAATAACCTCTCTGCTATGTCTGTGTTACCCTCCCTCATTGTTTACCACCACGGTTGAGTCGGCAGCCACAAAGTGTAACGCCGTCTATTATGGTCTCTCGCTATAGTGGGTTTATCATGATTATGTTGAGAGAGAGAGAGAGAGAGAGAGAGAGAGAGAGAGAGAGAGAGAGAGAGAGAGAGAGAGAGAGAGAGAGAGAGAGAGAGAGGGAGAGAGAGAGAGAGAGAGAGAGAGAGAGAGAGAGAGCGAGCGAGAGAGAGAGAGAGAGAGAGAGAGAGAGAGCTACATAGAGCTACATAGAGAGAGAGAGAGAGAGAGAGAGAGAGAGAGAGAGAGAGAGAGAGAGATTTGATTTTGCCCCGAGGGGCGAGTTTATTGAGCAGCGGCCCCCATCCTGTGAGGGGGCAACCACTAGTAATGGTGGGTTCACACATTCACGTATATTGCTCCCGTCAGCTCCCGTCTGTTGTAAACGAAGGTATATTGGTAGTTGGCAACCGATTACGTAAAACGTAATGGCATAATACGCAAAACTTTAATGAAATTACGGCCAGTCGGGGGGGGGGGGGGGGGGGTACTCTCGCATGGCGCGAGTAGAAACGAGTAGCCCACGTGGGTCGGGAATGTTGTGGGTGCGGCCAAGGCCGCGCGGTTGCTGATTCGAGTCGAATCAGGAACGTGGCTCGCCCTCACGTATGTCAAAAGACGGGGAAACTTACGACCGACCAGGCCACCACGGTCGTCTGACCAGAGCATCCTCGTCGGACGTAGCAGCTACCACGTGAGACGAGAGCTGCTCTCGTCAAATCGTAGAAAGTTCCAGTCTAACGTGGAAGTATACGTTAGTTAGGCCGCATCTGGCAGAACCGCCGCACTGCGGGTTGGCGGGAAGACGCGGCATGGTTGTACGAGGGGACAACGGGACCAGCGAGGGACCCTCCAGTCACACCTCACCACACCGGAGCAGCAACCAACAAGCCAACCCTGCCACCCTCTGCACCCTGCCGAAAACAAATCGTAGCAGCGAAACGACTGCACCTATGGCTTTCATATTTTTACCACATGTACCTTACCCTTTAGGCTACCCACCACAAAAATCCCAAATCCCTCCTCCCACCCACTCGCTGACTGTCGGTCCCGTCAGAAGGAAAAAAAAGGAAATCTGTGGCGGCGAAACGACTGCACCAATCGGTTCCATATTTGTGTGACAAGTCTCCTACCCTTCTGCCTTCCCCCCACCACACCCCCAACCTCCTCCCACCACCCACTTCTAGCGTATCCGTACGAAGAAAAGGAAAAAAAAGGAAAATCTGTGGCGGCGAAACGACTGCACCAATCGGTTCCATATTTGTGTGACAAGTCTCTTACCCTTCTGCCTTCCCCCCACCACACCCCCAACCTCCTCCCACCACCCACTTCTAGCGTATCCGTACGAAGGAAAGGAAAAAAAGGAAAATCCGTGGTGGCGAAACTACCTCACCAATCGGCTTCATATGTGTAACACAAGTCAATTACCCTTCTACCTTCCCCCAACCAACCCCAAAACCACCCTCCCACCCATACATTCCGATACCATAAAAGTCTCTGTAGTCTATAGTGTCTTTTCAGCTACTTTCGGGACCATCGGGGACCTGATTTCTGGCGAGGGGAGTGTTTTTTTTACCATTTCTCTCCCAACTTAATAGATTTAGCCAAAAAAAAAAAAAAAAAATATGGCACTGGCAGAAGCACACCGTCAAAATTGGCTGGCACTCAGCGGGTTACTCCTCCAGGATGAATTCCTCGATGTTACTCCTCCAGGATGAATTCCTCGATGTTGTTCATGGTGCCGATGAAGGACTGGGAATGGGAATGGTGTGGCCATTCCTGCCCTTTTGTAGTTCCCAGATTCCAACCCAGACCTACGTGGTTGACAAAGACTGTCTTTGTCTGTGTTTGGTCAGACGGGGTGTGCCTACGATTGGCCAGAACCGGTCCAGGTAGACCTAACAAATCCCAAGACATGCGGCCTCATCTACGCCGGTCTTGAGGGGGCGTGGCATGGGCGTGGCCTGTGTTCCCGCAAATCGTGCAGCCCATGAGGTCGAACGGGGCTATGCTTACGCACGTCGCAAACACGTACGTAGTTCAATACGACTCCATTACGTCTGACGTAACACTGGCCCGTTACGCTACGTCTGTCGGTAAGTGCAATAGACGTGGAAGAACGGGCGTTCAACGGCAGAAACTACTCGCGTCTTTACATAAATTGGCGATACGCCGGACGGGAGCAATATACGTGAATGTGTGAACCCACCATAAGGCGATACATACTGCTCAAAGAGCCATTATTCCACTGAAACAACAGCATCGTCGTCTGGTTACATTCATATTTGTGTTTATAAGTCAGGTTGGCATTATTCAGATGCGTTATTATAGTTTCCTCATTTAATTGTCACATGGTCTGTATATACGTATTTCATAAAAAAAAAAAAAAAAAAAAAAAAAAAAAAAAAAAAGCAAGCAAGCAAGCAAGCTTGTAGTGACTGAATTATTAATTGACAGGTTGTAAATAATAGCACTACAGAACTAGTGCAATCGTATGAGGAGACTATTCATATTTTCATTACATCAATGATTATTGAGATCATAGTTAGCTGAATACAATTATTACAAAAATTAGCAATGGTATAAATCAACATAAGAGAGAGAGAGAGAGAGAGAGAGAGAGAGAGAGAGCTAAAATAATCCTACACACTGCTGCCAGTTTATTTGTAATGTTATATATCTGTTAGCAATATATCAACAAGATAATTATACTGTATATAATTGTTACAACTATGTGTGTACTGTTGGTGGTATGTGTTGGGTAGAGCTGTAGGTTGTAGACTGACCACAGCATCAATATTATTGAGGTACAACACGTAACAACACTTGTTGTAAGCCCTTCACCATCACAGTATTGTTCACTTGTATTATAATTTAGTTTAGTAGTTTATTTACGAATTTCAATATGTGGGACTATGATCTCTCTTATTTTTCCCATTGCCCCTGTCTTTGGACGCCTGTTACACTTTTCCCTGTTTGTTTTTTCCTAACCGTTTTCTTTGTTTAAATACCCTACACTTACCTGGTATCATCCGAATTATAACCCAAACTATTTCCCCCTCAGCTTTGTTGCCCCAGTAAACACTTTAACAAAGGGTAACCTTTTAACCTTATAACACCAGTTAAAAGCAATAACAGTCACTTTCATATGTATCTTTTTTCACTTTTCCTTTTCTGTTGACACATTTCTTTATTTACGGTATCGATTTTATTACAACAATAGTGTGTGGAATGGAAAGTGGGTATCATAATTATATTTAAAAGGAAAAAGAAAACAAAACAAAGGTTCGTACTAATTTATATATATTGGGCAGGTTATACAAATGACCTTAAATGTGCATATACACTATTGGGACCACACGGCTCTTATGCTAAATGCACTTAAGTAGCACTTAGGCACTTCATTTAACCTTTCTCTCTGCCATTACCGTCAGCAGAGTTGGAACCATTACCATGACAGCAGTCAAAACAAACCACGCTCACTCTCTCTCTCGCTTATGTCATAGTTTTGATAAGAATCTATGTTGTTGTTGTTCCCCAAGCTGCCTGGCCGAACAGCCCCAAGGTCCCGAGCAAGGCCAAGGCCATAACCGAGCGCCACACAGAACCCTCCCTGCCGCCCACAATAAAGCCTGGGTGACCGAAGCCACTCCATAGCGGGGAGCTGAGGAGGGTGCGGAAACGCCCGGAAAACCAAAGCCCCACCCAGGGCCCTGTGCCCCCCAGCAATTATGAAGAGAAAGTTGAGGGGCAAAGGAAAAAATGTGACGCTTTGGCTTCCAATCTTGGTAGATTGGGAGGTCAATCTACGGAAGAGACGCCGTCACTTGAGATCTAGAAAATATATAAGTAAAAGGAACAGTCAGAGTAAGCTATGGGTATGGCAGAGATCGCTCAGTTCTCACTCTAATAGACCAGCCCAGCCCATGATAAGAATCTATTTAAATAAGTGGCTTTTCACATAATGTTTTTCCTTCATAATATTGAAACCAGAAAGATGAATATGATAATGGCTGAATAGGATACAATAATCCGACTTAAGAAATAATTAATGCGACTTTTGCAAAGGGGATTGACACACACACACACACACACACGCACACGCACACGCACACACACACACACACACACACACACACACACACAGAATACAACCGGTACATGTTGCGTCACTTAATTAAGGGGAGGCTTTTAGTTTGTTCCCTAGACCTCCATCGAGCATAACATTACACCTAGACCCCCTTTCAAGATAAATTTGTACATTTTTCGGTAGAAAAATTTCCCGGCGCAAGGCCGTTTTCTAAATTATAGGCTCGCTATCGCTCGTCAGGAAAACATCCACACCTAAATGACACGAAAGTCTTAACATTGACAGCAATGGGGTGAAAGTTCTTAAAATTGCCAAACTAAGGGGGTGAACGTCTTAAAGTCTCAAAAGCAGTGGGGCTAATGTTGCATCTCTCTCGCTATTCTATCGCTACTACAATAATCAGTGATCCTCGGAGCTTTCCCAGTGTATACCACCTCCTCTACGTAGGGTACGTAGTACCCGCCTTGCAACTCAATCCCACCCCTACTCTGTGCAACTCTCCAACCTAAGAGTGAAACGTTTTTCTCAGACTTTCTTCTATTCAACTGCTGAGCTCTGGAACTCTCTCCCAGAATCACTTTCCCTCTTCCTATGACTTAAATTGCTTCAAACTCCGTGTGTCCAGGCATTTTAGCTCGAACGTCCCTTGATTTCGGCCCTGTCACTCCTTGAAATCTGGGGGAGGCACTCGCTGCAGGCAGTTATGCCTTTTGTCTCCCTCATTCACATAGAAAAAAAAAACATGAGGGAGAAAAGGGTGCAGAAAATAATCCCTCCAGTGTAAATCTCCCCTCAAGTCCACCTTATAGTGATCAGAGTAATCCATGCTTTTATAAATGTTAGGGGGCTGATATTGTGGCACCCAAGCCACCACTTAACCCTTACTAGTAGCCATCCTCCTACCATTATAACACGGGGGTAAACACTGGTTATGACCTGAGGGAGGAGGGGAGGGAGAGAAATGGTGTTATAGTCTACGGGTGCACAACAATGTTTAGGCAGTATAAATATCATCATCACCTCTGTATTATGTATATTTGAAATCATATCACTGTTTTTTGTTTTAACTTTATTTGAGGTGTTTCCAGATTATGCTTATCTTATAACTTAGTAAGATACTCAAGTGCCACATGTACTGTATGTGCCCTTAAATCCTTTTACTCCAATAATCATAATCACTGTTTTTTGTTTTAACTTTATATGAGGTGTTTCCAGATTATGCTTATCTTATAACTTAGTAAGATACTCAAGTGCCACATGTACTGTAGGTGCCCTTAAATCCCTTTACTCCAATAATTCGTTCCTATTGAGAATATTGTCGTATTGTCTTACCAAAAAATAATAATCTAATTTAACTGTCTACGTGGTGCGATGCATAAGGTGTTGATTTTCGGTGTGAGCATCCTGGATTCGAATCCACGGACTGCCACATGTGTTTGTAAATTTCATTAATCGATTTTAGGAGTATAGTTGGTTGTTGGAAGGAACATAATTATTATCATTTCGTTCTCGCTTAGGTTTCTTGCAATTCTGTATCAACTCTGCATGAACATCGTATCTCTCCGTAATATTTCTGTATTCATTTCATGCTATAGTAAAGTTTGATATATAGAAGCAGTTAGCAAACAAGGTGGGAACTTTAACAAACTATTAAACGTATTTACTCTCAGCAGAACAAACATAATGTGGTAAAACACAGCCTAATTGTAGGTAAGAAATAGTACAGGAACCTTATGATATGACCAGTATAATGGTTATGGTGGACGGTAAGGGAGCACTGACCTTTATAGTTGGGTTACCATGGCTATAGTACTATATTATAACAGGGAGAGAGAGAGAGAGAGAGAGAGAGAGAGAGAGAGAGAGAGAGAGAGAGAGAGAGAGAGAGAGAGAGAGAGAGAGAGAGAACAAAAAAGAGAGAGAGAGAGAAAAAGAGAGACCAAGGAAAAGTACTGTCATCCAAGAATTTCAAATTTGTTATGGACGATAATGCAGCAACGTTACGAGAATACCGTGAAATTTTGTAAGACTGCATTCCTGAGAGTATCGAATATGGAAAGTATGGATCGATTGAAATTAGAGACTGAATGGCAAGGACGCCAAATATTCAGAAACCTTACCTTGATACTCTCGTTTTTGCCAAAACGCAAAAATGTAGGAGGAAGAATTATGTTAGGTATGTTAACCCTTTCAGTACTGTGATGCTATTCTCAATATTATGCTGGCTCTAATTAGAGGATTGTATCCAGCTTTAAACTATTAAATGTTGTTTCTGTTCGGGCTCTGTCTCGATACGGCCACCCCAAGCTATGGGGTATGTGCCTGAGTATAATATACATACATACATACATATTCAGCTTAGGAAGGACATGTGGGCGTCATACCGATAGATCCTTCCTAAGGAGAGGATCTCTAATGATAGCTAGAACAATATTTATATGATGCTATTGTATAGATATAGTTCATCAACAGTCCTTGGTCGTCTAAGTTAGGATAATATGTAATATATAATAATACATATTCTTTATTTTCCTCTTTTGTTAGTACTGTTGTGTTGGGGAAGGTGTGTTAATAGTCAGGTTAGTTGTAGTAATTGACTCGTGCCCTGGTGTGATCAAAGGTGTCATGGTTGGCGATATCTATCTCACGAACACCTATACTCACACACACACAAATACTCACACACACTCAGTTTCTCTCTCTCTCTCTCTCTCTCTCTCTCTCTATATATATATATATATATATATATATATATATATATATATATATATATATATATATATATATATCTATCTCTATCTCTATATATCTCTCTCACACACACGCGGTTTTATTCCCTGTCCCACAATCCGAATGTCAACAGTTTTCCTTCTCTTACCTTTTGTCTAAATCTGTTTTTGAAGTTACTGGCCCATATAGGTGTTTCCTTCTGCCCTTACCACAACCTCAATGTTATTTTTCCTGTCTTTCCCTTTCTTTCTTTTAGCTTTTGTTTTCTAGGTTATTGTTGAGCAACTTTTAATTTTTATATTTTGACTGTCTCTATTTTTTAGTCTTAATATATACGTACATTTTGTAATAATATGTGTTTAGTATGAATGTTCGTAACGTTTGGTATATAATCTGTATCAGTAGAAGTTATCGTATTTTTACAACACTATACAGTACATATGTATAAATCATCGTTTCGTTATTATTATTATTATTATTATTATTATTATTATTATTTTGTTGTAATAAGTATTGTATATTTTCACATATATTATCGGCAGTTGGTTGTTTAATAAAAAAATATGCAAGATAAGTATATCTGAATAATTAAATAGATAAATAATGATACGTATAAATGTAATTTTAATATTCCGTATAACATTACATTGATTGTATACTTTTCTATTACAGGTAAGTCCATCTGCAGTGATTCCTGTGACTCTCCAGTTCTGACGTAAACAACTGACTGATGTGGTAATGTGTTGTAGAGGCTTTATTCAATATTACATTCTTAATTCACTGATTATAGTAGCTCTCAGTTTATACAATACATCTATTTTCCTTCAAGTGTAAGCTTAACAACTACAACATATCAAACAACATATGTCAAGAAATGTTGATGTATGAATGAACATTTTGTAACTTGAGAGGAAGGATTGATATTATACCTCGGCTACTCAGTCTATGAGTATACAAATAATTATGAACCACGTACCATATGATCCAAGAATTGTCAACCAGGACCTACCGTTTACTATTCATAAATCGCGGAGACTTGCCGATATTGTGAGGTCAAGTAGGGTCAGAATGAGGTTGAAATGTAAAAATAATAAATTGAAATAAAGTTAAAGAGAATGATAACGGGAGAAGAATATGAAATTATATTTATGCTAGCGATGAGTGTGCAGGTTGATGAAAGTGAAAGATGAATGTTGGTGAAATACCTTGTGAGCAAAAGAGTACGGGATCTATAGTATATTTTCGATTGTCTGTCTCTGTGTGTGTGTGTGTGTGTGTGTGTGTGTGTGTGTGTGTGTGTGTGTGTGTGTGTTCTTAATAGGCAGCCGCAGTTTTGGACCTGGGGAGCTGAAACTTTGCATGTGGGTGTCAATTGACCTGGGTCAGGTCATAGAGGGGGCGAGGCCACGATCGGAGGTCGTTTCGAGGCCGAAATTGAAAAAAAAAATTAACAAAATTGCCGTTTGGGGCAGAAGGAGGCCTCCGATCGAAAAGGTGTGTCGATTTTCTCCTGACGAGCGATAGTAAGCCTGTAATTTAAGAGTAACCGGCCTTCGGCCGGGACATTTTTCTACCGAAAAATGTACAAATTTATCTTGAAAGGGGATCAAGGGGGTGACATTTTAAGGTTGCTGGAGGAGTAGGAAACAAACTAGAAACCTCCCCTTAAGAGGTAGATGGATTCAGATGCTGTGTTTTGTGATCTGTGTGTGTATGTGTGTACTGTATGTGTGTGTGTGTGTGTGTGCTAACAAATAGCCAACTAGAGAAACAGATCGGGAACCTAGATGTGGAGCTAAAGGAAGGGGTAGACAGAGAGCCAGATGGAGGGATGAAATTAAAAATATTGATAGAGTGGGATGGAACAGGCTAATATCTGGAACCGGTTAGAGTGGAAACATTTTGAAGAAGCCTTTGTCCTGCAGTTTCTAACGCAAGTTGATGATTATGATGGCGTTTGTGTGTGTGTGTGTGAGAGAGAGAGAGAGTGTGAGTGTGAGAGTGAGAGAGAACATTAAGATGGTCGCGGTGATGGGTACAAACAGAAGCTCTTGAGAACCAGTAAGGGAGAGGGAAGAGGAGACACACAGATAAAGGAGAGGGACGAGGGAGGGATAATTTAAGTTAAATCAGATAACAAAATTAATGTCCAGTAAATATGTAACCAAGGAAATGGATAAACTATTTGAATTATAGTAATGAGTAAGACATGACAAGTATAAATATAGAAATGTACTGGAAAATGTAATGACAGGAGTATCAAAAGTGTGCAGGATTATACTTATTAATACAAAGAAACAAAGTCCGTATTATCCCTACTTCCAATAATTACAAGTCAGCATCATGTCACGTAATGTTACTGAAGGTGAAGTGCTGCCAGTGCCTGCCTTCGTGCCTCACTGCCAACACTAAACTACGCAGCTGTGAAGGAAAAAAACAAAAAACAAAAAACCCCACACACACACAAAGGGGGCGGGGGTGGGGGTGGGCCCGGTGGGGGGGTTTGGGGGTGTAAATAAATAACAAACAAAATATAATAAACAGTGTGTTTATAATTTTGTTAATAAGTTTGTGGCGGGGAATGGCATCAAAAGCTTTACTAACGTCAAATGTAACAAGAAGTGTTACTGTGTGTGTTTCTGGCCTATAGGAAATTCCTTCTAGTAACCATTTATATTTCTAAGCTTAAAATAATTTAATTGTGTGTGATGCTTTCATTTTAGTATTCAAATAAATAAAGAAATAAAGAAAGATAGATAGAAGAAAGCAAAAATATACTGTTTCCTCAGTCCTAGGTCCCCTTTGGTAGTTGCCCTGTGTTATGTTGACTACAATGACCAGGTAAGATGTGTGTGTATGTGTCTGGCTCAACATTTACCTCCTTCAGACCCTCTATAGTACTGCCCTAACATACTGGATAACGGAGAACTGTGCTCCATAGATTGGTCCACCAGACACCATAACAGTGTTGTTAAGGCTCAGAGAGAGAGAGAGAGAGAGAGAGAGAGAGAGAGAGAGAGAGAGAGAGAGAGAGAGAGAGAGAGAGGAGATGGAGAGAGAAGAGAGAGAGAGGGATGAGAGAGAGAGAGGGGCGAGGAGAGAGAGGAGAGAGAGGAGGAGGGAGAGAGAGGATAGAGAGGAGAGGTGAAACAGAGAGAGAAAGAGACGGAGAGAGGGAGAGAAGAGAAGAGGAGAGACGAGGGAGAGAGAGAGGGAGAGAGAGAGAGAGAGAGGAGAGAGAGGAGGAGAGAGAGAGAGAGAGAGAGATGAGATAGAGAGAGAGAGAGAAGGAGAGAGAGGAGAGAGAGAGAGAGAGAGAGAGAGAGAGAGAGAGAGAGAGAGAGAGAGAGAGAGAGAGAGAGAGAGAGAGAGAATATTTAAGCATTAATAATTGTACTGTATAGCGGTGGTAGACTTCGTGTTAGTTTTGTGGAAACATTAGTTCATCAGCCGTGAAAATCCGCTTTAACGGATGAGAGCTACTTTAATGTTGGATTACAATTATAAGCTAGTACCTATGTAGAGTAATTATTTGTCTGAGTGGACTAAATAATATTATAGGCTTAGTGAGGGAGATAAAGCTCAAGTTCATACAAAGCCTAAATTTGTCCTATTATGTTAATCATGTACAATATATTAAAGTAAATATGAAGGTACACATTATATTTTCCTAAGGGTGTTGGTAGGTAAGCTTAATATGTGTATGTATCTTGGTCCCCATTCTGTTTGTTATTACCATTTAGTAGTGTGTTTTAATGATATACCCGATATGCTGAGGGTGGCCCCAAGTATTGGTTTCTGATACTGAGAAGTGGTGGGGAATCTCAGGTAATATGTTTATCTGTTCTCACCATGGTTTCTTAAAGTTACGGATGATGCCGTACATATATTTTTATTTTATAACTGAAAATTTTGTTTTTAGTAACAATAATAAATCCTTACACCTCTTGGGCAACTATATTACCACTGCCAACCTTCCGTATTGCTCATCTCGGGACGTAAAATTGTTCTAAATACCTCCTCCTACTTATTCCCTGCCCTGATAGTATAATAGAGAGTAATGTTATACATGTTACTGTTAACACATCATCCATATTACAGCTCTCGGTAGACTGAGAGAGAGAGAGTGGGGGGGGGGGGGAGGGGAGAGAGAGAGAGATAGAGAGAGGCGGGGGTCCTATAATTTTCAATACTCATACCTATTTGATAGTCTAGTATTGAAATGGAAGGTAAGAGACATGAGAAAAACAATTGATTGAAACTGATAATAGAAAATAATGAAGGTTATTCAGGATGGATAACATAAGACACACTTTCATACATAACATGTTCTTCACTATCAAATTCAAAATTAATTAGATAATGAACTAATTGGACTTTAAAATCTTCAAAGGGCACATTTCATTGTGATTGATTGTGTGAAACCCCGCTTCACAAACAAATTACATATGCCGAAGATATCTGCTCTACGGAACACCTTTTGATATTTATATGAATTAATTTTGAATAAGTACATACTATGTTGATCTTGAACAAGTGCATTAATTTTTCATCGATATTAGCTAAAGAAAATGTCACGTTATTTGGAAACGAGAATTCGCTTGCTAAAATATTCAGAGAAGAGACTTCCTAATTAAACTTTGGCCATTGGGGAAGTAGTTAATTAGCGCTATCTTTAAGGTTAAAGTTTATCCGTGCTCGATATATTAAGTTATCCGCTAGGGTGCCTTGAATATCAGCGAGGTCCTGCCTGGTTCATGTAATACAGGTACTATTAATCTGGGATAAGAGCTTATGTGTTTTATGAGGCATTCAACAGAAAATGAATGGAAGGGACACAATATGGAGACAGTAATCTATTTTAACAGAAATACTGTAGGTAATCGTCCATTAAATATGAACAGACAATATTCAAACTTCCATATACTGTACATAGTGAATATGTGAGATAAAAGCAAAGTGAACACAATTTAACAACACAATTAATACCATATAGCACAATGACTGCTATCCATCCTTCCGAATCCTCCCTTCCTCGCGAGGACAGAGTCCACCTGGCCAGGCTGAGATGCGGACACCATCCAGCTCTCCTGAGCTATCAGAAGAGACTGGATGACTCCGTTGTCGACGCCTGCCCGGGATGTAACACAGCACCCCATACCATTAAACACATCATAGAAGACTGCATTTCACACAACTACTTACGCCAACAACACAATCTACACTCAATGAGAGCTCTGTGGGAAAGCCCGATCGTGGCCATGGCCTTTCTCAGGGACTCGGGGCTGTTCGGCCAGGCAGCTTAGGGAACAACAACAACAACAACAACAACATGACTGCTAATGTTTATACATGAGTTATTATAGTTTCTGTATTACTGTATTTTAAGTAGTAGACTTACGAATTATATATGTTAGGTAGTATGGCCTTCTTTTATTAGATACATTATATAATGTATGTAAAGCATCCATGGAATTATATACAGTATGTATGTGTGTTTTACAATGACATTATCCTGTAGCCTTAACTACTATTTAGGTGGAATTTTGTGTGGTGTTTTCCTTATATTGCCCTCTGCCTTCATGGCTTGTAACTCCTTCAGTTCAATACCTCTTTTGTTGTATTTTACTCTGGCTAACAATATATGATTAAATGAAGCAGATAAAAGGCTTCTCATAGGCAAGGGATTAGCAATATTCGCGGGAGAACTGAAAGTGAAGTAAATGTATTCATAATAGGTTTGCATTAGTTTGCATTAGAAGTAATTTATAATCGTAATATACGTGTATAGTATATCTGCATTAAATACACATTTACATGCAGGTAATGACACTCACTCACACATCCATTATGCTAGACCCCAAACAATCCCTCTTACCCACACCAACACATTACAACAATCCCTCTTACCCACACCAACACATTACAACAATCATATCCTTTGGCAGGATCGTTCCCTTTATTTGTTCGTTATTTTAATCCTCTTTTATTGCCTTCTAATGTATACTTGTCAATGGTGTTACTCGTATATTACTCATAGATTTATTACGTATATTCATGTTTTGTACCTCTTATTGCCCTCCACTTTACCTGTCCTCCCTTCCTCCACCTCTCCACTTTAACTGTCCTCCCTCTCTCCACCTCTCCACTTTACCTGTCCTCCCTCCCACCTCTCCACTTTACCTGTCCTCCCTCCCTACACCTCTCCACTTTACCTGTCCTCCCTCCCTCCACCTCTCCACTTTAACTGTCCTCCCTCCCTCCACCTCTCCATTTTACCTGTCCTCCCTCCCTACACCCCTCCACTTTACCTGTCTTCCCTCCCTCCACCTCTTCACTTTAACTGTCCTTTCCTTTCCGGCCGTTTCATAGCTGCAGTTGTGGACGGCCATCGCTCACTTCCTCACCCTATCAACTCCGGTGTTCCTCAGGGCTCTGTCCTATCTCATATTCTCTTTCTAATTTTCATAAATTATCTTCTCAACTGTACCTTAAGTCCCATCCATTCTTACGCAGATGACTCAACCTTATGCTACTCAATTAGTTTTTCAGAACGCCCCAGCCAGCAATCCCTCAACGACAAACATAATGAAGCCATAGAACACTTAAATTCTGATCTAACTACTATCTCCAATTGGGGCAGAGAAAACCTTGTTACCTTTATGCTTCCAAAACCCAATTTCTCCATCTATCTACCCATCCGGAACTCCCAGCGGACTATCCCTTATTCTTCAACAATACAAAAATCAATCCTTCATCTTCTCTCAATATTCTTGGTGTCTCTTTTTCTTCTGCTCTCAGTTGGAAGGACCATATTACAAGTCTTGCTAAGGCAGCCTCCCAGAAGCTGGGTGTGCTCAACCGCCTTAGGGGGTTCTTTTCCCCTGCACAGCTTCTTGCTCTGTACAGGGGCATAGTGCGTCCTTGTATTGATTATTGTTCACATGTGTGGGGAGGTTCCTCTCACACCGCTCTCCTAGACAAAGTTGAAAGGAAGGCCTTTCGTATCATTAACTCCCGTCCACTCACCAACTCTCTGCAATCTCTCTCTCTTCGCCGCAATGTTGCATCTCTCTCGCTATTATATTGCTACTATAATAATCAGTGTTCCTCAGAGCTTTCCCAGTGTATACCACCTTTACGTAGGGCACGTGGTACCCATCTTGCAACACAATCCCACCCCTACTCTGTGCAACTCTCCAACCTAAAAGTGAAATGTTACTCTCAAACTTTCTTCTATTCAACAGCTGAGCTTTGAAACTCTCTCCCAGAATCAGTCTTTCCCTCTTCCTATGACTTATGAAACTCTGTGTGTCCAGGCATTTTGGCTCGAATGTCCCTTGACTTTGGCCCTGTCACTCTTTCAACTATGGGGGAGGCACTCGCTGCGGGCAGTTCCGCCTTTTGCCTCCCTCACTCACATAGAAAAAATAAATAAATAAAACAATAAACAAAAACTATCGTCCCTCCCTCCACCTATCCACCTTACCTGTCCTCCCTCCCTCCCTCCACCTCTCCACTTTACCTGTCTTCTCTCCCTCCCCCTCTCCACTTTACCTGTCCTCCCTCCCTCCACCTCTCCACTTTACCTGTCCTCCCTCCCTCCACCTCTCCAATTTACCTGGCCTCCCTCCCTTCACCTCTGCACTTGACCTGTCCTCCCTCCCTCCACCTATCCACTTTACCTGTCGTCCCTCCCTCCACCTCACCTGTCCTCCCTCCCTCCACCTCTCCACTTTACCTGGCCTCCCTCCCTCCACCTCTTCACTTTACCTGTCCTCCCTCCCTCCACCTCTCCAATTTACCTGTCCTCCTCCCTTGAAAATATGGTCACTTGAAAATATGACTTGCTCACGCACGCGCGCACACACACACACACACACACACACACACACACACACACACACACACACACACACACTGAAAGTCTAAGATTATTAAAATATATATCATCAGAAGTACGTACTTTCATAAAATAAGTATTTAAAATAAATTAAGAAGTATTTGTTTCCATATTGTGAATTAAGTTAATTGCATATTTACCTCTCCAATCTGTTTCTACAAAAGCATCCAAAAAAGAAATGCGAATATATTGAAAAAAAAAAAATAACTTTACCGCTTTGCCTCAAGTGTTTTTTTGTAGTATATTTAAATAATTCGGCTGCAGCTTGAATGACTGGACGGTCTAGGTAGAATTGTGTGTCCAATGATAGCCCACCAAAATATGTCAAGCTCGGGGGAGAAATTGAGAAAACAGCGAAGATATCCTGGAGTTGGAGTAAGTGGCTTTGTATGTAAACTGATGGTGGGGAGGAAGTGAGATATATGATAGACTGTAACTGACACTGATACTTGGTTGATGGTGTTGGTGGTGGTGAGAATAACAGAGAGACATTCAGACAGACAGGTAGGTAGGTAGGTATTCAGACAGACAGGTAGGTAGGTAGGTATTCAGACATACAGGTAGGTAGGTAGGTATTCAGACAGACAGGTAGGTAAGGAGGTATTCAGGTAGGTAGGTAAGTATATTCAGGGAGACAGGTAGGTAGGTATTCAGACAGACAGGTAGATAGGTAGGTATTCAGGCAGATAGGTAGGTAGGTAGGTAGGTATTCAGGCAGACAGGTAGGTAGGTAATTACTAGGTATTCAGGCAGACAGGTAGGTAGGAAGGTATTCAGGTAGGTAGGTAGGTATTCAGGCAGACAGGTAGGTAGGTATTCAGACAGACAGGTAGGTAGGTAGGTATTCAGACAGACAGGTAGGTATTCAGGCAGAAAGGTAGGTAGGTAGATGTGTCAGGAGGATCCTCTCACACAGCCCTTCTAGACAAGGTAGACAAAAAAAACTTTCATCTCATTAACCCACGTCCACTCACCAATTATCTGAAATATCACTCTTCGCCGCAATGTTGCATCTCTCGCTATTTTATCTCTATTACAATAATCAGTGTTCCTCAGAATATACCTCTCAGTGCATAGCACCTCCTCTACGTAGAGTACGTAACACCCGTCTTGCAACACAATCCCACCCCTACTCTGTGCACCTCTGCAACCCAAGAGTGAAACGATACTCCCAATTTGTATTTTATTCAACAGCTGAGTTCTGGAATTCATCGAATACATCTTTTCCTTATCCTATAACTTACATTGCTTCAAACTCTGTGTGTTCAAGCATTTTGGCTCGAACATTCCTTGATTTTGGCCCTGTCACTCTTTCAACTCTGGTGGAGGCACTCGTCACAGCCAGTTTTGCCTTTGGTCTCCCTCATCCCCATAGGAAAAATCAGGCAGACAGAGTGATAGGTAGATATTAGGACATACATTTAGGTAGTTAAATATGCAGGCAGACAGGTAGGTAGGTAGGTATTCAGGCAGACAGACAGGTAGGTAGGTAAATATTCAGGCAGACAGGTAGGTAGGTAAATATTCAGGCAGACAGGTTGGTAGGTAGGTATTCAGGGAGACAGGTAGGTAGGTAGGTATTCAGGCAGACAGGTAGGTATTCAGGCAGACAGACAGGTAGGTATTCAGGTAGACAGACAGGTAGGTAGTTAAATATTCAGGCAGACAGGTAGGTAGGTAGGTATTCAGGCAGACAGGTAGGTAGGTAGGTAGGTATTAAGGCAGACAGACAGACAGACAGACACTGACAGGTGGTTGGTGGAGGTGTCTGTTGGGAGAATACTGACAGTCAGCAAGGCAAACAAACAGACAAACATGTAAATAATAATAATAAGGAATTGTTAGGACAAGTAGAACAGTTACGCTCCAAAAATGAAATAACAGGTGCGTGTTTTCAAGTTAAAGGCCAGAACAAATATGAAGTAGATAATTTTACCTTGTCAATATTTTGGATGTCATACTCAACACCTCGCTTCCTCTGTTATGATTTAACTTGTTTAGATTGTTGACATATGAAATTAAGATACCTCTATTGTCACTCAGTAACCTTGTCTCAGTACACCTCCGTTGTCTATTGTGTGATCTATTTAATAAGTCTGGCAGTATTATCAAAAAGCTACATAGTGCATAGCAAGATCTAGAGAGTAGAGGTTTAGTACATAGGTTGTCAGTATGTCACGTTCTGAGAAGTTTGACATGTATAATGATTATATATAATACTGTATGTGTGTATTTATGTATGGATGTAGGAACGCTTACGAATAATATGGAACGGAAAACAGGTAAGACAGGAAGAACGCAAAAAAAAAAAAAAACAAAAAAACGATCACTTGACATAATTTTGTCACAGTGAAAGTAAAGATCTTGATAAGGAAGGGAAGACAGGAAATTGTGAATATAGGAGAGGAAATGTAGAGGAGATGATGGTGATGGTGGTGGCAACAGTGAGGCTGCGATGGGAAGATCATGGTTAAGATGAGTCACTTTGTGGGGCCATAAGTGTAAACATGTGAAACAAAAACAACTACGAATAAAGCTTCACCTTACGTTCCTGTTCATGCAATTGATCGGATATTTGCAGAAAATGTTTCCCATTGTGTATGGTTGATGTTTTTTATCTTTCAACTTTGTTGTAAAACACGCTTTGCACTCCATTCAAGACTTAGAATGATTTAAACATATTCTTGCATTTTTTTCACCATAGCATTATGCATTTCCTCTTATCTCACCATATTTTATGTCAAATGATTATGGCCTCACAACCAAGACTGTCATTATTATCAGTCCCCTCCCCCCCCCCACCTTCCTGTCATTAGTAGATAATCTGTTAAGAAGCTTCCTCCATAATGACGTGCCACCAACCAAAAACTATCTCTGTCTACCAGGGAGATGGGTTAATGAAGAAAGAGAGAGAGAGAGAGAGAGAGAAAGAATGATCAAATACGTACTGTGAACACAATTCTTGCATAGCTCTATGCAGTCCAGCCCTGCTAGTGCCTAGGACATTGTTTTTAAAGTGAGTGAAGTGTTTTAAAGTAAGTGAAGTGTTTTTTTAAGTGAGTGAAGTGATCTGCAAAAAGTGACTGTCACCATGCCTCGCGCTTGTACGAACTGCGCCGGTAGGTTTGGTGAGACCATGTTTGCTACGGTCGATCTTCAAGTCTGCCGGCTCTGCCAGCAATGAGAGAATTTTACAGTGAAATTAGATGAAGCCTACAACAAGATCAACGTCCTCACCATGAAGCTGGAATCACTCCAAGAGTTTGTAACACTCAACGTTGGAGTACCACAAACTTCAATTGTCACCGAAACTCCAGCAGCCACCAACGGCCCAACGTCAACTGCCAACAATTCAACGCCTGCAGTAGCCACTTCAGCTGATGGTTCCGATACTCAAGATACAAATAGTGACTCTCTTCCCCCTCAAGACAACTTCCGTGTCGTGAGGAACAACATTTGCCCCAAGACCAGGAAACCCATACCGATTACCGAGTGTCAAAACCGTTTCCAGATACTCACAGACTCAGATGACAAAGAGGAAATAGAAGAAGTCCGGCTCGTGGGAGACTCGATGATACGTGGTCAGCTCACAGAGTTTTGCGCCAGGGCACCTAAGACCAGGAAGCGTTTTTGTATCCCTGGTGGTGGTGTGGACGACGTAGTTGCTGCAGTTGACGAAGTATCAAAGCTGGCCCCTGCTAATACAATGTACGTCATCCACGTTGGATCAAACGATGTACAGCGAACCCGGTCGGAAGATCTGCTTTTAAAGTACCAGCAGCTGATCAAGTCGTTTAAGGAGAAGTCATCAAGGATCATCGTCTCAGGAATCGTCCCCCGGCTCGGTATAGAGAGCCGATTTTACAACATAGCCACCAGCACAAATCGTTGTCTACCAAACCTCTGCAGGAAGGAGAACGTGGGATTCGTCGACACCTGGGACAATTTCTACTACGATGACTATTTGTTTTCGGACGATGGAGTTCATCTGAACCAGGTGGGAGCAGCACGTTTTGGGCGTCTTCTCAACGATGCGGTGAAGGATTTTCGGAGAAGAAATCGACTCAGCACAGGACAACCAGGAAGGAGGACCGAAGACAGTGAGGACGGCAACCTGCAAAGGAATTAAATACTAATCCGTCAAGAACCGCAAATTTGGACAAAGCTCCACCAACACGACCCAAATTCAAAACCGCCAGGGATAACGACCGAGGACCGAGGACACCCATGAATGTAAATGTAGATCCGACCAGAACCAAAAATTTGATTAAATAACGTTCTGTGAGTTCTAAAACGGCATCTTTAAAGGTTTTCTATGCAAACGCTCGTAGCATACGCAATAAATGTTCAGATTTAGAGGAACTAGTGTTTGCAGAAAATTATGATGTGATTGGCATAACAGAATCTTGGCTCAATACAGAAGATAGAGACTTTTTAGCAGAGTATTCACTTCCCGGTTATGTAATGTTTGAGAACAGCCGAATAAATAAAAATGGAGGTGGCGTTTTATTTTATATCAAAGAAAGTCTTAACCCGACCCTCTTGTCAAAACCTCAAATTGTGAACGTCGACACATCTTTTGTGCTAATAAAGAATAATAAAGGTACAAAAATAATACTTGCATTAATATACAGACCTCCAGCTCAATCAGTGCAAACTGATCGAGAAATTTACAAACAAATTGCAGATGTAAGTAACTCGCAAGAAACCGTATTTTTTGGCGACTTTAATTTACCTGTGACCAAGTGGGGCGATACTCTTACTTCACACTCTGGACATTACTTGTATGCGAACTTGCAAGAGAGTTCACTCTATCAATTTGTTCGATCGCCGACCCGTGGTAATAACGTTCTTGACCTTGTACTTGCAACAAAAGAAGAATTAATAGAGAATTTGAATGTTGGTGATGAATTCAGTAACAGCGACCATCGTACAATAACTTTCACTTTAAAGTTTACTAGTAACGAAGCAAATAGCAGCATCGAAAAAGTCCCTAATTTCAAGAAAGCAAACTTTCATAAACTTAGAGCTATGTTTAAAGAAACTGACTGGAGCTTTTTAATTAACAATAACGACATAAATACATCTTGGGAATTATTCGAAACCACTTACCTAAAATCAGTGCAGGACTGCATACCATCGAAAATACGGCGTACAGGCCATAATAATAAGCCCAAATGGTGGAATAAAGATATTTCAAACTGTCTGCTTGCTAAAAAGTTTGCTAATGATAGATTAAAATCCTTACAAAATGACGAAGAATGGGTGAAATTTGTAGAGCTACGACGCAAAGCCAAAAAGTTAATTAAGCAAAGTAAAAAGACCCTAGAGTTACATATTGCGAATCAAAGTAAAACAAACCCGAAAGAATTCTATAGTTATATCAGAAAGAAAAAAGTAGTTACTTCAACTGTTGGACCGTTAGTCGAAGAAAATGGAGAATACACTAAAGACGAAGTACAAATGAGTAATGCCCTCAATACCTTCTTTGCATCAGTTTTTACAACGGAAGACCTCAGTGATATCCCTACACCATTGCCGATTCAGATGGATAATTCAGATGTTCTAAGCAATATCACCGTTACAGAGAGAGACGTATTGAATTGTTTAGATAAACTCAAGGTAAATAAAACGCCTGGACCTGATACAATCTCACCTAGAGTCATAAGGAAGCTAAGGATGAGCTCTCTAAACCACTGACATTGCTATTCAATAAATCATTGCAGTCTGGAACTATGCCTGATTAGTGGAAGCTAGCCAACGTAACACTGATATTAAAAAAAGGCAGCAAATCCCTACCCAGTAACTATCGTCCAATTAGCTTAACCTCAGTTGTATGTAAAATGCTAGAAACACTCATAAGAGACAGACTCGTAAATCACTTAGAGGAAAATAACATACTTAAAGATACTCAACACGGCTTTCGTAAAAAACGTTCCTGTTTAACAAACCTCTTGGACTTCTTCCACGATATCCTCAACCTCTACGATGAGAGTAAAGCTATAGATATTATATACCTTGATTTTCAAAAGGCCTTTGACAAAGTTCCCCCACAAACGTTTACTGCTAAAACTAAAAACGCATTGAATACAAGACGGTGTGTTGAAATGGATAGACAATTGGCTCAGTGACAGAAAGCAAAGAGTAGTCATAAACGGTAAGGCATCTAAATGGACCAATGTAAGTAGCGGGGTACCCCAGGGATCGGTACTAGGACCAATTCTCTTTCTAATTTACATCAACGACATACTGTAGATGAGGGTCTCACCTGTACAATCTCAACATTTGCTGACGATACAAAAGTTGCAAATAGCGTACTCTCAAAAGAACAAGTTGACGATGTGCAACACAATCTAGATAAGTTGTCATGTTGGGCCAAAATTTGGCAAATGAGTTTCAATGCGGATAAATGTAAAGTACTACATATCGGATACCAAAATGAGAAAGCAAACTATTTGATGAATGGCACTCAGCTTAAGAATGTAAACAGAGAAACCGATCTGGGAGTAACAATATCGAGTAACCTAAAACCGAGTCAACATTGTTCGGAAGTTGTTAAGAAGGCAAACAAAATAATTGGCTTTATAGGCAGGTCATTTGAGCATAAATCCAAAGACGTTATCCTAACCCTTTACAATTCCTTAGTCCGCCCTCTTCTGGAATACTGCGTTCAATCCTGGTGCCCTTATTACCAAAAAAGATATAGACAAGCTAGAACGAGTTCATTGTAGAGTTGCCAAAATGATACCTAGCCTAAAGAACAAACCATACGAGGAGCATCTTAGAGAATTAAATATATTTCCTTTAACCCAGCGCAGATTAAGAGGCGACTTAATTCAAGTGTTCAAAATCATCAAAGGCATCGACAATATGAACTGTAGTAAGTACTTCACTATCGACCAATCTAATTACACGCGGGGAAACGGGTGCAAAATTATTGGTAAATCTTTTAACTCGCACGAAGCTAAAAAAATTCTTCTTCAATCGAGTTGTCAACTTATGGAATGGGCTTCCCCGAGATGTTATAGACTGCAGCACCATTGATTCATTTAAACTTCGCCTAGACAAATATCTTGCATCAAACCCGCGACTGACTGCGTTTGTAAATGAATAACTTTATTTTATCCTCCCCTCAGTTACTAACCCATCTGTTCCCTACTAACTTCCCAATCCTGCCATGGACATTATTTCCAGGGCAGTAGTTCCCTTTTCAATGTTCCCTAACCCACTGTAAACCACTGTTTGGACACTTGATCCTCAGTGTTTTGGAGGACAAGCAGCCTAGAAGGGTCACTAGACCTGTTGTTGCTTGATTTCCTTTGCACTCCTTTGACATCTGAGATTAGCATCTGTCTTAATATTTGACTCTTGAGTGTATAATCGTATGTAGGCCGCTAGTATTGAACAATATAGCCGTTCTCTGATTGAAGTTATTTGATTTGGTTAGTATAAATTGCATACAAAATGCAGTTTAATCGACTTAATTAAAGGTGATTGAACATAGAACACGCTCTTATTTCAGGAAATTCAAAACTGTATTATTTCTACCATGTTTTTCACATTGTGTTAATAGTTTTACACCTAACTTTTACTTTAACTAATTTTAATTGTATTACTCTTAATGTAATAACTGAAATTTCCTTCCTTGCAAAATGAATCGTCACTTTATTTTTAAACCTCTTTTAAGAAGGAAGTACGTGATCCTCTTCAAAACCCTTGTGTCTGCCTCCGGGATGGTGTAAAAGATTAACTGAAGGTTTTATTCGTGTGTGTGACAGTAGAGAGAGAGAGAGAGAGAGAAAGAGTCAGTTCTAGTTTGGTTGCATTCGTTATTGTAGCGTAGTTTGTTTACACAGGTGATATGTAATTAAGGTACAGTACAGTATGATTATCAAATATCAATAGATAAGTTTTATACTATCTGGTTGGATTCTTATGGTTGTGATTTATAACACATTTCATAATATATCCACAACATAATCACATTATTTTCTTCTTAGTCCCAAGATTAACATGTCATGGGTAACAGGACTGACAATATTATAGGTGTCTTGAGTAAATACATTGAACAGGAATACGCAAAGTAACCCTTAAATAAATGGATAATAACAATATGATATTTTGTTGACCAAGTAACACTATACTGTATATGGTGATTTAGGAAGGTACCACGGAGTTATTGATGATAGACAGTTGAGGAGGTGGTGGGAAACAAGTAGGGATAAGACAAGTGGAGGAGGGAGGGGTAAAGTAGCAGAGGTAGGGGATATAGTGTAGTGGGGGGTAAGATGGAAGGGGGCCAGAGCAGGTGGGGGGAAACAAGTAGGGATAAGACAAGTGGAGGAGGGAAGGGGATAACACTGAGAGGTAGGGGATATAGTTTGGTGGGGGATAAGATGGAAGGGGGGCAGAGCAGGTGGTGGGAAAGACGGAGAAGTAGGGGACAAGGAGGAGGGGGGATAACACTGAGAGGTGGGAGATGTTGAGCATGGTGGATATGGAGGAGGGGGGATAACACTGAGAGGTGGGAGATGTTGAGCATGGTGGATATGGAGGAGGGGGATAACACTGAGAGGTGGGAGATGTTGAGCATGGTGGATATGGAGGAGGGGGATAACACTGAGAGGTGGGAGATGTTGAGCATGGTGGATATGGATGGGGGGGGGGGTGTTTTGTTGGTTGGTGGTGGGGGTCAATCTAAGTCAGCACCACAGTGATCAGTCAGTCAGCCTAGATGACGTACGGGAGTCAATGTTTACATTGTGTTGTGCTGCGTCTATAGTGTAGTGTTGGTACCGGAAGTGTGTTGTAGGAGGGAGAGCAGGGAGGATCACAAACACCATACCCAGGTAACTATTAATGAGAGAGGAGGGGGTTGTATTACAGTATACTCATTATTATCCAACAAACCATTCCAAGTCTTATGTTATTTATATGAAAGGGTACAGTTCGTTTGGTGTCATGGCCTAAACCAGGGCTGATATAAAATACTATCGAAGTCTCCATTAACATTCCTAAGTCCTTGTTAACACTCTTGAACTGGCGAGAAGTTCGCATAATTATTTCCGGAATCTCCTATGTCTTGTTAACCTTTATATCTCGCGGTCAAAATTAGGAGAGTAGAAGACATATCCTAAGCGACTAGTGAACTGTCCTAAGTAATTGACGAGCCAATATGGGTGGCTAACTAAAAATAATATCGCATTTTAGCATAACTCAATATCTCGATGTATATGTATAGGTACATTTATGCGAAATACAAACTATGTGTGTGATCATATACAAGAAAACACTTATCAGAAGCGGAAGTATGGCTATTTTGTTAATGCTGGTCAATAGGAAAACACTTATCAGAAGCGGAAGTATGGCTATTTTGTTAATGCTGGTCAATAGGAAAACACTTATCAGAAGCGGAAGTATGGCTATTTTGTTAATGCTGGTCAATAGGAAAACACCTATACTGTATGTGTTCGTCTTGTGTTCTCGCTTCATCCATTACTTCCCTATTGTTCTGTTTCCTTCTGTTTACACCAACTATGTTTACTTATGAATCATTCTATCTTTTTGTTTTCAGCAGCTTTAATTTTTACTGCAACCTCATAGGCTGTCTTCAAACTTTCTCTTTCAGTCCCCAAGATTGCATTGTTTTGATAATGTTTGTGTGACCTCTGGCACTTTGTGAAGGGGAATTACTTAAGCTTTCTGAACATTTACACACATATTGTATTGATTAGGAGAAAAGTCAAGATTAAATGGATAAACTTTTCCTTATGATGGACCGATCTTGCATTATGATCGTAGTTTCTCGGGAAGTGTGTTTTGCCCTTACGATAGGAAAAACAGTTCTCAAGCGAGTGGCTAACTTCTATAATATGTTTCTTAGTAATGCTATTGACGGAGTTGAATAAGGTGTTGTTTTTGTTAATTGTGTTGATATTATTTACAGTGTACTTTTGTATGTTTCTTATCAAACATTACCTGATGATTTATATTATTACTGTATCCCCAAGTGGACAGTTACCCAGAGTAAAGTGTTGGTTCAGCATTTATAGGTTGACACATCATTCCTTCCCCTTGAGACAAAATTAACTAGTTAATTACATTTTGAGTGTGCTTTTAGATTCAAATTATTATATTGTGTTTAGCGTCCAGTTTGACATCAACGTATATCCCAGGTCGCTTACATTATTGGTGTATATCACTAACATAGGTCAGGTGTTGTCATCTGTCTGTCAACCTGTCATGTGTCAGTCGTCACCTGACCGTTATATAATATTGTCCTGGTGACAGTGGTGCTGGTCAATGACAGATATTGGAGGTGTTGTCAGTCTAGTCACTCCGACACATCATTGCAGGGAACTAGTAACCACCTGGCTCTACTGTTGCAATATTCGGTATGTGTGCAGAGTGTGGATAAAAGAGCTCATTCGATCACCGTATATTTGTTTTTCAGAAAGTATTTGTGAAATGTAACTGCGAAGTGAAATCGGTCCATTGTTTGGAAGGCTTAATGAAAAGTGTGCTGAATGCTGGCTTACTTTGTAAAACGATTTTGTATTTCAATCTCTACATTTACTGGTCGGGGAAGGCTACCGACCAGTAATATATGGGTGTGTGTGGTGTGTGTGTGTGTGTGGTGTGAGTGTGAGAGAGAGAGAGGGAGGAGAGAGAGAGAGGGAGTACAAAGGAGTACAAAGGAAATCAAGCAACA
>CM064557.1:9643925-9690437 GCA_032716605.1 Paralithodes platypus | reverse complement strand
CCAAAATGAGAAAGCTAACTATTTGATGAATGGCACTCAGCTTAAGAATGTAAACAGAGAAACCGATCTGGGAGTAACAATATCGAGTAACCTAAAACCGAGTCAACAATGTTCAGAAGTTGTTAAGAAGGCAAACAAAATATTGGCTTTATAGGCAAGTCATTTGAGCATAAATCCAAAGAAGTTATCCTAACTCTATACAATTCCTTAGTCCGCCCTCTTCTGGAATACTGCGTTCAAACCTGGTGCCCCTTATTACCAAAAAGATATAGACAAGCTAGAACGAGTTCAACGTAGAGTTACCAAAATGATACCTAGCCTAAAGAACAAACCATACGAGGAGCATCTTAGAGAATTAAATATATTTCCTTTAACCCAGCGCAGATTAAGAGGCGACTTAATTCAAGTGTTCAAAATCATCAAAGGCATCGACAATATGAACTGTAGTAAGTACTTCACTATCGACCAATCTAATTACACGCGGGGAAACGGGTGCAAAATTATTGGTAAGATCTTTTAACCCGCACGAAGCTAAAAATTTCTTCTTCAATCGAGTTGTCAACTTATGGAATGGGCTTCCCCGAGATGTTATAGACTGCAGCACCATTGATTTATTTAAACTTCGCCTAGACAAATATCTTGCATCAAACCCGCGACTGACTGTGTTTGTAAATGAATAACTTTATTTTATCCTCCCCTCAGTTACTAACCCATCTGTTCCCTACTAACTTCCCAATCGTGCCATGGACATTAGTTCCAGGGCAGTAGTTCCCTTTCCAATGTTCCCTTACCCACTGTAAACCACTGTTTGGACACTTGATCCTCAGTGTTTTGGAGGACAAGCAGCCTAGAAGGGTCACTAGGGCTGTTGTTGCTTGATTTCCTTTGCACTCCTTTGACATCTGAGATTAGCATCTGTCTTAATATTTGACTCTTGAGTGTATAATCGTATGTAGGCCGCTAGTATTGAACAATATAGCCGTTCTCTGATTGAAGTTATTTGATTTGGTTAGTATAAATTGCATACAAAATGCAGTTTAATCGACTTAATTAAAGGTGATTGAACATAGAACACGCTCTTATTTCAGGAAATTCAAAACTGTTTTATTTCTACCATGTTTTTCACATTGTGTTAATAGTTTTACACCTAACTTTTACTTTAACTAATTTTAATTGTATTAGTCTTAATGTAATAACTGAAATTTCCTTCCTTGCAAAATGAATCGTCACTTGATTTTTAAAACTGTTTTAAGAAGGAAGTACGTGATCCTCTTCAAAACCCTTGTGTCTGCCTCCGGGATGGTGTAAAAGATTAACTGAAGGTTTTATTCGTGTGTGTGACAGTAGAGAGAGTGAGAGAGTCAGTTCTAGTTTGGTTGCATTCGTTATTGTAGCGTAGTTTGTTTACACAGGTGATATGTAATTAAGGTACAGTATGATTATCAAATATCAATAGTTTAGTTTCATCTTATCTGGATGGATTCATACGGTTGTGATCTATAACACATTTCATAAGATATCCACAACATAATCACATTATTTTCTTCTTAGTCCCAAGATTAACATGTCATGGGTAACAGGACTGACAATATTATAGGTGTCTTGAGTAAATGCATTGAACAGGAATACGCAAAGTAACCCTTAAATAAATGGATAATAACAGTATGATATTTTGTTGACCAAGTAACACTATACTGTATATGGTGATTTAGGAAGGTACCACGGAGTTATTGATGATAGACAGTTGAGGCAGTGTGGGTGGGAAACAAGTAGGGATAAGACAAGTGAGGAGGGAGGGGTAAAGTAGCAGAGGTAGGGGATATATTGTAGTGGGGGGGAAGAAGGAAGGAGAACAGAGCTGGTGGGGGGAAACAAGTAGGGATAAGACAAGTGGAGGAGGGAGGGGTAAGTAACTGACGAGGTAGGGGATATAGTGTAGTGGGGGGTAAGATGGAAGGGGGGCAGAGCAGGTGGTGGGAAAGACGGAGAAGTAGGGGACAAGGAGGAGGGTGATAACACTGAGAGGTGGGAGATGTTGAGCATGGTGGATATGGAGGAGGGGGATAACACTGAGAGGTGGGAGATGTTGAGCATGGTGGATATGGAGGAGGGGATAACACTGAGAGGTGGGAGATGTTGAGCATGGTGGATATTGAGGAGGGGGATAACACTGAGAGGTGGGAGATGTTGAGCATGGTGGATAATGGATGGGGGGGGGGTGTTTATTGTTGGTTGGTGGTGGGGGTCAATCTAAGTCAGCACCACAGTGATCAGTCAGTCAGCCTAGATGACGTACGGGAGTCAATGTTTACATTGTGTTGTGCTGCGTCTATAGTGTAGTGTTGGTACCGGAAGTGTGTTGTAGGAGGGAGAGCAGGGAGGATCACAAACACCATACCCAGGTAACTATTAATGAGAGAGGAGGGGGTTGTATTACAGTATACTGATTATTATCCAACAAACCATTCCAAGTCTTATGTTATTTATATGAAAGGGTACAGTTCGTCTGGTGTCATGGGCTAAACTAGGGCTGATATATATCGAAGTCTCCATTAACATTCCTAAGTCCTTGTTAACACTCTTGAACTGGCGAGAAGTTCGCATAATTATTTCCGGAATCTCCTATGTCTTGTTAACCTTTATATCTCGCGGTCAAAATTAGGAGAGTAGAAGACATATCCTAAGCGACTAGTGAACTGTCCTAAGGAATTGACGAGCCAATATGGGTGGCTAACTAAAAACAATATCGCATTTTAGCATAACTCAATATCACGATGTATATGTATAGGTACATTTATGCGAAATACAAACTATGTGTGTGATCATATACAAGAAAACACTTATCAGAAGCGGAAGTATGTGCTATTTTGTTAATTGCCTGGTCAATAGGAAAACACTTATCAGAAGCGGAAGTATGGCTATTTTGTTAATGCTGGTCAATAGGAAAACACTTATCAGAAGCGGAAGTATGGCTATTTTGTTAATGCTGGTCAATAGGAAAACACCTATACTGTATGTGTTCGTCTTGTGTTCTCGCTTCATCCATTACTTCCCTATTGTTCTGTTTCCTTCTGTTTACACCAACTATGTTTACTTATGAATCATTCTATCTTTTTGTTTTCAGCAGCTTTAATTTGTACTGCAACCTCATAGGCTGTCTTCAAACTTTCTCTTTCATTCCCCAAGATTGCATTGTTTTGATAATGTTTGTGTGACCTCTGGCACTTTGTGAAGGGGAATTACTTAAGCTTTCTGAACATTTACACACATATTGTATTGATTAGGAGAAAAGTCAAGATTAAATGGATAAACTTTTCCTTATGATGGACTGATCTTGCATTATGATCGTAGTTTCTCGGAAAGTGTGTTTTGCCCTTACGATAGGAAAAACAGTTCTCAAGCGAGTGGCTAACTTCTATAATATGTTTCTTAGTAATGCTATTGACGGAGTTGAATAAGGTGTTGTTTTTGTTAATTGTGTTGATATTATTTACAGTGTACTTTTGTAATGTTTTCTTATCAAACATTACCTGATGATTTATTATTACTGTATCCCCAAGTGGACAGTTACCCAGAGTAAAGTGTTGGTTCAGCATTTATAGGTTGACACATCATTCCTTCCCCTTGAGACAAAATTAACTAGTTAATTACATTTTGAGTGTGCTTTTAGATTCAAAGTATTATATTGTGTTTAGCGTCCAGTTTGACATCAACGTATATCCCAGGTCGCTTACATTATCGGTGTATATCACTAACATAGGTCAGGTGTTGTCATCTGTCTGTCAACCTGTCATGTGTCAGTCGTCACCTGACCGTTATATAATATTGTCCTGGTGACAGTGGTGCTGGTCAATGACAGATATTGGAGGCGTTGTCAGTCTAGTCACTCCGACACATCATTGCAGGGAACTAGTAACCACCTGGCTCTACTGTTGCAATATTCGGTATGTGTGCAGTGTGGATAAAAGAGCTCATTCGATCACCGTATATTTGTTTTTCAGAAAGTATTTGTGAAATGTAACTGCGAAGTGAAATCGGTCCATTGTTTGGAAGGCTTAATGAAAAGTGTGCTGAATGCTGGCTTACTTTGTAAAACGATTTTGTGTTTCAATCTCTACATTTACTGATTCGGGGAAGGCTACCGACCCAGTAATATATGGTGTGTGTGTGTGTGTGTGTGTGTGTGTGTGTGTGTGAGAGAGAGAGAGAGAGAGAGAGGGAGTACAAAGGAGTACAAAGGAAATCAAGCAACAACAGATCTAGTGACCCTTCTAGGTTGCTTGTCCTCCAAAACACTGAGGATCAAGTGTCCAAACAGTGGTTTAGAGTGGGTAAGGGAACATTGGAAAGGGAATTACTGCCCTGGAACTAATGTCCGTGGCAGGATTAGGAAGTTTGTAGAGGACAGATGGGTTAGTAAGGGAGAGTGTGAGTGAGTGAGTGAGTGAGTGAGTGAGTTCGGTCTTATAAATTATTACATAATAGTTTCCCCCAAACCATGTTCGTGCTTCTCTGTTAAGTTTGTCAGTTTTCTTCATGACCACATTCCATATTCTGCCACAACTTGTGTAACATAACAACAGAGGTCACGTCTGAGGTGAGGTCTACGGGAACAATATTACTGCTACCTACCAAATTCTACTCTTATTAGGTATCTTTCTCTCTGTCCATCTACTTATCTCTCTCTCTCTCTCTCTCTCTCTCTCGTGATATATTATTGACGACAGTTTTGAGAGGAGAATCTTGGGAGGCTGTAATAAGAAAGTTTGCATCAAGAATAATGGAAGGGATTTGTGTCACTTTAACTGTATTGTTTTAATAACTTAACAAATATAATGATGTTAGCTGTGTTGATGGGGGGGCATTAATGGGACCAGTGTAAGGAGAAGTTAAGGGTAGGGGTCAAGGTATTTATTTATTTATTTATTTAATTATTTTTCATTTATTATTATTATTGTTTTTTTTTTTGTTTTTTTTTTAAAGTGTCCATCGTAGACCTCCATCAAGCTTATACAAATACGCCCAAGACCCCCTCCGGAATAAATTTGTGAATTATTAGGTAGAAAATGTCCCCCTCCTACATTGCAGGCTAGCCTTTGCTCACCATCAAAAAGTCGACTCCTGAATGGCGCTGTGAGTTTAGTTTTCTATTCCATCAAATACAAGTTTTTGTTCTCAATACTGTAGATCTGTTCTTCAATTAATATTGTATAGTAATAGTGTGGATTAGTGCTATGCAAAATAAAGTTCATTATTAGTCGTTCCCTTCATAGCCAACACGGAGAGACCTTTTAATTAGTTTGTTTGGGTCAAATAACTCTTGACGAATGTATTAAACAAAAAGAGAAATTCAAGACCTAAAGCTATTTACTTAGGTGTCTCCAGTTTCTCAGTCCCAACACCAGTGAATACCGTGGTGCCTGAGAAAGATAGATTATGATAATACGGAAGTTTGTGTGGGAGTGTTGGCTATGTTGGAGAGTGTGATAGACAGCCAGACAGGACACTTGCACAAATAAAACCAAACTTGGAAAGGTTTTGTTGTAGTTTTTAGCAGTTTTCAGTTTATAATTTGAAATATATTATATATGTTATGTCGTTCATTCTCATAGTTCTGCTTAAATATGTTCTCGTAATAGTGAATAGGTAGTGTATTGGTTTTGTTATACTGTTTCCATCCAATAATTATTCCACATTTTTGTTATATTAACCATTGTTTTCACTAATACAGTATACTGTATACAGTATACTGTATACAGTATACTGTATACTGTATACTGTATAGGTTGTGGGATTATTTTAATTTTCCTTTATTGTTTTAGAAGATTTAAGGGGAGATATCCACTTGAGGGATTTTTTTCTTGACCCCTTTCTCCCTCATGCTTAGCCCCATTTGTTTTCTAATTTTAATACGTTTGCCCCATTATTTTGACGATTTTAAGGACTTTCAACCCATTTCTGTCAATTTTAAGACCTTTCGTGCCATTTAGGTGTCGATTTTATCCTGGCGAGCGATAGCGAGCCTGTAATTTAAGAGGAACCGGCTTTCAGCCGGGACATTTTTCTACCGAAAAATGTACAAATTTATCTTGAAAGGGAGTCAAGGGGGTGTAATTTCAAGCTTGATGGAAGTCTGAGAAACACACTAAAAACCTCCCCTTAACGCCAGCTAGTTTATACATTCCCACGTATTTATCAATACCACACACACACACACACACACACACACACACACACACATATACACACACACACACAGTCGGTGATTTATTGTTTACTGTGATATCATCAACCAGATATACAGTATAATTGTCACCTTACCTTGTAACTCTCTCACGTGGGACAACATAAAAGGACATAAACAAAGGATGCATCAGAGATACAATGATATCATACACACTTTATATTCCCGTCACTTGGAAAGTATTTCCTTTGTGCAATTTACCAAAACCCCGAAGGTGTTTCCTGCCGGAGACATATTGAAGACAGACTCAGTGTTTTGTCCATGTTAAGGCAGGTATATAAGCCATGCTGTATTATTATTAATAGTTATGAACCAGTTTCCAACGTTGTCAGGAAAACAGACTAATAATGATAATATATATGCATTAAACTGCTTAACTATTAACCGACGAGTTCATTCAGCTTAGTACGTATCTGTAGCAATCAAAACTAAATTTACGTGAGGAACTCTGTCCACCTGGTTACAGGGTACCCTTACCCCCCATCCTGAGTGACTTATTGGGGTTAACCCTGGCTATTCCTCCACTGATGTGTAGTAGCTCCATCAACACTGTGGTTACAGATACCTAACCCCTGTAGAAACTCATTGAGTTAGTCCTGAGATTCTCGGCCACCAACATGATTGTAGTCCGTCCCTCTGGTTATAAGGTAACCTAACCTTTTGTCTTTGAGTAGCTCATTCGGGTTAAGTTTGAAACACTCTACAACGGTATGAGCAGCTCTGCCAACATTTATTCAGAGTTAATCGACCCCCTCACCAATGCCAGCCAACAAAACAGCCCAGAAAAGGAGCAACAGACACTAATAGATCCAGATGAAACGATCACCCTACACAATACGCCCGGCTGGACCACCCCTGGACAGACTCAATAGCTATATATACTGTATATGTCTCTGTCTGTCAGAGTCCCTTGATAGATCCTTAGAAGAAGATTAATTATGAACAACACACACCCTATCTTAAATATGTTGTCATCATATGACTAAACTTTCGTTACTCCTGAACGATTCCGTTCTAGAAGTAAGAGATTAAGTTGATATTTATTTCTTGCCTCCCACAACACCCACGCCTAACACTCTTAATTATTATCCCAGCTACCACACTCCCATTGAGATAAATTTAACCAATGTCACGTTTGCCTTTTGGGGAACATATTGTAAATACTTAATCATAATTATATTCTTTATCATTATCCATATATGTTGTAGTGTTGCTGACAAATACATATTGTTAACTTGTATATTCACAATATAGAGTGCCTCTATATTATTCACTAGTTGGATATGTTACTTGCATTCATTATTCACAATATAGAGTGCCTCTATATTATTCACTAGTTGGATATGTTACTTGCATTCATTATTCACAATATAGAGTGCCTCTATATTATTCACTAGTTGGATATGTTACTTGCATTCATTATTCACAATATAGAGTGCCTCTATATTATTCACTAGTTGGATATGTTACTTTGCATTCATTATTCACAATAGAGAGTGCCCCTATATTATTCACTAGTTGGATATGTTACTTGCATTCATTATTCACAATATAGAGTGCCTCTATATTATTCACTAGTTGGATATGTTACTTGCATTCATTATTCACAATATAGAGTGCCTCTATATTATTCACTAGTTGGATATGTTACTTGCATTCATTATTCACAATATAGAGTGCCTCTATATTATTCACTAGTTGGATATGTTACTTGCATTCATTATTCTATGTACAAGTAAAAACCTTGACTACCATAGCCTGTGTATGTTCACTGCCTGACCTACCCAGTCAATAAAAAGGACCTTCTACTCAGTTAAATATAACAAACACAGCCCTTTAGAACAATATTCATGGGTGGTATATTAGTTATGCAGGATATCAGTACTACATAGCCTACCGGTAGTAATGATTTGTATTCTTTTTTATTTTCAGGTAAGAGAAGTGGACTAATGGTACAAGTAGCTAAGTATTGGTCATAACAACAACTGATATACAACATTAATTATTAGGTAAGTATATTTACATGTTAAATACCTATAGATTAACACACAGTTTGACTGAACAAAATACGACGTACGGTACATGTATTTAATTGGAATAGATGATTTATTTATGTAATCTATAATTGGAGAAAATAAGCAGAGTCAATGTAAATTTATAAAAACCGTCATTAAAATAAAGAGTTGTACCGACCTTATCTGTAAAATATATAAGTACAACAAAGTAAAATCAGACGATTTTATCGCAGTCTGATATTCAGAAAGTCCCTAAATTATCACCAATAACCAAGAAGCAGAAAGCCATCGAGGCAAAACATATGGAAGGAACTATGGAAGTTTCTTACGGGTCTAAAATTTTATTGCCTAGGGAGCACATAAAAAACGGGAATTAGGTTGGGTAGCGCGGGGAAATGGTCCTTAAAGAACATGGGAGGTGGTGGCTGACACTGACTGGAGGGGGGGGGGGGGGGGGGGGGACAAAACGGGGTGATAGGGAGGGAAATAAGCTGGCGAAGGAAAGGTTAGCGGACTGGAGAGAACATAATATGTAAAGGAGCACATTGTACCAAGTTGTTATATTTTCCTTTTATTTGTTTTTGGAATAATGAGAGAAAGAGAGAGAGAGAGAGAGAGTGAGAGAGATAGAGAGATAGAGGGGAGGGGGGGTTCGTGGTGTAATAAATATCCAGTACTCACTAATCACTGACGGAAAATAATGTGACTACATTTAATTTCAGTGATATATTGATCTATAGAACGTCTAGGTGGTTATCATAGAGAGAGAGAGAGAGAGAGAGAGAGAGAGAGAGAGAGTAGGGGGAGGGGGAAAGAGAGAGATAGGGGGGAGGAGTGTGGAGAGAGAGAGAGAGAGAAGTGGCGGTAGTGGGGAAAGAGAGAGAGAGAGAGAGAGTGTATAATTGGATTTAGATGGACAGGAGAATAGAGAGCGGCTTAAGAGAAAAGGGGGATTAGCTTAAGGGGAGATCTCCACTTGAGGGATTTTTTTCTTGACCCCTTTCTCCCTCATGTTTAGCCCCATTGCTTTTGATATTATAAAACGTTTGGCCCATTAGTTTAGCGATTTTAAGAACTTTCCCCCCATATTAAGACCTTTCGTGCAATTCAGGTGTCGATTTTATCCTTTTGAGGAATCGGCCTTCGGCCGGGACATTTTTCTACCGAAAAATGTACAAATTTATCTTGAAAGGGGCTCAAGGGGGTGTAATTTTAAGCTTGATGGAGGTCTAGGGAACAAACTAAATACCTCCCCTTAAGGGATCAAAAATATTATATTAGCATTTCTGTAACAGCATTATGGAAGTTTTTTTTTATGAAGACGTAAATATAGAGAGAATGAAAATATGAATATGGACACCTAATATGACCATACATTATTTGATAACCTTCCCAACAAGTCGCTGAAGTTGTTGAAAAGCAAAGATTTTTTTTGGTTTTATTGGGAGATCTTTTGAATAAGTTGTGCGCACTTTATACAATTCATTGGTTCGTCCGCATTTGGAATATTGTGTTCAGTTTTGGTCGCCATACTGTATACAGGATATTGACAAACTAGAGAGAGTACAACGGAGAGTAACTAAAATGATTTCCCGACCAAGAAATATACTGTAGGAGGAACGACTAAAGACTTAGATATATTTACCTTGGCAAACCGCAGAATAAGAGGGGACCTAATCCAAGTTTTTTTAAATAATCAAAGGCCATGACAACATGGATGCAAGTAAGTATTTCACACTACATAATTTATATTACACAGGAAATAATGGTTACACAATTGTCGAACAGGCGTTTTATTCACATGAAGCGAAGCACTTCTTTTTCAACAGAGTGGTCAACTTATGGAATAAATTGCCTAGAAGTGTTGTAGAGTGCCATACAGTCCAAACATTCAAATATCACCTTGACACATTTCTTGCCATGAACCACCGACTGACTGTGTTCAGGCCTGAGTATTGTGACCGTTTCAGTAACGTACATAGCATTAAAAGTTTGTTTTCTGACAACAGTAAGCCCTTCAGTTGATGGCTGTGGCATTTTATTTGATTTTGTTGTTGTTATTATTATTTTTATTTTTATTATTTTAATACAATCAGCCTAGTATGGACCATTAGGTCTGTTTTTGCTTGCCTTACTTTGTTTTCCTTTGTATATACAGTATAACTCAAATTTAAAGAAGAATAAGAATAATGATAGAGCGACTTGGACGATGTGCAGTGAGGTAAGAATATATGTAAACTGGAAACTAGTATTACAATGGGCATAAGCTTGGGAGAGGTCTATCTATCGCCCGACGCCGTGATCCCCGAAGGGGTGGCCACGAAGAACCACCTCCATGCACCTCTGTCCTCAGTCAGTCGACGCCCCTCCCCCCAACCAGCACCGCCTTCGTTCATATACTTCCTCACTGCATCCTTCCACCTCTCCTTCGGTCTACCTCTCCCTCTCTGTCCCTCCACCTCGCTCTCGTACACCCTCTTAGTCATTCTCTCGCTTTCCATACGTTCCATATGGCCGAACCATCTCAAGTTGTTCCTTTTCACACTTTCCAGCACATCTACCTCCACACCACACCTCCTTTTTACTTCTTCATTAGTCTGTCTATCCCTCCATGTAACTCCGCACGCACTTCTTAAGTAATTAATTTCCACTGCTCTCACTCTTGGTCTGAGTCTCTCAACCAACGTCCATGCTTCACTTCCGTAAGTCAGTGTCGGGATTACCACACTGTCATGCAAGGACTTGAAGGAGAGGTATATACAGTATATAGAATATGAAAATCATTATAGCACAGGATAAAAACATTCAAAGAAACAATAGCTCAGATGTAAGAACGAAACGTTAAATATTGTAATTGCATGAAGCATATTCCAATAAAGATTGAGTTATATATTGTAATGAATGAAATATTGTAATTGCATGAAGCATATTCCAATAAAGATTGAGTTATATATTGTAATGAATGTATCAAATTATCAAAGAATCCTTTTAGTATTACAGTGATCTCTCCCCACACTGCCATTATGTGGAGGGTAAGACAGGAGGACTTTATCACTAAGGATTTGTTATGAAAGCAATATCAGATAATAGGTTTTGCTGGTTTTACGACCACGGCTGCCGAATTTAATTTTACTAAGTTTAATGGATGGAAAATGAACAGTAAAAGGAAGCTCTGTTTTGTTCGTTGGTGACGAAAAACTAAGATAAATACGGAGTAGTTGAAAAGAAGAGCTGAAAGAATGTAAACATGAAATATATTCTTTTGACATTCCATATACATATATTGAAATATGTGTTTAGAGCTATAAAGCGGTACATTTGAAGGATGATAATGTAATTAACCACCAACAACAAAGGGACTAAGTTGACTGGCAAAAAAATATCAGCTGTAATTACTGTTGTTTAGTCATACATTTGTGTTGCAAGGTAAGGATGCAAATGTATTTGTTGCTGCTACAGTGGAAACGCACCTCAAACTTCCCCTCACCACCCTATGTTATTGGAGGATGACTATTAAAAAGATAGACAGAACACATTACGTTAGTTATATATAAGACAGTAAAGAACACAAAAGTAAATGGTATATTACATGTGTGTCTGGTAGGGATGAACGTTATAATTTGTTCTATATCAGTCCTCTTCCTTATGTCAATATTAGCCTATCCCTTCACACAACTTATCGTATTATAATTTTGTTTATTTTCATATGACACATCCTTGCTACAGAGGTTATATTTATGTTCTTTCATGGTTGTGTGGGAACTTATACATTTATAATTATTTAATCTTCCTTACTTGTCTTTTCCTTTGTTCACTTTTACGGTTTAATATACACAGTTGGTTGGTTTGTTATACTATATTTGTCTTGGTGTTAGTACTGTTAGTAATTATTAAAACAAATATTGATTTAGTATATTTGATATTGCAGTGAACCACCAACATGACTACTGTAAGTTTTTTACAAGGGGCACTAAACACTATATAACCATTGATCACAAAGCTTTATGTGGTAATAGTGCGAGGCCTTGCAAAAGTTACAAGAAACGTGCCTCCCGTGATTACAAATATTGTAATGCAAATAAAAACCACCAATATGAAGACTGACAACTTGTGGGGTCACTGTAGTTATCTACCCTCACATCTCACGGGCAACGGAGGGAGGGAGAGTGGGGTGGGATAGTACAGTACAGTGTGTGAGAGAGAGAGAGAGATAGCGTGCAAAAAGCTACAATATACTGGCTGTAGAAGCGATGTAGTGTAAAGAGGGAGGGTGAGAGGACAAGGGGATAAAACAACAGAGGAGACACATGTGTAATGATTTATTTACAAACGTGTTTCTTGTGAAAAACATAATCTGAAAATACCTATTATCTAGTGTGTGTGTGTGTGTGTGTGTGTGTGTGTGTGTGTGTGTGTGTGTGTGTGTGTGTGTGTGTGTGTGTGTGTGTGGTTGTGTGTGTGTGTGTGTGTGTGTGTGTGTGTGTGTGTGTGTGTGTGTGTGTGTGTGTGTGTGTGTGTGTGTGTGTGTGTGTGTGTGTGTGTGTGTGTGTGTGTGTGTGTGTGTGTGAGAGAGAGAGAGCGAGAGAGAGAGACAGACAGACAGAGAGGGAGAGATTAAGATGTCACGGTGATGATTGTAGACAGAAGCTCTGTGAACCATTGATGGTGCTGAATATGACACAGATAAGAGAGAGGAACGAGGGAGGGGAAATGAAGGCGAATCAGATAACAACATTAATGTCCAGGAAATAATTATGTAACCAAGTAAATAGATAAACATGTGAACAATCATATTGTAGACTCAAAACTATCTAGAAATTTGTATAACGGTTGTTTTTATAAAAGTAAGTTACATGAATATCTAAAGTTAAAATATCCCTCCAAAATTGCAAGAATTATTCTTAATATTATATTCCTATATATGTATCATTATTTCTAAAACCTTATAATTATCACTGTATGTTCGATCAGCTTTACCGGTATAATACGGTTCCATGTCAGTTGAACCAGTGCAACTTCAACCAGTGCCACCTTAACCGTATAATACGGTTCCATGTCAGTTGACCAGTGCAACTTCAACCAGTGCCACCTTAACCGTATAATACGGTTCCATGTCAGTTGAACCAGTGCAACTTCAACCAGTGCCACCTTAACCGTATAATACGGTTCCATGTCAGTTGAACCAGTGCAACTTCAACCAGTGCCACCTTAACCGTATAATACGGTTCCATGTCAGTTGAACCAGTGCAACTTCAACCAGTGCCACCTTAACCGTATAATACGTGTGTGTTTTCCGTTTTTATCTATTTCACTATGTCGTCCATTCCCATTTCAGGCGTTTCTTTGTTATACCGGTACACCCCTATAATGGTGTTGTGAGCAGAACACCAGCCTGCGCAGGTTCCAATCCTTGCCCTATCGTATACATTTATTATCATATAAACAAACCGTGTAGTGTGTCTGACTGTTCATATTAGAGTGTAAATGTTGCATAATGTTTGTACTTTCACCAGGAAACATGTACATTGGCAAGTAGTGTGTGTGTGAACCTGTGTGTGCACAAAATTGTTCGTGTAAAATTGCTACACCATTTTATTACCTCCGCCAAAGAAGTTGGACGGAGGTTATGTTTTCGCTTCCGTTTGTTTGTCTGTTGGTTTGTCTGTCTGTCTGTCTGTCTAAACAATATATCTCGCAAAGATTTGAACCGATTGTAGACAGATAGGAGATGCTCCAAGGAATTAGTAATTCCATTTAGAAGGCGATCGGTAGAGCGTAGGCGGAGGTATGCGCTCTCTCAAGAACCCCTCAAGTCTCCGTTTATATATTTTCCTCCACAACAAAGCCACTCTCTCTCCAACACCCCTTCTCCCCTCTCTACACTCTTTAGAAAATAGGAAAAGTAGAAAGTAGCTACGAGGTGCCGTTGTAAAGGCTTATCCCTCAATACCTTCACCACCACCAGTCACTCCTCGTTCTGTCCATTCATTGGGTTATGTCATTAACTACCCAATTACCGTATATGAACAATTAAGAATATTCGACTCAAATTTGCCCTAATTAGGACTAAAGTTTTAATTTGACTGTTTCATCAATTATGTGGGTGGGCTTGTGGTGGTAGGGCTTCGCTGCATGTCTGCCTGTTGAGACCGAAACTTCTCCTGGAGGTTGGGGGGGGGGGGGGGGGGGGGAGTGCTGGAGTGACCTTGGTGATCCTTGGTCTCTGGGTCTTCACCTGGGTGACCTAGATGTGTGTTTTTTTTTTCTTTTCGGAGTCGGCCACCTCCAGTAAAAAAAAAATGGGGAATGGGCCTGAGCAATAGACCAATATATAGATCAAATAAGCAAATCCCCTCGTTCGGTGAATGGTCATAAAATAAATGGTAGTATATTTATTAATGGTCTTCTATCCCACCCTAGTCTCTCGTATAATCTCTTTTAATAGTTAATTTACTTTCTTCCTTAACCTGACTGTTTTCTTCAAAATTGTAATCACCATTTATCTCCTTTCTTTCCTCACATATTAACCGCACTCTTAAGTTTTCAGTCCTTATATTGGATTTATCTTTGTAGTTCACAATATAGTACTCTCCACCCATCCTTTAAAATTCATTAAATTATATTTATCCACCTACTGTAATGTTTGAATCAATTGGACTGCTAATTTGAATAAACAATTGTGATAACAAACATAATTATAGGAACGCACACATTTATGACTATAACATGGGTGACATGATAATATACATAATTATAGAGGTACAATCAGAGTTTATGCAGTTAATTTCTTGTAATATTCAAGATTCACCTCGTTTATATAAACAACAAACATATACTATTAACCAATGACATGCAGACAGACATACATACATACAGACAGACAGACAGACAGACAGACAGGTACCGGTAGACTTTCCAAATAAAGGTCTGGTATATGACATGTTGTGACTTGGGTATTTTCTACTTGAGCCCCGAGGAAGTTATTAGTGTTGGTGGCTGTGAAATTGGTAATGACGGATAATTGTATGTGTAATATATCACGGCTTGTGCTCAAATTATGGAACTGGTTTTAATTGCCACATCGCCGGGTTTAAATTTTGTGTAATATTGGTGCAATGTTTCAAGGATTAATATACGTTGAGGATATTAAGCTGGTAATGTGAGAATTTGAAGAAAAAGATGCAAAATTGTTCATGTCTACAAAAGCTAATGCACTTTGCAGAAAAGGGTCATCTTACTTTATATATGCCTATAATCTGAGACCAATAGAGAGACTCAATTATGACTGTATCCTCCATACTTTATTTTTGTTTTACCTTATTGCAAAACTACCACGTTTCCGTATTTTTTTTGCATAGCTATATATCATAACATATATATTTTCTAACCTGTTTTTGATGATACAGTTTAATATATCTATTATGTAGAGTAATTGCTTTTTGACCTGGTCTTCAACACTTATTAGTTTGGTATTCTATAACTTCGTGTACCTTCATGTCACAATTTGTTTTGTTATTAAATTGTATATACCACCACCGCCACCACCACCACCACCATCACCTCTCCGTCCCTACTACTATTGCCCCCACAATCCCCCCCCCCACTCAGTTGTATGTAAATTGCTAGAAACACTCATAAGAGACAGACTCGTAAATCACGTAAAAGGAAAATATCATACTTAAAGATACTCAACATGGCTTTCGTAAAAAAAAATCCTGTTTAACAAACCTCTTAGACTTCTTCCACGATATCCTCAACCTCCACGATGAGAGTAAAGCTGTAGATATTATATACCTTGATTTTCAAAAGGCCTTTGACAAAGTTTCCCCACAAACGTTTACTGCTAAAACTAAAAGCGCATGGAATACAAGACGGTGTGTTGAAATGGATAGAAAATTGGCTCAGCTACAGAAAGCAAAGAGTAGTCATAAACGGTAAGGCATCTAAATGGACCAATGTAAGTAGCGGGGTACCCCAGGGATCGGTACTAGGACCAATTCTCTTTCTAATTTACATCAACGACATAGATGAGGGTCTCACCTGTACAATCTCAAAATTTGCTGACGATACAAAAATTGCAAATAGCATACTCTCAAAAGAACAAGTTGACGATATGCAACACAATCTAGATAAGTTGTCAAGTTGGGCCCAAATTTGGCAAATGAGTTTTAATGCGGATAAATGTAAAGTACATATCGGATACCAAAATGAGAAAGCAAACTATTCGATGAATGGCACTCAGCTTAAGAATGTAAACAGAGAAACCGATCTGGGCGTAACAATATCGAGTAACCTAAAACCGAGTCAACAATGTTCAGAAGTTGTTAAGAAGGCAAACAAAGTAATTGGCTTTATAGGCAGATCATTTGAGCATAAATCCAAAGAAGTTATCCTAACCCTTTACAATGCCATAGTCCGCCCTCTTCTGGAATGCTGCGTTCAATCCTGGTGCCCTTATTACCAAAAAGATATAGACAAGCTAGAACGAGTTCAACATAGAGCTACTAAAATGATACCTAGCCTAAAGAACAAACCATACGAGGAGGGTCTTGGATAATTAAATTATTTCCTTTAACCCAGCGCAGATTAAGAGGCGACTTAATTCAAGTGTTCAAAATTATCAAAGGCATCGACAATATGAACTGTAGTAAGTACTTAACTATCGACCAATCTAGTTACACGCGGGGAAACGGTTGCAAAATTATTGGTAAATCTTTTAACTCACACGAATCTAAGAATTTCTTCTTCAATCTAGTTGTCAACTTGTGGAATGGGCTTCCCCGAGACGTTATAGACTGCAGCACCGTTGATTTATTTAAACTTCGCCTAGACAAATATCTCGCATCAAACCCGCGACTGACTGCGTTTGTAAATGAATAACTTTATTTTATCCCCCCCTCAGTTACTAACCCATCTGTCCTCTACTAACTTCCTAATCCTGCCACGGACATTAGTTCCAGGGTAGTAGTTCCCTTTCCAATGTTCCCTTACCCACTCTAAACCACTGTTTGGACAATTGATCTTCAGTGTTTTGGAGGACAAGCAGCCTAGAAGGGTCACTAGACCTGTTGTTGCTTGATTTCCTTTGTACTCCTTTGTATACACACACACACACACACACCTCATCTTTCATCTCGCCGCCCTATCATTAATTCCTTACTTGATATGTGTAGACTCAATTTTCCGGCTACTTTCCATGTTTTCATTGTGTTCATGATCTGGCTTTTGTTTTTGTTGCGACACACACACACACACACACACACACACACACACACACACACACACACACACACACACACACACACACACACCACAAACTTGGGTAATATTGGAAACAAATATTATTGATACAAATATCGTATTCTAAGATGAGCAGATCAAAGACATTGGTTGTCAATAAGAGTCAATATACTATAGTAGTGAGGGAGGGAGAGGGAGAGGGTCATAGGGTGAACACATGATAAATTATAATTAATTTACATATTCAGTGCAAGATAAGATTGCAGTTACATATACAGTACATCCTCTTGAAGTGTTTTGGATGAGTCCGCATTTCTCTAATTTGCTATTTAGTGGACGGTATTTATTACTTTCCTTTATTAGTTATATATTTTCTTTATATATATATATATATATATATATATATATATATATTATATTATACAGTATAATATATATAATTCTTCTCCGTGTTTTACCTTCTCTAAATCAATATTCCTTAACACCGCTGTTTTCTTCACTACCTTCACCTGTGTTTCATCCACTCGTATTCTTCTTTATAAGGTTCACAGTTACCTTCTCCTTCAGCGTCAGAAATTCCGTTTGGTTTCCTCAGAAATGTCACGAAGCAGGTTCGTTTGATAACGCACTGGTTGATAGGAATTTGTCTGTGTAGTTTACCCATCGCGATTATTTCCTTGTCTTCTCGTTTGATCACAATATTCTTGTGTACACGATCATTTTATCGGTTCATTATCAAGTCAGTCATCACATTTGGTTATCATACCGCATAATCTTCCCTATTTACAATAGGTCAGTTTCTGAAAAACACATTGTTAGTAACCAAGAATTTCTATCTTGTAGCATGAACTCCAATAAACAGCTACTGGTGATATAAATACTAACCGACAAAGGTTATAGCACTGAAATACCTTCTCTACAACATCACAAATGGTGTTGTGTAAATTATTAATGTAATGGTTATTAGTCCTCTTGGATGTTATGTTCACTCTGACTCACCGATTATATACTGGTAGTGACTTACACAACCTAACCTAACCTAAAGCTTAATCTAACCTAAATTTGGGAAGGGAGTTTCGTTGACCTGGGGGTGAATTGATCGACAACATATTTATTTATTCTTAACCTTCCCCATTATTCTAGCCTGACCTTCCCATATATCAGCTAGTATCCACTGTCAGTCACCCTATCCTATATACCTGTTATCTCTGTTATACCCTCCCTCCCTCCAATATACCGCATATTTCTGTTATACCCTCCTCCCTCCCTCCAATATACCTTATATCGCTGTTATACCCTCCTCCCTCCCTCCAATATACCTTATATCTTTGTTATACCCTCCTTCCTCCCTCCAATATACCTTATATTTCTGTTATACCCTCCTCCCTCCCTCCCTCCAATATACCTTATATCTCTGTTATACCCTCCTCCCTCCCTCCAATATACCTTATAACTCTGTTATACCCTCCCTCCCTCCAATATACTTTATATCTCTTATACCCTCCTCCCTCCCTCCCTCCAATATACCTTATATTTCTGTTATACCTTCCTCCCTCCCTCCAATATACCTTATATATCTGTTATACCCTCCTCCCTCCCTCCCTCCCTCCAATATACCTTATATCTGTTATACCCTCCTCCCTCCCTCCAATATACCTTATATCTCTGTTATACCCTCCCTCCCTCCAATATACCTTATATCTCTGTTATACCCTCCCTCCAATATACCTTATATCTGTTATACCCTCCTCCCTCCAATTTACCTCATATCTCTGTTATACCCTCCCTCCAATATACCTTCCTCCCTCCCTCCAATATACCTTATATCTCTGTTATACCCTCCTCCCTCCCTCCAATATACCTTATATCTCTGTTATACTCTCCTCCCTCCTTCCTCGTTCTCCAACACACACAAAGTTGTGGTGTAGTGAACTAATTATAGGTTGGAGCTTCATTACTGTCTGCCAGTCGTTACTAACCAACAGTACCTTAGAGCAGGGACGCCCGAGATTGTCCATACATTGGGTTTACTTTGGAATTAGGGAAAAATGTCAGACGCTAAATTGGTTTTACTTTGGAATTTGGGTAAAATGTCACTTTGGGTTTACAAAGGTTTATTGTAGTGCTTTTGATTAGACTGATTTATTGGTTCAGGGACCGTTTAATAGTACCGCTTCATTGATGTCTGTATGTTGACTATAGAAAGCCATATTCAAGGTAAGTTAGAGTCAAAATGTCTGGACACATGGTATTTGAAGCATTTTAAATCATAGGAGGAGGGAGAGAATACCAGAGCATACCTTTAGAGTAGAAGGACTGGGAAAATTGGTTTAGTCTTGGGGTAGAGAGTTAGACAGAATAAGTGCGGGAATATGTGTAACTATGTTACAACTCAACTAAATTATAAAACATGCAGAGAGAAGGCGTTTTGGATACATAAAAGTTTAGCGATTTACGACTATTAGTGAGCAATAATTCAACAGCAGCGTATTATTATGTTGTGGTGTAATTGTATTGTTTATCCTGGTTTGTAATTGATGTGGTGCCAGTGGTATGATGGATGTGGTGGTAGGGGGTCAAGGGAGGGAGTTGGGGTTATGGTAGGGGGGTGGGAGGGCTGAGGGGGTCAGGCTGGCCTGTAATTATTCAAGATTAACTTGTTTCAGTTTAGTTAATGTTTAGTTTTAGTTATTGTCTGATATAATTACTTAGCTTGGGTATAACACAAATGTCAAAGGTTTAGATAGGGGGAATTATAGTTTAGCCAGAATATGTACTGTACGATTATGTGATAGAAGGTTAAAAGAAACGAGTGGAAGGTATAAATATGTATGATAATAATATGTCATAAAGGTTAAATAATTCATATGCAAAGCTGGACACACACACACACACACACACACACTCTCTCTCTCTCATATTCACTCACACTCACTCTCTCTCGATGATGATGATGATGATGATGATAACGACGTATTGACGTATGGGAGTAAACCTTATGTAATTATACATAATTATTATGTTTCTATTTATGAGGGGACACATATTTCTTAACTACAAATCAGTCACTCAAGACAATAACTTATTTTAAGAATTTGTACCCAGCCAACATATTTAGTTTATCAATATATATTTATACTTGTAAAGTTACTTGTGTAAGCTATTTGTAGCCATTAAAATATTACAGTAATTCCCCGCACGACCGTTTATTATAGAAGCAGGTTGTGGCCACATTATAAACTGTACAGAATAGTAAACAGGTTCAGCTCCATGGCTTCTGTACACCATTATCATATTTACTGCAGCTCGTTTTACGGCTCTCAATTATTCAAATGTAGTTTCAATTACTTAATATTGATATATTATTATTATAGTGACATTTCTGCTTATTTGTTTATTCACACGATCATTACTGATGCACATTTTATTTAAAATCCAAATATCCTGATTTCCAGCTAATATTTCAATTGCTTGTATATTTGCTTTATATCCGCTATCTACAGTATATAAGATTTCCTTTGCTGTCCTATTTGCCTTTGTAATTCTCCCTCTCCTGTCATAATATTAATTCAGGTTGCCGGTAAAGCCATTCTATCCTACATACCAACTATCGAAGGGAGTCCTTCTCTTGCGTCCCTCAACTAATAACCATGCCTTTACGTACAGTTGCCTGCAAACGTTTACTCCATTTCTAATATGTTAATCATGTTAATATGAACAATGAGATCCACTTGAATTTTTATTTTGATGGTCAATGGTTGTTAAGATTCAGTAACTTAAAACACAGTGACTTTATATTACACAAGAATATCGTGTTAAAATCATTGATAGAAAATGGATGGCCTTCATGTTATCAACTGTACCACAGATCATCAGTGATTCTCCGTCTGTTACTTTATGTACCAGACCCCTGCTGGTGGTTGGGTCTCTGTCGGCTGTTGTCTTATATTATTGTCCTCCCTTGACCACCCACGAGTTGTGAATGATAATAGATGGTGTAGATGTTCTGAAACTATATATATGATGTAATACTACATTAAAATTATAATGTCATATCTTGATGCAGTGACTTTCGCAATTGCTCGATATAACCTGTACCCGCTTGGATTATAAATGAGAACCTACATCAGATTTAATGTTTGACTCTGAGATCATTCTTAACGTCATGTCAAGGGTGAAACATGACTTAGGGGTTAGAGTGGCCGACTACGAAGCACATTATCGTACTTTATAGTCTACTTGAAGCACCAAAGATTATTGTGATGTGATCTCGATAATGCCATATCGATAAAGGAGTTAAAACAAATATGCACTATAAAGCAAAGCTTTAGAGCTTTAAAAAAAAAAAAACGAAAAAAAAAAAACCACACGCACAGATAAAAGCGACAATGAATAATGTAGACCAACCTGTGTTTGTTATTCTGGCCTCGTCTGGTAGTCTGTAGAAGCTGAGGGATTTGTGGGTTTGTAGTTTTGGTGTGACCTTTGTTGTTGATATTGTTGTTGTTGTTAACCCCTTCATCACTATTACGTATTTGTCATCATAATCTGGTTACCATATGACGATTATGTTTAGTTTGTAATTTACCTATACAGCTCATATGGGTAAATACGATCCCAATAAACCCTCTTATTAACATTGATCTTTCTTAAATTGCATACAATTATCTAATTTTAGCCATCATCAAAGTTAAAAATACGTCATGGTCCTGAAGAGGTTAAGAAATATTCAGTCTGCAGAAAATAGATAATGCTACCTTGTCATTACCAGTGTTGTTATCCATTATAAATGTTGTTGTTGTTGCTCTAAAATACAAATTGTGATCATTGGACCGTGAACACTGAACACTGAACTGAACACTAAGTAACGGATCATAGTTAATTATACTCATACATCAGGGATTTGGCTATTGAAAAATGGTAATTCAATGGAAGCCTACATTTGATATTGTACCACTACAAATATATTGTGAGGGGTACCTATGAATACAATACAAATATTGTTTATCTCTGTGTGGCTAACTATGGATTTATTACACGAATTACAAGCCTGTTCTTAAATAGTTTATAAATATTATATAGACCCATAAGGTTTATCTTTGACTAAATTAATTGGTGTTACAGTTGAACAGTAAACATAGAGCCATTACTGGATACAATAGTCTGGCCACTTGACACACAAATATTGGTTGATGACTAAAGACACATTATTTTAGACAAATTATATTGAAAACCTGAAATAGGTACTCTTTAGTAGGAACTTCTAATTTGAGACGTATTGATCCCTCTATATATTTTTAACTATTACCATGCTTTCTATTTATCAATATATTGAGTCATCAATCTGAGTGGAAGGTATAGCAGTACTCCCAAGTTGTACTCTTCCTGATCTATAACATTTGATATTCCTTACCAATCATCATACGGTATCTAAACTGGAAGTACCTGTGTTTTACGCCACCCTTCCCCTTCTCTCTCTCTCTCTCTCTCTCTCTCTCACACACACACACACACACACACACAGTGGAAGGTATAGCAGTACTCCCAAGTTGTACTCTTCCTGATCTATAACATTTGATATTCCTTACCAATCATCCTATCTAAACTGGAAGTACCTGTGTTTTACGCCACCCTTCCCCTTCTCTCTCTCACACACACACACACACACACACACACACACACACACACACACACACACACACACACACACACACACACACACACACACACACACACACACACACACACACACACACACACACACACGTACGTACGTACACACGTTGATTGTAGGAAAGACGTAAGGTAGTGGTAAAGCACCGTAGATAATGTACAAAGGAAGATAACTCAGCCAGGAAAGGAGAGAGAGAACAGGCTAGGTCATTATGAAAAATAACTTACTATAATATCTCTGGTACTATTACTGACCTGCTAATGTGATGATCCAGATATTGTAGTCTTCTTTAATATCTTGTAGAACTAATGATTGACACAGCAGCTAACATGATCATATATTGGTTTTACATAATTTATTGGCCCTGTTCTTACATGGTGTCCCGGTGACCTATTTGAAGAAACCAGTAACAATACAATTCAATTATATGAAATACAAATATTATGTATGATCACAAGTAAATATTTTAACTGCAATATAACATGACATATTAGGAATATTGCACTAGTTAATTCATACAGTGAAAATATGGAACTTTCGTTTATAATTATATTAATATTAGTGAAGAAACTGACATTTCATCCCCTTGCCTGTTCCTTTTCTTTTATTTGACTAGTTCACATGGGTGCTTGTGGTTGTGCCTGATATATATATATATATATATATATATATATATATATATATATATATATATATATATATATATATATATATATATATATATAAAGCCTAAATATTATGATACAATTATACAACAGTATTATCTCCAACCATTATGAATCATCACCTCGTACCATAACTATCATAGCCAAGTAATATACTGGGTACACTAACAATAAACTCATCATGTGTCTTTTGTGATGTATTTATATTGTGTATCCTCCTAAGCATATGAAAGAAGTTTAGGTAAGGAGTTGTAGGAAACTAAGTTATGGGAAGGTTATTGACGGGTTATATTCCTTTAAATACAGAATGACTCCCATTTAGGAAGGATCTGGATTCAATTATTTAAATACCATCTCTATTACTCCATCAGATCCTGCCTAAGCTGAATATAATTGTGTAATTTTAACCAGAATTCAATGAATATGAGGTATTGTACTAAAATGTTTATAATTCTTCCATCTCAAAGGATGTTAAAGGATCAAAGGTTTCTTTAAGGCTATTAGAGTATAATGACTTGTGTGTTGTGGTTTACTTTGGTGTGTACAGTAGTGTAGGAGGCTGTGGTGTTGTGGGTTGAGGCAGGATTTATTGTAGTGTTAACCCCTTCTTTACTGGCGACGACTTTATATTGTTACTCTAACTATATTTAGACGATGTTGTGCAGGTTAGGAAGGATATGTGGTAGCTGAAAGGATTAATTGAGGTAGTGTGATGGTTAGAGGTCCTTCCTAAACTTAATATAATCGTCCTAATAGTTGCCAGCATATACTGAAATGGGCGGCACCGGTACTGAAAGGGTTCAAATTCATAGCAGCTCTCGACATTAGTCTTGTTGTCTTTGCCCAGCTCACTTTCCTGTAATTACCATTTGTCTTATGTGGCATCTATCTATCTATCTATCTATATATTTATTGCCAAACACCATAATTCCTTGCCTATTTACGGAAATAAAACAGGCTGCAAACATCCTTGTCCCGGCATGTAGGAAGATTTTTACGCATGACATACTGTACGCTGTAACACTTTAGTTCCTTTGTTACCCATCGTTTTACATCCGGCTCAATTCCTATATTTTGATTAATAACGCAGCTCCCTCCAACTTTGTATTATTTATCATTTCTGCTTGGCTCACTCCAGTAAAGTTAAGGTGGCAGTGGTGGTCATATTGGAGGGTTGTAACGTCAACCAATCACTGCGGTCATTTGTCTATTGTCTGGCTGATGGTGACTTCTGATTGGTCGTTTTGTGGGTGTGTGTGTGCGTGAGAGAGAGAGCGAGAGTGAGTTAATTTATTAAATTATGAGAATAGTATAAAATATGTTTGAATTCACGATGGATAGTGTGGGAACGACTGAAAAGTAGAGTATTAAAAGAAGATGTATAGGCCTACAGGTGAATAAAGGGTAGAATATAACACATACATGTAGGTGCTTACCGATAAAGTTCCCAAATAATGTTTGTTTTGTAAGCAAACACTTCACTTTTTGGTATTTAATTATCGCCTTCATCAGTTCCAGACTACTTCTATAAATGTTTGTTTATATTTCCTCTTCTTTCTTAGCCTGTCCTTTTCCTTTGTAGTTCCCTGTATCTTTAGCCGATAGATTTAAACTACTGTATTAGTTATTCTTTCTTCTGTTAGAGTCAAATCTAAAGTTTTCTCCAATTCCTTTCCTATTTCCCAGCATCTACAATATATTCCGTTTAGCCTCTGCCTCATTTATCCTCCCACTTCTGTGTCTCTTCCTCCTTATCCCACACCACATCGTACCCCTTTTTTTTCTCCTGCATTTCCTTCCTTCAAAATCTGTTTGGGTCCTGACTCAGATGCCTCGATATCAACAGACAACACTGCCTTGTATTCGGTGAAGCGAGATACAGCCCTTCTGTGTTAGCTGATACATGATCTCGGACTACCACGACGGGAACGCATATTATTATGATATGCCTTGAACCTTTCTATGCTACCTAAATATGAACTTTTTTGTCATGTACAGTACATCCCAATTTGTGTTTATCATAACTTATCTAAACCATATAGCATGTCATTTTCCCCATCTTGTTTTTCCCTACTTTGATTACTCTTTATTGACTGTGTACCCCATATGTTGGTGTTTACCCTGCCTGGCCCTTGAGACGTGAGGCTTCTGTGTGTTGTGTTATCAGATGGTATATGACGGATGGTGATGGTGAAGGGAAGGTGGATGTGGAGGTGAGGAAGGGAAGGGGGCGGGACTAACAATAATAAAGGGATACTGCAAATAATGAAACTAGGGAAGTACAATGGAATCTACAGGGTAACAACTTTATTTTGAAGTAAATGGATAGACGATTACTAAAGGTAAATACTCATAGAAATAGAAAGGTGAAATGAGGGACTGAGAGCAACGAGAATAGTTCAAATTAAATTAAAGTGAATTTTTACGTTGCAATATGTTGGCCAACTTGGCTATTTGATGTGTATTACAACGTGTCTGTGTATCGTGTATAAAGGTGTTTGTATCGTGTGCCTGTCTGTCTGTCTGGTTTATGTCAATGGGTGCAGTAATATCAGTGACAGTTCAAACACGGAATGTCTAATATCGTTCATATTGACCATTGTAGGCACCTCTTGTTAAATTGGCAAAGAGCTTTCATCCAGAAGATATACTGGTACATTTTATGCCTGTTTGGCGAGGTCAATATGTAGATTACTGTATATGTTTACTATGATTTTAAAGGTTTATACAAAGGTGAAAGAAGGTCAAGAGTGTACACAACATATGAAGGTTGTACATATTACACACAAAAGGTGAAAGAAGGTCAAGAGTGTACACAACATATGAAGGTTGTACATATTACACACAAAAGGTGAAAGAAGGTCAAGAGTGTACACAACATATGAAGGTTGTACATATTACACACAAAACAAGTTGGTTCATATTGGCAATCAACAAACATATGTTTTATTTTATATTAATTATAATCTGGTCTATCTCTAACAGATGTATCTACTCGTCATTTTAATATCGTAGCTAAATGTTTGAAGCTATATGCACATATTTCGAAAAGCTATACATTGTTTTAGTTTACGTAAATATTAGCAAATTAATTACAAATGTATTAACAAATGAGTCAGTCCCTCTCCTGTCAGTCATACGCAGTGTATCTTAGACATCAACACTACTGTATACTTAGCTTACCCATTACAACATCATTAAGCAGAAGAAAAACTCTCTCTCTCCCTCATTTTTTTTCTATGTGAGTGAGGGAGATAAAAGGCAGAACTGCCTGTAGCGAGTGCCTCCCCCAGAGTTGAAAGAGTGACAGGGCCAAAATGAAGGGATGTTCGAGCCAAAATGTCTGCACACACAGAGTTTGAAGTAATTTAAGTCATAGGAAGAGGGAAAGACTGATTCTGGGAGAGAGTTCCAGAGCTCAGCTGTTGAATAGAAAAACGACTGAGGATAACGTTTCAATCTTGGGTTGGAGAGTTGCACAGAGTAGGGGTGGGATTGTGTTGCAAGACGGGTACCACATACCCTACGTAGGGGAGGTGGTATACACTGGGAGAGCTCTGAGGAACACTGATTATTGTAGCAGCGATAGAATAATGAGAGAGATGCAACATTGCGGCGAAGAGAGAGAGAGATTGCAGAGAATTGGTGAGTGGACGGAAGTTATGATACAAAAGGCTTTCCTTTCTACACTGTCTAGGAGTGCGGTGTGAGAGGATCCTCCCCGTACATGTGAACAATACTCAATACAAGGATGCACTGTACCCCTGTATAGAGCAAGAAGCTGTGCAGGGGTAAAGAACCCCTTGAGGCGGTTGAGCACACCCAGCTTCTGGAAGGTTGCCTTAGCAAGACTGGTAATGTGGTCCTTCCAAGTGAGAGCAGAAGAAAGAGAGACACCAAGAATATTGAGAGAAGATGTATGATTTATTTGCTGTATATACTGTAGATATATAAATTTATTTGCTGTATATACTGTAGATATATAAATAAATATACTGGTGTCCTTTGTATTGCCTTATTAAAGGGCATTTGGAATGGCTGGACAGTTGTTCCAATATTATCCTTCAAAACCTTACCTTTTAGTCATTGGCTCTATCATCCACATTGATACTGAAAGCTCCCAGGCCGCCATATTTCCACTCTCATGGCACCAAATTACCATATATAAACTTTATGGGTCTACTCCGTACCCTGTCATATACCCAGCAATATTGGCCTTTTACTGCCCTCATCTTTCTTTCATAAAAGAATATCATATGATTATATCAAGCCAATAAACTCACTCCCTCTATTTCCCTCTCCCCTTTACTGTCCATAATATTTAATCCAACCCATGTACCCTTTCTTAGGCCACTATCTCATTATGGTAAAATACATTAAACTGTCATGCCATTAGTACAATGTTGCGTCATATACAGTATCTACTCTATTTATTATATATATATATATGCACATATTTTTTATATTTGAAACATTTATCTGTATTTACTCAGTTATCCCCAACCTTTATCTATCTGTTCTTTATCCCCTTCCCTCTCTCATCATCACCACTACTCATCATGTCTACAACCTCATTATGTGTGGAGATGATGGTGTCACTAGCAGGGTAAACACACACGCACGCACGCACGCACGCACGCACGCACGCACGCACGCACGCACGCACGCACGCACGCACGCACACACACACACACACACACACACACACACACACACACACAGACACAGCCCGTAGCCTAGTAGGTAGAGCTCTCGTCTCACACACGAGGGGTCGGGGGTTCAATCCCCGGCCGGGCGGAGACAAATTGGGCTTGTCTCCTTTCATGTGTTAGCCTCAGTTCACCTAGCTGTAAATAGGTACCTGGAATAAGTGGACGACGTTGTGACGTCCCATCTGGGGTTGGCAGAAATGGTACAAGGCGAGATGGGTATCATATGGTTCACCTAAGCTGATGGCTACCTTAAGCCTTCGGGCGAGACGGTACCGTCTATAGTGAGAATGGTACCATACAGATCCACCCTAAGCCTTCGTTTCCGATGTCGCCAATTGGCTAAAAATACAGACTACACCCACATCCACAGCCATTCCAACGATACATATAACACCTACACATATAGGAGGCGGGAAATAACGAGCATGCTCACTCCCGCAATACAACTAGAGTAAGTACAACTAGAGTAAGTACACACACACACACACACACACACACACACACACACACACACACACACGGCTTATGTTGAATTATAAAGCTAGTCTTCCGTCTCCCCTTACATAATCCAGTTAACATAATTCAGTTAACATAATTTAATAACTTTAGTAGAAGGTGACTGATTTTAAACTTTGGTGAATATAACTATAAATAACTGTTCCTACTTATCATAAAGTCCAAGTTAGTAACTATGGATCTGGTGATAAACGTGACACTGGTTGTCTGTGTATTTTAGGTTATGGATATCTTGCCAATCACAGACTCGGAGGAGTTAACAAGCAGATATAAACGTGCGAGCGCAGCCTAGGGTATGCCCATCACCCTCCACCTCCCAAAGACACGTTTTTTTCTTCATATTCCGTGTGTGTAACTCAATTAATTCATTCTTATCTTGAAAATAACAATTATATTTACATTGTCGGAACTAAGTCATATATATTATAGAATATTAAAGTCATTAACAAAAAAAATTATATATATATATATATATATATATATATATATATATATATACAGTATACTGTATATACAGTATATATATATTTTTTTTTCTTTCTATATTTCAACTATTCCCTCTCGGGCAAGGCTGAGAGCCTGTACACTCCACCGCTGAACACGGTGAGGCCCGTGAGGTCTTGTTCCAGTCTAGGGAGTGAGACATGCGAAGCACTCACTCACGACTCGAAGCAACTCCATCTCTGAAGCCGCTTCGCCTCTACGCTTCACCGTCTCATACCCCAGACTCGGACCCTCACTCTCAGAACGCCACCTATTGAGCAATTAACTCACTAGGCATTGCCCCCCTGTAGCATATTTTAAATATGGGAATATTCTTACAATGCTATTTAATCAGGGATAATGAGGGTATTGTTTTGGCATTTCGGCGTGCTGTGGTAATGCACTGAAACTAGGTACAGCACAAATTTCATCCCAATAATATCTTCCCAATGACGTATTGGGATTCGAACCCGGGTCTATATATATATATATACTGTATACTGTATATACAGGGTATATATATATATACTTCCATTTTCGATTTCAGCACCATCCCTAAATAGCTACGTATTTTTTCCCGACATAATGTGCTGCCAGTATCTACCGTCAGATGTCAGTTACAGCAACAAAAGCTTGCAATTGAAAACAGTTCATTGGATAATGTTCAGATTCCATTCAGTTTAGTTCACATTGTTGCTGATCGCAAATGTCAGTATCACTTGGGGGTTGTCGGGAAACTGGAAAGGTTTTACTGTGTGGGTATGCAGGTGTGTGTGTGTGTGTGTATGTGTGTGTGTGTGTGTGTGTGTGTGTGTGTGTGTGTGTGTGTGTGTGTGTGTGTGTGTGTGTGTGTGTGTGTTAGAACATATATTAATAATTATAATTATGCCTTCTAAATATAAGTACCGGTGATTATATTCAGCATCAACAACCTACCTATTCTCCCTTCCGTCATGAGCTAATGGCCGTCTGTTGTCACCTCATGTTATAATTGTGATGACTTAATGTAGCTGCTGATATTGTTGGTGTGCTGCTGAGAAAGAGAGAGAGAGAGAGAGAGAGAGAAGAGAGAGAGAGAGAGAGAGAGAGAGAGAGAGAGAGAGAGAGAGAGAGAGAGAGAGAGAGAGAGAGAGAGAGAGAGAGAGAGAGAGAAAGAGAGAGAGAGAGAGAGAGAGAGAGAGAGGGAGAGAGAGAGAGAGAGAGAGAGAGAGAGAGAGAGAGAGAGAGAGAGAGAGAATTAGATGATAATCGTGGGTGAGGTTGTCAGGTCATTAATTAAGGTCAGATTTTAGTCGATCCTTTACTCTCAGACTCAAAGGATGTTTTTTTTTTTTTTTTTTAGCATGTTTCTTTTTCCATACACTGGTGTTTATAAGATATATTAATTTATGACTCTACACACCACAATGTTGCATCTCTCTCACTCTTTTACCACTATTACAGTAATCAGTGTTTTTCAGAGCTTTCTCAGTGTATAACTCCTTCCTTACAAATAGTGGGGGCACCTGCCTTTCAAGACACTTCCACCCCCTAATTCTGTCCAACTCTCTAACCCAAGACTGAACCGATTATTACTAGATATAACCTGCCCTTAAACCATGGCTATACCGTAACTCCAGTCTATCCATTACAACCAGACACTGACCATGGTGTAGCAGGAATTTATCAACTGCATTATTTTGAAGTTTATTGATACTTATTTATATTTATGACTCCCTCGGTTTCACTATCCACAAAACCTCTCACACTCCGAGTATTGCTACCTGCATCATGTTGTAATTTACTGTTTATCTGAGAAGTACATACAAATCAGGCATCGTATATTTATAGACATGTATTACGAAAAAGTTGATCTAATGACCTAATCAATTAATATCAACTGATAGTTCTCATTCTCATGAATTGTTATATATGTTTGGTGTCAAATTACCTATATATTGTATTATTGGTAATATTAAAACTTGATCATCATTAATAACCATTATTGACGTCATAATTAAGTTTACAGACTACCGAGATGTTTGTTTTAGTTTCCGTATTATTTGCACATTATGTCACATATACAGTAGTCATTAATATAGTGTATATATCCTAAATGTATATTCAGTACACCCCTCCTCCCTTATGCTTCTCTCACCAATTACTAATATATCCAAAACTAACTAATTATTAAATATATATGAAGGATCTTTTGCAACGAGCTAAATCCCTAATAAAGTGTAGTGAAGGGGGAGCCATGTGTGTGTGTGTGTGTGTGTGTGTGTGTGTGTGTGTGTGTGTGTGTCTGTCTGTCTGTCTGTCTGTCTGTCTGTCTGTCTGTCTGTCTGTCTGTCTGTCTGTCTGTCTGTCTGTCTGTCTGTCTGTCTGTCTGTCTGTCTGTCTGTCTGTCTGTGTGTCTGTCTGTCTGTCTGTGCGCGCACTAGCCTAATTATAAAAGGTGTAGAGAAATGTAAGTTTATATAGCCGAAATAGAAAAACAAAATCGTCGATAAAGTAAATATGATATAGCTTGAACGAAAATATAATAATGTAAAAAAAGCGTAACCTGAGGATAGTATCAATACTAAGCTAACAACAAGACAGCAAGAACATGTAAGAAGGGAGATAGGGAAGGAAAGAAGGAAGGTAAGATAGGAACTTAATATGAGAGGACTGAAAGATGCAGTAGGGGAAAAATGTCTTGTTATTGTACATTGTTGGAGGGAAGGTGGAAGGTCTAATGAAGGAGGAGAGAGAGAGAGTTACAAAGAGTTACAAGAAATAGTTAGTATATCAGAGACCTTGCGGTCCATTCCGAGGATATACTCGAAGTGGAAAGAGAGAAACTGTTTAGTGCACTACACTCATTATGGAGTGTGCAAAATACTATCTACTCTCTTCTTGAACTGCTCAACTGAAGAGAGAAAGAGAGAGAGAGAGCCCTCTTAACCCCTTAAACGCGAAAATACCCTAGGGGCAAGGGTACTTATTTGTGAATTTCTAGCCTTGGATTCTGACAGAATTAGTTATATTTACAATATAGAGCATTATTTGTGTTCAGTATGCTTTTATTTTACATATATGATGTATATATGAACCTTTAAGAGTGCTAAAATAAGTTGGAAAAATATTTGGGTGGTGAAAAACGAAGATATTGGCCACCCGGTCATAATCTCAGGCGAGAGAGAGCCACAGGCAACCCTCCCCTCTCGCTGTCTGTGACTCAACTGAGGCGAGCGGGCGGTGTCTGGGTGTTATATAACGATCTTTTATGCAACCCACTTGTGCTACATTATCGCGGGAGAGAAAAATAACCGATAAATTATGAAAATAAGAGGAAAAATAGGTGATAATTGAGGAGGGGGGGAGGGGGGAATAAGGTAGGGAAGGGGGGGGGGGGTGAGAAACACATGGATGAGTACTAGAGGGGAATTATCTCGCCTAGAGACAAATTCCTTTGTTTTGGAAGGCTTTTTTTATAGTCCTGCTTCCGTGAGGCCTATCGCGTTTGACGGGTTAACTACCCCGTCAACACCTGTCACAAGAGTGTTTCTGTACAGTATATAAAACAAAAGGTCCAGGTTATTGTGAGACTATGGCCCAGGGTTTATGACACAGCCATTTCTGTGTTGTTGTGAGTGTGTCAATATGACCCAGAAGGTTAGAAATGTAAAGTAATAAACTCATAGAACGTGAGTGGAGTAAAGTTGGGAGTTATTGTATGCTTTATTATATATCTTTCCATGCAGATATGCCTACCGTCTAATACACGCTATTTCTTTTGTTTTTCTCTCAAATTTTACTTCTGTTTTCATTTTCAATATTTCCATTAAATTCCTTCTTTGCGTTCCTCCTTTCCTTTTTATTCTTTGTTTTTTATCTCCATTCCTTCCACCTTCTTTCAATCCCTCTCCTTTGGCATTTCTTTCTACCGTTTGTCCTTCTCGTCACCAATAACCTATATTACTGAGCCTCGGTCTGTCTGTCATCGTATTGTAGTTGTCAATGTTAGTTTACTAAATACACAAATAGTTTGGGTCCACGTGGAACAACAAAGGATAGGCGTGTAGAGACATGTAACAGATAGTAAGTTTGTGTGATAGTATAGAATAGTGTAGGCTATAGAAACTGAGATGATGGGGTTGCAAGCTGCCACATTAGCAACCTCCTCAAATACACTCTTAAACCGGGAAGAGACTCAACCAACCAGAGTCAGGATTGCCCAAATAAAGGAGAAAAAGAAGAGAACGAAGAAAAGGACCCACATCCATACCGAGAATGTATTAACGCAGTTCCCCATAAATAATATACGTTACATCCACCTACCGGGACCTACAGGAAGTGCAGGGTCACTGACTGAGCATAACCTGTTTCCAGACCAATCACAGGGGCCCCCCCTGGACCAATCACAGGATCCAGGATGCGTGAAGGAGATGTACCAAACCCAGGAACCAGATATGAATTATGATGAGGAAGAATTTATGCTAATTCCTCATCAAACCCCAATGTCATATTTTCACAGTGGGACCAAAAGAATCATCTCTACAGTAAACAAAATCACCTGAAACCACAACAGTTGATAAATAAAGAATAATGGAAGCCTGGCAGGTAATGTTGAAAAGCAGGAGAAAGATGAATACCTGCAAAACATTTATCCTTCAACCATGCAGGCTTTCTAAAATAGAAGTATAATCTTAAGAAATAAACCATAACCATACCCATTTATTCCGATGCCTATTGTATTTTTAAGGCCATTATTAGCTGCACAGTAATTAAAAGATCGAAAACCCCATGTCCCTACTATTCCGAGATGGAGTAAATTGGGTTCAAATTATAATCCAAATATAGCAGGACTGAAATTTATGATCGGTAGGAAAAACATAAAGAAATACCTTCCACTAGCATTAGCGTTTAGTGGGTATAGTACTATGTAGGAGTAACTTCCGAATAGGGCTAGCCATTTTATTTATAAAAAGTTCAACGAGTGTGGCGACCCTGCAGTGTGTTAGAGGAACTAGACGATACTGTCTCTAGTTATGGGTGAGAGGCAGTTCTCATTGGTGTCCAGATGAAGGAGGAAATACGAGTCTTACGTCGACCAGATCCCCTCTCTTAGATATCACTTCTCTTCACTACCCATACCCTAAGTGTCTCTGTGTCTCAATCTACTTTTTCACCCAAAGTACCCCCAAATAGTGAAACACGTGTTTTGGGGGCGTTTTATCCCATTCTGAGTTCAAATGGCCGAGATAGCTCAGAAACACGTAGTTAGCTGGTTATATTTTGGGGATTATTGTGAAGATAATATAAAATATGCGAGTGTTCAATTTAACTTTGTTTTAGAGGCCATCTCTGGATTCTCCTTGCCCAACTTGTTCACGTAGTACGAGAACCTAACTTCTATCTGTGCAGTTGATTTATTTATGTATTAATTGTGATCTAACCAATCTAGGTCCAGGTTAACATTATCTGTATTTTTCACTTGTGTTAAGGAACCAATACTGTACGTAATACTTATTGAACGCTCACATATTTTATTCAGTTGTGTTATTATTGATTGAGTGTCCAAGTTCGAAGTGGAGTGTGTAACGAGAGCAATTTTCCTTCCTTAAACTTAATCTCAAACTCAGGGCAGTGCTACGTCCATTTATTATAAGAGATCACTTAGTGTATTAGTTCGCCCACCTTAAATGTAATAACCCATTCCGTTGAGTTGAATTAATCTTTGTTCAAGGATTTATTTTCCTATATTAGTTCTTGTGAATAATTCGATCAATTACGATATTCGGTTAATGATATTATTTCACCACCGAAGCTAGGAATTCCGATTGTACGTTCCTATTGTCATCAGCCTCTAGTTTGGCTAATTATCAAACACTACATACTATACATAGTTTGTCTTCATTGTATTATATACTTTATCAACCTGTTTTCGGGTTATTATACGTCGCTACTTTGTTCTGCGTCTGTATCCTATTTTATAATTCACTAGCCCTCGTTCCGGCTATTCATCCGTCACTACTTTGTTCTGTGTCTGATTTATTTACAGTGGTTTGTTAATTTATTCAAACTCACTGCTTCTATAGCTATTATTCTGCTATAAACGTTTCACTATATATTTGGTAAATCTGAATTCCTTCTCGAGTGTGATTTTAGCTCATTTACGATTGAAGTTATTTTTCATATGTCGTGTGAGAGATTATTCACAATTATTCTTATATGATTAAATTGTTTAATTTAATTCCCTTTCCAACAAGAATAAAGTGAAGTTCATATCCCGTGTTGTCGAATTAACATTGCACTAAATCAAGTATTTACTTAGCTTGACCGCAGTCCGTTTGACCTTAACCGCACACCGCGGCACCTTTGATCACCGACCTAGCCGGGCAGGCTATTTGTATTTCGAGCCTCGCTTACTGTGCGTGTCTGAGTAGATGATCTTAGCTACCCACATTTGCTAACTATCATTCCTCTCGTTATACACTTGACCCGTATATGTATTGTCATCATATGCTATGTGTGTATTTTCTATAATTGTATATTTCATGTTTGACGCTTTGTAAGTGACATAATAAGTCATGAAGGAGTAAAATTTAGTTAACTCTTTCCCAGTTACCTTATTTAAACATTGGACTCACACTCTGTAGTTGAGATCCATGTGATTGTGGTATGTACAATCGCGCTAAGAAGTCATGACTCAATTTTTCTAAGGCTCAGACAAAAGTCCCCAAATCTGGCTACCGCTGCCAACTCTCCACTGCCCGTCAGAGCCCAGTCATTTCCTAATGTATAACTATAGGTATCTGGATATTCCTAATGATTGGCCTACTGACAAAATTAACCTATTTATGCCCTCTAAATTGTATTTATGTTGTAGTTTGAATATATATAAGTAAGGTTTGTTTTCAATATCTTTATAGAATAATGAAAGTATTTAATTTCCTGGCGCTATCTAGCATGTTACACTCCCTGGGCCTGCCGCCTGGATGCCTGCAAAACAGTGCAAGTCAGTCACTGCCAGTGTATGAGGGAGAGTGTATCTCTTCCGCTCATATATCCACCTTTGTCCTTTACTACATGCCTTTCCATCTTTCGTTCCTATATGGGTGTCCCTATGGGCTATTAAATAATTATGTTATAAGTCAAATTCCATCGTCTGTCTATACAAATTACAAGCTGTTCTTGAGTGTTCAAGCTTATCCCAAAATATACTGGAGACCGCTTTGTTTTTCAGGCAGACTGTTGTCCCACATAGAGAATTAAATGTGGAAAAAACAACCTGTTATATGTTTATTTACGTGATTTATTGACACTCATGGGTTGAATATTACTTTTAACGGTTGGGTTTAATTTTATGAAATACTTTTCTCCCAGTATTGTTGGCTTAAAAAGTAATACAAGCATTAAGAGACTTCCTCCACATTTTAATCCTGAATCTAGTGAGCGAAATACTACAAGTTTCACATTCTTTCGTTCGGGTTAGTCTCAACTTTCGTATTATTGGGTTTGCTCTCACATAATGAGACAAATATATTGTAACAATACTTATATATCGTGTTTTTGGTATTTTGTCCTTCAATACAGTTCTCCCTGGTGTGTAATATATGAATATAGTAGCGCCTCAATAGTTGCCAGATAGCACTTTCTGAACTAAAGGTACTGGGAATCGAGACGTGACTTCTTAGCGCGATTGTACCTCTATATTAATAATAATAAACTAGTGTAATTATCCTGTGTGTAAATTGTGTTTATAGTGTGATTGAGTAACCCAGAAAGACCATTATTAAGTGCTAGTTGTGTTTCTGTCGGGCAGGATTTGGTTCTAAGCATTCTAAACATGAAGCTTTATAGAACAAATATATAAGCGAGTAGGATTACAACCTCGCATAACAGAAACAGGTGTATGTTATGCTTACTACTTATACATTGCATACATGATATAAAATAGAATATGAAATATTATAGTAAAACATACAATATACATTTACCTCTTTTCGATATATCTTTAATCTCAAAATGGCAGTATTCCTTCACCGATCGAATCAATTGTTCAAAGTTTTAGCAATGCCGAGCCACTCATTCGTTCCTTTGAGTGGCTGGGGTGAAGAGGGGTGAGAGAGGAAGTGGTCTGATGTATTGAAGTGTGTGTGTGTGTGTGTGTGTGTGTGTGTGTGTGTGTGTGTGTGTGTGTGTTTGGTTTAAATGTATTGCATGTTTTTTTTGCATATTTATATACATTATTTCTGATACCTTCATTACCATGTGTCCTGTGAACCATTGCCGCCTCATCACTCCAGTAACAGTTTCAGTAATAACATTAAAGACACATAATTACATTACCTACACTTTGTGATCCAGACTCAATAATGTTGTTATATTAGCAATCACTTTTGTAATGGGATTACTTAATAGTAATTTCACCAAGTCTTTGTTGGTCGTTACCGGGTCTCTTTAATCCTTGTCTATCGGGGCCCGACTTAAGTCTGTATCTAAAAATCTGGACTATGTGGCGGGGCCTGACTTTAGTCCGTGTGCAATTTTTGAGCAAGAATGGCTCTGAGAGAGAGACGAGCGACGGGAGGAGCGTAGGTTACTTCATGACCGCTCGGCACGGACCCCGTGCGCCTACGGACATCTACTCCACACACATCCACCCTACCTACCTCGCCACATAGGGAATTATATAAGGAAATTACCGTATTTTAGGGTTTTTGCACTCGCGTTGCACGATCGTTGCAACAGAACGCGTGGTCGTAGAAGGATGGTTCTGGTGTCATTGGAAAGCTCAATTTATGCCCTTTCAGGGATATATAATTGTATTACGCTCTGGCTCTTGTTTATGCATGAAAAAGAGCACGGAACAAGGCCATTTAGGGTAAAAAAAAAACCCGCTGGGCGCGTAGCGGAAAAAAACTGACAGGCCCGCTCTTAAGGCGTTAAGGGGAGATGGGTCGTTTTTCTGGCGCCCCTTCTCCCTCATGTTTAGCACCTTTAGGTTTAACATTTTATGAAGTTCGATCCATTAGTTTGGCGATTTTAAGATTTTTTGTTTTTTTTCTATATTCCAACTTACTTCCTCTCGGGCATAGGCTGAGAGCCTTAACATTCACCGCTTTACAATGAACAGTGAAGCCTGTGAGGTCTTGTTCCAGTCAAGGGAGTGAGACATGTGAAGCACGTTGAGTACAACGAGCACCTGCCATCTTGCCTTCACATGAGGCACGGTGCTCACTCATGGCCCGAAACGACCCCATCTCTGAAGCCACCTCGTTCCCGTGCTTCACTGTCTCACTCCCTACACTCGGACTCTCACACTTACACACACACAACGCCACCTGTTGAGCAGATAACTCACCAGGCATTGCACCCCTATAGCATATTTTGAATATGGGAATATTCATACAGTGCTATTTAATCAGGGAACAATGAGGGTATTTTATTGACGTTTCGGTGGGCTTGTGGTAATGCACTGATACCAGGTACAGCACAAATTCCATCCCAATAATATCTTCCCATTGATACATCGGGATTTGAACCTGGGACCTTTGGATTACCAGGCCAGTGGCAAGACCACTCCACCACACCTCCCCTTGCTCCGTTTCCTTGTCAATATTCACACCTCTCATGCAATTTTGGTGTCGATTTTATCCTGGCGAACGATAGCGAGCCTGTTATTTCAGAACAACCGGCCTTCGGCCGGGAAATTTTTTCTAACGAAAAATATACAAATTTATCTTAATAAAAGGGGGTCTTGGGGTTGTTGTTTTAAGCCTGATGGAGGTATAGGGAGGAAACTACAAAAACTATAGAAAGATAAATTAATAAGCCAATAAATAGGCCCATCCCCCCTTAATAAGCCCATCCCCCCTTAATAAGCCCATCCCCCCTTAATAAGCCCATCCCCCCTTAATAAGCCCATCCCCCCTTAATAAGCCCATCCCCCCTTAATAAGCCCATCCCCCCTTAATAAGCCCATCCCCCCTTAATAAGCCCATCCCCCCTTAATAAGCCCATCCCCCTTAATAGGCCCATCCCCCCTTAAGCCATCCCCCCTTAATAGGCCCATCCCCCCTTAATGACTGAGATAGATACCATGAACTATAGTTGTGATCCATTGTGTAATTATAATAAGCCCATCCCCCCTTAATAAGCCCATCCCCCCCTAATAGGCCCATCCCCCCTTAATAGGCCCATCCCCCCTTAATAAGCCCATCCCCCCTTAATAGGCCCATCCCCCCTTAATAGGCCCATCCCCCCTTAATGACTGAGATAGATTCCATGAACTATAGTTGTGATCCATGAACTATAGTTGTGATCCATGAACTATAGTTGTGATCCATGAACTATAGTTGTGATCCATGAACTATAGTTGTGATCCATGAACTATAGTTGTGATCCATGAACTATAGTTGTGATCCATTGTGTAATTATAATCAGTTTAAGGATTTCACTATGTTAATATTAACATTTAGTCAGAGGTTTATAATTTGACATTGCAATGCTGCTGTAAAGGGTTACAACTGAGAACAAATAAGAGCAATGTGTTATGTTATTAGTATTAATAGTATTAGTAGTTATAGTGTTTCGGAAAAGGCCCTCAATGTCCTCGTTTCGTTTTCCATTCAAGTTAGGCGAATATTCTGTATTTAATTATCTTTAGATATACATTAATTTTGCCATTATTTTTCTTATCGTGGTTCTGTTGCTAGTAACATTCTCCTTTTTGTTTATTAAGTCTTATTCCTAAACAACATTGACATTATAATCATAAAGTTACCTTCCTCTACTCTGTGTTGGTTCAACTGTTGGCAGCATCATACATAATATAAGTTAATATTGATGGTGTCTGTTTTAGCAGTACCATTATAATTCTCTCTCTCTCTCTCTCTCTCTCTCTCTCTCTCTCTCTCTCTCTTTCTCTTTCTCTCTCTCAAAGCCTTGGGATTTATCAAAAGAAAACTTACCTAAACACGAACAAATTATTTTACCGTTATTCAAAAGCATTGTTAGACCCCATATTGAATATGGCGTATCTCAAAAAAAGACATTAAAAGACTCGAATTTGTGCAGCTTAGAGCAACTAAACTAATTCCCTCTCTGAAAAAGAAGCCATATTATGAAAGATTAAATAGATTAAACAAATTCTCGCTTAAGAAACGAAGGTTGCGAGGTCAACTTATCGAGTGTTTTAAGATACTTGAAGGATTTAACAGAGTAAATTATAACAGTGCTGTAACCCGAGGTAATGGAATTAAATTAATTAGAAAAAAAGGCATCCTTAGATGTGACACAACATTTCTTCACATAATTATTAAAGAGTGGAATAGTTTGCCAATGGAGGTGGTCGACAGTAATTCAATTAATATGTTTAAGAAAAGACTGGACGATCATCTGATGAAGATTGGATTGATATGAATTAATCAATAGGCATGTGTAATTTCCCTGTCAAACGAATTTCTATCTATACTCTATATACTACTGACCCATAAGGTTACACTTCTATCTATATACTACTGACCCATAAGGTTACACTTCTATCTATATACTACTGACCCATAAGGTTACACTTCTATCTATATACTACTGACCCATAAGGTTACACTTCTATCTATATACTACTGACCCATAAGGTTACACTTCTATCTATATACTACTGACCCATAAGGTACACTTCTATCTATATACTACTGACCCATAAGGTTACACTTCTATCTATATACTACTGACCCATAAGGTTACACTTCTATCTATATACTACTGACCCATAAGGTTACACTTCTATCTATATACTACTGACCCATAAGGTTACACTTCTTCCTATCTTCCGGTACGGCTTATTAGCCGGAGGAAGCGGCTAACAAACTGTCCACTATAAACTGTCCCTGTCTAGTAGTATTAAGGCCGGACCACCTAGTTGGGACCGCAAGGTCTGTGTGGTCTGAGTATCTGTGTAACTCTGTGTATCTGTGTAACTCTCTCTCTCTCTATGTGGATGTTGGAGACAAAACACAAAACTGCCTGTGACTAGTGGCTCCCACAGAGTTGATAGTGACAAGGCCAAGAACATGTACGAGCTAAAAATGCTTGGACACACGGTTTTTTAAGCAATTTAAGTCATACGATGAGGGAATGATGAATTCAAGGAGATGTTTGTGTAATGGTTCGATCATTATGTATAGGTTGTGCTAGTGGTGGTTGTTGTTGTAGTAGTTATGGTGGTGATGGTTGTTATTATGGTGATTGTTTTACATGTTATTTATAAATATAGAGAAAATATAAAATGATCGCACAAACATTTAAATTCAATTTTTAGAATAATGCAACATTTAAAAGGCGTCTAAAGTATCACCAATAACCAAGAAGCGAGGAAATCATAGACGCAAAAAAATATTGTGGGTACTGTGTGAAGTTTCTTAACGCGTTTTTGTCGAGGGAGCTAATAAAGATTGGGGATTAGGTTGGGCAGCGCTGAAGAATGGTCAATAAAGAACATGGGAGGTGGTGGCTGACACTGAATGGAGGGGGGGGTAGAAAAAATAAGAGAGAGGAGGAGGAAGGAAGAGATTGAGAGAACGAGAGAACGAGGAGAGAGGATGCAGACAGATAAGAAGGGAGGGAGATAATTCAGGGATATATTGTAGTACTTAGCGTTGTTAGTATTTCCTTGTATTATATTGTAGTACTTAGCGTTGTTAGTATTTCCTTGTATTATATTGTAGTGCTTAGCGTTGTTAGTATTTCCTTAGCGTTGTTAGTATTTCCTTGTATTATATTGTAGTACTTAGCGTTGTTAGTATTTCCTTGTATTATATTGTAGTACTTAGCGTTGTTAGTATTTCCTTGTATTATATTGTAGTACTTAGCGTTGTTAGTATTTCCTTGTATTATATTGTAGTACTTAGCGTTGTTAGTATTTCCTTGTATTATATTGTAGTACTTAGCGTTGTTAGTATTTCCTTGTATTATAGTTAGTATTTCCTTGTTACTTAGCATTGTTAGTATTTCCTTGTATTATATTGTAGTACTTAGCGTTGTTAGTATTTCCTTGTATTTTATTTTGAATGAATTACATGTACGATTATATTTTCTGTAGTTGGTTTTGCATTCTCATGATCAAAGACATTTTGTGAAAAATATTTGTTTCTTAATATAAATTCTCTTTCCTCCCACCATCCTGCCCATCCTACCTGGTCAGGTTGCCTCCTCAACCAATCACCCCTCTAGTATTATTGAGCACTGCCCGTCAATATATCACATTATCATAATGCTTTCCTTGGATGAGTCATAACTAATGTTTAATAAGGAATATTATCATAATATATTATAATGAGTCATAACTAATGTATAATAATAAGCCTTCTCCTTTGTCTTGCCTTTATACCCTCTTCCACCTTTTGAATATTTAGGTTTGTACATTATTCGCCGCCCCCCCCCCCCCCTTCCATCCTTCCGCCTTCATATTACCATGAAACATGTACCAATATATTCACGGTTAAGAGTCACAAATCTCATCTGTAACTTAGAATTCACTTTTCTCTTCGGAGTTGAAAGGAATTTATTCCATAACACAATTGATTAGAGCATGCCAGAGCACCATAAGTGAGGGAGCACAGAGAGAACGAAGAGAGATGAAGGCGTGTGTGTGTGTGTGTGTGTGTGTGTGTGTGTGTGTGTGTGTGTGTGTGTGTGTGTGTGTGTGTGTGTGTGTGTGTCTGTCTATGTGTGTAAGACTCTGTGTGTGTGAGAGAGAGAGAGAGAGAGAGAAAGAGAAAGAAAGAAAGAAAGAAAGAAAGAGAGAATGGGGGTGGGGGGACGCGTTGGCAACAAAAATGCAGGTAATAATTTGGCACACATGATGGTAATTATATAGTCCGTGAGGGTTGGTTCTGTAACAACAGTTCCATTACCATGGTGACACTCTCTCATTTATCTTGCAGTTTGAAACACAAATAGTTCTTACTATATACTATTTCATCACAAGGACCCCAATGGTAATACGCCTAACGGCCTTATTGGGCTATCCTTAGTTGGAATTATGCAAGGCTGGTACATGTCATATTTGTAACATATTGTGTGGTACCAACTCTGTAAAATGCTAACTGAATAAATATTATTATTATTATTATAATTATTATTATTATTATTATTATTATTATTATTATTACTGGTATATTAAGGATAGTTTATGTAGACCTCCTCTCTCTTACTAATGCCTAATATCCTAATCTCTTCTAAAGATTTACTTTCTACCCTCTCTGGGCTTAAAACTAATAAGGCGTACGGTCCTGACGGTGTTCCTCCTATTGTTCTCAAAACTGTGCTTCCGTGCTGACTCCCTGCCTAGGCAAGCTCTTTCGTCTCTGTCTATCCTCTAACGTCTTCCCTTCATGCTGGAAGTTTGCTCACATTCAACCTGTCCCAAAGAAGGGTGACCGCTCTCAACCCTCCAACTATCGTCCAATTGCTCTCATCTCTTGTCTTTCTAAAGTTTTTGAAACTATTCTTGCTTCCAAATTTCATAAGCATTTCTCTTCTCATAATCTGCTCTCAGATCGCCAGTATGGCTTCCTTAAGGGTCGCTCTACTGGTGATCTTCTTTCATATCTTACTAACTCTTGGTCATCCTCCTTTCGGGACTTCGGTGAGACTTTTTCTATTGCACTAGACATATCGAAAGCCTTCGATAGAGTCTGGCATAAATCTTTAATTTCTAAACTACCCTCCTTCGGTTTCTATCCCTCCATCTGTCCCTTTGTCTCTAATTTCCTTTCCGGCCCATACCCGCGGTTGTGGACGGCCATTGTTCAATTCCTCACCCTATAAACTCCGGTGTTCCTCAGGGCTCTGTCCTATCTCCTATTCTCTTTCTAATTTTTATAAATGATCTCCTTAACTGTACCTTAATTCCCATCCATCCATACGCAGACGACTCAACCTTACACTACTCCATTAGTTTTTCAGAACTCCCCAGCCAGCAATCCCTCAATGATAAACGTAATGAAGCCGTAGAACTCTTAAATTCTGATCTAAATACTATTTCCAATTGGGGCAGAGAAAACCTTGTTAACTTTAATGCTTCCAAAACCCAATTTTTCCATCTATCTACCCGTCAGGATCTCCCAGTGGACTATCCCTTATTCTTCAACAATACAAAAATCAACCCTTCATCTTCTCTCAATATTCTTGGTGTCTCTTTTTCTTCTGCTCTCATTTGGAAGGACCATATTACCAGTCTTGCTAAGGCAGCCTCCCAGAAGCTGGGTGTGCTCAACTGCCTTAGGGGGTTCTTTTCCCCTGCACAGCTTCTTGCTCTGTACAGGGGCATAGTGCGCCCTTGTATTGAGTATTGTTCACATGTGTGGGGAGGTTCCTCTCACACCGCTCTCCTAGACAAAGTTGAAAGGAAGGCCTTTCGTATCATTAACTCCCGTTCACTCACCAACTCTCTGCAATCTCTCTCTCTCCGCCGCAATGTTGCATCTCTCTCGCTATTCTATCGCTACTATAATAATCAGTGTTCCTCAGAGCTATCCCAGTGCATACCACCTCCTTTACGTAGGGCACGTGATACCCGCCTTGCAACTCAATCCCACCCCTACTCTGTGCAACTCTCCAACCCAAGAGTGAAACGTTACTCTCAAACTTTCTTCTACTCAACAGCTGAGCTCTGGAACTCTCTCCCAGAATCAGTCTTTCCCTCTTCCTATTACTTAAATTGCTTCAAACTCCGTGTGTCCAGGCATTTTGGCTCGAACGTCCCTTGATTTTGGCCCTGTCACTCTTTCAACTATGGGGGAGGCACTCGCTATAGGCAGTTATGCCTTTTGCCTCCCTCAATCACATAGAAAAAAAAAACATTCATAGATAAATGCATCTCTTATGACCGTTGGCGGGATATATTACCTTACCAAGTGTTTCCAGTATATATAAGAATGAATATTACTAATGATGTAATTCTTAAATGTACCGCAATGTACCGTAAGATGGCGTTAATACTTCACAATAAACCCATTCGTCTACCCACTGATGTTTAGTAGAACAATTATCTTTGTCAATTATGTAGGTAGGAAAGGTAATTTAACTTTCAAAACTAAATATTAGAGAATAATTGAAAGTCTCTCCCGTATATTTGGGTGTATTTTAACTATGAGTTAGTGTTCCGGCTCATCTCCCCTTAAACCAACAACGGAAGTTGGTAGATACAACTTTGGCATAATTACAAACTTCTCACTTGGATATTTTGATTAATTTGCCGCCCCAGTGTATGTCTGATTAGGTTGATTATAAAGTATCCCCGCGATGGAACATGTTTCAGGGTAAATTATGACCTTAACTATTCACCTACAATACTAATCTAATTGATTCTGATTAACTTGCTCTAATAATGAACGTTAATATTAGATGTATGCTAACCTAGAAACTATACAGATAATAATGAACGTTAATATTAGATGTATGCTAACCTAGCAACTATACAGATAATAATGAACGTTAATATTAGATGTATGCTAACCTAGAAACTATACAGATAATAATGAACGTTAATATTAGATGTATGCTAACCTAGCAACTATACAGATAATAATGAACGTTAATATTAGATGTATGCTAACCTAGAAACTATACAGATAATAATGAACGTTAATATTAGATGTATGCTAACCTAGCAACTATACAGATAATAATGAACGTTAATATTAGATGTATGCTAACCTAGCAACTATACAGATAATAATGAACGTTAATATTAGATGTATGCTAACCTAGCAACTATACAGATAATAATGAACGTTAATATTAGATGTATGCTAACCTAGCAACTATACAGATAATAATGAACGTTAATATTAGATGTATGCTAACCTAGCAACTATACAGATAATAATGAACGTTAATATTAGATGTATGCTAACCTAGAAACTATACAGATAATAATTACAAAAGCAAATGAAAAATCTTTTGTTATCACTTAAGAGCCGAGTCT
>CM064557.1:9523925-9641425 GCA_032716605.1 Paralithodes platypus | reverse complement strand
GGTTAGGATAACTTCTTTGGATTTATGCTCAAATGACCTGCCTATAAAGCCAATTATTTTGTTTGCCTTCTTAACAACTTCTGAACATTGTTGACTCGGTTTTAGGTTACTCGATATTGTTACTCCCAGATCAGTTTCTCTGTTTACATTCTTAAGCTGAGTGCCATTCATCGAATAGTTTGCTTTCTCATTTAGGTATCCGACATGTAGTACTTTACATTTATCTGCATTGAAACTCATTTGCCAAATTTTGGCCCAACATGACAATTTATCTAGATTGTGTTGCATATCGTCAACTTGTTCTTTTGAGAGTACGCTATTTGCAATTTTTGTATCGTCAGCAAATTTTGAGATTGTGCAGGTGAGACCCTCATCTATGTCGTTGATGTAAATTAGAAAGAGAATTGGTCCTAGTACCGATCCCTGGGGTACCCCGCTACTTACATTGGTCCATTTAGATGCCTTACCGTTTATGACTACCCTTTGCTTTCTGTTGCTGAGCCAATTTTCTATCCATTTCAACACACCGTCTTGTATTCCATGCGCTTTTAGTAGAGAGAGAGAGAGAGAGAGAGAGAGAGAGAGAGAGAGAGAGAGAGAGAGAGAGAGAGAGAGAGAGAGAGAGAGAGAGAGAGAGAGAGAGAGAGAGAGAGAGAGAGAGAGAGAGAGAGAGAGAGAGAGACACAGACACACACACACAGAGAGAGAGAGAGAGAGAGAGAGAGAGAGAGAGAGAGACACACACACACACACACACACACACACACACACACACACACAGACACACACACACACACGTACGTACGTACGTACGTACGTTGGCGTTTTACTGTTAAGCCGAACTTCTAAAAGGTTCCCAAGAAGAGTTCGGCGTACACGAGCGTTACATGATTTGCAGAATAACAGGTCAGTAAGAGTTTTAGTGATATACAGGCATATAAGGGAGAATGTATTTGGAGAGGAACGCTGAGAGATGACACAGTTAATTCTGGTGTCATGGTGACTGACTCAGCAGAGATACTTGATTTGTTGCCCCAAAGAGTGGATGCGGGCAGACCACACTACATTTCTATACAGTAATTCAGTTACAATTGGGCATAAAATATAACTTTTTTGGCTAAATAATTGGTTGAATTTGTAGGGACTCTTAACTTTTTTGAGAGAGTTAAATTAAAAAAATGCATGGATCTGAATGACGAGGATAAGAATTATTAAGCAAACTTAGGGGATTCGGGGATGCCAAGACTGAAGATTGAAATAGGTGTGTGGGTACAGAGTAAGTTTTTAAACTAATTTCAGAATAGACAGTTTTCAATACTGCGGCCAAACTATTCAACCAATGTGTAATTCGAGTTTTTTCAAGATTGCCGAAAAAAAACATGTTCAAGGCAAAACCTTTTCCATAACATTTTTGGAGCATTAGTAGTGGAGTCCATGTACCAAAGCCCAATCATTTCCTATGAGTGGGAGACGGTATTTATGTTTGAACATTTTCGGGACACCAGCTGCAATGGACCTATTTGGCTGCCATTTTGGATGTTTAGCATATCAAAAGTTCTCAATACAATAACTCACCTTGTGGGAAGTTTGATCCCGATCCGACAAGCGGTTCCGAAGTTATTGCTTAAAAAACCGACGTGGACAAATAATTTGGAAGAATAAGAAGATTTAATGATTATAATAGGGGTTCCCCGCTAGGGCTCGAACCCCTAATAAATAAATGGTTTATTGATAGTTGCAGCCATTGGCTGAAAATGTACAAAGGAACAGTTTGTTGCTTAACTCTAACTTATATTAACTTACAATATGGACCAAAGTAAGAGATTGCACAAGAGCTACTGGTATTAAATTTGGATCAGTTAGATATTATGTACTTCGTTTGCCGATGATTTTCAAGTCGAGATGATAGTGGTACATTTTACAAGATTTTTTTGAAAGCTTGTGAGTTAATTTACTTGTTAATCTAGGATAGAGATGACTGATCTCGTATGACTTTGATTACTGTTTGTCTAGACTCTAGAGTGTGTGTTTTTTAGAAAGCTGGTGTTTACACGAGCGCGCTTTCCGGCATTTTTCGGGAGCAAGTATAATATTATGTATTCAATTATATTATTATATAATGTATTAATGATTTATTATTGTTTTTTGTTTAATTGTTTACTCATTTATATATATCTAACTTGAAATGTTTTAAGGCTAATTTGCGTTAGGAGCGGAGACTTTACCATAGGTAGATTCCCAGTGAAAGTTGACGGACAAAGAGCTCGTGTGACACTGCCTTCCTACTGTGTTGGTGGGTTTGACACTGAACGCGATATATGGTTAGTCGTACACTAGTGATTGTTTATGACTTGTTTTACTGTTGGTTGATTAGGTTCACAATATAGGGGAAGGGCTTGCTTGATATCTTGATGTCCTTGTACGGTGACGTGGGTTGGCGACTAGCTTTTGACCGAATTTCAGAGTGAGGTTCCGGTATAGGCTCGATAGCGTTTCTAACCCCAGGAACCGTAGCGCTTCGGGGTAGTGTGTGTATGAGAGTCCTAGAATGATTCTGCAAGCTCTTTTCTGCACTTTTCCGAGTTGTTCTTTCTATGCTGTTGTTAGTGATGAGGTCCATGCCGGGCAGGCATAAGTGAGTTTGGGCAAAATGAACAACTTGTACACCTATGAGAGGTCGGGTGAGGGAGCGCCTAGCGACTTAAGACGGCAAAGGAGGTAGAGTTTATAGCCACAGATTTTGACTACACTACTGACGTGGGGTTTCCAATTTAGATTGTCGTCTATGATGACACCTAATAGTTTGAAAATGTTTACTACCTGTAGAGCGCTGGATCCGAGGGTGATAAGAGGGGGGTCGATGATGTCTGAACCCACCCTTATGTGCTTATGTGTGTGTGTGTGTGTGTGTGTGTGTGTGTGTGTGTGTGTGTGTGTGTGTGTGTTTTGTGTTCATGTCCTGTAATGGTTCTGGTACCAGCTGGTCTACAGGCGGCCTCATTGGTTTGAAGATTGGTATTAACTCGAAGTGTGTGTGTGTGTTAGTATGTGTGTGTTTGTGTGTGTGTGTGTTTGAGTGGTGTCCGTGCGTGTTGACAGAGCGTCAAGAGTATACAATTAAATTTAAAGAAAAGTGGACAAAGTTTAGGGAAAAGAAGGCAAAACTAACGGAAGCAAATTATATAGTTATAGGAAGGACATAAGGTTGAAGTTCAATGAAATGAACATTATAACATATTTAGTCACTAACGATTACCTCTATAGATATATTTATTCCAGTGCAAGTTAAATTACTGTGTGCTTGGAAGTTAGATTACTGTGTGCTTGGAAGTTAGATTACTGTGTGCTTGGAAGTTAGATGATTTTCTTGGCAAAGCTAGATGTGTTTTTTGTTTATTATTCGCAACCAGATAATGCATGTTTGAGTAGGCTATGTTAAAATAACCATGTTATACAAGTCATGGTGATGATACGAAAAGTTTGATGTTTGTTAATGACACGACAACAGAACAGTTAGATAATTAGACGGAGCTTTGTCTAACTTTATGACTACCCTACCATCCTTCTTTCCTTCCCTCCAACCCACCTTCCCCTTTCCTCCCTCCCATCCTTCTCTCATTCCCTCTCACCCTACCATCCTTCTCTCCTTCCCTCCCTCCCTCCAACCCACCTCCCCCTTTCCTCCCTCCCATCCTTCTCTCATTCCCTCTCACCCTACCATCCTTCTCTCCTTCCCTCTCACCCTACCATCTTTCTCTCCTTCCCTCCCTCCCATCCTTCTCTCCCTTCCCTCCCTCCCTCCCTCCCTCCCTCCCTCCAATCCTTCCCACCCTCCTTCCCATCCTTCCCTCCCTCCCTTCCACCCATTCTTCTCTCCCTTCCCTCCCTCCCATCCTTCTCTCCTTCCCTCCCATCCTTCTCTCCCTCCCTCCCTTCCTTCTCACTTTAGTCATTATTTACACACATTTCAACGTGGTATAATGGCAGTCTCTCTCCTTCAATTATTTAATCTTATCTTACTTTTATCTTCTCTCCCTGATGGTTGAATCGAGCCTTTTATGGTTCATTCATTTCTCATAATTTCCCTTCTCACACATAGTTATTTTCTGTACTATTATAACGAACAGTAATTGAAGCGAAAGGAAGACTAATGCTCTACAGTCGTTGGTGCATCTTTAAAGTACCGGTATGTATATTTTGATTAATAATTGATAACCGATTACAGATCGTAAACTATGGAAATATGAAGATAACTATTTAAATGTTGCTTAAATTAAAAAATAATATGTATGTTTAACTACGTTTGTTCATAAATATATTTTATAATTAATGTATGCCGTACATTATCTATAAAGGAGGTTAGTATTAAACCACAATGGCGAAAATAATATACCGGTAATACAAAGTAAATAATATACCGGTAATACAAAGTAAATAATATACCGGTAATACAAAGTAAATAATATACCGGTAATACAAAGTAAATAATATACTGGTAATACAAAGTAAATAATATACCGGTAATACAAAGTAAATAATATACCGGTAATACAAAGTAAATAATATACCGGTAATACAAAGTAAATAATATACCGGTAATACAAAGTAAATAATATACCGGTAATACAAAGTAAATAATATACCGGTAATACAAAGTAAATAATATACCGGTAATACAAAGTAAATAATATACTGGTAATACAAAGTAAATAATATACCGGTAATACAAAGTAAATAATATACCGGTAATACAAAGTAAATAATATACCGGTAATACAAAGTAAATAATATACCGGTAATACAAAGTAAATAATATACCGGTAATACAAAGTAAATAATATACCGGTAATACAAAGTAAATAATATACCGGTAATACAAAGTAAATATATTGCTACTTCCAATTAAGAGATCAGCTCCATCTACCTGACAACGTATTTTTGTTGGATTTAATGTGCTGCCATGTTATATTTTCATTTGTCACTTGCAGCAGAAAACTCGTAACTGAAACAAAAGGAATGAAAAAGCTTCATTGGATGTTCCATTGTTTCCGGTCACTTAATTGGACTGTTGTTGATCACGAAAGTCAACAGCAATTAGTGGTTCACTTACGCTTTTGAGGATCCTTGTGTGTGTGTGAGTATGTGTGGGTTGTGTGTGTGTGTTTGTTTTTCTTCTATATTCCAACTACTCCCTCTCGGGCATAGGCTGAGAGCCTGCACATTCACCGCTCAACACGGTGAAGCCCTTGAGGTCTTGTTCTTGCCTAGGAAGTGAGACAAGTGAAGCACGAGCTAGAACCAGCCCTCGCCAACCTGCCATCCTGCCATCGCAGACGCGCAGCTCTTGGTTGCTCACTCATGGCTCGAAGCAGTCCCACTTCTGAGGCTGCTTCACCTTTATGCTTCACTGTCTCATCCCCTCGACTCGGACCCTCACTCTCAGAACGCAACTTATTGAGCATTTAACTCACTAGGCATTGCCCCCCTGTAGCATATTTTGAATATGGGAATATTCATACGCTGCTATTTAATCAGTGAACAATGAGGGTATTTTTGTTGGCGTTTCGGTGGGCTTTGTGGTAATGCACTGATACTAAATATGACCTCCAATGATTACCCTGACCTGGTATTGGCAACAATTAAAGCAGAACAATGGCGACTTACTCAGAAACCACAAGGGAACACAATACGAAAAGTATATTAGATGACCTGCAAGTTGTTTATGAAAGTCTAGCAGAAGTGTTGTTTATAGTCATGACCTTTAATTACCAGGACCAATCATCCGGCAATTGGGTACGTTTTATTTTGTTACGATAACACTTAAATTTTTGTTTGATTTTCTCCTGTTTTATTCATTCCATGCGTCAATCACTTCTCCCTTATGTTGTGCTTGTGTGTTATGTTGTATTCTTTGACAATCTCTCTCATTCTAACTACTCTGTCTCTTTTGGTTTCTCTCTCTCTCTCTCTCTCTGCTCCCTCCCCCCCTCTCTCTCTCCACCATTTCATCAGTGTCATGACCTGTACCTCATTTATCTCATGTCCACCAACTTTTATTCCGGTATTATTTTCTCTCCAACTTTTCCTTGTTATTCATATAAAATAAATCCAAATTGTTCTTCCTTTTTTAGAATTCCCTTCTTATATAATATTTGTTCATAGCATATTTTGTAAGTTCAGCCATTGCAGTGAGAGCATTGGTCTACGTAATCTGTTTTAACCTAGGAAGCTCCTTGGAATGGATCGAAATGACTGTGGAATTTAATTTGTGTTGTCTATCTATCTATCTATATGCTCAGGCCCAATCCCCACTTTTCCTATTTTTATTTTATTTTCCTCTATTTTATTATTATTTGTTTGTTTTTGTATTTTCTTGGGATAGGCCGACTCAAGACAGAGCAAGAACAGGTACCCTATTGTAATTATAAATTATCTCTCTATTTGTATAGCTATTATATAATTTAATTTCTGGGTTCTCTTCTCATATCGCTTCACTAATATATCTGTTCTCCTTCCTCTCCTCACCCTTCTGATCGCTCCTGTCTACCACCACTCCCCAATATTTCCCCCTGGACCAATAATGAGCACCACAGTAACTCTGGTCCTTGATTTAATGGTTGGTGGTGATGGTAACAGTTTATAAAGTGTTAGAATAGAAGTGCCGGTAGTGATGGTTAAGGTTAAAGGTGAGATATAAACAGTAAGAGTATAATATATACCAGTTTATTACGCAATATGTTCATACGTTTGAAAAGTATATTATTCAGCATGGAAGTAAAGAAGTTCTTGTATAATATATAGATATACCATGATGGACACAGCAGGGGAGGCAGGGGAAGGGAGAGGGGGGAGCAGGGTAAGAGGCACCCTAGGTGGTCCTGGGAGGGGTTGGGGTGGGGGTGTTTGAACACAGCAGGTGAGGTAGTAAGAACGGCTCGGTGTGTTTGAACCAGTAGGGGTCATCAGAGGATAAGGTCAAGGTAACTGGTGGACAAACTTGTCTTTAAGGAGACTTAAGTCAACATCTCCCATGGGCCTGGTGCTGACATGTCACTAATCGGTACCATACAAAAGGGAAACATGTTCATCATAAACTCCAACTAACATCCACTACTAAGTAATGTATGTATTCATTTAATTTGCATAACAACTCGAAATATAAATATCCATAACAATATAACAACGTATTGCACAGTAGATAATATATAATCAATCGCTCCCTAGGATGAAAACAGTTTCCACTGTGGCCAATGGACCTATAAAGAGTTACCATAATCTTCAGGCTGGCATGTAACTGGAGGACAACAACAACAACAACAACAACAACAACAACAACAACAACATAGAGATAAACACCCAGGTAGCTACTGATGATGTACGAACAGGAGGGGTTATGTTACTGAGGACCATAAGTTGTACGGTACATCACCACCACATGTTGGGGGGGGGGGGGGTTATGTTACTGAGGACCATAAGTTGTACGGTACATCACCACCACATGTTGGGGGGGGGGGGTTATGTTACTGAGGACCATAAGTTGTACGGTACATCACCACCACATGTTGGGGGGGGGGGGGGGGTTATGTTACTGAGGACCATAAGTTGTACGGTACATCACCACCACATGTTGGGGGGGGGGGGGTTATGTTACTGAGGACCATAAGTTGTACGGTACATCACCACCACATGTTAGGGGGGGGGGGGGTTATGTTACTGAGGACCATAAGTTGTACGGTACATCACCACCACATGTTGGGGGGGGGGGGGTTATGTTACTGAGGACCATAAGTTGTACGGTACATCACCACCACATGTTAGGGGGGGGGGGGGGGGGGGGGGGGGTTATGTTACTGAGGGCCATAAATTGTACGGTACATCACCACCACATGTTGGGGGGGGGGGGGGGGGGGGGGGGGGGGGGGGGGGGGGGGTTATGTTACTGAGGACCATAAGTTGTACGGTGCATCACCACCACATGTTGGGGGGGGGGGATGTTACTGAGGACCATAAGTTGTACGGTACATCACCACCACATGTTGGGGGGGGGGGGGGGGGTATGTTACTGAGGACCATAAGTTGTACCGGTACATCACCACCACATGTTGGGGGGGGGGGGGTTATGTTATTGAGGACCATAAGTTGTACGGTACATCACCACCACATGTTAGGGGGGGGGGGGGGGTTATAACATGACAGAGTAAGCACAAAGTGGTGTGAACAGCTACAAGTTAACCCCTTCTGTACCAGCGACGCCTTTTTAGTTATATTCTAACTATTTTAAGACGAGTTAGTGCAGTTTAAGAAGGATCTTTGGTCGTAAAAAATTGCTAAAGGAGATTGTTCGAGGCCTTTTCATTGCTGGAGGCCCTTGTTAAACTGAATAGAATTGTCTAACAGTAGCCATAATATAGTTAGAAGGACGGCACCGGTACTGACACTTTTAGGGAATGTCATTGGTACTAAATAATAGGGATGGAGAAGTATGTATAAGCCTTGATGGTAGCCGATAAATTATAAGTAAATATAATAGAAGGAGAGATGAAATTCAGTATTACATTGACAAGAGTGAGAAAGAGCGGTTAGGCTATCTTTCTCGCTATCTCTGAATTATTGTATCACTAACAATTACTGTCTCGAAATGTATTATTGTCTTCCCATATCCAGTCTCTTGGGCGGTGAATAAAGGTTATTAAGCTAGGAATATTAGAGGAAGAAGGGAGTATCGATAAGAAGTGAGGAAGAAGAAGTGCTGAGAAGAGATATAATAAGGGAAAAGGAAGCAATAGGGAGGACAAAAATACATGAGAAGAAGAACAGGATAGCACACAAGGATAAGAGGAAGCAAAGAGAAGACAAACGAGAAAATATAAGCAAAATCAGTAACGAGGTGATTCTTTAAGTGTTCCTGTACACTAAGGTATCATAACTGCCCCTATAGACGGCTCTGGGTGTTGGTGTGAGTTTAAAAAAAGGATACGAACTTAACCCTCTGAGGATCGATGACGCACATATTTTTCTGTTTTCTGGCTATTATAAGACGATTTTGTTCAAATTAAGAAGGTTATATGGAAGAGGGTTAATTGAGATAGTCTTTACCCTTTTCATTCCCACAGTTCCTTCCTAATCTGTATAAGATCGTTTAATGATAGCCAGCATAAACTGCTAAAATGCGTCATAAACCCTTAATGGATTAAGGACCGAGTTTCGAGCACGACAAACGGTGGGGTGAGACAAAATAAGTGGAATTTGGGTTGATATGGAAAAGAGAGAGAGAGAGAGAGAGAGAGAGAGAGAGAGGTGGGGGGGGGGGGGGTGACTTGAGACAGATATATGGATGGAAGAGGTCAAAGATATAAATGAACGGGATTAGTTTAATGGAGATGTTTGCAAAATTATTTGAGCATTAAATGGAAATGGCTTAACTTTAGTTCAAGAAAACATAAGGAAACACGCTCACATATGCACAAAGATACATATATAGGCTACTATGTTACTGTTATATATATTTAGTTATAGATAACCTTTTTCGATAAATATAGGTAGATACTGTATATAACCATTATTAATTCGTAAACTATCATTCAATTCCTGCATTGATTGTACGTTTTCTATTGCAGGTGGGTGCAACATTCCAGATATCAGTGAACAACCAATTCAAGGTAAAACTGCCGGTAATTGTTTTATGTTGTTTCTCTTCCAGACTAACCGTATTCTTCTCCAAATGTTGACACCAACACTGCTTTTGTATCATTATTATCACTGACGTTTCTCTGTTTTTATATTATTTTGCTTCTCCAAAATCATATTATTTGTCTTTGTTCAAAACAACGATTTTTTGTTTATCCCAGTCGTAAAATTAATAATATTTAATGATTAGTAGACCGGTAACTAAATGAATTCCCCCAATTTAATTAATAATGAAGTTACTCAAATATAAGAGTGCAAATATATTTTCGTACGATGTCAGTTTGAGTGGTAACTCCTTGATGGTGTGAAAGATTAGCTGTGGAGGGTCCTTGTGGTGACAGTAGAGAGAAAGAGAGCGAGAGAGAATGTGTGTGGTGAAGAGAGAGTGAGAGAGTGTGTGTGGTGAAAAGAGAGAGTGAGCGTGAGTGAGAGAGAGTGTGTGGTGAAGAGAGAGAGAGTGAGTGAGAGTGTGTGTGGTGAAGAGAGAAAGTGGTAGAAGTGGAGGGAGAGCGAGGAGGAGGTTGGTGAGGGGAAAGTGGGGTGGGGTTGGAGAGAGTGAACATTTCAATAGCTGCGACTACCTGAATCATACATATGATGTTAGATGTATGACCAGGTATGGTATTATTACTATATCCTAATCTTTCACCCATAACTCCCGCACATACTGTAGTCATGCTAGAGAGCGGCCATCTAACCTTTAATACACTAATTAATTGTATTGTGGACAATCAAACAACAAACCACAGCGATTAGTAATAGCCTAGATGCCAGAATCACAAAATGTTGAATTTTCACTGCACTTCTTAGCTACCTTCGGGAGCTGGTATATGTAATTCAACTTTTAAATAGAAGGTTAATGGCGACATGGATTGGTCATCTATATAGTGTATTTATAATGGTAGTGTATAGGGAGGTACTACGGTGATATTAAGGATAGACAAGGACGTTGTTAGTTAGTTAAAGTAGGACTTCAGAGGCTATCAACCCTATTGGATTATTAAGCCAGCACACTGCAAGTCAAAAGAATAACGTCAGGACTGGAGCCTCTGCGAAAACTCCAGTCCCTTGAAGGACGTTTTGGGAAGGTATGGATGGTGGAGGTAGAGGGAAACAGAAGAGGATATGGGGGTGGGGGGGATGGGGGGAATGGAGGAGGAGTAAATCGGAGGGGTAGGGGACGTAGGGGAAGGGAGAGTGGTCGGAGTGGTGGGGATGTCAAGGAGGGGGGAACAAGGGGTGGGTCATAAAGTACAGATTGGATAGAGGCGAAAGCGTTACGTCACACGGTTATTTTGCCGCGCGTCCTAGGGATTTGGTGGCACCACTGTTGTAGGGCATACAACCAAATATCAGTCGTTTTTCCTTATTAGATACTCCTTGCTATCTGTGCGCCTGGCTTGTTTGCAGTGTTACCGAAGTTAAGGGAAATTCCACAAAATGAGGGGGCAATAGATTACAGAGGGAAGGTCTTTAAGAGTGATTTAATGTTGGTCAAAACACTTGTAAATTATTTAAAATAATTTCGATATATAAAAACAAGAGGAAAATATTAGGAATACATATACAGTACAATATAACAAAATACTTACATATGATGTAAACTGTATAACTACAAGCAACACAACAAGAATTAAAATGTAATTTTGAATATATATTATTAGTTACATGTTATGTAGACGTTAATTTATAAAGTTGCACTAAAACAAGACATTTCACGAAATACGTTCATAGGTTATACTTATGACACCTAGGTATATTTTGGCCCAGCATGTTTGACGTTGGCAACTCCCCACTCTCACAACAACAATGGTGGGGGTAGAAGAGAAGTGGCTGTGAACCTCCTCATAATGACGACAAATTCACAATGATCTGGCCTTTACAGTAGCCTCTACTTATGTCTATTTAACTCTGTCATGTCTATAGAGTCTCTGGATAGCGTAGAATTAATTATTAACCCTTATTTAGCGGGCTAGGTGGTCTATTTGACCGTATCGCCCAGCGGGGTGTTTTTACCCTAAATAGGGTTGTTTATGTGATCATTTTCATGCCTAAATAAGACCCATAGCGTAAAACAAGTATCTATCCCTGAAAGTGCATAAACAGAGCTTTCCAATGACACCCGAACCATCCTTGTATGACCACTGGTTCTCTTGCAACGATCGTGCAACACGAGTGCAAAAACCCTATAATTAGGTAATTTCCCTACATAATTCCCTGTGTAGCGAGTGAGAGAGGGGAGGGAAGGGTGGGATACAGTTCATAGGTCCACGGTGGTCGTGGGGACCGGTCATACCGTTGCTACGCTCGTCCCACCGCTCAGCTCTCTCTCTCAGCAGCATTACGTGCTGAAAATGGCGGTCGACATAAGTTGTGCACCGCCACATAGTCCATATTTATTTCACTCGACATAAGTTGCGCGCCGCCAGTTAAAGGTTAATAGCATTATTAGTACAAGGTAGGGATTATTACGAATTAATGGGGACCCTCCCATTTTCCTTTGCGACCGTGCTGCCATCTCTCGAACGCGCGACTCGCTATTTTCAGATTTGTAGCGTCCTTCTTTCCTCTCTCTCCTTCTGTACTCTATATGTTTGATGGAGGGGAAGGGGGTAGGGAGGAGGGGATAATCCAAATCACTCCACCCCAGTCATCAGTCAGCCGAAGTAACGTGCGTGAGTGGATGTGTATTGTATTTGTGTTGCGGTTATAGTATAGTGTTGTGTTGCGATAAGAGTGTTACAGGAGGGAGAGTAGGATGAACCACCAACACCAAAGGATGATAAACAAAGTAATATTTGTTGACAGAAAGATACCGAGAGAGTTTACCTTTCAGTACCGGGGACGTTTTCTTTGTATTATATCAGCTACATTTAGACGATTATATAAAGTTTGGAAAAGATATATGGTAGCTAAAAGGCTTAATTGAGATATTCTGTAACCTTTAAATGGGTAGACGTCCTTACTAACCTGAATACAATCATCTAATGGTTGCCAGAATATAATGAAATGTATGCCACCGGTACTGAATGTGTTAATTAGTTAGTTGTTGCAGAAGAGAGAGTAACGGACCAACATTATCACCTTTGGTCGTTGATTATGTTTAGTTTCCGGAATATCCACGTTCATCATTTGTTTAACCCATGTCGTATGAATCGTTTACCAGTATTTTATTTTATGATATGTATTGATTTATTAATCTATGTATTTATTAATTTACATATTTATTTATTTATTAATTAATTTATGTATTTATTTATTTACATATTTATTTTTAAGGCTGAATCACTTCGGTTGGATCAAGTGTGGTCTGCATGGTGGTCCAGGTATCTATGCACCCCCTTTTGGCAATATAGATGATGACAATAAGATATGGGGGGGGAGGGGGGGGGGTTGAGCGTTGGCAAAGCCCTCAATCTATTATTGTATCCCACTGCAATCAAAATAGACAGGAACGTCATCACGAGCAGGCGATAGGCACGAATACTACATCCTTACCCAATGATTGTATAGTGTTATATCAAGGAGAGGTGTCATCTTCGTTTAATAAAAGATGCAATGTTGCATACCTTGCGACCTGTTTCGTATGCTCTAAAGTGATATATTTAATTATTCTTCAGCTTATTAAAATTCATGAAATAAGGTAACATTACTGAGTATTTATCTTCTTTAATTCGGTTGCGTCATTTTCATATTATTCCAGACATACAACGTAAAATTAACACTGATCCACAAGTTCATCTTAAACTATATAACAAGGTCTAACGATAGTCATTGTAAAATCATTATCCCACTTTTAATATTAATACTATATTTACTGCTGGAAGTATCCAATGGTTTGCATCTTAATTAAGGTAAATAACATGACAACTACTTTTACAAATTAGGCTAGCTTCACCCTACTGATGAATTTGAGAGAGGGGGAAGGGGGGGGGGGGGGGCAGACAATTGAGCAGGCAGGCAGGCCAGCTGGCCATCCCATAGTACCTGCGAATAAATATACACTGGGTCTAATTTGAAATAATTTGCTGCAGAATTCTAACTTCCTCTTGTGTTGTGTAGACTGCGTCTCACTGTGCATGTTCTGGACCTAATATGAAGGATGAAAGGGGGTAACCTGTTGTTGGATGGGAGACACTGATAATTAAAAAAACAACATTATTAACTCTGTAGTCTCCGTACTTACCAAAATTCACGAAGTTAATTTGATCGGTGTAAAATATTTCTATGTCAATGTTTATACAAGGCTTAGTTGGGACCGCAAGGTCTGTAAGGTTTGTATATCAATATAATGCTATGTAACTTAATTTACTAACTTTTATTCGGCCACGGTTAAGGTAGGCAGCAACATTTGGGCCGTCACACTTTTAGAAATTTTGTCTGAAACATGTGACTGTTGGAAACTAAAGAAAGGTTCATGGAGTTGCCAATGAACAACAACATGTAGGAAAATATGGTGGTGTAAATTCACCTTAACTTTCAATTAGACGGCCTGTGATGGTGGTGTGGTAATGTTTACACGTTTGGGTATGATGTTATCCCACCCAAGCTGCCACTTACCACCACCACCCAGTAGCTATCATACCACCACCACTCAGGTGATATCATCCCACTATTATAAATACCGGTTCAGGACTGAGGGAGGGAAGGAGGGAGGCTTGGGTTAGGAATGCCTAGCCAATTGTTATCTACGGTGGTGTATCAATGAAGGTTAAGGTGTTGTCTCCAGAGTTGTTTAGATGTGTATAAGGGTTATGGGAAAGACTAAGTGAGACCTGAACTGCCTACTTTGGTTATCCAGGCACCAGTATGATATTATGAGAGAGTGAGAGTGAGACAGAGAGAGAGTGAGTGAGTTTGAGTGCATATTTGTGTACCTGTATATCAGGAGGAATTTAAATTGATATACTGTCGAAAGGAACGTGAAATAGATATAGTTCGGCATACATAAACTATATACAAGTACAAATAGATATAGTTCGGCATACATAAACTATATACAAGTACAAATAGATATAGTTCGGCATACATAAACTATATACAAGTACAAATAGATATAGTTCGGCATACATAAACTATATACAAGTACAAATAGATATAGTTCGGCATACATAAACTATATACAAGTACAAATAGATATAGTTCGGCATACATAAACTATATACAAGTACAAATAGATATAGTTCGGCATACATAAACTATATACAAGTACAAATAGATATAGTTCGGCATACATAAACTATATACAAGTACAAATAGATATAGTTCGGCATACATAAACTATATACAAGTACAAATAGATATAGTTCGGCATACATAAACTATATACAAGTACAAAATATAGTTCGGCATACATAAACTATATACAAGTACAAATAGATATAGTTCGGCATACATAAACTATATACAAGTACAAATAGATATAGTTCGGCATACATAAACTATATACAAGTACAAATAGATATAGTTCGGCATACATAAACTATATACAAGTACAAATAGATATAGTTCGGCATACATAAACTATAATTATACAAGTACTTTTACGAGTTTTAATTTAGGATCCGTTTATATGTTGTGTTAATTTACTTTATAAGCGTTGGAAGTAATGCATGTATTTGCCATGTCCATTAATGATAATTAGTAAGCAATGATATTTTTAAACTAACCTTTTCTGATCTAACATTGCCTGCACTTGACGTCATCAAAATGTTATTTAAATTAAAACGCAAATAAACATAATTTCCGAACCATAACTTAATAGTACTGAATTATATATATATGATTAATCAAGGTCGAGAGAGAGAGAGAGAGAGAGAGAGAGAGAGAGAGAGAGAGAGAGAGAGAGAGAGAGAGAATATTGAAACCTATGGATTACATGTAATTCTGAAAGATTATGTATAGATTGGAGAAAACAAAAGTGCCAACAGACATTTACTAGAATGCAAGGAGAGGAAACTGAAATGTGGAAGAATAAAGTAATGTAGATGTGGTTTAGACAATTTTAAGATACAATATATATTTATTAAAAAGGGCGGGCATATATTGTCATTGTGTAAAATAGGAGAGAGGAGAGGAGGAAGTAGAGGGAAATGAAAATATTGTGATGTGTAGTGAGACCTCTGATTATGTTGGTTTAAGATCTTAGTAGCTGTTATGTTCTGTTATTATATCCAAATATTTAATTCATGCTATCGTCAATCATCCCCCCCCCCAATTCTGCCCCAGGTCCATAATGAAGTTATGCTAATAAAGGCAGTTAGTGTGGTGGAGGCAACACTGGCCTGTTATGATGACCACTATATTGACTTTTACCGCCGCATTTCCCGCCGTTTTGCCTTAATTTTCCCGATATTTGGTATGTTTTCCTTGTCTATGTTTTCCTGTTTCTTGTTCTCCATTCTGCCTTCCAGACGTGTTTTCTCAGTAAACCATGAAGCATTCGTATATTATATTCTGGCTATTGTTTGACGATTCTGGTACTGCTGCTTATTGTAATGTGTTCCTCGCTGTATTACATTGGCCGGTTCTAGTCTGTCTCCCCCTCTTTGTAACATTACTTTTGTGTGTTCTATCTCATTGTGTTTTGTCATCACAGTAAGACAGTTAATCTGACTGCACTAAAGTCAATAACCAAACACTTCACACCCTGGCGGTCTCATGTACATTGATCATTGTTCTCCATTATTCGCATCACAGTCACCTTGTTGTCGCGTTCACAAAAGGAGGCACAGAAAAAGTGATAAGAGAAAAATTGTCCAATGCATCGTAATGAGAGAGAGAGAGAGAGAGAGAGAGAGAGAGAGAGAGAGAGAGAGAGAGAGAGAGAGAGAGAGAGAGATGTCACACTCGGCTTTAATTAAGTACAGGTATGTATAATTTCTGGATGCATTATTTTATTTTGTGTGAAAGCTTAATGCAACATCCTTATCAACCTGATCAAGGTGTGTGCTTAAAACTTATGTTTGATTTCAGAATTATATGTTAAAGTGTTTATGTTTGAACTTGGATGTTTTTGTGCACGTTTGTTTGTGTAGGCTGCGCATTGCCGCCGCGGCGTTCATCTTAATGTCTGCTCTGTGGAGCCTTTTATTTGGTGGGAAGGTTACCCAGCCTCTCCTGGGCTGCTTATATTATTCTCTCTGATTGTAATCACTGGGTCTTTCTTTTATCCTCATTTCCAGTGTCCTATGTATCTCTGAACCTGCCTCTATCCCCACTTTCCTATCCCCTCCCCCCTCCTTCCATCCGTCACCATCAGCACCCCACTCCCCCCCCTTATCTCCTCCTGCCAGTCACCGTCCCGCACCCCCCCCCCCCCCCCCCCCCCCCCCCCCCCTCCTGCCAGTCACCATCAGCACCAATAACACTACAACAACCTTGTTATGGTTCCTGATAACTGTATGGTCAATAGGTTTGGTATAGTTTGGGTTATTTGTTTATCTCTCTGGGAGGGTGTTTTCCTGGTACTATTGTATCTCTTGTTTACAGTTTATCCCTGGTACTGGCATTTGTTTTATATGTATGCTAATCCATATTTAGGTAAGGAGTAGAAGTATTTGTATAATGTATTTTACTGTATTCATCTATTACCCTACATTACGAGGTGACTTAAAGACCGTATGTTTGTATAAGATTTGTTTTCTTGTTTTTTAACAAAATACATCTTAACTTTACATATTTTCATTCTCTCTCTCTCTCTCTCTCTCTCTCTCTCTCTCTCTCTCTCTCTCTCTCTCTCTCTCTCTCTCTCTCTCTCTCTCTCTCTCCTGTCAATCGTAGTGCCAGCGCCAATTAGTGGTCAATTAAGTGTGATTTGTAGTATTCTCAGGGGAATCTTAATCCGCAGTGAGAGAGGAAAGGATACGAATAAAGAATAATAGTTATATGAGGAACTAGAGGGGCACTCGGTAGAGAGCATTCCTCCGCCTACGCTGGCTGGTTCTTTACAAATTACCATAGGCCTAAATGTTCTTGTGGATCTGAGACAAGGCAGTTATAGTGATGGGAGTTGCAGACGCTTGCCAAAAACTCCGAGGTGCTGTCTAGGTAATTGGGGGGTATTAGTGGGGGAAGGGAAGGGGGGTATTCAATTACTGGTGAGAGGTGAAAGAACGGCCAAAAGGTTATCAGTTGAGAGAGAGAGAGAGAGAGAGAGAGAGCGAGAGCGAGAGCGACCGACCGACCGACCGACCGACCGACCGACCGACCTGATAACCTTTATTTACCGCCACACAGAATGGTTGCGGGCAGACAATAATACGATTCGATACAATAATGTTTAATAATAAAACAAATCAATTACAATTACATCACCTATCCTATCCCTCCAACCACCACCTCCACCTTCCCACTTTATCTTCCATTACCTCTAACTGTCCTCTTTACCTCCAACCCCCTCTCTCCCCCCCTACCTACACCACATACCCTATCCCTCCAACCACCACCTTCTTAGCTTCACCACGTTTCTCTTCTTCCACCTTCCCTTCACTACCCCTTCCTCCCTATACCGCCACCACTTCCTACCCCCCCAACTCCCCTTCCCCTCTCACAGCAGCACATCATCTCGCCGCCCTATCATTAATTCTTGGTCTGATATGTAGAGGATCACTTTCAGGACTTCTTTCCACGATTTTCTTGTGTTCCTTCTCTACTTTTTTATTCGAGGTCCATATTCCGACACTTTTTTTGTATTCGTTCTGTGTGTGTGTGTGTGTGTGTGTTGATAGTTTAACCATAGGTCCACTATCTTTGATAACAGTTACGACGGGCTGACCGGGGTTATCTTACTTTAAACATAGTGGGTGAATCCACAAGTTGTCAATTTCATTGTTTTTTTTTTATAAAGAGAACAAATTTTACATGATGACGACTCAGGGATGCTCGGTACACAGTCAACCTCAACTTCAACTATTTGGAACTGTGGAGATAATCCTCATAGGTCCCAATAGTTGAAGTTGATGTTGAGGAAGTGAATGTTATTCCTTAGTCGGCCACATTATGAAAGCAATGACATATGAAGATGTTTATTCACATTGTCAAAGTAAGAATATCCTCATATACTATTGTTACGACCGGGGCTACGAATAAAACAAGGGCACTTAATGATTGGACTAGTAATAGGGCACTATGCAACAACGGTACGCTAGATCCAAACCCTCGAACTTATATGCCGGCGAACAAAAACACCTATACCCTCCAGAGTTAATCTGCGATAACGGGGTATCCTTAACTGGGCATAAATGTACTCTACTTCAGGCTAACCCACACTGGTATAGCCTGATAACAAACAAGATGCAAGTTACGTTAACATGCATAAAAGGGAAGCTATGGAAAGATCAATTAAATCACTGCAAGATTTAATACAATAAAAAGATGCTTCAATACAGTTACTCTAAACAACAATAAACTCTTCACTCCTATCTGAAAGAAAGTGAAGTATTGTCCTACAGCATAGACCTGGAAACTTCTGAAGAAAGTCTGATGCTCATAAGATGCTCATATCTTAAATTATAAAGGCAGGAGGCAGGACACCACACGTGTAGACTGAATACACTAAAAGATAGGACATATAATGTTAACTGACACGAGAATACTATAAATGCGCAACGGTAGTAATGCTCGACACTAAAAGAAGTGCTTCCTTATCAACGAAACAGTCTGCTGTGGTTGTGCAGCTCAGCAACAACCTAGACTAATAAATGCTGTGAATAATAATGCGTACATATCAAAGAGCTTATATTAAATACTAACAAGTGTCTACTAAATTAATAATGTCTAGCTGGGATACTCTAGGTAAGGAACTGGGGTTGAGCAAGACAGGCTCGTAGCCTAGCGACGTCCTTAAGACTGCATCCTTTAAGTTACGTTAATTGACTGGGGTGCTCTCTTGATAGATCCAGATCACAAGTATCTGGTTCTATCCTGGCGACCCTCAAAAGACAAGCAAAGAGGCAGCAAAGTGTGGAACTGGAACAGACCAAAGCCCTCAGTCAACACAATGCTGCACTCGCAAAAGACGCAGCCGAAAAGACAACCTAGGCTACCACAGGACCGGTCGAAGTCGTGTAGGTATAAACAAACCATACACACATCGGAGACAATGACTACAGTAACCTTATCCCAGTCTAGCATTAAATAAAAGAGCAGAACACTAAATCAATAATGGAGACACACACAGAGTTCTTAACCTCTACTAACTAAGAACCCTCAAACCTATTCTAAGTACATGTAAATATCTCGGAGAGCTGGTGCTGGTAATACGACTGGCCGACTATGGAAGTCGTATGCAGAACCAGAAGGGATAAGTAATTGAATAAAGAGAGAAGTATGAAAACGAAGAAGTTCAGAGAGAGAGATAGTAGTATAGAGGGTTATATGGGGGACAGATTTCTAGGGACGTCTAGTACCACGCACGCTGTGCCAAGCTCTGCCGGAGACACGCGGGAAGGAGCCCCCCCTAGCACTAACAAAGGCAGCGGCACCCAATCACAGACCACTACGTCATGAAATGCTAGTATCCTTGGGCCGCGTCAGGATCCACCAGCCAATCAAGGGCGTGGGAAAGCCCGCGCGAGGGGGGAAAAACTCCTTCAAGCGAGGGAGGCAACACTCACTACCCCCTCGCTGCCGTTCTCTCTCAACTTCACACTACAATGCATCTTATATTCTATCAATGATATAAAATACTTCCCGTTGTCACAGACGAAAATAAAGACCACCACTGATCTTTCTGTAACAACACGAACTCTATGAAAGAAAGAACAACATTCTCTGATAACTGTAGCCCATTTCACTGCCCTGGCGAGCGCCAGTGGCTAACGAGAGGCGATTCTGCCAACGCTGGTAGACGTCACACTATAGGTAAGGGGACCGGGGTGATGGGGGTGGAATCTGGTGGGTCTGTGAATCTCCCCATCGATGGTGGAAAATGTGAACCTTTGACTGTAACTGTAGGGTGCCAGCCTCTATCGTGCCTCAGCCCCCACCATGGATACCCTCCCGCCCCCCCCCCCCTCCCCTTCCTCTATCATTGTTGGCCCCGCAGCTGCTGAGTATCAGTATGGCCGCCAGACTTTGGCAGCGTCAGTCTCAGTGTGGCCTCAGACAGTGGAAGAGGTGGACACTATTTCTCTCACGGATCTTACCACCTGCACTTACCTAGTGTAGAATTATTACCTGTGTATGTCACCTCCTACACTCACATTATAAGGACAGACTGCCATGTGAAGCTGTTATAATGCTTTGATAAGTTAAAAGTGCTAGTGGTGGATTATACTGAATTTATGTCATTAACGAAAGTAACAACATTGTTATTGTGGTGTTTATAATTACTTGTTACATACAATTCATATCTCTGTTATTTTGGTGTTTATAATTACTTATTACATACAATTCATGGCTCTGTCTATATTACATGTATTCAAAATATCACCTAATTATTTTATAATAAATATTTTTGCAAAGGTCTTACTCTTTATGTTACTTGTGGTAATTACATTTGTTAGAATTATATCATATTTATAGGACAGTATTACTTTATGTCAGTCGTGCATTGCAAGCAAGCAAACATGTATACACCTTTTATAATATGTATATATATATATATATATATATATTGCAAGCAAGCAAACATATATACACCTTTTCATAATATATATATATATATATATATATATATATATATATATATATTGCGTATTTGTTCACTGATTGTAGCTAATATTGAAAGAATCGATTAAAAAAAAAATCAAACGAAAAGCTAAAGTTGATATGGTATTGTGCTAAGGCATTTTTATGCAAATCATACAATGCTGGTGTTGACAATTATGAGATTGATATGACAAGTGATATGTTGGTGGAATGTTACTCTAGGATAGTCCGAGAGAGAGCTTTTATAGTTCCACCTGGCAGTGTGTCCATATAATGTTAGTGTATGTGGTTAGAGCCAGAGGTAATATATAGACAGACAGTGAAGGTGATGAGGTGCAGTAGTGTCCACCACTATACTGTATACACTCAAGGGCTATATTACTGTATATGGACGATTCACCCCACACTCACCTTGGACTTTTACCCACACATGATTTAATGCCCCATGGCGCATCGCCTCAATGTGTATATGCCAATAAAATATATAAATTGTGTATTTATTATATATATATAATAATATTGATGTTTTCTACAACTGGTGTAAGGTCAGTAACACGTGGCTGTAAAACTCACTTAATATCTTTACAATGTTTACATTTCCCACTTTATGCTACTTACTGTTTATGTTTACACTATCATCCACTACACGTCCATACACCTGCATAAGAAGATGAGAGTGTTGAAGGTTAGTTGGATCTGCTTCAGGGTTTGGAACTTTGAACAAATACAAGGTGATACAAAGATAGTGGTAGAATTGCCAGTGGTATGGTATACAGTAGGTTGTCTGTTTCTGTTATATCTTTTCCACCGTCTCACCTCCTTTCTCCTCACCGTTAACCCTTCCTCCTCCTACAACCCTTTATCTCCACCACCATTAACCTTCCATTATTACAGGTATATTAACAAGTTTCCCATTAACAGTTTACCCTTTGACTCCCTGTGAGCGGTCTGACCCCTGGAGTGACTTTGTCATCCCTTATATGATACTGTCACTTACTGTTTATATTGTAGAGAGAGAGAGAGAGAGAGAGAGAGAGAGAGAGAGAGAGAGAGAGAGAGAGAGAGAGAGAGAGAGAGAGAGAGAGAGAGAGAGAGAGAGAGAGAGAGAGAGAGAGAGAGAGAGAGAGAGAGAGAGGGCAGAGAGAGAGAGAGAGAGAGAGAGAGAGAGAGAGAGAGAGAGAGAGAGAGAGAGAGAGAATGTGGGTGTGTGTGATTTCCCCTCTTCTGTAGTACATAACAAGTCTCCTGTTAAGGTTCTCCTCGTGTTGTTGTCATTTACGTGACAATTTACAGAAGGTTGAGGGTAAAGGTGGGGGGGGGATCCAGAATAATGATGTGAGTGTTGACGTGTGTGTGTGTGTAAGTGTGTGTACATTGACATAGGCTGTACTCGGGTATCTATTTACTACACGATACATTTCTTGCAGTTAATTGCATCAAGGTTTGATGTGCTTAATTACTTAACATTTAGATATCAATGTGTAATTATACTGCATATTACATGAATACAAATGTAACTTGTTCTAATATATTCTATTGTATATATTAGTCATATTTTGATATAATATTTTGCAATAAAATTACCAGTAAGCTATTTTTTGGTATCTCCTTTATTTGATTTCATATTTTGGTTGTTTCTCAACCCCTTTCTTTATAAGCTTATTACCGAAATAATGCCTTTGATCCAGAGGCTTCATATCTTTATTTGTATTATTTGTTTTTGTTTATAATATTAATAACTGGATAATAATAGTTTGTTTTAAAGTTGCCCCCTCCGGCCTTCTATAACCCAATGGTTTGATGAATGTTGATTAAGAGTATTCTATGTATTCTATGTATTGGAGATCATCTATTCATTTCATAGGTGTGATGAATACCTTGCTTCCGTTTGTTTGTATTTATTTTGTCTCCAAGAACTGCCCCGGGTATGTTGTGTGCAGTAAGAATAGTATAGTAATTTTTCCTCATCTAAGCGAAAACGCGTTCGTCTTACTTTGTATTTATTACCAATGTCGACGATTGCCGTCACGTGAGGAGGGCATTCGGGTAAGTCTGTGTGTGTGTGTGTGTGTGTGTGATATCTTCCACGAAGTTCCACCATACCAACACCATCTATACCTCAACTCTCAATGACTCACTCCCACCATAAATTACAAGCAAGCCTCGTTATACACCCCCCCCCCCTCTCTCTCTCGCTCTCTCTCTCTCTCTCTCTCTCTCTCTCTCTCTCTCTCTCTCTCTCTCGCTCTTGCTCTCTCCTCTCTCTCTCTCTCTCTCTCTCTCTCTCTCTCTCTCTCGCTCTCGCTCTCGCTCTCTCTCTCTCTCGCTCTCTCTCTGTTAGCACCAAGCCTCATAATTTACTGTCACGCTTCCCAGTTTATTAGAGCTGTTTAATAATTTGATATAGTCAATTACAGATTACCTGGCCGCGGCTCTTGTGATCATCATCTTAATTATCGACAATAATTGCCACCATAAGGGCATTATTTGGTCAGGAATTGGTCATGCCAGTTAGGTTAAAGAATTTTCATCGTGATGTAATTGTGAGTTTATGTTTAACTTAAGGGAAAGATTTATTTCAAGAGCTTCACCTTTGTCGTAGCAAACCAAAGTTCATTTGATATCAAGTTTATCGGTTGCCTGGGCACCTTTTCTTGGGATTTTGAGATTACTATTGACTGATGATGTAAATTACCTCCTCCTGGAGAGTCTTAAATGTAGGGCATTTTAGTCCAAAATATAATGTTTTTTGTTTGAGTCTTAGCAAAGTATTATGATGTTTGGTTATGTATTACATATTTTAAATAAGTGCGGAACTTCATAAAAGATGCAATACCGATATTGATTTCATAAAAGGATTTAGTATGTGACTGTTTACATATTTGTATTAACTTGCCATACCATGTAGTGAGTTGGTACAAAGGACTACAACAGATAAACCAGCAAGACGTAGAGAGTAAGAGTGACACAGGGTGGAGGTGCTGGGGAAGGTAAACAATATTGAAATTGCAAGTAATTATAGGAAGTAGCCTTTATTGTTGTTGTGTGGTGTTGAGGGGGAGGACGAGGAGGAGGCAGTTACCTTGAAGAAAGTAAAGGTATGGCAAGAAATATGGAGGTGATGAGATCGGGGAGGGAGGTGATCGAGATGCTGTACCGTGTCAGGTGACTAGAGATGGTGGAAGGGATGGTGATAATTGTTTCATGTTGTTGGCAATTAGGTGTATGGGAATATAAACTTGACTTAAAATCATGAAATAGAAAATGTAAAGTTGACCATTGAAGGGTGGGAACCAAAGGAGTGTGAGGAGAAGGTTGATGGCAGAGAGAAGCAGGAGTGACGGAAGGAAGATGTTGGTGTGGTGTACTGTGTGAGTTACGACGGTTCTAACCTACAGTGATGTAAGGGTGTTAATATTATGGCTGAGAGGTGGGTAGTTACTGTAGTGGGAAGAGTGGGGAGGGGTGGGTGGCAAGAAACAGGTTCGGAGAGAAAGGGAGACGGGTGGGGAAGACAGAGAGGTGGAAGGAGGTTTGGAGGAATCTGGGGATGGGGAGGTCAATTCTCTAAGGGGATAGTATGAAGCAGAGAATAATTGAAACATGGGCACGACGAAAATACCTTGAATAGCAATCTGGTGGAGGAATAATGGTAGGTGTTATAATTGTCAAGCCATGGATAGTGCACAGTACATATAAATAGTTCACCAACCAAGTGTTGTGTCCATCGGTGTCACAATTTTAGTGACACCATGTACCCTAACCCTCACAAAATGCTCCCACAACAGCCAATTAGAACTGGTCTATTGGTCTCGTACACTGGTTCCATGGTAACTATTGGTCACCCGAGGCACAACAGTGGTCTGGACCGACAGGATGATGATACATAATTGTGCCTCACTCCACCTTCAAAATTAGAGGCTTAAATTGATTTTTTTTACGATCATTGTCGGATACCTGACACCTGAAAAGTATGCAAAGTTACAAATATTAATAAGTAAATATTTATGTCCATTGAATCTCTGAATAATCCATAGCTACCTATACAAACAAAATCAATAATATCCTTATCCAAGCTTATATGATTTGTTTAGAACATGGAAATCATCCAACTGTATTTTTGGATATTTAAAATATATTTGATATACCATGATACCATGCATAATACAATATGAAATGTTTTCGGCACCGAGTGAAAGATTAGGGTCAATAATAGTAAGTGTGTAGTTTAGAGAACATAATAGCGGTTTTACTTTCCCGTCCAAGAGTACCAGGGACGTGATGTATATCTATCTCTCTATCTATTTATCTATATACTCAGGCCCAACCCCCATTTTTTTTTTTTTTTTTTTTTTTTTTTTTTTAAGTGTACTAGGTCATAACTCATCTGACACAGTTAAGGACGTACAGGGAGAAAATAGCTCACTGGTCCTGTCATTACTGTGACAGATGGAGAGAAGACAATGGTGGAGGTGAAGGGGATCAACATGTAGAGAAGGCAACAGAAAATAAAATACTAGCATAACACAGTAAAGCATAAACTGTAACAACATTAACATGAACAAATATAACAACACAAAGCAACTTGGTCACAAAACTCCACAACATAATTTAAGGTTAATCCTGCAAGTCACTTGTATAAAATACTGTGTTCACTAATAATTTGAGAGCTGAGGTGAGACAGCACGAAAATGTATGACTGTCAGGTCTATAATGATAATGTTATTGTCACTAAACTATTATTGATTTATATTACTATCATAATTTGTTCATAACATCACATCCCCACAGATGCTTAGTATTTATTTGTTTTTGTGTGTAAAGTAAGCTATAGGTGTTACCGATTATAATTAGATGAGTGCCTTTAGTTGCATGTCACTATTGTTCATAATGTGTGTTTTTCTTCAATATTAATGTTTTGTGTTAGATGTTTAGATTAGTTGCACTGATTTAGTGTTTTAATTTAATAAGCATCATAGTTTTGATATATGTAATTTTTACCTTTGCATATACTTTTACCTCGCTTATGCTGTACTGTTATTCACATTAATTAACCCCTCAGTCTTTTCCCATTGTCTGGTTCTCACCGTCATTATCAACCATTGTCTCTCTCCCTTCTCTTTTTGGTGTGTATTGTTATATTTGTTATACCGTCCTGGTCTAATACACAGACCACCTTCATTATTGTCCAACCCTTCCTCACACATCTGGTTCACTCAGTCTTTGATCTATTGATAATCATTGACTTCCATCAAATAGCATTGTTCAATTTAGCTATAGTGCAGTAATTACCAGAATGTTTTCATTAGCTATTGTTGTAGTTATGGACAAGCAATTTATCTGTACCAGGACCTTTCTAGAATTAATGAATGGGGACAAAAGAATCTAGTTTCCTTTAATGCACAGAAAACCAAGTACATTCAATTTTCTAACCGACAGAATCTCACTGACTCCCATATATTTTTTAATGATGTAAATATTCCCACTTCCCCTAGTATTGACATTCTCGGTGTAACATTAACTACTAACTTGAGCTGGACACATTATGTTAGAAGCATTGCTAAGAATGCCTCTAAAAAACTGGTACTCCTGTACAGAGTTCGAGAATTCTTCACTGACGAGCAGTTGGCCGTAATATATAAAAGTCATGTGCGTTCTCAGATGGATTACTGTTCACCTCTGTGAAATGGAAGTGGAGTGGTTGCATTGAGGCAGTTGGACAAAATTCAAAATAAAGCTATTAGATTAATCAATAACCCTGCAATCGCACAGGACCTTCCTACATTATCCATACGAAGAAACGTTGCATCCCTTGCATTATTCTACAGATATTTTCACAGCAATTGTTCCGAGGAACTTGCTTCAATTGTGCCGCCTCTCCACATCTTTCCCCGTAGAACTAGGGCAGCTGAGAGCGCCCATGAATTTACACTTTCTCCTCCACAATGCAGAACTTCTGCTTATCAAAATTCATTTTTCCCTAGAACTACTACTCTTTGGAATTCAGTTCCCTTGAGTTGCTTTCCACAAACTTACAATCTACAAAAATTTAAATCCAGTTACAAACATTTTATGAATGGAGGATGCCTTTAGTCACATGGACCTTTTTGTTTTATCTGTGTTTTTCCTTCCTCCGTTCATTGTGTCTTAACAAAAAAAAAAATTGTTTTGTTGATTCTATTTCCTCCTTAGCATCTACGGAACTAAATGTCTCTTTGTTCTCGCCACATCTTTACCAACAGTAACGTTAAGGTCAGACATATATTAATAAAGCCACTCAGACAAGATGGCGGTTAATGGTTGTTGGGGCTCTCATTGCTTTGGTTGGACTGTTTGGGAGTATGGTTCACTGTGGTATAAGGTTACCTTTTTTTCTGCATGTGTTGCTATTGCCGCATATTCTAAACATAACCTATTAGGTTTTATAATTTCATTTTCACTCCATTTGTATTAACCCCTTCTGTACCGGGTGCCGTCCTTTTACCTTTACTCTGCCTACTATTAGACGATTTTATTCAGTTTATAAAGGGCCTCCAGCAATTAACAGGCTTCAAATTATGTACCTTAACCCTTCTTACTACCTCAGATCCTTTTTATAATAAATACAAACGTCTAAATATAGCTACAATAAAATTGAAAAGATTTATTCGGTATAGAAGTGGTTAATAAAAATACAACAACAAATCATAGTGAATCTAAATTCATATATAAATATTTATTCTTGTTTACTAATGATGTATGTATGCATGTATGTATATACTTAGGCACATACCCCATTGCTGGGGGTGGCCGACTCGAGACCGAGCCCGAACAGAAATAACACTCAAGGGTTCTATTTATCAGGGTCCGGGACCACTTTCGCGTTCCCTCGCCCCTTTCTCTATCTCGATGAGTAGGAGGAATTTACAAGGGGAGGAGGATTCCTAACCTCCTGCCCCTAGAAGGAAAAGTAGTACATTAAAAGAGACAGACAGAAACGGCTAAGGTTGGGTAGAACCAGCCTTCACCTTATGCTAATGATGTATTTATTTTTATTTGGCCCCGGCCCCACCCCCCAACCCCATACCCCGGACGCGTACACAGACGCACGCACGCACGCACGCACGCGCACACACACACACACACACACACACACACACACACACACACACACACACACACACACACACACACACACACACACACACACACACACACACACACACACACACACACGCATTCATACACACATGCACTGGAATCAAATATATTCGTTGGCCCTATTAATTTAATCAAGCCAACATACAGCAGTGAGGCTCTCTACCCACCACACCACAATAGGGTCGCTGCTCCCATCGTCCTCTCCTTGTTTCTCTCGCTCACCCTACCCTGCCTCCACCCCTTTGGTTATAAAGTTCCCTCCCTACTTATCTATTATTAAGTGCTGAGGTTCACTTACCATAATATAATACAACGGGTTGTAACTAATATGAAATATGGATCATTATCACAATGCATTATGAGTCATAAACTAACGTTAATAATAGATATTCTCTTTTGTCTGGCCGTCATACTCCTCCGTCTTGGTTAAATTGTGAGTTTGGAGATTATTCTCCCGCTTCCCAGCCTTCCTTCCGCCTTCATATTATCATGAAAGATATACCAATATTTCGAGGTCAAAAGTCATAAAGCACAACTTCGAATTCACTTTTGTCTTCAGATTTAATAGGAATGTACTCAATAATATACATGAACATAGCTTGGACATAAGTATTCTAGCCATGACCGTGTTTATAGCTATACCGGTATGTACAGTATTATAGTCCGGACCGTGTTTATAGCTATACCGGTATGTACAGTTGCCTTCCTGTTTCATGTACCAAGTGACTAGCAAAGTTTTGTGTAATTGTTATTGTCACTTATCAAACTGTTCTCTTCGCCTTATTTGAAATGGTGAACTACTTGGAGGAAAACAATGTAAGACGTGGACCAGTAAACAGATTAACACAAGGGATGAAGGAGAAACAGGAGGAAATCCGGGGAGATCTATTGGAGCTCCGTTGGGGTGTTGATACGTGCTGCACTGTCTGTTATTGTGTGTGTGTGTGTGTGTGTGTGTGTGTGTGTGTGTGTGTGTGTGTGTGTCGGTCGGTCGGTCGGTCGGTCGGTCGGTCGGTCGGTCGGTCGGTCGGTCTCCATACTTGCAGGATTGGCAGTTTAGATGGATATTCCTAGTTTTGTGGTTATGGACATTTTCAAGGTCAATGATATACTTCATGACATTGTTATTGAGGACATTTATGAAATATATTGGCCATATTTTTAATAGTATCATGAAAACAAGCAGTCGTTATATTGTTGAGTCATTATTACCTTCGTTCTTACATTGTGTAACCTTCTCTCACACACCCTCTTAACCCTCTCCGACATATGACGCGATGTTGAGCCTATTGGGGATACTTTAAAGCCTTTGTTACCATCAAGGGTATTTAGAAACCTTTAGTTTAGTTACTTCAACCTCTGCAGTTGTCTTTGAGTTAGCTGTGGGCAGAAAACTAAATTTGGAGAGGTAATTATAAGAGTGAGAGAACTCTATTTCTTATTGCTAATCTGGCAACCTCTGCGTCATAAATGCGTGAAAGGGTTAACAGTATTCGATGACGTGTTTTCTTCTGTTTTTATCCTGGCTATCGTTAGATAATGTTCAGTTTCGAAAGGATATGAACATTAAAAGGTTAATTGTGATAGTCTATATACCCCTGCTCATGCTAGACTAAGTTGAGCAAACAACTCGTCCCTGTTAGCCAGAATCAAATTAAGAATACAGCAATGTATCGTGAAGGTGTTTATTATGTCCCTTCCTCCCTCAACCTTGGTCACAACACCATCACCTTCAAACAGTCTTCTCTGCCCATATTACTGTATTATTATCAAACATCAAAGTGTTCTTGCTCCTCTTAGCTCTCTGTCTTGATAGCGTAATGGTTAGTGCGCAGAATTTCGGTGTGAGTATCCTAGGTTCGAATTCTTGGAGTATCACATGTATGCATTAGTTTAATTAATTTCATTAATTACGTGTATTTGTAAGTTAATTGGTGGGTTGGTGATAATATGAAATTACATGACTGCTTTCCTCAAACCCTTCTGTACCAGCGACGTGTTCTTAACTATATTCTAGCTATATTTCGAGTATTTTACGCACTTTACGAAATATCTGTGATAGTAAATAGGGTTAAGGGATAAAGTTCGAAGTCTATTAATTTCTGGAGGCCAATTTGAAACAATAACATCGTCTAATAGTAGCCAGATTAAAGTAAAAAGACGTCTCCGGCACAAAAAGGGTTAACATTGTCATTCATGTTGCTGAGCCTCTTCAAATTGTCATACAGTTCTTAATATCTAGTTTTGTATTATATTATAATATATCTATTTATATTAGTATTTTAATATATTTATATAATTTACTTATTATCAATATGTTTTTCGTTTTATCCCGGTCATACTTGTTCGTGTATTACCAGACACACCGCATATACATATTATATTCTTGCAATTTATATTCCTGTTCATCACCAGACAAAAAAAAAAAAAATCCATTTCTATATTTGACATGTATCCCTTCATGTTCCTGCCATAACTCCTTCCATCATTATCAACCATTGTCTCCCTTCATTTGTTCTCTCTAACTTGTTATGTAACCATTCTTATATCTTACCTTGTCATACATCGTCTACCTCTCGGTCTTCTGTTATGAACTTCGGAAGCCTCAGGTATTATGGGTATAACTAATATAAACTATCTAGTCATTAAGGTTAATGGCGTTATGGTTGGTTTAGCTTTTTATTAACTTCCTGGTTTTATTAAGTATTTTACCCTGGTAGACCTTTGGCCAACATGACGCATATTTAGGATTGTTTTGCTGTATACTGTATAATACCGGACTTAATTAATTTCCTTCGATCCATTGTTTTGTATGTGTTAGCTGCTTTAAATTGATTTAACGAAAATTGGTGAGTTAAAACACCATTTCTCCATAAATAATTACGAAAAAGGTTTCTATTGTATGATGACGGAGGACACTATAGCAAATTATGTTTTACAGCCATGTCTTAATATTTACCATATTCATACCGGACATTTGTGTAAGCGAAATAAGAAATGCTCAGTTGCAATATTTAGAAAATTGGATTTGAACAGCTTATCAGACTCCATTGTTTACATGACAATTGTGAACCATTTTAATTTCATGCTTTTTTATTAGTAAGGATTTCACGTGTTGTTGTTTTATATCCCTCGCTTATTCATACTCCATATCATCACATCCTGTCAGAATGTGCGATGTTTCCATATAAAACATATTAACACATACACGCACGCATTGTCACTAACAACACAACTTGATACATAGGCTAGATAAAGTCTGGCCATATTCGAAATTGCGACGCAACATATTTGTACATGATATAGGTGCCGCTATCTAGCGACAACATGTAGCTACTGCTAGTGGACACCAAAGTAGCAAAAGTTCCTTTGATCACCAGGCAATGAATTAATATCAGAGAGAGAGAGAGAGAGAGAGAGAGAGAGAGAGAGAGAGAGAGAGAGAGAGAGAGAGAGAGAGAGAGATTGTGTGTGTGTCTGTATTTGTTAATTTAGCTCTTCATCACGTCAGCTGAGAGAATATGGCGCCGGATCTCCCTGTGTAAACAAATATATTTAGGACATGTTCGGCTCAGATGTTTTCCTTCACATTTTAGCACACTTAAGGTCTGCATATTATACACACACACACACACACACGCCACACGTATTTGCGTCTTGTAAGTTATTTCATGATAGTTTTCGCCAAACTTTTGCTACAGTCAAAAGTTTGTTATGTGTTAAGTTTGTTCCTTTTCTCCATGACCACATTCCATATTCTGCCACAACTTTTGTAACATAACAACATAGGTCACGTCTGAGGTGAGGTCCACGGGAACAATATTACTGCTACCTACCATATTTTACTCTTATTAGTTATTTTTCTGTCTGTCTATGTACTTCTGCCTCTACATATCTCTATCACTCACTCTCTCACTCTCACTCTCTCTCTCTCTCTCTCTCTCTCTCTCTCTCTCTCTCTCTCTCTCTCTCTCTCTCTCTCTCTCTCTCTCTCTCTCTCTCTCTCTCTCTCTCTCTCTCTCTTTTTATATATTATTGACGACAGTTTTGAGAGGAGAATCTTGGGAAGCTGTCAGAAAGTTTACATCAAGAGTAATGGAAGGGATTTATGTCACTTTAACTTTATTACTGTATTAACTTAACAAATATAATGATGTTGGCGGTTGATGGGGGACATTAAGGGGGCCAGTGTAAGAAGAAGTTAAGGGGCATTATTTATTTATTTGTTTATCAATATGCTTATTTATGATGGATATTTGTTAGTTTCCTCTTTAGACCTCCATCAAGCTTAACCCCTTTCACCACTGTGACGTAGTTGTCATCATATTCTGGTTACCATTACTCGATTTTCTTTAGTTTTTGATCTTCCTCTCGGACTCAAAACTGGTAAATACAATGTGAATAAACTAAGTCCTTCTTAAACTGCTTACAATCGTCAAGTTTTAGGCAGAATCAAAAGGAAAAAGGCGTCAAGTACTGAAGGGGTTAACACATAACCCCAAGACCACCCTTCAAGTAAGATTTGTGCATTTTTAAAATGCCCCTCCAAAATTGTAGGCTCGCTTTCGCTCGCAGGTAAGAGTCAACACCTCAATGGCACGAAAGGTTTTAACATCGCCAAACTAATGGAGTGAGCGTCGTAAAATCTCTAAACTAATGGGACTAAGCATGAAGGAGAAAGAGGTCCATAAAGCCCCCTTAAGGTGAAGGATGTGAACACTGAATATCAATGATAAGACGGAGAGAAGACAAGATTAACGTTAAGTTGAAAGAAAGCTCGATTCCATCATACAGTATGTAATAAAAAGGATTCATATATAATATATATATATTACATTTTGTATACTAATGATGTGTGTCGTAGTAATAATGTAAAACAAAACATCATTACTCGTTCTCTTCACAGCCAACACGAGGAGACTTTGTTTAATGTGTTTGGGTCAAATAACTCTTTGCGAATAAATTAAACAAAGTAAGAATTCCAAGACATTAATATATTTACTAATGTGTCTCTAGTCCCAACACCAGTGAAAACTTTGGTGTCTGAGAAAGATTGATTACGATATTACGGTAAACGTTTGTGTGTGTGTGGGTGTGTGTGTTGGTTATGTTTGAGAGGGGAGAGTGACAGAAAGACAGACAAACAGGTGGACACTATCACAAATAAAATACAACCACACTAATTACTTTGCTGTAGTTCTAAGCAGCTTTCAGAATATGATTACAATATATTATATATGTTATGTCGTTCATTCTCATAATTCTACTGTAAGATGTTCTCGTAATAGTAAATAGGCAATATACTGGTATTGTTATTTATACAGTTTTCCATCCAATAAGTATTCCACGATTATTTAATATTATCATTGCCTCTCACTACTATACTGTAAGTGTATAGGTTATGGATCATTTTAGATTTTCCTTTATTGTCTCAGAAGATTTAACACCAATACGTATTTATGAATATCACACCCACACCCACACCCACACACGCACCATAACAATACAACGGAGGCGTCAGCTGACAATCGGTGAATTATTGTTTACTGTGATATCATCAACCAGATATACAGTATATATTGTCACCTTACCTTGTAACTCTCTCACGTGGGACAACATAAAACGACATAAACAAAGGGTGGATCAGAGATACAATGATATCATGCCCATTTTATATTCTCGTCACTCTGAAAGTATTTCCTTTGTGCTATTTACCAAAACCCTGAAGGTGTTTCCTGCCGGAGACATATTGAAGAAAGACCCAGCGTGTTGTCCATGTTGGGGCAGGTATATAAGCCATGGAGTATTATTATTAGTTATAACCCAGTTTCCAACGCTTTCCGGAAAACAGACTAATAATGATAATGCATATGCATTAAACTGTTTAACTATTAACCGACGATGTCATTCAGCTTAGTACGTATCTGTGGCAATCAGAAATAAATCTACGTGAGGAGCTCTGTCCCTCTGGTTACGAGGTACCGTCACCCCCCCGTCCTGAGTGACTTATTGGGGTTAACCCTGGCTATTCCGCCACTGATGTGAGTAGTTCCATCAACACTGTGGTTACAGATACCTAACCCCTGTCTTGTGTAACTCATTGAGTTAGTAATGAGATTCTCGGCCACCAACATGATTGCAGTCCGTCCCTCTGGTTATAAGATAACCTAACCTTTGTCTTGAGTAGCTCATTCGGGTTAAACTTGAGAAACTCTACAACGGTGTGAGCAGCTCTGCCAACTATTAGTCAGAGTTAATCGACCCCCTCACCAATGCCAGCCAACATAACAGCCCAGAAAGGGAGCAACAGACACCAATAGATCCAGATGAGACGATCGCCCTACACACGACGCCCGGCTGGACCACCCCTGGACAGACACAATAGTTATCCCTGTCTCTGGCATTCAGAGTCCCTTGATAGACCCTTACAAGAAGATTAATTAAGAACAACACACACCCTATCTTAAATACTTTGCAATCATATGACTAAACCTTCGTTACACCTGCACGATTCCGTTCTTGTAGTAAGAGATTAAGTTGATGATATTAATTACTTGCCTCCCACAACACCCACTCCTAACACTTAATTATTATCCCAGCTACCACGCCCCCATTGAGATCAGCTTAACCAATGTTACGTTTGCCTTTTGGGGAACATATTGTAAATACTTAAACATAATTTTATTCTTTATCATTATCCATATATGTTGAAGTGTTGCTGACAAATACATATTGTTAACTTGTATATTCACATGTTTTGAGTCAACACAGGTAACCTTGAGTGCCTCTATATGTTTTGAGTCAACACAGGTAACCTCGAGTGCCTCTATATGTTTTGAGTCAACACAGGTAACCTCGAGTGCCTCTATATGTTTCACTAGTTGGATATGTTACTTGCATTCATTATTCTATGTACAAATAAAAACCTTACATACCATAGTCTGCGTATCCTTTTCACTGCCTGACCTACCCAGTCAATAAAACCTTACATACCATAGCCTGCGTATCCTTTTCACTGCCTGACCTACCCAGTCAATAAAAGGACCTACGCAGTTTAAAACAAAAACAAAAGCAGCCCTTTAGAACAATATTCAGGGGCGGTATATTAGTTGTGTATGATATCAGTGCTACATAGCCTACCGGTAGTAATTATTGTTATTCTTTCTGTGTTCAGGTAAGAGAAGTGGACTAATGGTACAAGTAGCTAAGTATTGGTCATAATAACTGATATACAAAATTAATTATTAGATAAGTATATTTACATGTTAAATACCTATAGATTAATACATGGTTTGGCTGAATGGTCATGTATTTGATTGGAAGAAGATGATTTATTTATGCAATCAAGAATTGGAGAAAATATGCAAAGCAATGTACATTTATAACAACCGTAATTAAAGTTATATCACCTGTAAATATTATTGTTATGATGGACAGGTTAGTATTGAATATATGTTGTTATTCATGAATACATAAGAGTTAGACCGTCCTTATAATGTAAAACATATAAGTACAACAAAGTAAAATCTAACGATTTTATCGCAGTCTGATATTCAGTAAGTCTTTAAATTATCACCAATAACCAAGAAGCAGAAAGTCATCGAGGCAAAACATATGGAAGGAACTGTGGAATTTTCTTACGGGTCTAAAATGTTATTGTCTAGGAGCACATAAAAAGCGGGAATTAGGTTCCAAGGGTAGCGCGGGGAAATGGTCGATAATCAACACGGGAGGTGGTGGCTGACATTGACTGAGAGGGGGGGGGGGGGAGAGATAAAAACGGGGAGAGGGAGATAAAAACACTTGGGACGGAAAGGAATGGAAGGAATAAATGGGTCCACAAAAATAATATGGAGAAAATACGAATGATTTTAGTACAAGTGTATGATAAGTGGTAAATAGGCTATCTTATTAATAGGAGACACATTTTGCATAGCCATCATGTTAAAGGGTAGGTGAGGTCAGCAAGTTAGTAAGTGGTGTTAAGTGGACCTCTGTCAGTATGAGCTGTCTGTCTTCTGACTTGTTTATTAACTGTCTGGCCTGGTAGTTTGTCTGTCTGTCATCTCTCTATTACAGTTGTTATTCAAAGTAAAGAGTCAATAATTTAGACTACTAAGGTACCGTAGTTTTCTTTTCATTATTTGAGATTAGGCATAACCTATTACTTTGGATAATAGTGTCAGTGTATCTTTGTTCTAATTATGGTGAAAGCCATACATTATAGGAGACCGAGTAGTAACATTTGTAGGATCACCGATTCCTTTAGTAGGTGTACATAAGCTAATACGTAGATCGCGAAGCAAGCAAGATTGCATTTATGCACAAGTTAAAAACAAACCATAAAATCTATTCCATGTGTATAGATATATATAGATTTAACTATTTCTTTTTTCTTTCATTCCCATTTGTATTGATATTTTTGAAGCACTGGTTTACGTAATGTCCAAATATTCACTATTATACTTTAATAACATGTGTCTCTCCTTTATAACTATGTCCTCTCCTGACCTTCACCTTTCCTTTACTGTGATCTAAATGTCTCCAAACTATATATACCCACTCTTTCTGTCCACCATTTACCGTGTGTGTGAAGGGACTGCGGACATTATCAACTGTTTATCTTGACTAATGTTACTGTTTCTTCTCTTACTCCCAATCTTCCTCTCTGATCTCTCTCATCTTCACCCATATGTCTCGCCAGCTGAGGCTATATATTTCTAATTGTGATGTTCCTCTTAAATTAAAGTAACATTTTGCTATTTCCTGTACCTGAGTTATATAGTTGACGAGAGATAAAGGAAGTAAGGAAGGATATGTAATAAAATAAAGTGTTAGGGATTATTAAAATGAGCAAATGAGTATGGGATTAACCCTTTCAAGATCCGATTACGCATTTCTGTTCTGTTTCCTGGCTATTATTAGACGATTTATTCAGATTAGGAAGGGTATATGGAATTCAGAGGGTTAAGATAGTGTTTACCCTTATAACTCCTTCATATTCTTCCTAAACTGTATACAGTATAGTCGTCTAGGGTAGCCAGAATATATTGCTAAAATGAGTCATAATCTTCAAGGGGTTAAGTGGTAGAGTTATTTTGATTATGTTCGTATATATATAATATATATATATATTTTTTTTTTCTATGTGATTGAGGGAGGCAAAAGGCATAACTGCCTATAGCGAGTGCCTCCCCCATAGTTGAAAGAGTGACAGGGCCAAAATTAAGGGACGTTCGAGCCAAAATGCCTGGACACACGGAGTTTGAATCAATTTAAGTCATAGGAAGAGGGAAAGACTGATTCTGGGAGAGAGTTCCAGAGCTCAGCTGTTGAGTAGAAGAAAGTTTGAGAGTAACGTTTCACTCTTGGGTTGGAGAGTTGCACAGAGTAGGGGTGGGATTGAGTTGCAAGACGGGTACCACGTGCCCTACGTAAAGGAGGTGGTATGCACTGGGATAGCTCTGAGGAACACTGATTATTATAGTAGCGATAGAATAGCGAGAGAGATGCAACATTGCGGCGGAGAGAGAGAGATTGCAGAGAGTTGGTGAGTGGACGGTAGTTAATGATACGAAAGGCCTTCCTTTCAACTTTGTCTAGGAGAGCAGTGTGAGAGGAACCTCCCCACACATGTGAACAATACTCAATACAAGGGCGCACTATGCCCCTGTACAGAGCAAGAAGCTGTGCAGGGGAAAAGAACCCCCTAAGGCGGTTGAGCACACCCAGCTTCTGGGAGGCTGCCTTAGCAAGACTGGTAATATGGTCCTTCCAAATGAGAGCAGAAGAAAAAGAGACACCAAGAATATTGAGAGAAGATGAAGGGTTGATTTTTGTATTGTTGAAGAATAAGGGATAGTCCGCTGGGAGATCCTGACGGGTAGATAGATGGAGAAATTGGGTTTTGGAAGCATTAAAGTTAACAAGGTTTTCTCTGCCCCAATTGGAAATAGTATTTAGATCAGAATTTAAGAGTTCTATGGCTTCATTAAGTTTGTCGTTGAGGGATTGCTGGCTGGGGCATTCTGAAAAACTAATGGAGTAGTGCAAGGTTGAGTCGTCTGCGTATGAATGGATGGGAATTAAGGTACAGTTAAGGAGATAATTTATAAAAATTAGAAAGAGAATAGGAGATAGGACAGAGCCCTGAGGAACACCGGAGTTTATAGGGTGAGGAAGTGAACAATGGCCGTCCACAACCGCGGCTATGGAACGGCCGGAAAGAAAATTAGAGACAAAGGCACAGATGGAGGGATAGAAACCGAAGGAGGGTAGTTTAGAAATTAAAGATTTATGCCAGACTCTATCGAAGGCTTTCGATATGTCTAGTGCAATAGAAAAAGTCTCACCGAAGTCCCGAAAGGAGGATGACCAAGAGTTAGTAAGATATGAAAGAAGATCACCAGTAGAGCGACCCTTAAGGAAGCCATACTGGCGATCTGAGAGCAGATTATGAGAAGAGAAATGCTTAAGAAATTTGGAAGCAAGAATAGTTTCAAAACTTTAGAAAGACAAGAGATAAGAGCAATTGGACGATAGTTGGAGGGTTGAGAGCGGTCACCCTTCTTTGGGACAGGTTGAATGTGAGCAAACTTCCAGCATGAAGGGAAGACGTTAGAGGATAGACAGAGACGAAAGAGTTTGCCTAGGCAGGGAGTCAGCACGGAAGCACAGTTTTTGAGAACAACAGGCGGAACACCGTCCGGACCGTACGCCTTATTAGTGTTAAGCCCAGAGAGGGTAGAAAGTACATCTTTAGAAGAGATTAGGATATTAGGCATAAGTAAGAGAGAGGAGGTAGGGAGGAATAGCACCGGAATCATCCAAGGTGGAGTTTCTAGCAAAAGTTTGAGCGAAGAGTTTAGCTTTGTCAGAGGAAGAAGTGATGGTTGTGCCATCAGAGTGGGAAAGGGGAGGGAAAGACGAGGAAGAGAAATTGTTGGAGAGGTTTTTGGCTAGATGCCAGAAAGCTTGGGAAGAGCTAGAGTTGGATAGTTCAGTGCATTTATTATTGATGAAAGAGTGTTTGGCAAGTCGAAGAACAGATTTGGCTTGATTCCGGGCAGAAACATATGAAGAATGAGAGTCTTGAGTTTTAAGGCGTTGGTACCGTTTGAATGTTTCCTCCTTATTGCGGACAGCAGTAGAACAGGCGTGAGTAAACCAAGATTTTTTAGCATTAGTCTGAGAGAAAGAGAATGGAATGTATGCTTCCATGCCCGATAGGATTACCTCGGTAATGCGTTCAGCACTCTCCGAGGGTCCTCGGCCATGGAAGCAGAAATCATTCCATGGGAAATCAAAGAAGTACTGCCGAAGAGCCTCCCAGTCGTCAGCGCCAAAGTGCCACAAGCGCCACCGGCTAGGAGGATCGGGTGGCTGTACTGGAGAGATAGGACAGGTGACAGAGATAAGTTTATGGTCGGAGGAGCCCAAAGGAGAGAAAAGATCGACAGTATAAGAAGAAGGGTTAGAAGTTAGAAACAGGTCAAGAATGTTGGGCCGATCTCCGATGCGATCCGGGATACGGGTGGGTTGCTGAACTAACTGCTCTAGGTCATTTAGGATAGAAAAGACGTAGGCTTGTTCACCAGGTGGATCAGTAGTGTGAGAGGAGAGCCAATGGCGGTGGTGAACGTTGAAATCTCCTAAGATGGAGATTCCTGAGAAAGGAGAAATGGATAGAATGTGTTCCACTGTAGAGTTTAGATAGTCAAAGAATTTGGGAAAGTTGGTAGAGTTAGGGGAAAGATAGACAGCACAGAAATATTTAGTAAGAGAATGACAGGAAAGTTTGAGCCATAAAGTTGAGAATTCAGAGGAGTCGAAATCGGGAACACGAGAGCAAGTGAGTTTGTTGTGCACATATGCACAACATCCGCCTTTGGCTTTGAAACTAGGATAGAGAAAGTAGGAGGATACAGAGAAGGGGTTGCTGGATGTTGCTACAGACACCTGAGTTTCGGTGAGGAAGAGAAGATCAGGTTTGTAGGAGGAGAGATGGTGCTCAACAGAGTGAAAGTTAGAGGAAAGTCCGCGAATGTTGCAGAAATTAATAGAAAGAGTAACAGGCCGAGGTCCAGGTAATTGTGTGGGGTCGTCAGGGGATGGTCGGTCGGGTGAGGGGGCATTTATGGTCCCCCCCCCCTGGGGACTCCGAGGCTTGGCTACAATTCATATTTTTTTTTTTTTTTTTTTTTTTTGGTGTGGAAGAATGAAGTGTGGTGTGCATGTTTAGTGTAGTGAAGTGGATAGGAGGAGGTGTTTGTGAGAGCTAGCTGGATTGCTCTCAGTGTAAATGAGGCACAAAGAAAATCAGTAAGAGAGGCCAAGCAAGTGAAACAGGAGTTCCAGCGACTCTTTATCACATGCCTATAACCTCACCTGGGTCTAGCCCTGATCGATTGGTGCCTACAATCTCCCCACAGAGAGAGATGTATATATATATATATATATATATATATATATATATATATATATATATATTGTATGTATTCACACACACACACTCTCGCTCTCTCTCTCTCACACATATTTCCACCTCCCCAGTTACCTACAGTATAGTCCTTCATATTAGCTTCTCCCTCGCTGACTCATGGATATTTCCCTCGTCAAGCTCTTTCCATCTTTCATATTCTCATCATAAATTCTGTCTCTTCTCCACCTCATCTGACATACTTCTTTGGGTAATAATGTTTAGTTCTTTTCACTGTTTGTTTGTTATTCCATATACTATTCTACATTTGATTATCTTAACCTTTGTAAGTTCTTATGTTTCATATATCTCAACACTGTCTATTATGTTCCGCTCGTTTTGCCAAATCGATGGTAACTAATATTCTGAGTCCTTTCGTTACCCACACTGTCTACTGTTTAATCATTCGTATTTTTCTGTTTACTCTAATGGGATAACCAACATTTATTATTTTCTTTAAACACAGGCTACTTGATTATTCTTTTATTTCTATTTTGTATATAGTTATTTCCCTCTCGTACAAGTGCTCAACAATGTAATTAAAATCTCTATCATATTCCTCAATTCAATTTACGTATGTTCTCTTTTATTTCTCCACTTTCTTGCTTACCTTAATAAAGTTTATCTTATAATTAATCTAGAAGAGAGATAAATAGGGAGGGACTGGGGATTATGTAATACTGGCTTTATATTCTTATTTGTTTAGTTACGAATTATGTAATTAATTTTAAACAAAGTAAAACGTTAAAACTACGTTTATGTCATTCTTTCACTTTTGCTCTCCTCTTCCCCTCCACCTTTCATGGTTCATCCAAGAGAGGATCATCAGCTTTGTCACCAACCTTTTTCTCTTGATTATATTCTCCTGCTTGATCGTGATTGATGGAGAGATCTTTTGGTGGCTGACATGTAGAGCAGTAGGGTAAAGGGATCGTCTGAGATATATTGAGAGACGTGGTAACATTTGAGATATTTTTAAGTTGTTTGAGTGATTATGAATATGTTCTACTTGTACAATATAATGATATATTTATAATGTTTCTCTTGCATGTAGGCTTCTTCGCAATCCGTTCTTTCACTCATCTCTTCATCTTATTCACAAAACTTGGTTACTAAACTAATATTGTACGATTTCGGACATTCCAGATCAACTGAAAGTTGTGTACATTAAATATATATTCTCAAAAGTTTATATAGGCTTTTACGTAAATCTTATTTATTTAGAGAAACTCATGGAATTGTATAAGCAAGGAAAACTGTTGCAACAACTGAATAATAGAGGAGTGGCAAAAGAAACACGAAGGTTATCGGCAATATTTATATTTATAAAGGGGAGAGGACAATGGTTGATACTTGTATTGTGTGAAACAGAACAGCTGCAAGGTCTCGAATATGGTTTTGGTTCCTTTTCGTTGTATGTTCCCTATATTCCTTTATGTCTTGTGCATGTCTAATAGTATGATGCTTTGATAGCTGTACTGTATATGTGTTTCAGGTGTTATGTTCCCTATATTCCTTTATGTCTTGTGCATGCCTAATAGTATGATGCTTTGATAGCTGTACTGTATATGTGTTTCAGGTTTTATGTTCCCTATATTCCTTTATGTCTTGTGCATGTCTAATAGTATGATGCTTTGATAGCTGTACTGTATATGTGTTTCAGGTTTTATGTTCCCTATATTCCTTTATGTCTTGTGCATGCCTAATAGTATGATGCTTTGATAGCTGTACTGTATATGTGTTTCAGGTTTTATGTTCCCTATATTCCTTTATGTCTTGTGCATGTCTAATAGTATGATGCTTTGATAGCTGTACGGTACTGTATATGTGTTTCAGGTTTTATGTTCCCTATATTCCTTTATGTCTTGTGCATGCCTAATAGTATGATGCTTTGATAGCTGTACTGTATATGTGTTTCAGGTTTTCCTTCGTGTTTTGGTTGAATTATCCATTGTCCTTATTAACATTAATTGCACTGGTGATGGGCTGGTCTATCAGAGTGAGAACTGAGCGATCTCTGCCATACCCATAGCTTACTCTGACTGTTCCTTTTACTTTTATATTTTCTAGATCTCAAGTGACGGCGTCTCTTCCGTGGATTGACCTCCCAGTCTACCTAGATTGGAAGCCAAAGCGTCACATGTTTTCCTTTGCCCCTCAACTTTCTCTTCATAATTGCTGAGGGGCACAGGGCCCTGGGTGGGGCTTTGGTTTCCTGGGCGTTTCCGCACCCTCCTCAGCTCCCCGCCATGGAGTGGCTTCGGTCACCCAGGCTTTATTGTGGTCGGCAGTGAGGGTTCTGTGGGGGCGCACGGTTATGGCCTTGGCCTGCTTGGGGCCTTGGGGCTGTTCGGCCAGGCAGCTTGGGGAACAACAACAACAACAACAACAACAACAACAACAACAACATTAATTGCATGGCAGTATGCAAGTGTCTGCAAGGGGAGGTGTGGTGGAGTGGTCTTGCCACTGGACTGGTAATCCAATGGACCCGGGTTCGAATCCCGATATGTCAATGGGAAGATATTATTGGGATGGAATTTGTGCTGTACCTAGTATCAGTGCATTACCACAAAGCCCACCGAAACGCCAATTAAATACCCTCAGTGTTCCCTGATTAAATAGCACTGTATGAATATTCTCATATTCAAAATATGCTACAGGGGGACAATGCCTAGTGAGGTCATTGCTCAATAGGTGGCGTTCTGAGAGTGAGGTTCCGACCCTAGGAGGCGAGACAATGAAGCACTGGAGCGAGGCAGCTTCAGAGATGGGGCTGCTTCGAGCCTTGAGTGGGCAACTAAGCCCCATGCATCCTGCGAAGTTAAGATGGCAGGAGCTGGTTGCAGCTACAAGTGTTTTACAGGTCTCACCCCCTAGACTGGAACGAGACCGTTCAATGATTAGCGGTTGGATGTACAGGCTCTCAGCCTATGCCCGAGACGGAGTAGTTGGAATATAGAAAAACAAAAAATAATTACTAACTCTGTGTTACTAATGTGTCTTACTATTGGGTTCTCTTGTCAACATACTGTTTTTCCTCTTTTCTTCACACTCCTTTTACTCCTTTTACTATAGCCGGTTATTTTAATTTTGTTTTCCTCCAAAGTGTCTTTGTGATGTTAGCAGAAATATCAAGGATATTGTTTTATATCCCTGCTTCACTTTGGTGTGTGTTTACCCCCGTTCCTGTATGGTTTATGCAGTGTTTTCTCTGCCTTCATCCATCCATTAGGTCCCCCTCTCATTATGTATGTAGATGATGGAGGGTGTTTTCTGTGTTGGAATTAGTGCACATAACCTGTACAACCTATTACACACACACACGCGCGCGCGCTCAAGTATGTGCCTGGGTGTTTGAACCATTACCGAGAGTTGTAATACTAAAATATATGTATTAATAATATATTTGATCATATTATATGTGTATGTATTATGACGCAATCTGAACAGGTTAGTATTACAGGCATAACAAAGTGTAAACGACTTACCGTAACTTGGTTCTTCTTCCTGTACTGTTGTAATCATAATAATATTCTTATGGTTGTATTTATTGCAGATCAGATTTACTTTATTGTCCACCAACAGTTATCATCACTAACTCCACATCTTGCCTGCTTCTAGTTTTGTTTAAGGTGTATAGTTTTGTTTATGGTGTATAGTTTTGTTTATGGTGTATAGTTTTGTTTATGGTGTATAGTTTTGTTTAAGGTGTATAGTTTTGTTTATGGTGTATAGTTTTGTTTATGGTGTATAGTTTTGTTTATGGTGTATAGTTTTGTTTATGGTGTATAGTTTTGTTTAAGGTGTATAGTTTTGTTTATGGTGTATAGTTTTGTTTATGGTGTATAGTTTTGTTTATGGTGTATAGTTTTGTTTAAGGTGTATAGTTTTGTTTATGGTGTATAGTTTTGTTTATGGTGTATAGTTTTGTTTATGGTGTATAGTTTTGTTTATGGTGTATAGTTTTGTTTATGGTGTATAGTTTTGTTTATGGTGTATAGTTTTGTTTATGGTGTATAGTTTTGTTTATGGTCATTCAAATCCAACTTCACTACTGCTTCATCCATTCCACCATTAAAATCTCCAACTGGCAATCTTGTAAGTGACCCACGAGGTAAAGCTAACCTTCTTGCAGATATTTTCTCCACCAACTCAACCTTAGATGAAATAAATCAAGATGTCCCTGTACTTAATTTTAATTCACCTGAAATTCCCTCACTTAAGATCCACACCAGACATGTCAAAACTATTTTGCAGAATCTCTCAGTAGATAAGGCTCCTGGTCCAGATGAAATTCCTCCAATAGTACTTAAGAATTGCTCCTTGGTGCTCGCTCCTGTATTGGCAAAATTTTTCCGTCTGTGTACTCATACCTCATGCTTCCCAGTACCCTGGAAAGAAGCAAACATCCATCCAGTTCCTAAAAAAGGTGCCTCTTCAGATCCATCAAACTACAGACCAATAGCTATAACTTCCACTCTTGGCAAAGTTTTGAAATTATATTAAATAATCACATAATTAAGCATCTGGAGAATAATAAATTAATCAGTGATAGGCAATATGGTTTTAGACGATGTCGATCAACTGCAGACATTCTTTGCCTTCTTACGCATCAAATCAACCAAGCTACAGACCAACATGGTGAAACACATACAATAGCACTGGATATATCAAAGGCATTTGATAGAGTCTGGCATCAATCCTTATTGTCGAAGATGTCACACTACGGCCTTGCATCATTAGTTCCACTAATTTCTTCTTATCTTCATAACAGAAAAATACGTGTAATGGTAGATGGCCTTTATTCTCAATTTCACTCGATAAATGCTGGTGTTCCCCAGGGATCAGTTTTGGCCCCAACTCTGTTCCTCATTCATATCAATGATCTCATATCTACCACTCATAATCCAATACATTCCTACGCAGATGACTCAACACTCCACAGTTCCTTCACATTTACCAATTCTTTCACCCAACCCGATCTTATAAATTCAAAAATAAACACTGCAATTTCTCTGAACCAGGACCTTTCTAGAATTAATGAATGGGGACAAGAGAATCTAGTTTCCTTTAATGCACAGAAAACCAAGTACATTCAATTTTCTAACCGACAGAATCTCACTGACTCCCATATATTTTTTAATGATGTAAATATTCCCACTTCCCCTAGTATTGACATTCTCGGTGTAACATTAACTACTAACTTGAGCTGGACACATTATGTTAGAAGCATTGCTAAGAATGCCTCTAAAAAACTGGGACTCCTGTACAGAGTTCGAGAATTCTTCACTGACGAGCAGTTGGCCGTAATATATAAAAGTCATGTGCGCTCTCAGATGGATTACTGTTCACCTCTGTGGGGTGGAAGTGGAGTGGTTGCATTGAGGCAGTTGGACAAAATTCAAAATAAAGCTATTAGATTAATCAATAACCCTGCAATCACACAGGACCTTCCTACATTAGCCATACGAAGAAACGTTGCATCCCTTGCATTATTCTACAGATATTTTCACAGCAATTGTTCCGAGGAACTTGCTTCAATTGTGCCGCCTCTCCACATCTTTCCCCGTAGAACTAGGGCAGCTGAGAGCGCCCATGAATTTACACTTTCTCCTCCACAATGCAGAACTTCTGCTTATCAGAATTCATTTATCCCCAGAGCTACTACTCTTTGGAATTCACTTCCCTCGAATTGCTTTCCACAAACTTACAATCAACAAATGTTTAAATCCAGTTGTTACAAACATTTTATGAATGGAGGATGCCTTTAGGCACATGGACCTTTTTGTTTTATCTGTGTTTTTCCTTCCTCCGTTCATTGTCTCTTAAAAAAAAAAAAAAAAAATGGTGTATAGTTTTGTTTATGGTGTATAGTTTTGTTTATGGTGTATAGTTTTATTCATACTGTGAAAACAACCTGGTTGTGGACATAATGTAAGACTGGGGGAAGGTCATTGAAAGCAATTCTCTCTAAATCGAGGTACGAATATCTAGGAGAAGAGAAGAATGGAAAATCTTCAGCTCTACGTTAACGTGAATCTTAACATTTTATTAACCCTTATTATAATCTTTATAACTCATTACAAAACAAATGTTACTTAAAGGTTTGAGTAAAAAAGGTAGGAGCCCGTAGAGAGTCTGGTGCGCACGTGGTGATAAGTCCAGTTGCCCCTCCTGTTTTACCAAGGGGGTCACGGCGTCGGCACACCTTCCAGGTAGAGTCTCACTAGACAATGCTCTATTTCTTTCTCCTACGTCCTTTCTTCGGGGTAACAATTCTACACACTAGTTTGCACTATTTGTTAAGACTCTTCAAGGAGCAAATGGTGTGCCTCGATAGATGTCTTATATCCTAATTATGATTAGCAGTTAAGTAGGTTCGTCCGAAGAAGAATTACGCGACTGTTTAATCATAGGCTGCTTGTCAAGATATTTAAGGGGAAAATGGCTAGCCCCTACGGAAGTCTTTTATCCGAACTGTTAGTTAGCAGTTAAGTAGGTTCGTTCGAAGAAGAATTACTCGACTGGTTAACTTCCAGTTTTGCCTAACTTTCCAAATCATCAAATCAAATCAAATTGAGTAGTGACAGGGGGTTAGGGGGAAGTGGGGATAGGACAAGAAATAGTTGGATGAAGTGAATTGTAGCAGGAGAAAAAGGTTTCCAGGCTTGACTGGAACTGCCTGAGGGTTTTTCTGATTTTAGCTGCTGAAGAGACTGGCCAGGGCAAGGTCGACAGGGGCGCGTTCGGGGAGGCTCCTCGCTGGCACGGGTATCATCTGCCATGTCTGGTCGGGGGCGTGTGAGGCTGGGTGATGGTGGTGAAGGTGATGGGTGGTGGTGGTGGTGGTGGTGAGTTTTTATTTCCTTGGGAGGTCTGGGAAGCCGCGTTTTAGAGCTTCCTCCACTGTTACCATGCAGGTCACGATGTTGGTCTTGGGGTCCTTCGTGTGGAAGTAGCAGTTGCAGCCGTCTCTTTTCCAATTCTCCATACAGTAGGACAGGAATCCGTGGAATTCAGGTATTATGCAGTCCTTGTATGCATAGCTCATGGACATGTTGAAGTCTGTTTCGAGGTGTGGATAACAGATTTCCTTGAACAGTTGCTGATGAGTTTTTGGAGTTTTTGCTGTTTGTGGTATTGGTGGCTGGGGCTTGGAAGTTGCAGCTGGTAAGGTCTCCTTTGCTACTGCTGGTGTTTTCTTTTTCTTCATTCTTTTGGCTTTGGGGCTCGCCATCTCAATGGTGGGCATGGAGGCTGCTTCTGCATGTTGTGCTAACTCAGGTGGTGGTGTAGTGGTTGCAGTCAAAGCCGTGATTTCTGAAGGTGGTGGTGGTGGTGGTGGGAGGGCTTCCTCGACCTCCATAGGTGGTGCTGGAGTCTTGTCCTCTTCAGGGTTGCATTCTCCAGTGAAAAGGTCGATGAAGGGAGTCAGAGTCAGGACCTTCGGCTTGGTGGGTGCTGGTGCAGGCCCCTCTGAAGGTGGTGGTGGGCAGTTTTTCCTATTCAGAGGGCGAGGCAGGAGAAGTTTTGGAGCCGGTGTGTTCCTCTGCCTTGGTGTTCTCTGGTGGCTCCCTGGAAGGTTGGCTGGGATGAATATTACAGGGAGGTTGTTCTCCTTCAGGAGGGCGGGCAGAATCTGCTGCAGGAGGGAGGTGTCGTCTCCAGCCAGAGCCATAGCCGTCCTAATAACCACATCTATGATGGAAATAGATGTGGTATTGGATTTTGGGCTTGGCCTGGTGGGTCTCCTGCTGGTTGACTCCTTCTGCCCCTCCTTCAGGAGGTCCCTGGCGTGAGTGGAGCCCTTGACAGCGGCGCCCTTTGGTCCCGTCACCTGTCTGGCTTCAGGACCTCTGGGAGCAGCCACTGCCACAAATTCCACCCTTTCTCCATCACCAAGGGAGGGCACAGCCTTAAGGGGGTTGTTTTTCTTGATGGCGCCCTTGTGGGTGAAGATGTCCTTGGTGCCGTCGTCAGGGGTGATGAAGCCGTACCCCTTCTTCACATTGAACCATTTTACAAGTCCAGCAAGGATGGGAGTTGCTGAACTCATGGTGAATGGTTGGTTGTGAGAGAGAGAGGTGAGGTAGGTGTGCTCAGGATGGGAGCTCAGAGCTGAATGCTAACTTTCCTTGGGTCCGGTGAGATCCTATTCACTTTTTGGTTAGGGTTAAGTGGCTATCCTCTCGGGGCAGTAGGGACATGGTGTTGTGAGGTTTTCGATGTATTGTGAGTTTAGGAGTTGTACTAACATTATGAGGGGGATTTCTACAGGATGGCTTGGATGTTCTCCTTCCATTTATATTTAGATAGCCTGCTGGGGTGATGAAAAAAGGATTCCTGTCTGTGGGGTAAATAGAGAATTCTCATGTTGTATGGAGGTGACTTTGGAGGACAGGTGATAGGGAGTTTCTAATTGTTTGCTAGCTTGGCTGCCATGGTCAAGTTTACTTTGGGCAGAAGATACAGGGAGATATTGAGGGGGTTTGGTGGCGAACTTCCATAAACATTTCTTCAGAATAGAGAAGGTCTGGTTCGGGGTAGGGTATGTCCTGGTGGGGGGGTATGGACGCGTTCATTCTCACGGGAAAAGGGAGCGACACATTTTCTATCACGTGAAGGGGTTTTGACGCATTTTCTCTGTCATGACCTTGTTCAAGCGGTGTCTGTGGTGGAGGGGGTTTTGTGGATTTTGGTCTGCTTGATATGCTGGCAATAGGGCACCGGTTGATTTGGTTGTTGTTTGAATACGGGAGCAGGTGTTTGGCTTTTGTTGGCTGGTCCCCGTCATTTCAATTCCTGTGCTCCTTGAAGAATAAAGTGGTCATCTCTACATGTGCTTTTGACTATAACCTATAATATACAGTTATTAGTTATAAGCTGGTGGCGGCGCTACAACCTTCAACTCAGAGATAACTTACAATCTACAATCAACAACTTACCCACTACCTTCAACCCCCTACAACTAACAAAGCAGCAAACTATGAACTTTGGAAATTATTGATACATAATAACCTTTACAAAATCATCATCAACAAAAACTAACAAAACAAAACAATAATCATAACGTTAGATAAAACTCTGCCTAATTATCTAACTGTTATGTTGTTGTGTCATTAACAAATATCAAGTAGTTATTATTATCTCAATGACTTGTATAGCATGTTTATTTTGACATACTCAAAATTACATAATCTGTCAGCAAATGAAAAAATGTATCTAGCTTTGCCAAGAAAAATAGTCTGACTTCCAAAAATACAATAATTTAACTTGCACTGGAATATAATATATTTAGACCTAATCGTTAGTGACTCTCATTACTGTATAATGCTCAATTAGTTCAATCTCAACCTTATATCCTTACTATAACCATAATACTTTTCTTCCGTTAGGTTTGCCTTCCTTTCCCTAAACTTTGTTAACTTGTCTTTACGTTTAACTATATACTCTTGAAGCTCTGCCAACACGCACGGACGCCACTCAACCAACACTATCAACACACACACACACACACACAGACACATTAAATCCTCATAATCTCTAGATCCTGTACCTAATGAAAGGATCCTCTACATCACCTACCAGGCCACATACACCATATTCTTCCTTACTGCCCTATTTACCGTAAGTCTCTCTCTCTCTCTCTCTCTCTCTCTCTCTCTCTCTCTCTCTCTCTCTCTCTCTCTCTCTCTCTCTCTCACATACACACACACACACACAACTCCTCTTGTGCTTAGTGTCATTGTTTCAAACATAAACAGTTGGTATTACATCTTTATAATAAGGTATATTCGTAACAGAAGTAAACAAACTTAGTAAACGCATTTTGCATGTTAGGAAATCGTAAAAATGTGCTACTGAACCAATGACTACGTTGTAAGTTAGGACTGTAATTGATAACGGTACCATTGCAATAATATACAGTACAATGTAATTGATAACGGTACCATTGCAATAATATACAGTACAATGTAATTAATAACGGTACCATTGCAATAATATACAGTACAATGTAATTGATAACGGTACCATTGCAATAATATACAGTACTATGTTCCGTTCACAAACTACAGTAAATGGATTCAAATGACTTACAGTAGAGAACAGAAACTAACCATGTGTCATGTGTATCCACACTTTATCATTGGGATAAATATATATATAATTCTTCGAGTATAGTCTCCTATATTTTCATGAAGAGTAATATAGATGTTTGTTCGGGAAATTATGCATGCACCTATACACGTAAAACCAGTGAACTCTTATTCAGATCTTGTTTCTATGCTAATATCATCAGCAGGATACGTAAGTTATAGATGAGTTGTTCAGAGTGTTTTACCATTCAGTCTCTTTTATTGGCTATTATTATTATCACGCTTCATGACTTATAATTCACGTAGTGGTCAGTTTGAGTTATTTCCAACTCTATATTTTCACGTTGCGTTAATTATCCACCCGGCGAGGATATCTCAGTCACGCATACATGACTATCATATTTATTTGACCTATTTACGAATTGATATTCATTCTCTTAACTCTTTGAGTTCTTTGAGTTAATTATCCTGTAGCCATTGCATTAACGTACAGGTTAACATTTAATCAAACAGTACCTTATCTACCATAACATCAGTACTGTGTGCATGTTGTCACAGTAACTAATATTTACTCTCAGTGTGAAACTAACTCGCCTTCGCCAAATTCCCTTCAGGGTACTGTTTATTGTTCGAGACTAAACCTCGCTGTGTACACTTATTTGTGTTTACGATAGAACATTTCTATTATTATTTGTACTATTGTGTAACCTAATCCACTTTCTCCTAGGTCATCATTATTCTAGGACTAATTGCTTTCATAATTCATATTTATTGTTCGGTCGAAGTGCTCATCTCCCTATATGACTTTCGATCTTGTATTTGTGTTTATCTGACTTTAATATTGTACCCTAGCTGTTAAGGAATAAAACTTGTGGACTTAAATTGTGTATTCTGTGTCCATTGATAATTATAATTGTTGTATAATTTATAACATTGAAGTTAGTTATGTTCCAGTGAGAGAGTCAAGATTCCCATTCTTTCCTAAGGTGGAAAACGGGATCATTATCAAGCACGTTAAATTATAACGTCGCATAACAGGAATCGTAGAAGGAAAAGTAACATAATTGTATTGTATCTTGGCTAGATAAATGTCACAGAGCCAACGTTGGGTCAATCCAAGTCTGTCCTTATTTTCCAATCATGGTCCCCTACCAATTCTTTGCCACACCCTATATGGGGTTGGAGGACAGTCATTGGTTAATGTATTCAGGGGTGACCAATAACAGGATAGTGTAAACATGAAAACGACCAATAAATATGAGAGGAGGCGGGGTTAGCATTATGATGACTCAGCTCGTAAATGATATATAGGATATAGTCTATCTATCTATCTATTGCCTGACGCCGTGATCCCCAAAGGGGTGGCCACGAACGAACCGGCCCCATGCACCTCTGTCCCCAGTCATTCGACGCCCCTCCTTCCAACCAGCACCGCCTTCATCCATATGCTTCCTCACTCCCCTTCCACCTCTCTTTCGGTATACCTCTCCCTTTCTGTCCTTCCACCTCGCTCTCGTACACCCTCTTAACCCACTGAGCCCCAGCTAGTTATAAATAAATGTACCACCAGGGACCAGCAGGTTTTGAAAAAAAAAAAAAATCCAGAAACAATAGCGAATGGGTTAGGAATGAAGGACCGCCCCCAAAAAAAAACTATCAAAAAGGTCAGAAAGGGGTCCTATGGAGACCCCGAAAGTCGATTTTACAAGAGTAAAAAATTGAAGGTAAAAACACCCAAAAACCATGTTTTTGCGCGCTCACGCGGTTGGACTTTGAGAGTTTTAACCATCGGCATGGTTGTGTGGGACACAGTTCCCATACAAATCTGAGCCCTCTAGGTGCCATAGGACGGAGTAATTAAACCCCGACGACACTTGTGCGTCGTGGGGTTTAGCGTTACATACATTACCGACGACACGTTGTCGTCGCTGGTACTCAGAGGGTTAATTAGTCATTCTCTCGCTTCCCATAGGTTCCATATGGCCGAACCATCTCAAGGTGTTCCTTTTCACACTCCAGCACATCTACCTCCACACCATACCTCCTTCTTACTTCCTCATTCGTCTGTCATGGAGAGATACTCCATGTAACTCTGCACGCACTTCTCAAGTAACTCATTTCCACCCCTCTCACTCTTGATCTGAGTCTCTTCTCCAACGTCCATGCTTCGCTTCCGTAAGTCAGTGTCGGGATTACCACACTGTCATGCAAGGACTTCTTCACTTCCATACTGACCACCCTATTTCTTGTTACTGCTTTCAGCGTTCCTACAAGCCTCTTCCCCTGTTGCACCCTCTCCCACACTTCTTCATCCATAGTCTCATCTTTACTCAACACACTGCCCAGATACTTAAATGAGCTGATAATCTCCATAGCCTGACCGTTCAACTTCACCTCACACTCTGTGGCTTCACCCCTTTCGAAGACCATAACCTTCCTCTTGCCCGCATTTACCTTCAGATTCCGTTTTTCGCACACTGTTCCAAACACATTTATCAGACCCTGCAACTCTCATTCATTATCACTCATCAGAACTGTATCATCAGCAAACAGCAGTACAGGTAGCTTCCACTCATATCCCTCGCTTATCAGCGATACACCAACATCCACTGCTCTTCCTTGTATTTCTTTCATAACTCCATCCATATATACAGTAAACAACCACGGGGACATCACACACCCCTGTTTCAACCCAACATTCAGGTCAAAGAACTCGCTCTGCTCATTCTTCACACATACTGCCGCATTTGCACCCTCATACATGCTCTTCACTGCTTTCAGCCTTCTCCAAGTCCATAAAGGCAACATACACCTTTTGTTGCTTCACCAGATATTTCTCCACAGCACAATTCAGGGTAAAAATCTGATCTACACATCCTCTTCCCTTCCTAAAACCGCCCTGCTCATCACCTATCCATTTCTCCATTCTCACTCTCACTCTCAATCACTACCCTACTGTACACCTTCCCTACTACGCTTAGAAGACATATTCCTCGGTGGTTACCACACACTCCTCTTTCCCCTTTACCCTTATATAGGGGGACTATTATGCCTGTCTTCCAGTCATCAGGTGCACTCCCCTTCTCCCATGCTAGTTTGCACATTTTCCATACCCATTCGATCACTATCTCACCACCATACCTCAAAATTTCCCCACACACTTCATCTGTTCCTGGTGCTTTCCCCAACTTCACTCTGTTCATGGCTTCCCACACTTCTGACCTGATCCCCACCTCCTCCTCCACTACTTATCTTCTTCTCCCTCCCATACCCCATCCAACTATGTTTGCTGGCACTTAATTCCTTACATTTAGCAACTCGTTGGAGTACTCCCTACATCTTTCGACTCTCTCTTACTTTTCGGCTAGCATTCTCCCATTCTTATCTTTCACACCCTTACTGTTGCCCTTGCTACCTTCCCTAACTTTCTTGAGTTCTTTCCAGAACAGTTTCTTACACTCCCTCCATTTTACACTCAAATTCCTTCCAAATTCCTCATCTAATCTTCTCTTACTTTCCTTCACTACTCTCTTCACCACTCTCTTTCTCTCCACGTAACTCGCTCGTTTCTGACTCTCCAAATCTTCATTCCCTCTACTACCCAACCACTCTCTATACGCTTTCTTCTTGTCTTCCACAGTTATTTTTACCTCTTCTGTCCACCATGCTGAACCCTTCACTCCCCTCCCTCCACACACCTCCTCACATGCTGCACAGACCTCTACCTTAAACACCTTGCTCATCTCGTCCACTTCCTCCATATCTTCCAGGTCGAACCCACCTATTCGTCTTTCTACTGCTCTCCTGTATTCTTCCCTGATGTCCTCCTCCTGTAGGATATAATACTCTGGAGCAAATTTCTTAGTAGGCAAAGTCAAAGTTTAGGTCAAAAGGTTAAAAGCGTTCTTAGTGGTGAGGCCCTGGGTGAGGTGGCTCCACTAGTTAATTAACTATTGTTATTTAAGAGTAATTAGATAATGCAATTATGACATGTTACAGATTAACACCTTACTCTCTTCTGCCTTACCCACCTCTTCTTGTTTCTTTATTTCCTCTTGGTCTGTGTTCTCCCCCTTACTTTGTTATTCACTGTTGCTCTTACTCTCCCTCACTCTCCCCCACACATCACACGCTACGACACACAAGATTGCTTTTGGCTTCACAATATTTATATTATTCTACCTCCATTCACTGTATTCATCCCTCCACTTCTTCAATCTCTTTACTCTCTCTCTGTCTCTTTACTCTCTCTCTCTCTTTCTTTCTCTCTCTCTCTCTCTCTCTCTCTCTCTCTCTCTCTCTCTCTCTCTCTCTCTCTCTCAGTCTCTTTACTCTCTCTCTCTCAGTCTCTTTACTCTCTCTCTCTCTCTCTTAGTCTCTTAGTCTCCTAGTCTCCTTAGTCCGCCCTCTTCTGGAATACTGCGTTCAATCCTGGTGCCCTTATTACCAAAAAGATATAAACAAGCTAGAACGAGTTCAACGTAGAGTTACCAAAATGATACCTAGCCTAAAGAACAAACCATACGAAGAGCGTCTTAGAGAATTAAATCTATTTCCTTTAACCCAGCGCAGATTAAGAGGTGACTTAATTCAAGTGTTCAAAATCATCAAAGGCATCGACAATATGAACTGTAGTAAGTACTTCACTATCGACCAATCTAATTACACGCGGGGAAACGGTTGCAAAATTATTGGTAAATCTTTTAACTCACACGAATCTAAGAATTTCTTCTTCAATCGAGTTGTCAACTTGTGGAATGGGCTTCCCCGAGACGTTATAGACTGCAGCACCGTTGATTCATTTAAACTCCGCCTAGACAAATATCTCGCATCAAACCCGCGACTGACTGCGTTTGTAAATTAATAACTTTATTTTTTCGCTCTCTCAGTTACTAACCCATCTTTCCCCTACTAACTTCCTAATCCTGCCACGGACATTAGTTCCAGGGCAGTAGTTCCCTTTCCAATGTTCCCTTACCCACTCTAAACCACTGTTTGGACACTTGATCCTCAGTGTTTTGGAGGACAAGCAGCCTAGAAGGGTCACTAGACCTATTGTTGCTTGACTTCCTTTGTACTCTTTCTCTCTCTCTCTCTCTCTCTCTCTCTCTCTCTCTCTCTCTCTCTCTCTCTCTCTCTCTCTCTCTCTCTCTCTCTCTCACTGATAGTGTTGAAGGGGGAAGGTAATCAGAGGTAGAGGGTGTAAGGCCCTGTCAAGTGTTACAATGGTTGAGGAGGACATATCACTATATTTGGTTTGTTGGTTTCTGTATGTGTTGTGTAGTGTGTGTGTGTGTGTGCGGGGGAGAGAGAGTGGGACGGAAATACAGGTGATATAGTGAGGTAGTCAAAGGTAGAGGAAGTAAAGACCTACCAAGTGTTAGTTAGACCATGTCAATATAGCACTAGCATTGTATTGTAGCTCTGTGTATTGTGTGTGTGTGTGTCTGTCTGTCTGTGTTGTGTAAGTGTGATATATTTCCATAGTTTTGGATTTCGTTTTTACTTGTATAATTATAGATTTCTAGTAGGTTTAGGCAATATACCTCCACCCAGGCCAGCCCTGTGAGAGTCTCTTCAGACTCCAATGGTCTGGTTAAACTGGTGTTACTGCTACTTCTACATTCATCCAAAATCGGTTAAAAATTAACGTATTATTCGATATTCTACCCCCCCCCCACACTTTTCTCTCTCTCTCTCTCTCTTTCATTTAATTTCGTCATACAGCTGAAATTGTCCACTTTCAAATTCATACGGATTTGAGAGACGCAATATTACCTGTGATCCAATTTGTACAGGTGAGGGGACGCTGGATGAGAACCAGGAGACAATATCACCAACATATAATACAGGCATGGTAAAGGGTGCAGACTGATTGATTATATTGATATCAAAGGTGATAGTTGTATGTGTACAATTGGTTGTATATGGAGGATAATAGGGTGACAGAGAATATATAATATTTTAAGAACTTGGTATCAACTGTTTTATATTACGGTAAGTAAATATAACCGTTGCTTGTGATTTCACTATCATTTTCTTAACTAACCACACTGTTTCCCATATGTCTTGGAATATTTACTTCTGATCCCTGTACAAGTTATCTAGAGTTAATTGGTTCCATGAGCCAACTCTCAACTTAAATCACATCTTGGAGGATCATAAAAGATACTCCCTAAAATAACCAATCATTCCAAACATCCATTAATATCAATACATAACTTGGAGGACCATAAAGGATGACAGTCATGTTATAACATACGCTATATACCTCATTTACGAGGATGACTTGATATATTTTACGTCAGAGAACTGAAGTGGCAACAAGGCTAATAACTCATCATTATTATGTCCATTGGTCCATGTTCTTTATGACCTCGTTACAACCGTAACTTGTCACGGGAGAACAGAAAAAAATAATCCTATCTGTGCAATTACGATATTTATATATTTTTATTATGGTTATGAGATAATTAATTATGTGTGAGATAACATGTAACTTTGATGTGTGTGTGTGTGTGTGTGTGTGTACTTACTCTAGTTGTATTGCGGGAGTGAGCATGCTCGTTATTTCCCGCCTCCTATATGTGTAGGTGTTATATGTATCGTTGGAATGGCTGTGGATGTGTGTGTAGTCTGTATTTTTAGCCAATTGGCGACATCGGAAACGAAGGCTTAGGTGTGTGTGTGTGTGTATGTGTGTGCGTGTGTGCGTGTGTGTGTGTGTGTGTGTGTGTGTGTGTGTGTGTGTGTGTGTGTGTGTGTGTGTGTGTGTGTGTGTGCGCGCGTGCTCTCAATATTTGTTTTTCAAATAATAATATATATATTTTTGTGTCCTACAACTTGTTTGTAGTTTGTCTCCTTCATCAATGTTCTCTTCCATATTTGTATCCATATATCTCACCTTAATTGATGATTTTCTTAAATTAGGATATTAATTTTACATTTGTAACATATCCTTATAAAAAATGTGGTGATCGTGATTATGATAATTTTAATTGTTCGCATAATTTGCTTTTATTATACATCACGGTATGTTAATGAAGTGCATTCACTTATTGTATGTTAAATACACCGAGTACAACTATGCGTATTATGTATTCTTCCAGGTAAGTTGATCTACAAATACAAGTCTGGTGGAGTGTTGTGGACTGACGACTTGTGAGTATATTTATTTTATTGATATTTTCACTGTGAGAGGGTTTGTTTATGTCATCTTCATAGTTATAACATTACGATGTTCTACTTATATGTATCGATACATTTTCATCATGAATTAGAGAGCAATATCTCGTGAATAGTCATTGTTTTATTACTTCTATAATTGTGAACTGGTAAATAATCAAGATAATTCTTTATATAATAATTATAATTGGTATTCAAGTTTAGCTACGATATTATAAGCTTACTTAACAGTGAACTGTTATTGACAGTGTGGTTAGTTAATACGATACTTTGTAGTTATACAAAATACAGCATATTGTAGTACATAGTAATATATCAACAGAGACCACCACATTCCAACCTGTAAATTACCTCTTTACTGTCGTCTGTAAGACTTATAAGGGCGCGTCACCTTGTTAATTGTCTCATTATTTAGTAAGGAGGGTTGTGAGGCTCTTAAGGAAGAGGGTGGGGAGGAAAACTACAACGGAGAGATAGGTAAGAAGTAGTTTTTGCTGCTTGCATTCCTTTGTATTGGAAGAATCGATAAAAAGACTGACAGAGGAGTAATTTGGTCCAAGTTTTTGTAGGTATAGATAAATTAAAATACAGTTCATTGTCACCATCGAATGAGAGAGAGAGAGAGAGAGAGAGAGAGAGAGAGAGAGAGAGAGAGAGAGGTGATGTGATGTGATGTGATGTGATGTGATGTCTGGTGTATGTTGTGAAGACGAGGACACACACATTGGTACCCTGTTAAGGCATCATTAAACTCGTATTTATTTCACCTCTAACAATGGAAGCAATAACCAGGATATATTATTTGGAAGCTACCTTTAAGAGACGCTGTATTACCTATTCTTGGTGGAGTTTAGCAGATAATATTGCTAGTAAATGTAACGTTAGTATTAATATTCAGTATCCTGAGACAGGTTTTGGTGTTCTTGTTCTATATTTATCCAGCAACAATAGACTCAAGCAAGTGTAATTATGAAACACAGCTAACAATTTAATGAATTATCAGTATTAATTCTGTCGTTGGCCTATCTGTTAAACACCAGCCTCACACTTTACTTTTTCATTGTTAGCATGTACTATCATACAAAAAAGTATCCTTACTCTCGTGAGCGTTGAGTTTCATAACGTGGAGTACGATTCGAGCTCAAACAATAGTTTCCATATTACTTTGTCCTTTGAGTCTAAATGGTGCGTGTCATTTTAGTAAGGATACTTTTTTGTATGATAGTACATTACTTTCAATAAGAGTATGGAATAATTTATGTGTTGGTTGTATGTGTCATTACCAGGTATTAACCCCAGAGAGATGTGGCCCTGTAGGTTGGTGGAGGCTTTTTACATATGACTACTCTGGGGGTGAATTAGTTTTCTTGACATACTCTTTCTACTGTTATCTAACTCTACCTATCTCTCTGTTGTCTACTTGTCGTGAGCATTAGTTTCCTTGGCATCCTCTCTCTATTATTATCTCCCTGGATCCATATTGCCTCTGTGTTGTCTGCCTGTTTAGTAATTTTGGGATCCCAGATACTGCCGTCCTTATTGTTATACTTCCTGCCTCCCAGTATATGCATTGTGGTTCAAGCTATGGATCCTATTAAGTTGCAGCCCCCCAATGTTTTTCTGTTCAGTTACAACTGTGTATCTCCTTTACCGTACCTTGTGACACCCTCCCTACTCTTATCTCCCTGCTCCTGTCTGTTCACAAAACTATTAAGGTATAGATACACGAGAGGAATGATACTATTTGTGAAATTTGTGTATTTTGCTCCTAATGACCTATAAATACCTACTTTGTCTCTGTGTTACCATGTTGACCTTTGCTGTCCTGTCATCTCTCACTTCCCTCCCCCTTTCTTACTTTCCTTACCTCTCTCTTATCTGTCATTTATCTCTGCTCTCTCATTCCCCTCTCTCTCCTCTCTCATTTCTCTCTCCTCCCTCATATCCTTCTCACTTTCTTCTTCCCTTGGGCTCTCTCACTTCCATTTCCCCTCTCTCACTGTTCTGTTCCTCCCTCTCCCATTCACCTATTTCCCTCCAGTCTGTCCGGGGTCCATAATGAAGTTATGTTAATAAAGGAAGTTAGTGTGTGTGGACTTATAATGACCACTCTCCTGCAATTTTCCCTTGGCCTATTCTGACTATTGTACTTCAATTTTCCCTTTTATTTCCTGTTTGCATTATATTATCCTAATACTGTGTCTTCTTCACTGATCTATAATTAGCCTTCTAGTCGACGTTTGTCTTAGTGTTATGTTTCCTTTTTTCATGGTTTCGTCTCGTTCATATCCTCACGACCTGAACCTTTTCCGTATACACTGTAAGGGTAATGTAAAAAAAAAAAAAAAAAAAATTCAAGATTAATTTATTAAGATTGTTATCACGTGGTACAATGTTTTACTTGTTCACATGGAACAAGTAAGAAGTAGTGAAGATTTATATGAATTACATGGATGGTGAAAATATATAAACCATATATACAATTATACATACCTTAATGCGTATTATCTCCATGCATCTGACACACCATCATACAGTAAACCCTATACGATTTTTTTTTTTTTTTTTTTTTTTTTTTTTTTTTTTTTTTTTTTTGAGATATATCGTGTTCGGGCATTTCTTTTCCAAGCCTCCGTGGCACAATTGGTTAGCGCGTTCGGCTGTTAACCGAAAGGTTGGTGGTTCGAGCCCACCCGGGGGCGATAGTTTTAGCATTCTATATGGATAATTATATGGAAAGGAGATGTGATATCAATTACGTCTGTGTGTGTGTCTGTTAGCAAAATGATAACTTTTGGACGGATTCAGATGAAGATTTTGTGTTTTGGTATCTTATTTGTAACAATAAATGTATTGCAATATACTTTTTGATAATACCTGATAATACCTGATCCATATAGAATGCTAAAACTATCGCCCCCGGGTGGGCTCGAACCACCAACCTTTCGGTTAACAGCCGAACGCGCTAACCAATTGTGCCACGGAGGCTTGGAAAAGAAATGCCCGAACACGATATATTAAATTATAAAAAAAAAAAAAAAAAAAAAAAAAAAAAAAAAAAAAAATCGTATAGGGTTTACTGTATGATGGTTTGTCAGATGCATGGAGATAATACACATTAAGGTATGTATATATAAATGTTAAAACAAATGTACTGTAAGAGAAGTGTGTAGTGTGTTTGGATGTGGAAGGTAGTGACGTAGTGACCTTGATAACGTAACTTGTTTCTCACTCAACCTCCTCCACTCTCACTGCAGCAGTTTCGCTCTTTTACTATTAACAAACCAATCAAAAGGTGATTGTGTAATATAAAGCAAGTTATTCTAAAGTTGTGTTCTAAACGACAATAAAAAATGAAGTTTTGCAACAGTAATAATGAACACATTGTGTTGCAGAAGAACTTTTTGTGATAATTATACACTCACCAACCCCAGTGCCCTCATAAAGACAACATTTGTAATTAAACAACTAAACAATGCCCACTTGTATTCCTCATTGCATTCTTGATACATTTAGACGGCTTTGTTCATGTTATGACGGACGTGTAGGAATCAATTGGATGCACATTATTTTATTTAATCTTTTGACGTCCAGAGATAATTCCCAAGCTGAATCTTATCATCTGATGTTATCAAATATTCAATGAAAATATTGCATCATTGTACTTTAAAGGTTTAGCTAAGTTAAGTAACCTAAATGACATGTCAAAACTATTTTGAAGAATCTCTCAGTAGATAAGGCTCCTGGTCCAGATGAAATTCCTCCAATATATAGTACTTAGGAATTGCTCCTTGGTGCTCGCTCCTGTATTGGCAAAAAATTTCCGTCTTTGTACTCATACCTCATGCTTCCCAGTACCCTGGAAAGAAGCAAACATCCATCCAGTTCCTAAAAAAGGTGCCTCTTCAGATCCATCAAACTACAGACCAATAGCTATAACTTCCACTCTTGGTAAAGTCTTTGAAATTATATTAAATAATCACATAATTAAGCATCTTGAGAATAATAAATTAATCAGTGATAGGCAATATGGTTTTAGACGATGTCGATCAGCTGCAGACATTCTTCGCCTTCTTACGCATCAAATCAACCAAGCTACAGACCAACATGGTGAAACACATACAATAGCACTGGATATATCAAAGGCATTTGATAGAGTCTGGCATCAAATCCTTATTGTCGAAGATGTCACACTACGGGCCTTGCATCATTAGTTCCACTAATTTCTTCTTATCTTCATAACAGAAAAATATGTGTAATGGTAGATGGCCTTTATTCTCAATTTCACTCAATAAATGCTGGTGTTCCCCAGGGATCAGTTTTGGCCCCAACTCTGTTCCTCATTCATATCAATGATCTCATATCTACCACTCATAATCCAATACATTCCTACGCAGATGACTCAACGCTCCACAGTTCCTTCACATTTACCAATTCTTTCACCCAACCCGATCTTATAAATTCAAAATAAACATTGCAATTTCTCTGAACCAGGACCTTTCTAGAATTAATGAATGGGGACAAAAGAATCTAGTTTCCTTTAATGCACAGAAAACCAAGTACATTCAATTTTCTAACCGACAGAATCTCACTGACTCCCATATATTTTTTAATGATGTAAATATTCCCACTTCCCCTAGTATTGACATTCTCGGTGTAACATTAACTACTAACTTGAGCTGGACACATTATGTTAGAAGCATTGCTAAGAATGCCTCTAAAAAACTGGGACTCCTGTACAGAGTTCGAGAATTCTTCACTGACGAGCAGTTGGCCGTAATATATAAAAGTCATGTGCGTTCTCAGATGGATTACTGTTCACCTCTGTGGAGTGGAAGTGGGAGTGGTTGCATTGAGGCAGTTGGACAAAATTCAAAATAAAGCTTTTAGATTAATTAATAACCCTGCAATCACACAGGACCTTCCTACATTATCCATACGAAGAAACGTTGCATCCCTTGCATTATTCTACAGATATTTTCACAGCAATTGTTCCGAGGAACTTGCTTCAATTGTGCCGCCTCTCCACATCTTTCCCCGTAGAACTAGGGCAGCTGAGAGCGCCCATGAATTTACATTTTCTCCTCTACAATGCAGAACTTCTGCTTATCAAAATTCATTTATCCCTAGAACTACTACTCTTTGGAATTCACTTCCCTCGAGTTGCTTTCCACAAACTTACAATCTACAAAAGTTTAAATCCAGTTGTTACAAACATTTTATGAATGGAGGATGCCTTTAGGCACATGGACCTTTTTGTTTTATCTGTGTTTTTCCTTCCTCCGTTCATTGTCTCTAAAAAAAAAAAAAAAATTGACTCAAACAAATTATTATTGTTGGTGGTTGGACAATAAGTAATGATGGTGCTTGGTCCTTATATCATAAATATTGGGTTTTATTTGGTAACTAATCTTCCTCGGTCTGTATTATTGTTTTATAAGCTCTTACGGATTTGGATGTAGACTTGTTTTATAGTGGTTTGTTATTTCACCTTTTATTTGACTCGCTCGCTCTCTCTCTCGCTCTCTATCTTGCTCTCTCTCTCTCTCTCTCTCTCTCTCTCTCTCTCTCTCTCTCTCTCTCTCTCTCTCTCTCTCTCTCTCTCTCTCTTTCATTACCAGTCCAACCATATGATTCTGTGGCCTCACATCTGACTTTACCAGTGTCATCAAATTAAAATTCTAAACATATTTCATAAAGTCTGACCTACATTGCTGATGATATAAGGAAATTTATAAAATATCCAGCCTATTGGGTTTTACACTTTTCATTTCGTGATGAATCTCTTGTATTTGAGTCACCCAAATTGTACCAAAATTCATAAATACATTTTTGTATTGAAATGTTCCTAAACACACCGAATGCAGGTTTATACATTTAATTAAATATTATGGTATTTTGGAGGCTTCAAAGTATGCTTCGCGCGATTCAGTTTGTTGAAGTAGTCTTCGGAGCAACGAACGTGCCATAATATGGAATGAATAGGGTTCAGTTTGTTTCGAAACCATTGACTTTAGTTATATCTAATTTAGTTTATCCCAAAATGGCACATTTTCTCTTAATTCTCATTTTCTCTTATTAATTCTTATTATGAAAGAGAAAGTGTAGGACTGACTGGGTAGTGGACGAACGGTAATCCTGAGTGTGTTAATATATTATGTTATAACAGGTTAATGATCATAAGGATAGATGGAAGTATTATAACTACCGTCTACAACTAATATGATAACTAAAACTAAATTATAAAATCACCCACCACCATGGAGCTAAACACACACACACACACACACACACACACACACACACACACACACACACACACACACACTTATGAATGCCGAATGAGATAAAGTACTTGACATTAAATTTTCCCCCTGATAGTATGTAATAGTATGAGGGTAATGGGTGTGTTATACTGTATATGTCTAGTAGCGGTGGTGGTGGTGGTGGCAGGCAAGTGAGAGTCTTGATGATCGCTGAGTTATTCTATGTGTGGGACAGGTCGGTGAGGGTAGAGGTGGTGGGAACTGAAACCAAACTAAAACAAAACGCATGAAAGTGAAGGGAAAATGTTTATATTGTGAAAGTGTTGGGACCGATAGAGAGACACAGATATCACAGATTTATAGAATACTAAATGACTGAACCTTGACATGTATGTGTGTCCAACACTATTCTGTGAAGTGATCGGCTTGATGGAGAGTTCAATCATTTTTCATCCAACAATGCGTAATACTGAACAAAAGTGGGTGTCTGTATCTGTGTGTGTATACATATAGGTTTATTAACACCTAAATACAGAGGAATATATACGGGAAATACAATGTGATAATCAGTGTTGAAACTTAATTTTACCATAATGTGAATTTAGCTATTGTGTAAGATGTAGACAATTAAAGTAATAAAATAAGTAGGACAACTCTTGACTACATATGCCTAGGGTATATATGTGTTTATGCATACGAGGATTATAGTATATTAACAGTATCTATACAATTAGTTTACTTACTTTGAATTATAATTACCTGTAATTAATACCGATTTTTCCAGGCTAAAATTGTATTTATATATGTCCAATTACATCAAATATTTCGAACCTACATTCAGCAAGGCAATTAAATGAAGTTGATCAATTACAAATACCCTACTCTGTGCAACTATCCATCCCAAGAGTGAAAGATTATTCTCAGTCTTTCTTCTATTCAACAGCTCAGCTCTTCTTTCTATGACTTAAATTGCTTCAAACTCATTGTGTCCAGGAATTTTTGATTGAACGTCCCTTGATGTTGGGCGTCTCACTCTTTCAATTCTGGGGGAGGCCCTCGCTACAGGCAGTTCTGCATTTTGTCTCTCTCACTCACATAGAAAATAAAATAAATCTTTAAATGTTGAATTCTGACAAATTTCCAGTATGTTTAAAACTATGTATTTTGAAGTTACTGAAGGTTCTGCGTTACTTGATTCGGAATTTTGTCCAACAGCGTGATCAAGATTATTCCTATTACTTTAAAATGTCGGCTCTACTTATATTGCCTAGCGTGACCCGTACTTTATTGTGCTATAGGTTATGGTTGTTTACCTCATACAGGATATATGTTGGAACATACATGGAAATTATCACTTTAAGAGAATAATGTGTGAATTTGAAGGTAATATGTGTGGGTGAATTTGAAGGTAATATGTGTGGGTGAATTTGAAGGTAATATGTGTGGGTGAATTTGAAGGTAATATGTGTGGGTGAATTTGAAGGTAATATGTGTGGGTGAATTTGAAGGTAATATGTGTGGGTGAATTTGAAGGTAATATGTGTGGGTGAATTTGTGTGTATGTAAAGGCGGTTTGTGTGTGTGTGTGTGTGTGTGTGTGTGTTAAGGCGGTGTGTGTGTGTGTGTGTGTGTGTGTGTTAAGGCGGTGTGTGTGTGTGTGTGTGTGTGTGTGTGTGTGATCTCGTGGTCAGTCGCTACTCTGCTCAGCTCTACCACTGGGTTGAAATAGGGGAGCTATCCCTCCGCCAAAGGCGGCTTTCTAGAGCCTTTCCTAGCTGATGCTGAGAGGATTGGGTTCTAGTCATGTGGTGATGGGCTGGTCTATCAGAGTGAGAACTGAGCGATCTCTGCCATACCCATAGCTTAGTCTGACTGTTCCTTTTACTTATATTTTCTAGATCTCAAGTGACGGCGTCTCTTCCGTGGATTGACCTCCCAATTTACCAAGATTGGAAGTCAAAGCGTCACATTTTTCCTTTGCCCCTCAACTTTCTCTTCATAAATGCTGAGGGGCATAGGGCCCTGGGTGGGGCTTTGGTTTCCCGGGCGTTTCCGCACCCTCCTCAGGTCCCCGCCATGGAGTGGCTTCGGTCACCCAGGCTTTATTGTGGTCGGCAGGGAGGGTTCTGTGGGGGCGCTCGGTTATATCTCTCTCTCTCTCTCTCTCTCTCTCTCTCTCTCTCTCTCTCTCTCTGTCTCTGTCTCTGTCTCTCTCTCTCTCTCTCTCTCTCTCTCTCTCTCGGTATAGATATACAAAAAAAAAAAAAAAAAAAAAAAAAAAAAAAAAAAAAAAATCATCTTAGCGTGACTTTCTGTTGTTTCATAATTATATTTATAGTTTTGATAATTCACCGACCCCACAACTATAATTATTGTTGTCATAAACCTGGTAAGTTTACTGTCCTGTCATCAACCTTTCTTTATGGTCATTCTAGTATTTTATTAAGGTTTTTATTATCCTCTGGCAACACGAGATACTCACATCATTATTGCCACGACAAATTCGTCATCATAAAAAATACTTACATCCGGCATGATGTTTTATTTTTTATTTTATTTTATTTTTTTGTGTTACTCGATTGAAATAATAATTTGTGTTCTTGATGTTATCTGGGCTGTATACATTAATATATTTATCATAAATGAGAGAGAGAGAGAGAGAGAGAGAGAGAGAGAGAGAGAGAGAGAGAGATTGCGAGAGAGAGAGAGAGAGAGATTGCAATAGGCTCTTAAATTTCACCTGTCACTAGAGTGTTGTTGCACGATATATGGAACAAAAGGCCCAGGTTATTGTGGGAACATATCTCAGGGTCTATGACAGAGACACACTGTTGTTGTTGTTGTTTTTGTGGCGGCAGCAGAGTATTACATTCCTGTGTTGTTGGTCACCTGGAACTAAAATATAAAGTAATAAACTATTGGAACATTAGTGGAGTCCAGTTAGTGGTTATTATTACTCTAATATTTTCTCACTGACTGATATTAATTACGATATATAATTATTGGTCTATAATTGTAGTTAATAAATAATGATACAGTCATGGTCACCGATGCTGATGTATTTTGAACCCCTTGTTTGGCGACCTTCTGAAATGCAAATATCAGTTGGATGATAACTTATAATGTTCGATGTAGTCTGCAATAGCTTCTATCAACTGTAACTTTTATAACTGTCAAGTAATGATTTGCTTCATTAAGTTCCCAATAAATTATTTAATATTTTGTTGTATATATTTAGTTTGGTATTGTCCAGTAGGTATAGTCAGTGAGTGAGCCTGGCAGTATAATAACCTGACGTGAGGGAGACCAAGGACACTAACAAATTGCTGCCACAAACATTGACCAGGATTCTTGAGGGTAGAATATTAATTAGGTTACGGCAGGCATTAATTAGTGTGTGTGTGTGTGTGTGTGTGTGTGTGTCGGATTGTTATGAATGTGTGTGTGTGTGTGTTTGTGCTGGTTATGAGTGTTTTTTATTCTTAGGAAGAGTACAATCACTTTTAACCCATCGGCTGCCGCCGGAAGACACTTAAGAGGTTCTACTGGGCGACTGCTGGAAGACCCTTAAGATCCTAGGCCTAAAAAAAAAAAACATTTAAAACACCCCAGTGGCACTAAAAAAAAAAAAATTGTGTTTAGGTGAGATCATTTCCCTGCATTACTTGATACCACTCCTACATGTGTGCCCCCCCCCCCTCCCTTTTTCCCCCCCTCCTCAATTATCATGTATTTATCATGTAATGTGTTGAGATAGGGTTGAAGGAGACTTGTTGCTGTGTCTGGATCTTGGTGTGTGCATGTGACTGTTATGTCGTCTGCGTAGGAGGCTATGTTTGTTTGGGGTGTATTGTGTGTATTTATATCATGCATGTACAGATTGAAGAGTGCGGGCGACAGGACGGGTCCTTGCGGGACTGGGACTCCGTTTGGGAAATTTCTGATGATAGATGACTGACCGGTAAAAGATACGTGTGCACATCTGCCTGCTAGGAAGTTGGCCAGACACCCTTTTGTGTTGTTGTGCATGTTTGTGTTGTATATTTTGTTTGTTAGGTTGTGGCGGGGGATGGCATCGAAGGCTTTACTAATGTCGAGTGTGGCAAGTAGTGATCTGTGTGGTGGTCTGACTGAGTTGATGCTGTCAAAAGCTCTTTGTGTAAGGTCTGTAAGAAGAGTGTTTGGAGTGCAGTGGCCTGAAGCCATGTTGTGTTGGAGCTAGGGGTAAGGCGTGTGTAATTAGTTGTAGTACAAGGAGTGCTATGACTTTGGAGGGGGTGCAGAGGAATGTGATATGGCGATGTGAGGAGGATAGCGTGGGGTCTTTGTTGGGTTTGGGGAATGTGATGATACCATGCTTCCAGATTGTTGTTGTTGTTGTTGTTGTTGTTGGTGGTGGTGGTGGTGGTAGTGATTTTCTTACCATTGTTGTTGGTTGTGTTGGTAGGGTAGTGGTAGTTCCACTACGTATGATTTATAGTTTGTTAGAGAATCTGGTTAGTAATCTATCAAATCAGGAAAATGTAGCTTTAAGACGGGATTGAGAGAGAGAGAGGGAGAGAGAGAGAGAGAGAGAGAGAGAGAGAGAGAGAGAGAGAGAGAGAGAGAGAGAGAGAGAGAGAATACAAACAATAATATTACAATAATGGAAAGAAAAGTGGGTTGATGGTAGGTGGAAGTAGATAGAAACATTCAGTTTTTGTCTCTAGTCTCTGTCTTGGTAGCGTAATGCATAAGTGCGCGGAATTTCGATGTGAGTATCCTAGGTTCGAGTCCTTGGAGTGCCACATGTATTTGTTGATTTCATTATTTGAGTTTAGAGGTGAAGTTGGTTGGTGGATAATAATATATTATTTAGTGGGAAAGGTGAGGAAAGAGACTAGGGGTGTGTTTCTAGGGAGAAGGGGCCGGGGGAAAAAATATTTGTTTCAACAGAAATGTTACACATACTGTATATGGAAGCATATGATATATTCATATTAAGTACTGGAAGGGCGGACCATGATAATGTATTTTCTACTAATACTCTCTCTATCTCTTGACATTGCGATAAAATTACTGAAATAGTGTAGATATCTGTTGTAAGTAAACAATTTGGGATATATAGCGAGCTTTCAAACTATAAACATTAAATTGAAGCTATTGTTAAGCATGATATTCTGGTATGAAATAATGTTGCCCAGTATCACAGCATAATTATTACGAATGACTAAGGCTTATAGGTATTATTGAAAACTACCTTACTTACACCCAAACCAGTACCCTATATGTCACGAGCCAAGAAAATTAGGACTTTTTGCTACACATGTTATTTTCTGAGAACCGGTATAATAGCCCGTAAGGAACGCTAATGCCTTCTCTTGCCCTCACTCTCCGTTTGAAATATAGTTACATTACTTCAGCAATCTCATTACTAGCCTACTGTATTCTGTTTATTACATTCTCGTACCTGGAACCAGTCACTAACAATATTTTAGCCGAATATCCGTAATACACGACAGTAGTATGGAATTATAACATCATCCAACTCACTTCGTTGGCACAGTTTATCCATATATCTGGAATATATATTATATATTCCGTATTGTAACACAAATATACTGGCGGTAATTGTTGAATGGTATTGTGTTTTCAACCAGACCAATTACGTTTTACAAATATAGCGATAAAACGTTGGTGTGATGTCGAACACTTGTTTTTATTCCTGATATAATTTCCACAAACAGGCTGTCCAATATTACCATAACAATTTGTTTGATTGTGCTCTCTCTCTCTCTCTCTCTCTCTCTCTCTCTCTCTCTCTCTCTCTCTCTCTCTCTCTCTCTCTCTCTCTCTCTCTCTCTCTCATTATAGTCTATTTTTTTCCAGCTGATGGTAAATTGTCATGTCTTTATCTTGATTTCTCAGCTATTACGAAGATTTTGTACCGAAATTTGTTGTCAATTATGAAAACTTACCATAAATATGACGTAGAGATATAATGGTTTCATATTAGGCCATTTAGTATTAGGAAATTTGCTACTAAGAGATTAAGTTTACCATCAGCTGGAAAAAAATAGACTATGGTTATCCAATTACAGTATATGTCCACCTCCCTCATTTGGTTTGCCCCTCGATAACCTTTTATACTTCCTCTTCTCCACCCACTCTCCCTCCCTCCCCTCATCCTCCTCTCCCTCTTGATCATCCTCCAGCTCTACCCTCCCCCTTCCTTCTATCCTTCTTCTCCCCCTCCTTCCTATCCTTCCTCCTCCCTCTACCTCTCAATCCTCCTCCCTCCCTACCATCCTTCTTCTCCCCCTCACTCCCATCCTTCCTCCTCCCTCTACCTCTCAATCCTCCTCCCTCCCTACCATCCTTCTTCTCCCCCTCACTCCCATCCCTCCTCCTCCCTCTACCTCTCAATCATCCTCTATCCCTACCATGCTTCTTCTCCCCCTCCCTCCCTCCTCCTCCCTCCCTACGATCCTTCTTCTCCCCCTCACTCCCATCCTCCCTCCTCCCTCCACCTCTCACTCATCCTCCCTCCCTACCCTTCTTCTCCCCCTCACTCCCATCCTCCCCTCCTCCCTCTACCCTCTCAATCATCCTCCCTCTCCCTACCATCCCTCCTCCTCCCTCTACCTCTCAATCATCCCCTCCCTACCTCCCTTTCTCCCCCTCTCCCCTCCCTCCTCTACCTCTCAATCATCCTCCCTCCCTCCCATCCCTCCTCCTCCCTCTACCTCTCAATCATCCTCCCTCCCTACCATCCTTCCTCCTCTCCCCCTTCTCCATCACTCCCCCTCCCTCCTCTCCCTCTCCTCTCATCATCCTCCTCCCTCCCCTCCCTCCCTACACCTCTCAACATCTCCTCCTCCCTCACTCCCATCCCCCTCCTCCCCTCTCCTCTCCTTCAATCATCTTCCTCCCTACCATCCTTCTTCTACCCTTCACTCCCCTCCCTCCTTCCCTCACTCTCCTCCCTCTACCTCTCAATCATCTTCCCTCCCTACCATCCTTCTTCTCCCCCTCACTCCCATCCCTCCTCCTCCCTCTACCTCTCAATCATCCTCCCTCCCTACCATCCTTCTTCTCCCCCTCACTCCCATCCTTCCTCCTCCCTCTACCTCTCAATCATCCTCCTCAGTCCCTACCATCCTTCTTCTCCCCCTCACTCCATCCTTCCTCTCCTCTACCTTCCAATCTCCTCCCTCCCTACCAGCCCCTTTTCTCCCCCTCACTCCATCCTTCGCCTCCTACCTCTCATCATCCTCCTCCCTACCATCCTTCTTCTCCCCCCTCCCACTTATCCTCCCTCTAACCTCTCCAATCCTCCCTCCCTACCATCCTTCTTCTCCCCCTCACTCCCATCCTTCCTCCTCCCTCTACCTCTCAATCATCTTCCCTCCCTACCATCCTTCTTCTCCCCCTCTCTCCCATTCTTCCTCCTCCCTCTACCTCTCAAACATCTTCCCTCCCTACCATCCTTCTTCTCCCCCTCACTCCCATCCTTCCTCCTCCCTCTACCTCTCAATCATCCTCCATCCCTACCATCCTTCTTCTCCCCCTCACTCCCATCCTTCCTACCTCTACATCTTCCCCTCCCTTTACCATCCTTCCTCTCCCCCTCACTCCCTCCATCGCCTCTACCCTCTACCTCGTCTCCCCCTCAGCCTTCTCTCCCCTCACCATCCTTCCTTCTCCTCACACTATCCCATCCGCTTCCTCACTCCTCCTCCCTCTACCTCTCAATCATCTTCCCTTCCTACCATCCTTCTCACTTTAGTCATGATTTACAGACATTTCAACGTGGTATAATTAAAACCTTGACCTATCAATTATTTCATATTATCTTCTTTGATCTTCTCCCCTTTCTTACTTGAATTTGGTACATGATATCTAGTTGCTTTATACTGTAGTCTCTTTAAGTCTCATTATTAAGCTTTCCTTTTATAATGAGTTCCTGTTTTGTATATCACATGATGGGTGATAGTGATGGGTATCACTATGGGTTTCAGAGGCCGTGTGGCATCGTTTTTCGGGAATAACTTATTTACAAACAGTTGGATCAGTATGATATTTTGACACAGCTTTTTTCACACCGTCCCCTAATTTTCGTCAATATAGTGCATTACCAAAAGTGTAGAAATAAGCCACTTGGACTAAGAAACGGACAAGGCTACCGCGGCTTACCTGTGAGAACCACCAAACCAGTATTGCTCCTCCATCAAACACGGTAGTTAACAGCCACCACCCAACCCTATTAACACCTTTAAATTCAAGTTATCTGTCAATATCAAGTATAAATATACAACAAGTATGTTTGAAAACATGTGATTCTCCTGGGATTCGATTGCCTTCCCTGAACCTCTACAAATATTTATTATCAGGCATTTACATTGAATGGAAGTATGTTTAATTAATTATGTACCTGTCGACATTTAATGCTTAAAGTCTGGTATTTTCTGTATCGCATTTTTTTTATTTATTTTTTTCTATGTGAATGAGGGAGACAAAAGGCATAACTGCCTTCAGCAAGTGCCTCCCCCAGATTTCAAAGAGTGACAGGGCCGAAATCAAGGGATGTTCGAGCTAATAATTATGAAGGAGGAAGTGTGGTGTGCATGTTAAGTGTAGTGAAGTAGATAGGAGGAGGAGGTGTTTGTGAGAGCATGCTGGACTACTCTCAATGTAAGTGAGGCACAAAGGGAATCAGTAAGAGAGGCCAAGCAAATGAAACAGGAGTTCCAGCGATTCCTTATCAAATGCCCAGAGCCTCTCCTGGGTATAGCCCTGTTCGATTGGTGCCTACAATCTACCCCCAACAACTGCATAGTTGTTGGTATATTTATATGGAAATATTAATGTATAATGTTCACAAGTGCAAACCGTACGGTAGTACGATATGCACGTGTGTGGTATGCTTTGTAAATTGCGATAACATGAGAGAAACTCTTGATTGTTTGTATGGAAAGGTAATAACAGTGATAATATCGCTCCATTATAACACTCAACACAATACATGATCAACAACAACACAGATGATCAACACATTAATTGACAATAATATACCTGTTGTGTACCTGTTATTGTATCAAAGGCACTGTGTTATGGTGTTACTTAATTACTTGCAAGCGAGCGAACACACACACACACACACACATACTCTCTCACGCACCCACTCACACACAACAGATAAGCTTAATCAATATGCCAGCATATTCAGTCTCATTGAAAAAGGTTTTTGAGTGTGTGTGTATACTTGCGTGTACGTGTTCGTGACTGTGTGTGTGCTGTTTGTACTAATGGAAAGAAAAATCCAAGATTTCTTAAATTATTGCAATTAGCCCTGTCAATAAATATAAGGAATATCACTGCGGAATGTGCTTACTGTTAATGAATCGTTAAGTTGTTAAATTTGTTGTTATATTTTATGATATTGTCTTGATTACGGCTATGATCCATCTTTCTTCCTACCTGTTAACATTATACTGTCCTCTACTTTCCTAACATGTCTCTCAGCTGCTAATTACCAGTGTTAATTATACCACTAACAAACACCTATACTCCTGCGGCCTCACATCCCATTTATCCCTTGGTATTATATTAGTATACCAGAAATATATCATAACCCCCCCCGGCCCCCCTCCCCCCCCCCCCCCCCCCCCCCCCCCCCCCCCCCCCCCTGCCTCTACAAACTGTATTATTTCAGATCATAAAAAGAAAATATTAAAATATTCTGGGTATTGGATTTTGGCTTTTCATTTTGTGAATACTGTGAATCCCTCGCTTCCATGTACAGCATATATATATATTTTATTATTTTAATCAACTGGTTGGCCCAATATGACCTGGAACTTATTTGACCGCATATAATTGTTAACTTTTCCCAGTAATTCTAATCTTACGAAGGAAGGGACGAGCTTGTTTTGGAGTGGTCTCGGTGATGAAGGTTGGGCGACGGAGGTGCCCGTTGCTTTGTTATGCTTGTTTCATTGTTTATACTTGGTAGAATATTTGTTCATCCAATTGGGGTTGTTCTTGGTAAGTTTTAAGGGCACCTCGGGCGGTACGATCACCCACTATGGCCCTTAATTGGGTGTTTCACTCCCACTGCAATAATCCATCTCTTGTGCTGAGATGTACTTGAAAAAGCTATCTGCGAAACGTTGTCAATAAAGTGCTCTTCCTCAGATGGTGTTTTTTATCCAATCCATCTCTTCTCCTCCTTCCCTCTATCTCTGCCTCCACTTCTGCCTCCACTTCTCCCCCCCCCCCCCCCATCCCACCATTTACTAATTTACTGTCAGGTTTCCCCGGAGGGTCAGTTTATCTATAGACATACTCGGCGCGGCTCTTGTGATTATCCTGTTAATACCAGAACATAATTACCGACTAAAGGGCATTATTTGGTCAGGAATTGGTTACGTAGGTTTGGTTATAGACAATTATTGATTTTTGTGCTGGTATATTCGTGAGTTTAGGTTTAGGTTCGTTAATATAGTGATGCGAAAAGCTACGCGTTTGTTGTTGTTGTTCCCCAGGCTGTCTGGCCGAACAGCCCCATGGTCTCGAGCAAGGCCAAGGCCATAAACGAGCGCCCCCACAAAACCCTCCTTGCTTACCACTAAAGCCCGGGTGACCGAAGCCACTCCAAGGCAGGGAGCTAAGGAGGGTGCGGAAACGCCCGGGAAACCAAAGCCCCACCCAAGGCCCTGTGCCCCTCAGCAATTATGAAGGGAAAGTTGAGGGGCAAGGGAAAATGTGACGCTTTGGCTCCCAATCTGCCAACTTCTAGATTGGCAGTAGGGAGGTCAATCCACGGAAAAGACGCCGTCACTTGAGATCTAGAAGATATATAAGTAAAAGGAACAGTCAGAGTAAGCTATGGGTATGGCAGAGATCGCTCAGCTCTCACTCTGATAGACCAGCCCATCACCACATACACGTTTGTTCTAGCATGTTGTATTGAATACCTTGTTATCCTTCATCCGATTAGGGATTTCGACATTGCCTAATGACTGACTAATTTTGTAAATAACCTACTCTTGATTATTTTAAGAATAGGTTATCATATTTTGTTGAATAAGAGATAATATCACAAGAAGTAAGGAGTGAGAGTGAGTCATGGTGGCAAGGTGGTGGAGGGATAAACAATAATGGTGGTGTAAGTTAATAGAACCAACATAATGACTGTGTGTGGCAGGGAAGAGTGAGTCATGGTGGCAAGGCGGTGGAGGGATAAACAATAATGGTGGTGTAAGTTAATAGAACCAACATAATGACTGTGTGTGGCAGGGAAGAGTGAGTCATGGCAGGGAAGACAGGGTCATTATTATATAGGATAAGTGCAGGATTAGTCTAAGAGAAGAAGTATATTGATGATACTATTGGAGGAGAGAAGGAGGTGGTGGTGTGGTTAATAAACACGAGTATTATGATTGCTGAGATTGCTGCGAGGGGTAGGGCGGGGATCCAGAAGCCAAGGTTGAAGAGGGTAAATTTTACTAGAGCAGGATATAAGGGTTTTACATAAGAATCAAGGAAAATGCACAGCCTAAGGGTGGACAAAAGAGTGTGAGGAGACGGAAAAGAGAGCAAGTGTTGGAAGAGTAAAGTGAGGGAGGGGGGGGGGGGGGGGGGAAGGTGTTGGTGTGATGGACTGTGGTGTTGACCCAAGGTGATGTAAAGGTGTTAACATCATCTGGCCGGTATGGTGTTAGTTACCTGTTTGGTGGTTAGATGGGGAGGGGGTGAGAGGGAGGAAGGTTTGGAGGGAGCTACGTCGAGGGTAGGGAGTAGGAGGCAAAAGAGAGAGAGAAATTTTTAGTTGTTTATGTAATGTGTGGAATTAAGTTATCATCGCTTGTTTATCCTATGACACAATAATACTACCCTATACTGGCCGCTACACAGTGTGTGGTGTTACGGTAGTTACCTTAACACTGTAAGCAGCTTAGTTTTATTAACCTTGATGAAGTTATCAGACATCATCATCTTCGCCATAAACCTGTTTTTACTCTCCGCTTTTACCATGTTTATATCCTGACTACATGGTTCAATGATGTGTGACAGGTGTACATGCAGGATACTTATCAACATGATCAAGGCATGTTACAGAATAAGTTTTCTTTCTATAGTTTGTTTATGATTTTGTGTTGTGTTTAAAGGTGTGTGTGTGCCCGGTTGCACTTGTATGATTGTGTTACATGGTTGATGTTCGTGCATACTCTTAATAATGATGTTTACATGTGCGATTGCGTTTATACGATTGTTTCAGGCCAGTGTATCACCACCACCACCACCACCACAGAAGCTCTATTTGGTGAACCATCCGTGCGTATACCAGCTGTGTACGTTTATCACCACTTCACTACAGAATATTGACGGTATATTTATTTAACCATGAGATGACCATTTCGAGAGCATTGCCTTTCATATGTGTTATTTAATCAAATATCGGAATTGTATTGGAATCATTCAGGTATTTGTTTCTGAAAGTGTCAAGTGGAGTTTCACAGATCATTTTTATTTTTCTCTCTCTCTCTCTCTCTCTCTCTCTCTCTCTCTCTCTCTCTCTCTCTCTCTCTCTCTCTCTCTCTCTCTCTCTCTCTCTCTCTCTCTCTTCTAAAGATTTCGATCATATACAGTATATTATAATTAGATCATCGTTACCATATCTCATATTATATCTGTATAAGAGGCTTTACGATATAAAAATATTATGAACAGAATGGAACACATTTAGTGTGAACATGGGAATTATAGCCATGAACAGTAGTTAATTTACTTTATTTTCCTAAGTGTTGCGTATACATGATATATCAATCATGTTATTCTGGTATATTGTATGGATACACTGACCTATTGGATAGTTGTGAATAATCCGTATTGACAGTTATTGTAGTCGTAATCAGTACCGTACAAATATATGTATTGTAATTAACACATACGGTGTATTTTATCTTCAGTCAGTAATTCAGTGGACGAGTGCAGGCTTATAAAGGAAAACAAAAACGTTAAGACGTGAGATCTTGACTAATGAACATTATAAAAGATGGGAAATTGGGTAGTCAAAACTCTACATAATGATAGATTGAAGGGAATTATTATCCTGCATAACTTTAGAGAGGGAGAGAGAGAGAAAGAGGGTCGGGAGAGAGAAAAAGAGATAGATTATACTGTAAGGAAATATGGATTCTTTAAAAACGGTGAGACTTATATTAAGTTTATGGAAATATAGGGCATGGCAGATTTGTGAGAAGTGAAGGATGAAATATATATATTCTTGTCAATCATTAATATACAGCCACAATATTTTAATATGGTTCATAGAAGCAAAACTATTGCTTTGACTACGAAAGGCTTTTCTTTTTTCTTTTGTTGTGGGTGTGTGTGTGTGTGTGTGTGTGTGTGTGTGTGTGTGTGTGTGTGTGTGTGTGTGTGTGTGTGTGTGTGTGTGTGTGTGTGTGTTTGCCAGAATCACTGTACTGTAAATATTACTAAGGTAGTTTATAACCTTTTGACTGTGAGACGTCTTTTCAAAATACAAAACTATTTGAGTGAGGGAGTAAAAAGGCAGAACTGCCTGTATCGAGTGCCTTCCCCTCGAGTTGAAAGAGTGACAGGGCCAAACTCAAGGGACGTTCGAGCCAAAATGCCTGGACACACGGATTTTGAAGCAATTTAAGTCATAGGAAAAGGGAAAGACTGATTCTGGGAGAGAGTTCCAGAGCTCAGCTGTTGAGTAGAAGAAAGTTTGAGAGTAACATTTCAATCTTGGGATGGAGAGTTGCACAGAGTAGGGGTGGGATTGAGTTGCAAGACGGGTACCACGTGCCCTACGTAAAGGAGGTGGTATACACTGGGAAAGCTCTGAAGAACACTGATTATTATAGTAGCGATAGAATAGCGAGAGAGATGCAACATTGCGGCGGAGAGAGAGAGATTGCAGAGAGTTGGTGAGTGGACGGGAGTTAATGACACGAAAGGCCTTCCTTTCAACTTTGTCTAGGAGAGCGGTGTGAGAGGAACCTCCCCACACATGTGAACAATACTCAATACAAGGACGCACTATGCCCCTGTACAGAGCAAGAAGCTGTGCAGGGGAAAAGAACCCCCTAAGGCGGTTGAGCACACCCAGCTTCTGGGAGGCTGCCTTAGCAACACTGGTAATATGGTCCTTCCAACTGAGAGCAGAAGAAAAGGAGACACCAAGAATATTGAGAGAAGATGAAGGATTGATTTTTGTATTGTTGAAGAATAAGGGATAATCCGCTGGGAGATCCTGACGGGTAGATAGATGGAGAAATTGGGTTTTGGAAGCATTAAAGGTAACAAGGTTTTCTCTGCCCCAATTGGAGATAGTATTTAGATCATAATTTAAGAGTTCTATGGCTTCATTACGTTTGTCGTTGAGGGATTGCTGGCTGGGGCGTTCTGAAAAACTAATGGAGTAGTGTAAGGTTGAGTCTGAATGGATGGGAATTGAGGTACAGTTGAGGAGATCATTTATAAAAATTAGAAAAAGAATAGGAGATAGGACAGAGCCCTGAGGAACACCGGAGTTTATAGGGTGAGGAAGTGAACAATGGCCGTCCACAACCGCAAGCCTCACTCTCCCCCTGTTTGCTTGTGTTACCCTGAAGATGTCTTGAGAGAATAGACGAAAGCTTCGTGTTCCATTGTTTCAATTTTCCTAGTGAGCTTTACTACATAATTTGATCACACGTATTTGTGATTTTACCTCCATATATATATATATATATATATACATTATATACAACCCAGGTTCTCTCCCAGTTTATCTACCATCTACATCTACGAATTGTTTTCCCCTCCAACTTTCCCGTCTACCTGCCCATTACGCTGATTATACAATGCCGACCTACCTGTTTCGATCCTGACGTGGTTTATTAAATATTACCGACCACCAACACCTTACCTCTCACGTAATACTTTATCCACGCCACGTTCTTAAATATCCACATTTATTTTTAGGTGATCGAATTTATTTTAATTTAAGATAATTTAATGTCAAATTTGGTAATGTTTACTTGAAGCCCCGCTCCTCAGGAATACGCGAAGATGTGTGTCCTACGGCACATGTTCTATTTTAATGTATACAGTATATGTTTGCCACTAATGTGCATAATATTGAACAAATATATATTTTGTTCAGCTTTATAGGCAGAAGAAAATTACACAGGCTTTCTGGAAACGTACTTTTACTTGCCAGAATATTCAGTGAAAGGCTTTCTTAATTAAACTTTGGCCATTGGGGAAGTGTTAATTAGCACTATCGTTAAGGTTATTAGTGAGATTAAAGCGTGTTCCTTCTCGATATATTAAGTCATTCCGTTACAGGAAATTCGGAGAGGTTCTGGCGGTAGTAACATTATTAAGCTAGCATCTCGTATTATGTTATTGGTAGTGGTATTTTCATGTTCAAAATTCATTCGTTTGATCTTCCTTTTTATTACAGTTTTAACAATACCTCTCCTTATATTTTCTGTTTCCTTACACCTTATTTACATTTTCACTTTGTTTCTGGCATTTTTCGAAATATAATTCTCCACTTTCTCTGTGACTTTCATTATAATCTCCCATATCCACCTCCTTGTTCTGATAGCATCACTTCATCCACCCTCTCTATTCAATTCACCCTCCAATGACCTACTCCATCCAAACTCTCTCTATCTCTCCTTTATTTGTTCCTCCTTTACCTCAGGTCAGTTGAGATCATTGGCGGACCTACAGAGGGCTGGCAACATAATAGGCGGGGGTATATAGGAATGGATTATAATAGGATGGATCATTAGTCTAACACAACAAACTATAGATGACACCTTCCTGCCTTCCTCCTGTTTCCTTCCTACCATCACCTTCCTGCCTTCCTCCTGTTTCCTTCCTACCATCACCTTCCTGCCTTCCTCCTGTTTCCTTCCTACCATCACCTTCCTGCCTTCCTCCTGTTTCCTTCCTACCATCAATCATTCTCCACTTAACAATGTTTCCCTCAGGACCAATAATGAGAAGCAAGGCAACTCATCTCACTCTCTACCCTGATTATATGGCCTTCTGATAAAAAAAAATGTTTGGAATATATGGGAAATAGTGACAGAATAATAGTTGGAAGTGGTCATGAAATAGTGACAGAATAATAGTTTGAAGTGGTCATGAAATTCTAAATTAACAACATTAGTAATTAAGAAAATAAGAACATAAGAAAAATGGAAATCTGCAGAAGACCTATTGGCTCATACGAGGCAGACCCCTTCCTCCCTACATCCCTATTTCTTGTACACCTTTATGTATTATACTACATCTCTCACTATAAACTATACCCCCTGAATATATTAATATAGGTATTAATAAAGTACTCGATGTAAGTGCAGTCAAAATTATAAAAATAAACTAGTACTGAGCAACAGGATTATGAACACTCGGTGAACGATTCCCATTTAACTTGCGCATAAAGAACAGATCAATTCAATATAGCCTATAGTGGAAGGTAACTTCATTAAACATATTTAGCAAGGTAAATTATAATCAGACATGTGTAGTTGTACCAGTTATAAGAATAATATCATTTATATTTATGGGACAATTATGTCAATTAGTGAGAATTTATAAACAAGAAATGATATATCAAGTTCAATTACACAACATATAGCGTCAGACTCGTTGCCACCAGTATTAAGGGGAGATGTCGACTTGAGGGATTTTTTTTCTTGACCCCTTTCTCCCTCATGTTTAGCCCCATTGCTTTTGATATTATAAAACGTTTGCCCCATTAGTTTAGCGATTTTAAGAACTTTCACCCCATATTAAGACCTTTCGTGCAATTCAGGTGTCGATTTTATCCTGGCGAGCGATAGCGAGCCTGTAATTTAAGAGGAATCGGCCTTCGGCCGGGACATTTTTCTACCGAAAAATGTACAAATTTATCTTGAAAGGGACTCAAGGGGGTGTAATTTTAAACTTGATGGAGGTCTAGGGAACAAACTAAATACCTCCCCTTAACACTTACACGTTGACACTGCTCCACACTAGCCCTTGATTATCCTGGAAGTAGTATGAAAAGCCTAGTTACCAGATTTCAGTAAGGGTTTTATAAGTATACATGTGTGTGTGTGTGTGTGTGTGTGTTGAGTCATGTGATATAATGGTAGTATAGGGTGAGAGTGATGATAGTAATGCTTGACATACAGTATACATGTGTGTGTGTGTGTGTGTGTTGAGTCATGTGATATAATGGTAGTATAGGGTGAGAGTGATGATAGTAATGCTTGACATACAGTATACATGTGTGTGTGTGTGTGTGTGTGTGTGTGTGTGTGTGTGTGTGTGTGTGTGTGTGTTGAGTCATGTGATATAATGGTAGTATAGGGTGAGAGTGATGATAGTAATGCTTGACATACAGTATACATGTGTGTGTGTGTGTGTGTGTGTTGAGTCATGTGATATAATGGTAGTATAGGGTGAGAGTGATGATAGTAATGCTTGACATACAGTATACATGTGTGTGTGTGTGTGTGTGTTGAGTCATGTGATATAATGGTAGTATAGGGTGAGAGTGATGATAGTAATGCTTGACATACAGTATACATGTGTGTGTGTGTGTTGAGTCATGTGATATAATGGTAGTATAGGGTGAGAGTGATGATAGTAATGCTTGACATACAGTATACATGTGTGTGTGTGTGTGTTGAGTCATGTGATATAATGGTAGTATAGGGTGAGAGTGATGATAGTAATGCTTGACATACAGTATACATGTGTGTGTGTGTGTTGAGTCATGTGATATAATGGTAGTATAGGGTGAGAGTGATGATAGTAATGCTTGACATACAGTATACATGTGTGTGTGTGTGTGTTGAGTCATGTGATATAATGGTAGTATAGGGTGAGAGTGATGATAGTAATGCTTGACATACAGTATACATGTGTGTGTGTGTGTTGAGTCATGTGATATAATGGTAGTATAGGGTGAGAGTGATGATAGTAATGCTTGACATACAGTATACATGTGTGTGTGTGTGTGTTGAGTCATGTGATATAATGGTAGTATAGGGTGAGAGTGATGATAGTAATGCTTGACATACAGTATACATGTGTGTGTGTGTGTTGAGTCATGTGATATAATGGTAGTATAGGGTGAGAGTGATGATAGTAATGCTTGACATACAGTATACATGTGTGTGTGTGTGTTGAGTCATGTGATATAATGGTAGTATAGGGTGAGAGTGATGATAGTAATGCTTGACATACAGTGTACAGTATATAACGTAACTTAAGGGGAGGTTTTTAGTGTGTTTCCTAGACTTCCATCAAGCTTGAAATTACACCCCCTTGACCCCCTTTCAAGATAAATTTGTACATTTTTCGGTAGAAAAATGTCCCGGCCAAAGGCCGGTTCCTCTTAAATTACAGGCTCGCTATCGCTCGCCAGGAAAAAATCGACACCTAAATGGCACGAAAGGTCTTAAAAGTGACATAAATGGGGCGAAAGTTTTTAAAATCGCCAAACTAATGGGGTGAACGCCTTAAAATCTCAAAAGCAATGGGGCTAAACATGAGGGAGAAAGGGGTCCAGAAAAAAAATCCCTCAAGTCGATATCTCCCCTTAAGGGCACTTCCTCCTACTACCATTAGGGACACATGGTTTATTCGTTTCTTCATAAGTCTTTCCTTTATTATCAATGTTATTTTCCTGTCCACTACCTTCCCTGGCATGGCTCACTTAGTTTACCTTTATCCCCAGCTCTCTCTTTGACTCTCACCGCATCCCGCTACTTCCTTCAGTTCACTGCCTCCGGATTGTCCTTAATGAAGGTTAAGTCCATTGTGAGGAGTCAGTTAGCCTACCTGGAGGCCCTTCATCAGTAGCTTATGGAGAGAGATTATTAGTCACCTGTATTGTAGTGGAACAGAATGTGGTACAGCAGATGGTAGACAGTAAGTCATCAGCGACACAGACAATAAAAGGAATATATAATAACGTTTACAGCAATTTAATTTAATTACTTTTAGTGCTTTATGACTTATATTAAACAGTGAAAAATTGCATGAACAACCTCTGGGGTATGCACTAATTTGACAAAATGCAGTATGGATTAGCGAAACTGAGTGCTATCTGATCAAGTATTGAACAACTTTTATTACAACAGTAGTTAGAAATAATGACACAGTGTTCGTGTCTGTGACGAAACTCTTTATTGTGAAAGTTAATTTAGAATGTACTTGTGTTTATCATGTAACATTATAGTGTTATATATATTTTGTAATGTTCTTGGTAGATTGTGTTCTTTTATTTAATAATTTTCATTTTAGTAAGCGTTGTTTCCACATAGCGATTTTGATAATTTAATTTGACTTTATATTGTCCTTGTCCCAATTTTGGTTTGTTTAGTTTGCAAGTTTTACATTTTAACCTATTCATAATGTTTAATATCAGTTGTTTTATGTTATGACTACCAATAGACTGTTACGCTTTATTTACTTTACCTATTGTCTCTAGTATTACGAGTATATAAGCCAAGTAAGTAGTGTTCATTCTTGTCTTAATGTATCGTAAAGTAACGTTTGGTTTCACATTAAACCCATAACTACACTCAACCTTAGGAAGTGTAATAAAATATTTGTCTTAGCAAAATATATGAAACGATAAGCTAGATTATCTTTTAAATTATAGTATCAAGCTATATATAAAACAATCCTTGAAAATGTGTACATATTATATTTTTGCACTTATTGTCATACCACATTAAACCAATGTATTAAGTTAATAGATAAACACCTTTTTCTTAATTAGGAGGTAACATTTGTTGTGGAGATCGTATAATTGCTAGCTACACTGAATAGCTGATTAGATTGATAATAACATACCATGTGGAGATGGCAGAATATGTACGTTCATTCGTGTTTTTTCTCTTTGAGCATGATGGCATGTTTGTGCTAAGAGATATGATAAATACACACACACGTACACACTTCATAATTATTGTAGTTAGGGGACGTATTTGTAAAGTGTTATTACTTTCATATTATCAGTGTGATATATATTGTATTCCAATTACTAAATATATTTATCTTTACTTAGTAAGCATATTTCATCATTAAGGTTTAATTCTCCAATAATACCAACTGGTGGAAATATATCGTTAATACAATCGTTGTTCTGCCTTATAATATATCAACGTGTTCCCAAGATTCCAAGACCAGTACGTGACTCTTCAAAGTAATAAAAACCTCAAGAGGGATGACTGTCACTTAGAGAAAGAAATAAGTAAAGTTGTAACATAAGTGGACGGTGGTGGGAGAGGAATAATTAACCCCTTCACCACCTGGAAGAATTTTTACCTTTCACTCTGGCTAAAGTTAGACGATTTTATGCAACTTCAGAAGGACCCATGTTGTTCAGAGGGTTTGTTGAGATCCTATTTACCCATTTGAGTCATAGAGGTAGATAATAAGCTAAAGAAAATCGTCTAATGGTAACCATAATATGATGAAAACTAAGTATTGGTGGTGAAAGGGTTAAAAGATAGAGCCTATGATATGACAACGTGAGTTTCGGTCTGTAAGGAAGGCTTAGACTACGTACAGGTGCGGCCATTGATTCTGCTACCGGTACATTTTAAAGCCTAGGACATTTTAAGGAACATCCAAAATACAAACATCAAATAAATAATTAATACACGGTTTTAGTTCAACCCGAAACAGTGTACTAAATGTATGTTTCAGCATTAATTTTGGCATCTATGCCCCAATATTATACACGAAATGACAACTAAAATACGTTTGTTTGACAAACATATGTATAGTACTGTACATTGAATTATACATTTGTTCCATCATTCACAAACCTACTAGTTTATTTCTACCATTTTACTTAACATAGTCTACAGCTTGAGCTTACTTAAAGGGTTATGGTTTATTTATTTATTTATTTATTTATTTATTTATTTATTTATTTATTTATTTATATAATACATTACCCTCAAGATTCCCCTTCAAAATAAATTTGTACATTTTTGGTAGAAAAATATCCCGGCCAAAGGCCGATTCCTCCAACATTACATGCTCGCTGTCGCGTATATAAGCCTCGTGTGTGTACCCTTCCATGACTGTAGACCAAAATAGTGTACGTGTGTTATATGTGACCTTTTGTCTGTACTGTTCAGGTTTACTGCCTCCTTCAGTAACAATAACAACCCTTGAGTCAGGTGTTGCGTACAGTGAGGAGGGGAGGAACTTGTACACCCGTTCTCAAACAATCAGTGGCAACTTTGAGATATTGTGTAATTAAATATATTATCAAAAACATTATGTATGCAGAATGTAATCTAATCTACGCATTTCAGGGCATGTTGATGTTAAGATATTCATATTATACAAGGATTGGAAGGTAAATCACCATCGATGTACCCAATGAGTTTATATATCTTTGTCATGGACTGCCACATGTGTTTGTTAATTTCATTAATCGAGTTTGGGAGTGGGGTTGGTTGGTGGAGAGAACATAATAATACTCTCGATATTTACTGGGTTAACAGATCAAATGTTTTGGAAGTAGTTGTCATTATAGTCGTCAAGATAATGACTGTCGTCTTGAATTTATATTGATTTTCATCCAGGTCATCAGCGAATTTTTATATTTGAGAGTATATATCACAATAGAAGGCACCTTTATGACTAGTATATTCAAAGGAAGGACGATGGTATGTGTACAAATAATTTAGAGGTTGACAATAAGAGATAACAAGATACGTCCACATATAAGATAACTATTGTTTTGATAGACATATATATGTAATGGAAAGGCTTGGCAGGAGAGGAAAGGGAGGCAATGATGTTCTTAAAGAGAGGTTTTATGGAGTGTATCACGACCCATGTAAAGTTGGGGTGTGGCCAAATACACGAGAGGCAGCTTATACTCCACACAACCTTGCACGATTATAGGGTTGTATTTATGTTTCGTGAGAAAAGTAAGTGCAAAGATGAGATACTGAAGGTATTACATGTGTGTCAGTGTAAATATACGAAGGATGAAGAAAGCTACTGAATAACGATTTGTTTTCTGAAATCAACAAAGTATTCTTATTAGGGCTTATTTTTCCTGTAGTTCCTTCACTGTCATTATTCATTCTGTCGTCTCTTAGTTCTTACTTACGACTGATGATGATATGAGTGATGAATGTACCTGTGAGTTACCCTGTATAATGGTAATGTAGGAGAGAGAGAGAGAGAATTTTTGAGATTTTTTGACGTTTGCCCCATTAGTTTGGCGATGCTGAGACCTTTCGTGCCATTTAGCGATAGTGAGCCTGTAATTTTGGAGGCGCCGGAACATTTGTTCTACCTAAAAATGTACAAGTTAATCTTAAATGGGAATCTTAAGGATGTTTTTTTTTTTTTAAGATTGATGGTTAATAAATAAATAGACAAGTAAACACATAAATATCACCTACCCCGTAAAGCATATAGATAAATGTTAATACACAATAGTTCATCCAATAATACAGGTTCATATTACAGACATTACAAAGGCTAGACGACATTGCTTGTTTCCTATTCCTGTACTTTGATATCCTAATACTGTTCTTTTGGCTGTATTTATTTCAAATCAATTGACCACTTGCGAGTTTTGGTCTATAAGGAAGTTGGAGCCGTAGACATCGATATAAGGAAGTTGGAGCCGTAGACATCGATATTTAGTAGAATTACGAGCTAAAATACGGTCGAAGTACATTCATAAATACATAAACCCCAATTCAACATACTCTTAACCCATCAGAAACCTACACTATTATTGTATTTCTGTTTAATATCGATGTCTACAGCTCCAACTTCCTTATAGAACGAAACTCACAAGTGGTCAATTGGGTATTATGTATTTATGCATTTATGTATGTACTACAACCATATTTTAGATGGAAATTTGGCTAAATATCGATGTCAGCACCTCCAACTTCCTTATAGAACGAAACTCGCAAGTGGTGAATTGTTTTTCGTAACCTCTGGGTATTCTACTCTTTTCAAATCAATTGTTTTTCGTAACCTCTGGGTATTCTAGTCTTGTACAGTCGCGCTAATAAGTGATGTCTCGGCACCAAATATGTTTAGATCAATAATTGGTATCAGCAATATCTAAGCTTCATTTCTTCATATCGAGTGAAATATATATTTTTTTCCTACACTTACCTACCCTATTCAACATCTGACAGGACAGAGAAAGTCAAACGTAATGACAGCTTGGACATGACTTATTAGGGCGACCGTACTTAGCATTTATATCTCGAGATCTTACCTGCCTTTAACTTTGTTGTTGGTGTAGAGTTCCATCAATAATGTGAACATAACTTGGTTGTGGTCATAATATAAGACTGGGGAAGGTAATTGACACCAAGATACACATGATACACAGTCACTTCCTGGTCTGGGTCTATACTTGGGGGGAGGCTTGCTTTATTGGTCTATTTATTTATTTATTGATTTATGTATTTTTTAGTGTCCTCGCTAGACCTCCATCAAGCTCTAAAAAACACCCCTTACACCCCCTTCAAGGTAATTTTATATATTTTTCAGTGGTAAAATATCCCGGCCGAAAAAAAATTCAGGCTCGCTATCACTCGCCAGAAAAAATCGACACCTGATTGGCATGAAAGGTCCTAATATTGACAAAGACATGGGTGAAAGGTCCTATAATCGCCAAACTAATGGAAAGTATGACATAACATCTCAAAACTAATGGAGTTAAACATGAGGGAGAAGAGAGTCCAGACAAAGCAACCATCCTCCCTTTATCCATTTGCATTAATATAAGTGGAATCTGCACGGAAGCAGAAATTCTATATTGTTCAATTGTACCAGTACCGGTATCATTTATAGTCATAAATTATAGTGTAGTTATAGTGTAGTTATGGTTAATGATTTACAAACACGAACATAACTGTGTCTGTGTGTGTGTGTGTATGTGTGTCTTGTCTGTTTGTGTGTGTGTGTGTGTGTTTGTCTGTCTTGTCTGTGTATGTGTGTGTGTGTGTGCAGTCATCATACTATGGTGGTGGCAGGGCCATGGGGTTATGGTCTGTTGGAGCACTGCTTACAGCAATTATAGTTCTTTAAGTTACGTTGTGTTCTAGTTAGAGTTAAATAACCACCTACATGAAAACCACCATTTCTTCTGTGCGTACCATAGGCTTCGGGTAGGTCCTCTTTTAAGTATTTATTGACTCCTCTACTAGTGATGGCATTATAATCGGCTTAAGACCGGAATATCTTGTTCCACGGAAGATTATCAACTTTACACAAAAGATCAGGTTCAGTAATATGTTGAGAGTATCAGTCAGCCATCACACACACTGATGTTCACACACAGCCACATTGTTCTCTTTGATCTCACTGTAAGTATAGTTATCTCAGGGAGCTATAGTAGGATAATGGCAATAATAATTTATTTTACTTTACCATGGTCCCTGGTCTCTGGGTCTTCTCCTGGGTGACCTGGATGTGTGTGAGTTTGTGCTTTTTATCTGTGTTTATTCTTTGTTTTATGTTGTTTTTGTGTTTTCCCTGTTCTTGCTCTGTCTTGAGTCGGCTACCCCAAAAATTGGGATTGGGCCTGAGCATATAGATAGATAGATAGATGGATTATATTAACGCTTCATTTTTGGTTGGTGTCTTAATCATGGATCGCGCATGTTATTCCCTTCTTCTTAGATTATACAAGTTGTTTGTAGCCTTCATTCTGGTGGTCATCAGGTGAACAGGTTTGAAGGTCTGATGATGTGATGGTTATGATGATGGTGGAGAGGGAGGTCATTATAATGCTAGTTTCTACACTAAAATATATCATGATACATTATATCAGCTCGTCACGGAGTACCTAGCAGGTTGTTTGTAACGTTTATTGATTGTAGATAACACATGCTGTCTAGAATATATAATGCACCCCCCCCCCCCTATTTATCTCTTTCTTGATGTCTCTTTTTCTTCTGCCAGTCTTGCTAAGGCAGCCTCCCAGAAGCTGGGTATGTTCAACCCGGTAAATAAGGATAAAATGTACAGCAAACAAAAAACTAAAATAATATATGATATAAATATTACACAAAATGGACTCCAAAATAACAGAAATTCTTCACAGCCGAACACACACCATATATTTTTAAATTCCATTTTCCACACAGCTGCATATCACATATATTTGACCAAGAATATCGGATAACATCTATTTTGGTGATGGGCTGGTCTATCAGAGTGAGAACTGAGAGATCTCTGCCATACCCATAGCTTACTCTGACTGTTCCTTTTACTTATATATTTTCTAGATCTCAAGTGACGGCGTCTCTTCCGTGGATTGACCTCCCAATCTACCAAGATTGGAAGCCAAAGCGTCACATTTTTCCTTTGCCCCTCAACTTTCTCTTCATAATTGCTGAGGGGCACAGGGCCCTGGGTGGGGCTTTGGTTTCCCGGGCGTTTCCGCACCCTCCTCAGCTCCCCGCCATGGAGTCGCTTCGGTCACCCAGGCTTTATTGTGGTCGGCAGGGAGGGTTCTGTGGGGGCACTCGGTTTTGGCCTTGGCCTTGCTCGGGGCCTTGGGGCTCTTCGGCCAGGCAGCTTGGGGAACAACAACAACATCTATTTTGAAAGTGGGCTCGCATTCCTGTAATTTTTATATATTTTTTCCCTGGGTGATTTTTTAGCATATGAGGTGGTAGAACGGGAAGGTAAATGTAGGTGCAAGTGTGTGTGTGTGTGTAATAATAATAATAATAATAATAAACGGTTTATTAAAGAATGGCAGCCTCATGAGCTGAAAATACACATTTTACAATTTAGTGGATGAACATGAGATGTACAGATATGAGGATGGTAAGCTTAGTTTACAAACAAAATAAATAAATACAATAATGATGCATGTGCAGAATACAAATTATCATAAAATAACCATGAGAGTAAGTGATATACAGTACATATACACATTTATTTACTTACTCATATACAGAACATACGTATATACACGTACGTACACGTGTGTGTGTGTGTGTGTGTGTGTGTGTGTGTGTGCGTGTGTGCGTGTGTGTGCGCGCGCGCGCAAGAGCGCGAATATAATCTAGATACTGGTAATTATTGCTTATGTATAAACCATGTATGAGCTTTTGATCTATCATATGAAGATGTAGGAGTGTAACAATGTAGATTACAGTGTGTGTTATATTGTAGGTGTGTGTTGTAGGCTGTAGACTGACCAGAACAACAGTATTAGGGAGGTACGTCAGTTGACTTCACACATTATTGTTTAGTAATTTAGTTACATTATATTTGTTTTCGAACGAATTAGGATAATGTGTGAATTAGATTTTCTCATATTTATTCCATTGCCCTTGTGTCTCACTGCCTGGTGTATGGTCTTTAGTTTCCCATGTTTCTGTTGTTGTCCCTCCCTACCATTTGATCTACACTCCACTTTTTATCCTCCACAATAAACCCTGCACTATTTTAGTTTTGTTGCCCCAGTGGACACCCAATACTTTACCAAAGTGCTGCCTTTCAATTACAGATAAATACAAGTGGATTTAGTTTTTCATGTCTGCTTTTTAATGTACAATTTGACGCACATATTCTATTCTGTTGGGGTCGTGATTTGGCAACGCTGCACCCCCTTCCCCAACCCCCCTCCCTCGCTCCACCTCCTTCCCTTCCACTATTGGTAGGAGGTGGAATGAGGGAGGGGGGTTGGGGAGGTATGTGCGGCGTGTCAAGTTGCGTTTTGCTGGGATGGTTGAAAAATGGAATATGTACAGCAAACTGTACCGTTCGTTACTATTGTCCCTTCTGTTTTGTGTTTGTTATTGTCTTGAAAGTAAAAGTGGACACAGTTGTTATATGTGGTGAGAACAAGGTATATAAAGAAGAGGAGGGAGAGTGTGAGGGAAAGAACACAGTTTAGAAACACCTTTAAATAGTAAGCTACATATTTAGAGTTGGCGTTGGCATCGAATAATCTATTTGATTATACAAACAGGTGTAACACGACGATATGGCACGATACTAATACTGTAGGTGCAGCATGATTTGTTTATACTAATATGTAGCACGACGATATGGCACGATACTAATAGGTGCAGCATGATTTGTTTATACTAATAGGTGCAGCATGATTTGGTTATACTAATATGTAGCACGATCTCTAATACAAAAGAAAACTACAATTGTTCTCTACTCCTCAGCGAACATTATATTTATATAACATTAAATTGTGTCCTTATTTATCCCTTTGTATTCAAATAGAAACTGCATTGGAAACCACAGCTAGCCAGACCACTAACTGCACTAACTCGGTCCATGAAATCGATAATATAAATAGTCCTGAACAAAGTCTCCGGAAACACCAGGGATAATAGGTTTCATACATTCTACCTACTGATATCTTAATCTTCGGGTTTGGGACAGTGTACACGCAGGCTGACAGGGAGAGAGACGAGGGAGGGACAGAGACTTAATAATCATAATAACACACAGGCACGCACTCACGCACGCACGGACGCACACAAATACACACACACACACACACGCAGACGAGTGGAAGAGAAACGTAATCGGTAGTTACTCCTGATATGAAAAGGAAAGAGGAAATTGTGAATATATCAGAGGAAATGTAGGGGAGATTACCGTGGCAGATAGGATGCCAGGGGAGGAGGGAGGATGAACTAGGGTTTGATTCACGATTTAATTTTAGAAATTTAGATAGAAACATTTGTACCATAAATAGATTTACCTCGTTAATAAAAACGTTTCGTAGAATATCAATTTAGAGGATTAACATACAATGAGAATATAGTAGATAAAGTTAAGTATACACATAAAGTAATGTATCTGTGGTTGATGTTTGAGAGTTTGATCAACCATCAGCCAACAACCTATTACACCGAGTTTACTGGTGAATGATCATGATTGATGGAGGGACGTGTGTGTGTGTGTGTTGAATGAGTATATATAAATGTAATACAGTTGGTAGTATATTACCACTATACTGTTGACAAAGGTCTGGTGATTACTGTAGAGGGAAGGTGAGAGAGGCTGTGGTGGTGAGGCCAATGGTTGGGGACAATTGTGTTCTGGTGGAGTACAAGTGAATAAAACACACACACACACACACACACACACACACACACACACACACACACACACACACATTAACCATTCAAATACTATCCTGATCAACATTTGCCAGATAACATTCACTCCCTTATTATAGTTATACCGGTATAATATTATGTTTAACCAGTTTCTGAGCCCAACTTCGACATACAGGTAAATACCTTACCCATTTCAGTATTCTAGGAAGCACTTTTATGATATGTTCCGGCTAGCAGTAAACGGTTGCATTCAGTTTAGGGAGTAAGTGTAAAAGTCAAAAGGTTAATTGATATATACTTTACCCCTTTAATACCTAGAGAGCCTTCCAAAGCTATGTACAATTGTTTACTGATGGTCGGAATAAAAGTAAGAATCACTTCCTGGAATATTGAAAGGGATAATGAGTATTGTATCTGAGTGACGGTGATGGCTACACATAGATGGTCTTGTGAACCAATACGAGAGAGAGAGAGAGAGAGAGAGAGAGAGAGAGAGAGAGAGAGAGAGAGAGAGAGAGAGAGAGAGAGAGAGAGAGAGAGAGAGAGAGAGAGAGAGAGAGAGAGAGAGAGAGAGAGAGAGAGAGAGAGAGAGAGAGAGAGAGAGAGAGAGAGCTAGTTACATGTAAGTGCATTTCAAGAAGACGGAAACGCCTAATAATACGAAAATACCTGGTGAAATGGCTTCATATTAACGATTTTAGTAATTGAAAATAAATTACATAATTATATGAATACAAATAAGCAAGATACGAAATAGATGACACCATTTCCTATAGTTTACATTTACCTATTTCACTCTATACCTTTAGTTTATTTTTATTTTATCTTTTCAGTCTGGTTGTTAACATTTTCATCCATTTGTGTTGCATACCCTTCCCTCCCCTTTCATATTATTATCTTAATTTACCACCATCCCAGACCAGTCCGTAGGATATGTGTAAGAGTGTGATATGTGGTGAAGGAGAAGGAAAGACCAAGAAAGATCGTGTAGGATAAAAACGAGACTGTGAAGCAACTGTTTACAAGATAGTTTATCATTGGTTCTCTCTGGTGTTGAGAAGTTCTGTGCTCTCGTTTGTCAGTTCTTCCCTTCCATTAATTCTCAAACTCAGACCATCTTCCATACACCACTGCAGTAAGTGTGTGTGTGTGTGTGTGTGTGTGTGTGTGTGTGTGTGTGTGTGTGTGTGTGTGTGTGTGTGTGTGTGTGTGTGTGTGTGTGTGTGTGTGTGTGTGTGTGTGTGTGTGTGTTATCTTTATTTTACGAATCTGAGGTAGAAGGATGGAATTGAGAGGTATATGAGTTTGGTGGTAGGAGGGATGCCGACTAATAGAGGTGCATGGAGGAGATTAATTCGTGGCCATCCCCTCTGAGATTAGGGCGTCTGGCAATGGATAGCTACGCAGATAGATACACCAGAATAATACTTAATATTATACCTCAAGAGTTGTCAAGTGTTAATTGGTTCCTTTACACAACTCTCACTTTAACTTCCATTAAATGTTGACTTACCAGAGGCAGTTTATACCCAAGTTATGATTGGTCGGCCAGATATCACCTCAAGGTAATTATATGCTCTAACATAGGGTACACATCTCGGTTAGTAATATATTGTGTTTAATTATTTATTGTTCTTTGTCTAATTCCACTATCGAAACATGTTATATAGCTAGGTACGGCGGTGGCAACTTAATTTGTCCTAACGAGATAAATATAATACGGATGGTATGTGAGGGTAGTTGCCTTCAAGAACCTCGAACAATAATGTTTATGTAAAATGATATAACTAAAATTACATACCGGCATGTTGCGAAAACAAGCCAAGATAACAGAGAGACATAGAGGATGATGACAGTCCCAAGGGAATAGGGTAAGAAATGAGAGAGAAGGGGAAGGAAACATGACTGGATATAAAGGATCAGGGAGAGATTGTGGAGATTTGATGCTAGTCAACGTGTGTCGGCGAGCTATCAAAAAGAAAATATTCTCATTGAGGCGATATATTATACCCGGTTCCAAATAGGTTGGCCAGACATCGTGAACCATAACCTCTAAAACTAAAAAAGGGCTAGAGCAAATGGGGTATAATTTTCCATACCTTTTCCCTGGCTGACCCTTCACAAATGATATAAATATTAGCTCGATTATTCTAGTAGTTTGTAAGTTATAGAGGTTAATGTTCAAGAGTTCTGGCACACTTTTTAGGAACAGGGTATAGTGTGTGTTCTTTTCACAATCAACAATTTCCTCTCTTGTTCTACCTTCCCCTCTTCTTTACCTCCAATCTTCCTCCTCCTCCTCCTCCTCCCCCCTCCCCATCTACACCTCCAACTCTCCCTCCCACCATAAGTTACAACCAGGCCTCATGATTTACTGTCACGTTTCTCAGGAGGGTCAGTTTAACTTACTTTATATTGTCTATAGTCCATTACCGAGTTACCAGGCGCGGCTCTTGTGGTCAACCTGTTAATACTAACAATTAACTACACACATGGCAACATTATTTGGTCACGAACTGGTCAGGCTGGTTAGGTTAAAGGAAATTATCGATTTCATGGTGATATAATCCTGAGTTTATGTTTACATTTGATTTGAAAAACTACATTTTACTTTTAGTAATTTCAAATTAATATTTGGTGAAATTTATCGATTGCCAGGCTAACTTTATCTCGTGTAGGGATTTCCAAATGGATTATGACGGACTTGTTTCGTAAATGACTCGCTCCCGAGGATGTATAAGGATACCTTAATCACACACACACACACACACACACACACACACACACACACACACACACACACACACACACACACACATACACACAGACAGACAAAACAAAAATAGAAAAAAAAGACACACACACACACACACACACACATGTATCAGTGTAGGTTGTATGTATGAGTGACGTAAGCTGTTGGTGAAGTACGGTAGATAATGTATAATGGGTAATAAATCAACCAGGGTGTGGACTGGTGCCCTCTATCGGGGTCAAGTTATACTGGACATACAATAGATGCCAGAATCCCAGTAGTGTAAATGCTGAATATCCGAGTTGAATTAACCCTTTCTGTAACAGCGATGTCTGCTATATTGTTGTCTAGCTATATTTGTTGTCTAGCTATATTGTTGTCTAGCTATATTTGTTGTCTAGCTATATTGTTGTCTAGCTATATTTGTTGTCTAGCTATATTGTTGTCTAGCTATATTGTTGTCTAGCTATATTTGTTGTCTAGCTATATTGTTGTCTAGCTATATTGTTGTCTAGCTATATTGTTGTCTAGCTATATTTGTTGTCTAGCTATATTTGTTGTCTAGCTATATTGTCTAGCTATATTGTTGTCTAGCTATATTGTTGTCTAGCTATATTTGTTGTCTAGCTATATTGTTGTCTAGCTATATTTGTTGTCTAGCTATATTGTTGTCTAGCTATATTTGTTGTCTAGCTATATTGTTGTCTAGCTATATTTGTTGTCTAGCTATATTTGTTGTCTAGCTATATTTGTTGTCTAGCTATATTGTTGTCTAGCTATATTTGTTGTCTAGCTATATTGTTGTCTAGCTATATTGTTGTCTAGCTATATTTAAACGAACTTATTAAGCTTAGGAAGGTTCTATGGTAGTTAAAAGGGTTGATTGAGATCGTTTGAAGCCTTATAATTGCCAGAGATGCTCCTTAAGCTGAATACAATCGATTAGTAGTAGACAGCACATAATAATATGGATGTCGACGGTACAGAAGAGGTTAAGCTTGGGGAAAAAAAGTAATCAACCCTTTACTATTGGGGTAATAGTATAATGGTTTGAGCACTAACATACAGTATTATTGTGGATGTATACGGTAGCTAGGTGGCACATATCCACGGATATGTGGAGGTGGGTAAGCTATGGGGAGGATGGTATAGGGAGTAAGGAGGGGGGGGGGGGGAGAGAATTAGGGGGGTTGCGAATGGGAGGTGGGACACGTAAGAGTGAGGGATAAGGAAGTAGGGGGGAGATAAAGGGGGTGGGGTATGAAGGGAATGAAGAAGGAACGTCAGTCAATATGGAGGAGGGCTGCCTCTGTTGTCTAAGTCAGCGATTCCCAACCTTTTTTCTGTCATTTCCCCCTCCAACCAGTTCAACCATCCAGATTTCCCCCTTCATGTGGACAAGGGAAAGAGTAGTCGAAACACACTGTGACTACACGCGCTCTCTCTCTCTCTCTCTCTCTCTCTCTCTCTCTCTCTCTCTCTCTCTCTCTCTCTCTCTCTCTCTCTCTCTCTCTCTCTCTCTCTCTCTCTCTCTCTCTCTCTCTCTCATTAGTAGGATAATCTGTTACCGAGCAGCTTCACCTGAATGATGTTCAACCTATTGGTGCCTATCTCTAGCGCGTGTACACACACACATACACACACACACACACACACACACACACACACACACACACACACACACACACACACACACACACACACACACACACACACACACACACACACACACACACACACACGTTTTGTGTGCACAATACCAGCGTCTCATTATGGTATTAAAGATATTGGGCAAGTCTCAACCTGGTAATATATGGTAAGGCATTATATATTACAATAGGTTACTATACAGTATATTGGTTCATGTTGGAACAGTCTTATATTTAATTAACACATACACTTTCCCGTCCAAACTATTCCCCCCCTCCGTTGTTCCCAGTATGGTCACACAACACTCTACCAAACTGCTTCCTGTTATTGCCAGATACAAACAATTGGAGTTACTATTTTCTGTTTGTATTTTCACCCTTTTCTGCCGTTCATATTTATTGTATATTTGCATTGATAGAATATGTGAACACATATGAATGTCGAATAATGAGAAATGACAATCAAATCAATGCAGCTGTAACAGTGAAAAGGGTGTTTCTGAGTTAGCGAGGAAATAGGAAGACTATTTAGCGACAATAAATAACGAGTGATGGAACACAGAAGGTTAGATGTACCGCGCAGGAAGAACACACATATTTTGTTTTACTCAAGTTCTGTATATGTTTGTGATGTGTGACGATATATGATTACCAAACATATAACACAATGTATGATTCATAATTATGGACTCTACTTCCTCACACAATTAACAAAACAATTCAAATAAATATACATTTCCTCATGCACCAAAGGAAGACAATGTTTAGAACACATCAAGCGTCAACCAGCAATTCACTATTACATTATCCTTTAAGATCTCTGAATATAGGTAGTTCCTTTTACACTCATACACCGAACACACTTCCTATATAAGCACTTCAGACCAACCATAATAACAGTATAGGTACCGGTAGTACCTATTACACTCATACACTGAACACACTTCCTATATAAGCACTTCAACCCAACCATAATAACAGTATAGGTACCGGTAGTACCTATTACACTCATACACTGAACACACTTCCTATATAAGCACTTCAGACCAACCATAATAACAGTATAGGTACCGGTAGTACCTATTACACTACACTCATACACCGAACACACTTCCTATATAAGCACTTCAGACCAACCATAATAACAGTATAGGTACCGGTAGTACCTATTACACTCATACACCGAACACACTTCCTATATAAACAATTCAGACCAACCATAATAACAGTATAGGTACCGGTAGTACCTATTACACTCATACACCGAACACACTTCCTATATAAGCACTTCAGACCAACCATAATAACAGTATAGGTACCGGTAGTACCTATTACACTCATACACCGAACACACTTCCTATATAAACACTTCAGACCAACCATAATAACAGTATAGGTACCGGTAGTACCTATTACACTACACTCATACACCGAACACACTTCCTATATAAGCACTTATTCTTCTGTTTCTTTTTTTTTAATTTTCTTCTTTTTCTTCTTTGCTATCCTTTCCTTCCACTGTCCCTTACTTCTGGGTAAGGCACCAGTCTCTTTGGAGGCGTGGGTTAGAATCCCACCGCTGCCAAGAACAATGTTCTCTTCATTGAACTAAGTGATGTAATTAATGAATCCATATATAGGACAATTTATGTAATTTTATCGTTTCGAATTTCTATATCGGTTTGTAGAAAATAAGTTATTTAGTTAAGTTAATTAGTTAAAGATTTGTGGTGAGTGTTGTGGTGATAGTGAGAGTGTAGATATAATTGATGGTGCCAGAAGACAGGTGTTACCAGGCACTATACTGGCTCAGTGCCTATACTGTATCAGTGTAACAATGATCTCTCTCTCTCTCTCTCACTCAGAAACTAAAGATACATTACACAATATGAATACTGTCGTCCTTGTATGGTGTAGAGCGAATAAACAGCTACCTATAGGTAAACATACCGGTATATCAAGTATATCACACATACACGTGAGCTAATAAATTATGTTTTTTATACTCCCAGCCGGACTCGAACCACCAACAGTCGGGACGAGTGTTCATGCTTTAATCCACCACACCACGGCATGATAAAGGATAATTAATTTGTTCCTGTTTATGTTAAGGAGAAGTGAAATCCTACTTTGAGAATGTGTTTCAATTCATAACCTAGTCGTAGGGTCAATATTCCAGGATACCATACAGGGATTTTTACAAGTACCCCCCACACAACTCGGGTTTAGGCGATTTTATTTAGTTTTCGCCCAGCCAAACACTATCTATTTATCTATTGCCAGACGCCGTGATCCCCAAAGGGGTGGCCACGAACGAGACGGTCCCATGCACCTCTGTCCCCAGTAATTCGACGCCCCTTCTCCCATCAAGCACCGCCTTCACTCATATACTTCTTAACGCCATCCTTCCACCTCTCATTCGGTCTACCCCTCCCTCTCTGACCTTCCACCTCACTCTTGTACACTCTATTGGTTATTCTCTCGCTTCTTCATAATTCATATTCCTTCTTTCTCCTTTATTCTTGCTTTTATTTTATTTAATTTTTTCTCTGAGACCCACGAACTCAATGTCAAAACACAACCTCATTATGATTCCGTAAACTCACCAGAAGGAACGAAAACAAGATATTTGACAGACTTCTTGTCAGTCTAGTTTTTCATTAGTTTTAAGAAAAGAAAAAAAACAATCTTCCTCTGAACTTATTTCCCAATCATGGTGACAAAGGAACTGTTTGTGTCTTTAAATTGTGTATTTTTGTTAACGTCATAATATATTACCACTCGCCAAAAATAGATGCAAAACAAATTATATCCTCTGATCCACATATTTAAATCATGAGAGGTACAAAACAAAGATGTCAACAGGATAACAAACGGTGTAAATAGCAGGATGTTATACAAAGTTTATATTGTATTAACAAAAGAGTAAAGTGCAGTATTGAAGGTGTAACCATATGAGACTGTATTATCAAATTATACTAGACACCAATACAGAATGTATCATTAAGGTACTGCACAGTACGGTACCGGTACATGTTACTGTACCATAACTTATGATAAGTACCATAACTTATCATAACCTAACTTATCTTCAGTATTATCAAGGATGTTTTCAATGTACCGATACAAATATTTTGCTATAATTGGAATAATTCCGGGTTAGACATTTTCGATCATAAATACATATAATATTTAGATCCTTGTGTCAAGTAGTGGATAACATGACCATATTACTGGTGAACATTCCTGAGTTACCTTTTAGACTCGGTGAACTATCTTTATATATATAATAACATGTACTCTGGGTTATTGAAAACTTCTGGGTTATAAATTGGATATAACCTTCAATTGTCTGTGTCGGAACATGATTATTGTTCAATACCTGCGCCAGAAGCCTGGTAGGTACTAAATACCACAATTTGTAAACTTTATATCAGTGGACCCAATAATTGTATTACAAGTAAGTTTTGTGTTATTGAACTTTGGGACACTGGTCAGGTTGTGGCTCCCAAACGAATTGATCTGAAAGTAAACCAAATGACAGACCAGGTGGGTTGGATTATATCTATAATTATCAAGTAGTGTGATTTAAATATACAGTATATATATATATATATATATATATATATATATATATATATATATATATATATATATATTTTTTATTTTTTTGTTTTTTTTTTTTTTTTAATACTATATAACTTTCCTTCTTTTATTACTTTACTTCCCACCTCCTTTCTCTCACTGTTTGTTTGTTTGACATTATTTGTTCACTTTTTCACCTATATGTTCCTTTAATCTAATTTCCGTATTCCCTTCTACACTGCCCACAGCTTACTTAGTGAGAGAGAGAGAGAGAGAGAGAGAGAGAGAGAGAGAGAGAGAGAGAGAGAGAGAGAGAGAGAGAGAGAGAGAGAGAGAGAGAGAGGATTACAGTCAACGGTGCCAACAGGAGTGAGGGATGAGGTAGACAACCAAGATAAATAGGTTTCATAATTTGTACAAAGACGTGATAAAGTGAGGTACGACTGGTCCTGATTATGTGTGTGTGTGTTTGTGCGTGTGTGTGAGTGAGTGAGTGAAAACGAGAGAGAGTTGTCAAGAATATATACGATCTCCGAATAAATGCAGAAGGCAGAGTGCAATACTTCATAACTGTATTCCAAAAAGATCTTATAGCGGTGACATTGAATGTTAGAATAATTATATAATTGAAAAGTCAATTTAGTGATATTTCAGTGACTTATCCTTATATCACGAATGTATATTATTAGTATTAATTTTGTTTTGTCTATATCTATATCTAACTGTTAGCCTTCCCTAATAATAACCACTACAGCATTATTCTCCTTCTTCTCTTACTGACTATATGTATTGTTCGAACCTCTGTCACACGTAGCATATATTGATATAGTCCTTTTGTTTTGTTTTAAAATGTCCCTCTTATTCCATCATCCATGTTTACCCCAGCTGTATTATAGGCAAAGAAGCCAGTGAATATAATGGAGGAAGGTAGCGAATAACAAATGTTGTGAAGCCAAAAGCCAACGTGTGTGTCGAAGCGTGTGATTTGTGGAGGAGGGGGGGGAAGAGGTTAAAGGGAGTGCGGGGAAGGGAAGTAGAAAACAAGAACGACAAAAAAGAACACAGTGAGAGAGAAACTTATGATGGGGGAATAAAGAAGAGACGGAAGGTGGGAGAGAAAGATAAGTACTATCCACTGTAAATAGAACAAAATAGAACATAATTTGTGTAAGATATTAAAATATTACTCAAGCTTTAATTAAGTGTAAATAAGTATAAGTTTCCAAACACAGATATACACACACAGGTGAATACAATACCTTGCTCTCTATAACTCCGGCGGCACAGAGGGTAGTCATTAAGTACACATTACAAACAGTTAAACTTAGACAACTTTATATATCTAGGAGTGTAAGTAACAGAACTGCTAACGCCATCTTGAAGCTTTACTTAGCATTGGTGAGACCTCATTTGGACTACGCTGTTCAGTTTTGGTGTCCTTATTATAGAATGGATATTGACTCTCTGGAGGCAGTCCAACGAAGAATTATGAAAATGATCCACAATATTAAAAATTTATCATATGAAGAGAGGCTGAGAACCCTTGACTTAAATTCATTAGAAATACGATCAAGATGTAGAGGAGATATGATAGAGGTGTTTAAGTGGATGAAAGGTATCAATAAAGGATATAATTAATAAGGTATTGAAGCTTAATAATGGCGAGATAAACCGTTCAAATTGCTTCAAATTGAATAAGGTCCGCTTTAGAAAAGATATGGGTAAGCGCTGGTTTGGGAACAGAGTTGTAGAAGTGTGGAATAGATTGCCTAGTGCAGTAATTAGCTCAGGAACGGTAGAAAATTTCAAGTGCAAACTGGATAGTCATATGAATGAAATGGGTTGGGTGTGAATGGGATCTGCCCCGTGTGGGCCGATCGACCTTATGCAGATTTCCGGTATTTTAATGTTTTTATTTCATTATGTTCTTATTATAGTTATAGGAAGGATATAAGGTCGACATTAAAGTCAATACAAAATATACAAAATGGATAGAGTTGGAAAAGATAATCTTTAGTTCTTTTATATTTCTGTGAAAATCAAATTACTGTATTCAAGGAAGTCAGATTATTATTTGTCTTCTTGGCAAAGCTAGATTAGTTTTTCTTTCGCAACTTAATTATGTAATGTTTGTGAACTTTATACTTTTCGTCCCATAAAAGAAATGTAGAGGATAATACTATATATGTTTACTTATTTGCTAATGACACGACAACCGAACAGCTAGAAGATTAGGCGGAACTTTGTCTGACTTTATCATTATGTTTATAATTTATTGGTTGTTGTTGATACTGTTGATGATAATGATGATGGTGATTCTGTTGTCCCCCACCTTTGCAGAAATTCCTGAATAGATGTTATATTTTCTTACCCCCAACCGCCACTTCCTCTGTGTTTTATTTGTGTTTTTGTTTTTTCGTCTTGGTTTGTGTTCTCCCTCTCTCTCTCTGTGCTTCCCTTCGTTCTTGACCGCCCCCCTCCCCCCTCACTGTTTCCTCCCCCTCCACACATCACATGCTCCGACACACAAGTTGTTTGTTCTCTTCACAATAATTTAGTTCCTTTACCTTCCCTCACTTCTTTCCTCTCTCTGTCCTTTAGGTTCTTTTACACACACACACACACACACACACACACACACACACACACCCACACCCACACCCACACCCACCCACCCACACCCACCCACCCACACACATATCTATTCTTTTTACTTCCAATTATGAGTTCAACACCATCTCCCTAATTAGGTACTTTTCCCGGACATAATGTGCTGCCAATTTCTGCCGGCAGATGTCACTTGCAACATAAAAGTTGCAAATCACCGACAACGTTCATTGGTGCTGCAAGGTTTCCACTCGGTTTAGTTTGTATTGTTGATCATAGCAAATGTCGGTATCAATTAGGGATGGAGAGATTAGGGAAGTTTTATGTGTGTGGGAGTACGTGTGTATGGGTTATGTGGATGGGGTGTGGATGTAAGAGAGAGAGAGAGAGAGAGAGAGGATAATAGTTGGGTCACGTGGTCAGGTCATTAATCAGGGTCAGACCTATATTGATCCCTTACTCACTTCCACTCTTATAATATACTAAGTTTTGTTTTACTTTCCATCTGTTCTCGTACACTCTCATGTTTAGTTTTAGTATCTGTATTTGTGTTCACAGTTCACGTTATTGGCTGTCATGGTTATCCTCACCTTATATTTATATGCTCTTTACATTTCGGTGATTTTTTCCATTTTGTATTTGCTTCAACTGGTGGACACCATTTTTAGAAGCTTATAACGAGGCCAAGAGGTTACAATGAAAGACAATATTATGCATTTACTACCACCACATTCCTGTATACCTGTTAACGCGTACAATGTATACTATGTCCACAGTACATTAGAGTTTGGGTATACTATGTCCACAGTACATTAGAGTTTGGGTATACTATGTCCACAGTACATTAGAGTTTGGGTATACTATGTCCACAGTATATTAGAGTTTGGGTATACTATGTCCACAGTATATTAGAGTTTGGGTATACTATGTCCACAGTATATTAGAGTTTGGGTATACTATGTCCACAGTATATTATAGTTTGGGTATACTATGTCCACAGTATATTATAGTTTGGGTATACTATGTCCACAGTATATTATAGTTTGGGTATACTGTGTCCACAGTATATTAGAGTTTGGGTATACTATGTCCACAGTATATTATAGTTTGGGTATACTATGTCCACAGTATATTATAGTTTGGGTATACTATGTCCACAGTATATTAGAGTTTGGGTATACTATGTCCACAGTACATTAGAGTTTGGGTATACTATGTCCACAGTATATTAGAGTTTGGGTATACTATGTCCACAGTACATTAGAGTTTGGGTATACTATGTCCACAGTACATTAGAGTTTGGGTATACTATGTCCACAGTACATTAGAGTTTGGGTATACTATGTCCACAGTATATTAGAGTTTGGGTATACTATGTCCACAGTATATTAGAGTTTGGGTATACTGTGTCCACAGTATATTAGAGTTTGGGTATACTATGTCCACAGTATATTAGAGTTTGGGTATACTATGTCCACAGTATATTAGAGTTTGGGTATACTATGTCCACAGTATATTAGAGTTTGGGTATACTATGTCCACAGTATATTAGAGTTTGGGTATACTCGTGCAATACTAATTATTGACAATGTCTCATCGAAGGTCTTATGGTAGAATACTAAAGCATTTCTCAGTATGAAATCAATATATCTCCCATACTTAATATTGGGGCTAGAACCTACGAAGTTAATGTTCAGTTAAGGGGAGGTATTTAGTTTGTTCCCTAGACCTCCATCAACCTTAAAATTACACCCCCTCGAGACCCTTTCAAGATAAATTTGTAAATTTTTTCAGTAGAAAAATGTCCCGGCCGAAAGCCGGTTCCTCTTGAATTACAGGCTCGCTATCGCTCGCCAGGATAATATAGACACCTGAATTGCACGAAAGGTCTTAATATGGGGTGAAAGTTCTTAAAATCGCCAAACTAATGGGGCAAACGTTTTATAATATCAAAAGCAATGGGGCTAAACATGAGGGAGAAAGGGGTCAAGAAAACAATCCCTCAAGTGGAGACCTCCCCTTAAGTTATGTTCAGTGCTATAACCTTGAACCAACAATACTAAATATTAGTAGTGATCTTGCTGTCATTCCTGTTATTATATTACCCTTTGTGTCTCATTTCTTCTCTTCAGGTTAGAGAAGCCTGTTCCTCTGTTATTTCTATGGCATCTAACTGGAGTGTTGTATATTTTAATTCTCTATGAATATTTCATTGGTATTTTGAATTTGTATGTAGGTAATTCAAGTTCATTTGGTGGTTTCATATTCATTTGTATCAGGTCACATTTGTCTTTCATTTATAAAACAAACCCAATTGTTCCCCTCCCATTGATTGTCTTTACATCTTCCTTTCTCACGAGTATCCTTATTTTCTGTATACCCTGGTTCTATATGTGTATTTTATATATATTTTAGTGTTGCTACTTTTCATGTTTTTCCTCCCTTGTATTTCTAAACTACCTATCTTACACTACTTATCTTGTGGCCGTGTTTTCCTGTTTCGCTGTTGTAGACCTTCCCTAGCCTCCCCTTCCTCGTTAGGCCCGCCTTCTTGTTTCCTTACTTTTTCATCTCTTACCGGTGAAAACTCTCTCTCTCTCTCTCTCTCTCTCTCTCTCTCTCTCTCTCTCTCATACAGCAACATAACCTTTGATCCTCCTGGTTATACTACCACAACCACAGAGGAGAGAGAGAGAGAGAGGGTCACGTACGTCGCGGTCCGGGATTTTTCGACTATTCCGCGGGATACTGGTGATTAAACTTTCAAAAAATCACACACAAAAACAAACGTAGTGTCGCGGTCCTGTGAAGTGCAAAATCGAACCGATTGATAAAATATCTGGAGAGATATACGCGTTTTGGAAACAAAAAATCCGTTAACTCCTACAGCAGTGCCACGGCGCTGGTCTAGGGCAGGCCCATGAGGCATAGGCAAGGCGAGTGGAAAGAAAAAACCGTTACGTCCCAAAGCAAAAGTGTTAGCTCTATAGTCATATGAAATCAAGCAGGGCTATGTGAAAATACGAAGCCTAAGTAAAAAGTGGTAGTGAACATCGTATATCACGTAAATAAACTAGGAAAGTATAATACAGAAAATTAAAGTCAGGGGAACTTTTAGCTAGGGAACAGGACGTATACTGTAAACAAAATACCCTCGGTTACCGACCGCAAAGACCATAAACATATATCCCCTCGCCCACACCCCCCTCGCCCCCACCCCCCTCGCCCACACACCCCTCGCCCCCACCCCCCTCGCTCTCCTGGACCCGTCCCCTCCCCCCATTGGAACCTTTAAAACATATATCCTCTCGCCCCCACCCCCCTCGCTCTCCTGGACCCGTCCCCTCCCCCCATTGGAACCTTTAAAACATATATCCCCTCGCCCCCACCCCCCTCGCTCTCCTGGACCCGTCCCCTCCCCTCATTGGAACCTTTAAAAAAAAAAATATATATATATATATATATATACCGTATATATATTGGAACTTAACCTCGAGCGGGCAAAACAAAAAACAAATATCGAAAACTAAAACAGAGAATAATAATAAGTGAACTATTTAAATAAGTGGAGATTGCTTCTTGACCATAACGCGTGATACTAAGAAAAATAAAAGAACCGGGAAGCAGGTAGGGTAGTGATGACTGTTTCATAAGGTTATCGAAAGTGTTACCTAAAGTTAAAATCAATGCCAGTGTGAAAAACATGGTCAACGCAGTGTGTAACGGGTCTCCGGTGAAACTTTTATATATTCGATATATATTTAGTAAAAGAATAGAGATATAGTGCCTATGCATTCGTTACACCCCCTCCTACCCCCCCCCCCCCCCTCCCCCCACAAGTAACCACAGAGCTATAGGCCTACATGTTCTCCCCTTTCCACCGGCCCACCCCCTCATCGCCCTATCATACCCCCTTTTCCCCAAATGGCACATACACGTCAATGCGAGCTTTGTAAAGAAGAAATACTTTTGAATAATGGTAGATGTCAGATATGCAATAAGACTTCATAATAAGTGCGTTGGACATAACAATAGATTGGACAATAATAGACATAATGCGAGGATAATATGTATTAATATCATACTGCAGGTGTAGGCAGTGGAAATATACAGTAATGCAATCTTAAATATGCATTCAAATATGATACAGGATCTGGGTGGGGTAAGGAGAGAGAGAGAGAGAGAGAGAGAGAGAGAGAGAGAGAGAGAGAGAGAGAGAGAGAGAGAGAGAGAGAGAGAGAGAGAGAGAAGAAAATATAAAGAGGTAACACGAGTGTATGTTTGCACTTTGTTTGAGTGACGAAAAGGCGTTAAAAAGTAAAAATAAGGATGAAGAATAAGTAAAGATACCAGATAAATATCAATAGAATAGTGAATATTGTGAAACACTGATATAATGATAATGGAATTTGGAAATGGGAGTAATTACTCATTATATAATATTCTCCAAATGTTATTGGTAGTTAAGGAGGATTTCAAATAGATGTCCAATATACAGATTACTACAATATATTGATTTCAGATAATGACAAGAGGAGGAAACATTACATTAGATATCATCTAAGCATTATCACACATTCCTCATCCTCCCTCACAATATCTCCTCTCTTCCTCCGCTTCCCTATAATTATTCAACCAATTCCACCCTTAACACTGCCTCGCTTTAAGGGGAGGCAGACAGTTTTTCTGGACCCCCTTCTCCCTAATGTTTAGGCCCCACTAGTTTTGAGATTATAAGACGTTCGGCCCATTAGTTTGGCGATTTTAACACCTTTTGCCCCATTTCGTTGTCAATTTCAAGACCTTTCGTGCAATTTAGGTGTCGATTTTTTCCTGGCGAGCGTAAGCGAGCCTGCAATTTTAAGAGGAATCGGCCTTCGGCCGGGACATTTTTCTACCGAAAAATTTACAAATTTATCTTGAAGGGGGGTCTAGGGGGTGTTTTTTTAAGCTTGATGGAGGTCTAGGGAGGAAACTAAAAAAATATATGAATACATGAATTAATAGACCAAACAAACGGCCAGTCTCCCCTTAAGTAGAATGGGTTGATCAAACAGTCAATATTATTATCGGTGCCTGTAAACTTTTGCCGATGAACGACATTGTCTTCAATAGTTTCCAAACGTGTACAGTGTATACAGCACAATTATACACATGAATGAATGAATAACTTTATTTTATCCCCCCCCCCCCTGTTACTAACCCATCTGTCCCCTACTAACTTCCTAATCCTGCCACGGACATTAGTTCCAGGGCAGTAATTCGCTTTCCAATGTTCCCTTACCCACTCTAAACCACTGTTTGGACACTTGATCCTCAGTGTTTTGGAGGACAAGCAACCTAGAAGGGTCACTAGATCTGTTGTTGCTTGATTTCCTTTGTACTTTGTACATTAATAATACACTGTATATACCAAGTGCCAAGTTCGAGAATTACTATATTCCCGGTAATGTAGGTCTATTGTTGTTGTCAGTGTCTTTATCATTTGTTTATGTTTAGCATTCTACATACATTATTGTTTATGACAGTCCATATTGAAAGTAACATATTTGTCTTTTTCCAGGTAAGTTGATCTACAAGGACAGTTCTGGTGGCCTGTTGTTCGACTGATGACTTGTGAGTATATAATTCGTAGCTATGTAACATATATATTACAAAGTATGTTTATGTACATGCAGTGTTAATATATTTAAGATACCGTTCAGTATACAAAATAATTATATATAGCAAGCCAAATGATTATGTATAGTTATCTAACTTTGTACTCCCTTTAACATCATCCAGATAGTTATAGCCAAGGACCAAGGCCTTAATATAATGTAAATCCATTAATACGTAACTACAATCTGGCGTTATTTTGTTACTGTTAATGTTCAATAATGCACAACAAGGCAATATAACGGGGGCTCTAATACCATAAGGTTAAATTCGTTTGCTGAGATTTAACCAACAACAATCTTTCCAACATTACCATAGAAATGAGTGTCACTGTTGTGTTATTGTTTGCTGAGATTTAACCAACAACAACCTTTCCAACATTACCATAGAAATGAGTGTCACTGTTGTGTTATTGTTTTAGTTGACTTCATTTAACCAACAACAACCTTTCCAACATTACCATAGAAATGAGTGTGACTGTTGTGTTATTGTTTTAGTTGACTTCATTTAACCAACAACAACCTTTCCAACATTACCATAGAAATGAGTGTCACTGTTGTGTTATTGTTTGCTGAGATTTAACCAACAACAACCTTTCCAACATTACCATAGAAATGAGTGTGACTGTTGTGTTATTGTTTTAGTTGACTTCATTTAACCAACAACAACCTTTCCAACATTACCATAGAAATGAGTGTCACTGTTGTGTTATTGTTTTAGTTGACTTCATTTAACCAACAACAACCTTTCCAACATTACCATAGAAATGAGTGTGACTGTTGTGTTATTGTTTTAGTTGACTTCATTTAACCAACAACAACCTTTCCAACATTACCATAGAAATTAGTGTCACTGTTGTGTTATTGTTTGCTGAGATTTAACCAACAACAACCTTTCCAACATTACCATAGAAATGAGTGTGACTGTTGTGTTATTGTTTTAGTTGACTTCATTTAACCAACAACAACCTTTCCAACATTACCATAGAAATGAGTGTCACTGTTGTGTTATTGTTTTAGTTGACTTCATTTAACCAACAACAACCTTTCCAACATTACCATAGAAATGAGTGTGACTGTTGTTATTGTTTTAGTTGACTTCATTTAACCAACAACAACCTTTCCAACATTACCATAGAAATGAGTGTCACTGTTGTGTTATTGTTTTAGTTGACTTCATTTAACCAACAACAACCTTTCCAACATTACCATAGAAATGAGTGTCACTGTTGTGTTATTGTTTTAGTTGACTTCATTTAACCAACAACAACCTTTCCAACATTACCATAGAAATGAGTGTCACTGTTGTGTTATTGTTTAACCAACAACAACCTTTCCAACATTACCATAGAAATGAGTGTCACTGTTGTGTTATTGTTTTAGTTGACTTCATTTAACCAACAACAACCTTTCCAACATTACCATAGAAATGAGTGTCACTGTTGTGTTATTGTTTAACCAACACAACAACCTTTCCAACATTTCCATAGAAATGGGTGTCACTGTTGTGTTATTGTTTTAGTTGACTTCATTTAACCAACAACAACCTTTCCAACATTACCATAGAAATGAGTGTCACTGTTGTGTTATTGTTTAACCAACAACAACCTTTCCAACATTACCATAGAAATGAGTGTCACTGTTGTGTTATTGTTTTAGTTGACTTCATTGGGAGGTTGGTGATACGGCTGAGAGTCACATGATAATAGTGTGTTTATTGAGCTTTATGGTGTGAGTGGGATAGTGTGGTGTTTTCATTTTTGTTTATATTGACATCATTACAGTGATGCATTTGGTTAATGTTGCTGATAGTGACTCGAATACTAAAATGGATTCGTATTATATTTATAATCGCTATCAAGTAACGCTCTCTCTCTCTCTCTCTCGTTAGTATAATCACCTACATATAGTGATAAGAATCGCTCGTTATAACTACAATTTTGCCTTCAGTTTGTTATCAACGTCAACCTCTCCAGGATGTTCAGGGTTTTTACATCCAAATTAATAGTATCTGTATGTAGAATTAATAGTATCTGTATGTAGAATTAATAGTATCTGTATGTAGAATTAATAGTATCTGTATGTAGAATTAATAGTATCTGTATGTAGAATTAATAGTATCTGTATGTAGAATTAATAGTATCTGTATGTAGAATTAATAGTATCTGTATGTAGAATTAATAGTATCTGTATGTAGAATTAATAGTATCTGTATGTAGAATTAATAGTATCTGTATGTAGAATTAATAGTATCTGTATGTAGAATTAATAGTATCTGTATGTAGAATTAATAGTATCTGTATGTAGAATTAATAGTATCTGTATGTAGAATTAATAGTATCTGTATGTAGAATTAATAGTATCTGTATGTAGAATTAATAGTATCTGTATGTAGAATTAATAGTATCTGTATGTAGAATTAATAGTATCTGTATGTAGTATTACATAGTAAAGACTTATTGTGTATATTTGCTATGTGCTTAACTTAGTGGAAATATATGTCTTTGATCTGAATAATTATTTAAATTTGAAATTTGGTATTGTAGTTTATAGAAATGGGATCTATATAATTATTATGAACACATTTTCTTTGTAACACACACACACACGTACGCTATTTCTCTCTCTCCATTTTCTTTCACCCACTAAGGATCTCTTTTTAAATGTGTTAGACAATTTGTGTCATGCCTTATGCACTATAGTATCGTCTTCATACCATTTTGTTGTACACATCATTCATCCTTAAACCCTTCAGTCATGGCTCATTATTCCTCTCTCAGTGTTCATTAACCTTCTCCCTCTCCCTCCCTGCCTTCCAACATTGAGATGCAGATTAAGTGAACCCGGAGCTGTCACTGAACAGTAATCCGTTCTGCTGGAGACCCGCTTGTCAGATATCCAACCAGTGAACCACCGGATTAACTCTTTCTGTAACAGCGACTTATGTTGCATTTTATTCTAGCTATATTTAGACAATTTTATGAAGCTTAGGAAAGATCTGTGGTAGCTAAAAGGGTTGATCAAGATAGTTTGAAGCCTTATCATCACTGGGGATCCTTCCTAAACTGAATAACATCGATTCCTAGTAGCCAAAATATAATGATAAGGATGTCGTTGGTACAGAAGGGGTTAACAGGCGACTTAGAAACTATAAACTGTCAGTAATGCCAACACATTTATGTGCGAAAAGGGTAATGCATTGTAGATATGATATTTTGTTATTTGATTATATATAAAATTGGTGTCATATTATATATATATATATATATATATATATATATATATATATATATATATATATATATTCGGTTACATAAAAACGAATCAAGATACTTAAATAATCCTGCCATCCCCTCTCCTCCTCTTGCCCAACACACAACGCAGACACACATACGCACACACACACACATACACATACGCACAAACACACTGATCATTACACATTCCTCACCATCTCCCCAATAATGTGTTTTGCTCCACCTTAAGAGATGTCAGTTTATGCCTCCACACGTCACCACCAACCCATAACCCATAAGTCACCTCACAATAACAGGTTTTGTGGCGTCATATTTATTATATTTATCGGACACTAAGCTATTGTAATCAGCTTAGGAAGGACCTCTAGGAATCAATTGACTATCTGATTCCAACAAGTCCTTTCTAAAAAGAAAAATCCGTGCAATATTAGCCAGAAAAAAGTTACCATACTGAAGGGGTTAAAAACATATGAACGGTACCTTGTTTTGCTCATGTTATTGGTCCATATCAGCAACGCATATCAAGTGTTGCCGTCTGTCTGTCTGTCAGTTATATGTTAGTCTGCCACCTGACCGGTCCATAATAGTATGGTTACAGTGGTATAGGATAATGTTATGCATTGCTGTTGTTGTTGTTTTCAGTGAACACATCATCAGCAGGAAACCAATAAACACCTTACACCTGGCTCTACTGTACCATAATAATAACATGGTAACAGTAGTACAGGATAATGCTATATATTGTTGTTGTTGATGTCAGTCCAGCCAGTCAACATATCATACCCTGGGAACCAATAAATATCTCACACCGGTTTGGTTCTAATGTGAAATTTGTTTGTTGTTGGATCAAAGAGATGTACCGACCAGCGTATCTGATGAAGTTGTTTACATTATGAAATAGTAAATACATACGCACACACACTAAGCTATCATTTAATAGCATATGCATATTACACTTAGTTTACACCGGACAAGGAACGCGCGCGCGCACACACACACACACACACACACACACACACACACACACACACACACACACACACACACACACACACCTTTTATGTCTTTCATATTTTTGTGATTGTATTTTATTGTTTCCTCGATTACTACAAGATCGTTACCTTAAATTTCTGTTCTTTCTCTGTTTTTATAACATCATTTTTATCCCACTCCGATTATATTCCCACATTCTTTTACTTGATGTCGCTTTTCCCTTTTCTTTTCCTCTTGCATTCCATCAACTATTATATTATGTCTATTCCCTCTTCCCTCCCGTCTCTCTCCCTATTCCTTCATTCTTCACTAGGTTCCTTTAGTTAGGTTCTCTCTCTCCCTATTCCTTCACTAGGTTCCTTTAGTTAGGTTCTCTCTCTCCCTATTCCTTCATCCTTCACTAGGTTCCTTTAGTTAGGTTCTCTCTCCCTATTCCTTCATCCTTCACTAGGTTCCTTTAGTTAGGTTCTCTCTCTCCCTATTCCTTCATCCTTCACTAGGTTCCTTTAGTTAGGTTCTCTCTCTCCCTATTCCTTCATCCTTCACTAGGTTCCTTTAGTTAGGTTCTCTCTCTCCCTATTCCTTCATCCTTCACTAGGTTCCTTTAGTTAGGTTCTCTCTCTCCCTATTCCTTCATCCTTCACTAGGTTCCTTTAGTTAGGTTCTCTCTCCCTATTCCTTCATCCTTCACTAGGTTCCTTTAGTTAGGATCTCACTCTCCCTATTCCTTCATCCTTCACTAGGTTTTCCTTTAGTTAGGTTCTCTCTCTCCCTATTCCTTCACTAGGTTTCCTTTAGTTAGGTTTCTATCTCTCCCTATTACTTCATCATTCACTAGATTCTTTTAGTTAGGTTTTTTCTCTCCCTATTCCTTCATCCTTCACTAGGTTTCCTTTAGTTAGGTTCTCTCTCTCCCTATTCCTTCATCCTTCACTAGGTTCCTTTAGTTAGGTTCTCTCTCTCCCTATTCCTTCATCCTTCACTAGGTTCCTTTTAGTTAGGTTCTCTCTCTCCCTATTCCCTTCATCCTTCACTAGGTTTCCTTTAGTTAGGTTCTCTCTCTCCCTATTCCTTCATCCTTGACTAGGTTCCTTTAGTTAGGTTTCTCTCTCTCTCTCCCTATTCCTTCATCCTTCACTAGGTTCCTTTAGTTAGGTTCTCTCTCTCCCTATTCCTTCATCCTTCACTAGGTTTCTTTAGTTAGGTTCTTTCTCTCTCCCTATTCCTTCATCCTTCACTAGGTTCCTTTAGTTATGTTCTCTCTCTCCCTATTCCTTCATCCTTCACTAGGTTCCTTTAGTTAGGTTCTCTCTCTCCCTATTCCTTCATACTTCACTAGGTTTCCTTTAGTTAGGTTCTCTCTCTCCCTATTCCTTCATCCTTCACTAGGGTTCCTTTAGTTAGGTTCTCTCTCTCCCTATTCCTTTCAGCCTTCACTAGGTTCCTTTAGTTAGGTTCTCTCTCTCCCTATTCCTTCATCCTTCACTAGGTTCCTTTAGTTAGGTTCTCTCTCTCCCTATTCCCTTCATCCTTCACTAGGTTCCTTTAGTTAGGTTCTCTCTCTCCCTATTCCTTCATCTTTCACTAGGTTCCTTTAGTTAGGTTCTCTCTCTCCCTATTCCTTCATCCTTCACTAGGTTCCTTTAGTTAGGTTCTCTCTCTCCCTATTCCTTCATCCTTCACTAGGTTCCTTTAGTTAGGTTCTCTTCATCCTTCACTAGGTTCCTTTAGTTAGGTTCTCTTCATCCTTCACTAGGTTCCTTTAGTTAGGTTCTCTCTCTCCCTATTCCTTCATCCTTCACTAGGTTCCTTTAGTTAGGTTCTCTCTCTCCCTATTCCTTCATCCTTCACTAGGTTCCTTTAGTTAGGTTCTCTCTCTCCCTATTCCTTCATCCTTCACTAGGTTCCTTTAGTTAGGTTCTCTTCATCCTTCACTAGGTTCCTTTAGTTAGGTTCTCTTCATCCTTCACTAGGTTCCTTTAGTTAGGTTCTCTTTGAACCTCTTTATTGGTCTTTCTTTTCCATCTTTCTATAATAAAAGACGAGAACAAACTTCATTTTTCCCCATCTAGTTCCCTCTCCTTCAACAATGGGTCCTTTCCTTCCCATCTCAGGTTGTGTAGCTCCCTTCTTCCTTGTCCCTCCCTATTTCCTCTCTTCAATTTTCTGACTCAGGAATTCATCCTCCTCAATTTTCTGACTCAGGAATTCATCCTCCTCAATTTTCTGACTCAGGAATTCATCCTCCTCAATTTTCTGACTCAGGAATTCATCCTCCTCAATTTTCTGACTCAGGAATTCATCCTCCTCAATTTTCTGACTCAGGAATTCATCCTCCTCAATTCAACTTTCATATGCATTAATTGGCGAGCCCACACGGAGCACATGTCCGCAATATTTTGTCCGATTCGTTTGATTGATGGCTTGGTATAGGTCATAACGGACACTCAAAACCCTTGCCAGGGCCCTGCAATATACTATAACATTCGTACTGTTTCTTCCTGTTGATTTTCGAGGGCATCGTTTAGAAAATTAAAGATATGAAGTGAGATCAACATATATACAGTATGTGCTTCATTTTAAGCGATTAATTGCGTAACTCCTTTTATGTTCAACATTCTTGATTTATTTCTAACTTCTAATCCTTCGACTTTACGCTGTAAACCTTTTATCTCCGTTGAGCTCCTCCAATCACAACCTTATCTCCGTTACCTGTCCTATCTCTCCAGTACGGCCACCCGATCTTCCCAGCCGGCTGCGCTTGTGGCACTTTGGCGCTGCCGACTGGGAGGCTTTTCGGCATTACTTCTTTGATTTCCTATGGAATGATTTTTGTTTCCGTCGCCGGGGACCTTCGGAGTGTGCCGAGCGCATAACCGAGGTAATCCTCTTGGGCGTGGAGGCATACATTCCATTTTCTTTCTCTTAGTCTAATGCAAAAAAAAAAAAAAAAAAAAAATTGTTTTACTTATGTTTATTCTACTCCTGTCTGCAATAAGGAGGAAGCATTCAAACGGTACCGTCGCCTTCAAACTCAAGAATCTCATGCTATATACGTTTCTACCCGGAATCAAGCCAACTCTGTTCTTTGACTAGCCAAAAACTCTTTCATCAATAACAAAAAATCTGAACTTTCCAACTCTAGCTCTTCCCAAACTTTCTGGCATCTAGCGAAGAACCTCTCCAACAATTTTACTTCTTCATCTTTCCCTCCTGTTTTCTAGCCTGATGGCACTACCGTCACAAGCTGAACTCTTCGCTCAAACTTTTGCTAAAAACTCCACCTTGGATGATTTCGGTGCTATTCCTCCCTCTCCACGCCCCGCTCACTTACTTATGCCTAATATCATAATCTCTTCTAAGGATGTACCGTACTTTCTGCCCTCTCTGGCCTTAATACTAAGAAGGCGTACGGACCAGATGGTGTTCCTCCTGTTTTACTCAAAAACTGTTCTTCCGTGCTGACTCCCTGCCTAGGCAAAATCTTTCGTCTCTGTCTTTCCTCTAACGTCTTGCCTTCTTGCTGGAAGTTTGCTCTTATTCAACCTGTCCCAAAGAAGGGTGACCGCTCCCACACATCCTGAATTGTTTCATGTATATCTCGCTCAAAATGTGTACTTATCTGCAATAAATTACACCCAGGTTTATTGTATGCAGGAACTGTATTGTATATTCTTCACCACATGCATTTCATTACCTCTCTCTTCTTTCCTGCATTACACCGATTTTCACACATTGCTTTTTCACCAACCTTTTTGTTATTATACCATTATAATAATATTTATTCAGGCTTGTGTATTACTGGTTATTGCTTTAAACATTCCCTCGCTCACCATCTGCATATAAGCAATTTACACTGACCTAATCATGTTCAATTTAACTTTGACTTTAACTACCGTACCCATTTATATTAGTTATTATTATATCAGTCCCTCAGTCAACACTTCCTCCTTCTCCTCTACACCCACCCGCCCACACCCACATCAATCTATACCCCACCCTCTCCTCCACCCTCCCACCATTTTCTGATTCACTGTCAGGTTTCCCTGTAGGGTCAGTTATTATCTATAGATAATTACAGATTTACTCAGCGCGGCTCTTGTAATCCGACTGTTAATACCAGAATATAATTACCACCATAAAGGCATTATTTGGTCAGGAATTGGTCACGGTGGTTAGGGTAATGGAAATTATTGATTTTCATGGTGATATAATCGTGAGTTTATGTTTACATTTGGTAACATATTTATGTGAAGAGCTTCGTCTTTGTTTTAGCCCAAGTTTATTTGTTGTGAAGTTTATCGGTTTTCTTGGCATTCGATTTTTTAGATTTCGAGATGACTACTTTCTCACTGACTG